>CM055093.1:18213040-18893040 GCA_029204225.1 Diphasiastrum complanatum | reverse complement strand
ATGTTTCCATGCAGGTGAGTCACTTGGTATTCACATCACATCATCTGTAGATCAATTTTTGACATGCCAATGCATTAGTTGTGCCAAAGATTTACATCAAAATAAACGTTGCAATTGTGGATAATTGGAAAATGTCGTAACACTTTTCGTGGCACTTTATCTCCTTGTACATCATCTTGATAACATGAAGTGTTACCGGTTGGATGTTGAAGCTTTTCTGAATGCTCACCTCTATATAAAACATGGTCTTCTAGATATGCATGTATTGTGTCATAATCCATTCCAAGTATGTTCATCATCTTTCATGCTTATTTCGTGATTTAGGTATTTGTTGGAGGGTTTTCAGATCCCAAGGTAACCCTAACCCTAGTTAACAAGTGAGAGGGATTTGGAACCCTGCGTGTGTAAGTCCAACCCGATGCTCGCATTGTTATTTGATAATTAGAAAGTCAATAAAAAGACTTTAGGTCTTTTTGTGAGACTTTTAATGTTGCAGGAGGGCCTAAATGTCAATTTAGTGAATAAAGTTGCATTTCTCTCCAATTTGAATGGGTTCTCACTCTTTTTTAAATTTGAATAATTAGGGAGGCATAAATGAATCAATAGGATTCAGAGGCCAGGGTCCTCCTCTCTACTATAAAAAGAGACCAAATCGAGTTTCCTACACATGTACATATCTTCATTTCAATAAAGCAGATTGGTTCTCTTGTGAAATGGATTTATGAATGTCCTTGCTATCTATCACTTTTCCTCCATCTCTCATGCTTTTATTGTGTTTGCTATTTGTTGGATCTGATTGTTATTGGGATTGCACATTTTTATACTTTTTATGAGAGAGAAAGGGAGAGAGAGAAAGATTAAGCTATCTTCATTGTGGATCTTAGTGTTAATGATTGTAGTGTTAATGCTTAGGGTTAATGGATGTTAGAGTTAGATGTGGATCTTCCATTCATGCTGAAATCTGAACTATGTTATCGCTCTCATGGGAATGAAACTATGCGTGACAACTAACTTCATCTCCTTGATGTTAGATTGATTAGATCTTGGGTTGAGGATAGGCAAGGAAAGAAACCTACTACAATTTTGGTCCCGTTGCCGGGAAGCTACTGTGAAAAAAAGTACAAAAAGGATCAAGAGTGGATCCTAATCTGATCCTCAAGAGGGATTGGTTGTCAGATTACTTGATCTATCAATCTACTTCAGATTAAGATCAATTCTAGACACAAAATCCTAACAAGAACAATCATTAATTGAAGGTAAGTACACTTTATGGTTTCACACGTGTGAAACACTGTCTGAGTACGGACTTCAACCTGAAAATCAAGTACACATTGATAGAACCTCAAAACAATCAAAACAAATGTAGACAAATGGTGTCTCACACTGATTATGGCCAAAAGTGGCTCTATATATACAATAAGTGGGAGCTTGTGGTACTGATCATCCCTTTGATCCCACATGTGTGAAGGTGCTTTGTCATATGATGATTCATCATGCAAAACTGACACTTGGACAAAACCTTCTATTTTGAGCACTTTTGGTCCATTTTCCTTCTATATGGAGATCTACTTGAAAATCTTCTAGAAGTCAAAATTCGTCTACTTCAGATTATTCCACACATGTGAGCTGTCCCCTACACATGGGATGTGACACCTAACCAAAGGATGTGGCTCATGCAAGCAATAGACTGATGCCATGTGTCATATGTCTAGAAAACTAGTTTTTGGCCTTTTTAGCCACTAGAACTTGAATTAAATTATATGTACAACCTATATGATTATGGTACATGACAAGTACACTATTTTAACACGTGGGAACAGGCTCCACACATGTTTGTTTATCTATATACAAGATTTTTGGCCTCTACCAAGCTTATTTTTGCATTTTTCACACTTCTCCTCAAAAATCTAGCTTGGTAAATCTAGCTTGATGGAAAACATGATGATCTTGAACTTGACTCCATGGGCTAAATTGGTCTTTGTTGGTTCAAAAGGTGTGAAAATCAGCCAATGAGCTTGATGTTGATCTGAAATCACCATATCCATGATAGTGCTTCTTTGATGTTGACATCTTTGATGAACTTGAGAGCTTTGCACCATCCTAGCATTTTCGAAATTGATTCCTTCCAAATTTCATGTAGATGCTTGACTTTGAGGCTTGCTCCTTCTTCATGTGCATGCTCCTCCATGAGAAAATAAAGATTTTTTCTTGACTTATTAGGATCACAAAGATCTAACATCATGTTACCATGATCTAGAGAATTAGACTTATCCAAATTGGCAAGACTATGCATGCTATAATAACAAAGTGTTTGCATCATATCTTCATGCTTGTTTACCATGCTAATCTTAGATCCAATGAGACTAAATACTTCATTATGGATATAAGTGTCTTTAGAAGATAATTCACTTACTCTCATAAAGAGTTTACAATTTGCCTCAATACAAATTTTCAAACTATGAGTGAACAAATCACTTTTGCTCTTACATGACTCAAGAGCATACATCTGATGAAATAACCATTTGCTTTCTAATTGATTCCTAGCAGATTTCTAGAAACATCAGAAAAACCACCAAAAAATACAAAAAAATCTCCAGAACTCTAAAAATATAAAAAAAGAACCTTCGTCCGATTCACTGTGCATAGGTGTAATTCAGATCTATCTACTACCAAGTCGGTGAAGAATAATATGAGAAATAGAAGGTTTCTCAGATGATCAGTTGTCCTATTGTTATATTTTTGTTAAAAAAAGTCTCTTTTTTGCAAAAATACCAGTATTACTCTTGATTCTTCGCAAGGACCTTCGTCGAGTTTTCAGATTATTCTATTTATAGTAATTTACTATTTTTGAGTTCGACGAACATTCATGCTATCTGGATCATAGAAAATCTCTTTTTTTACCCTCGTCAAACCATAGAAACTGCGCTTTTATGTGTCATGAACCTTCGTCAGTTCTACCCTAGTTTTATTTGTTTCAGATTCTCAATCTGAGCGTTCGACGAAGGTTATTTTCATAGAATTTGTCAGAAAAGTCTAATTAGAGAGTTTTTACCAGAAATAACACTACTGAACCTTTGTCGAGTCAACCTTTGTCTAAGAAACCTTTGTCAGTTCTATTTTTAGGTTTTGATTTTTCAGATCAAGCTGGAGTCTATCCGAATCTTCATGCAAAAAAAAGAAGATATTAGGATATGAGACAGTGGATTAAACATTTGCAAGAAGAAGAGGAGCTTGAAGCTGCTAGGACAACAGCCAAAGTTCATTCTTCACCATTGCAACCACCGAATAATTCACGTACAGATATGAATGCTCAGTTGCATCATCTTGAAGAACCCTTCAAGATGACTGAACCGAAAGCATTGCAAACATTTGCTCATGAATATTTTATCTAGTAAGATCAATATTTCGCTGGGAGATTTCCTGAAGTTGGTGCCAAAAGCAAAAGAAGTATTAGCGCAAAAGTTAACTCAAGTTGAACTAGAAGTCCATCAAGAGCCACTTTTTTGTGTTGGATTTGAAGAATGTAATGAAGTACTCTCCATGTCAAAGTAGCTTGGGAAAGTGAACAAAAAAATATCACCTTGCCGATACAGCATAGAAAATTTCCTAATGAAACAGCCATGATAGTTGGTGTTTTGAGAGTTAACCTGATTTCTACAAAGCTATGTGCAAAATGGGGCCTTACAACCATAAAACCTACAACTTTTGCTATTAAACTGGCTGATCAAAATCATCCGCAAGGAATGGTTGAAGATATACCTGTTAGAATTGTCGGAGTACAGTTCATCATCACTTTCGACTTACCAGAAGCACGAAATGTTTATCGAGTCCTATTGGGACGCCCATGGTTATGAGTTGCACAAGTTATTCATAATCGGGGTACCGGGAAAATCACTTTTGAAAATCGTGAACGTGCAGTCAAGGTAATTCCTGTAACTTGGACTATCAAACCAGTGGTTCAAAAAGAGATTGATAATTCATCAACAACGGATCATACTTGTGACCGACAAATAAAAAACTTGGGAGCTCATTACGATTCTCAAACCAATACTATCAACTGGAATGACGCTCTTGCAACGATTGATTGTACAGCAGGTTATATGTTTCAACAAGATAATCAATCAGATTTGAGCAAGATTTCATTATTGGATCGAACCTTGGATACACCTATCACTTTTCCATTGAATGTGCTGAATGTAGCTTGGATATCAATGAAGCCTATATCAGATCCAATTGAAGATGGCCAATGAGTCTGCTCAATGACTAGAAGACTATGTGACGACTCTTCATAATGCACTTCTAACGACACAAGACAATGTTGACAAGGTAGCTACGTGTGACAACTAACTTCATCTCCTTGATGCTAGATTGATTAGAGCTTGAATTGAGGATAGGCAAGGAAAGAAACCCACTACAGTATCACATTCTCTTTCGGAAGTATTCTATGCAACAACCTGGGAAAAAAAAATAGCAATGTGAGATGTTAGAAAAAAAAGATTTAATCTAATATAAATGCGCTATAAAGTACAAAATCTGTGTTATGTGCTAAGCACCCGAATAATGATGTGACACTACGGTCGTATGTTGCTTGAAGGTTTAGAATAAGAATTGACATAGCTAGTCTCGAAATGGATGCTCTTGAATACAAAGGAGTGTCTGCCTCCTTGCACAGTAGAATCTCGTCTTCATCAAATTGTTCTCGATCTCCATTTTCATAGAAGATGTGTTCATAGCATCATTCTCATTTGTTTCAAAGTAAGATTCAAACATATTGTGCATTGCTTCATCATGTTGCTACTCATCATCATCATCATTAGAATCAAGTTGATTACTCTTTTCTCCAACTGTATTTGCCTCTTGAATTTGTTTTGTTCTTTGTTCTCTCATGTCCATCAAAACTTGACGTTGAGTGTAATTAAACACAAATGGATCAAGTCCATGACATGACATTCGATTTATTGGCTACACACATTAAACAAATCCAATAAATGACATATATAGATTGATGAATATTATGATTAAAACCATTCATATAAAGTCAACAAACCTCAATGTCTTTCAAATTCGATGGTTGACCCTCAACTTTTCGTCCAAACTTCCACAAATGATTTTCAACAATGCGTCTTTCACGCATCTTTTGCCCATCACACTTGATGCATGTGCACCATATTTTGAAACTAGTTTTTCTATGAGAAACAAATATCAAGTACATGTCACTTTAGCACAATATTGGAGGTCATGTTTAACTTATAGTAACAAAGTCTTTATGAACAAGAAAACCTACATGTTTATTATTTACCCTGTTGACTTGAGTAGTATCTTCATCGCTAGACTGATTTGAATGTAATTCATCTCCTTGTGATAAACTGCATATATGCACAAGTACCGTAACACAAATAATATAAAAGTAGTCAATTTGAAAATACGTTGATTCTTATCTTTTGATATTTAGATAGCATGATTTTTGTATGCATATCATATTTTCATTTTTACGAAAGTACGATTCTTATACGTGGATTCTTATATGATTCTTTTGCATCTTGTTGCAGGTTCTAAACGCACATCTATTCTTTTTTTTTTGTTATCACATGTATGAAAGTCAAACTCTAATATGCATTAATTTTTTGTAGTTGCTTTTCATTTGTCTACTTCATTTCAATATATTAGGGTTTATTGTAATGTATTGTATGTTTATGAATGTAGTATCATTTCGAGGTCCGGAAATGGTGAGAGCTCGGGAGATTATGTTCAAATTTTTATGCATTGCTAACTCTCGAGCAAAAAGCACAATTGCAAAGTTTGATACTTAGCCAAGAAGATGAGAGTGGTACCTCACAAGCGGCTGCGGCTCTTGCCCCTACTGAAGAGTCAACCACGAATCCCTATTACGACGTGGATCCTCAAGGAAGCCAACCGTAAAAGGAGGGTGATCATGAATCGATTGTATTCGTTGTGCGAACGCCATTTTGGTGATAGATTGTTTATGAAATGGTCCGAACAATCTAACGATCTTAAACGGTAGGTTGTTGGTACCTTTCGTGATGAATTCCCACAAGATGAAAAATTCGACTCGAAGGAAATTCATAATCATATGAGCTTGTGGATAAGACATCATCATGATACAACACGACGACATTATAGGGACGGGTTATCGAAACCCCAATGGTGTTCAAGGGCAGATTGGAACACTGTAAAAAAAATGCTGCCAAAACACCAGATAAATACAAGATTCAAAGAGATGTCGCGGCCGCTAGGATGCATGGAATAGGCAACTCTAAGTTGGGCTCAAGCAAAAAGGTGGGCTTGCAAGCAAGCATGGTAAGTGAATCTAATTTCGTATGATTTTCTTTCTTAACATGCATTATGATTAGCTGCTCCAACCTAGCCCTAAATTAATCCAACTTAAATTGAATGGATAGCTGGCGGACTATGGACGTCTACCAACCAAGTAAGAGTATGACTTTGCCTTTAGAGAGTCATACGACGCATTAATCGATAAAAATTGAAGAGCGAGGGTCATCCTCCACATGTAAGTTTCGGTGAAAGATTTAAATTTTGTATTCTTCGTATATTATTGTTGACAAAAATGCGTACGTGTTCACTCTTAACCATTAGTATGATTAAATACTAATGTGTCTTGTTTGTCTGTTTTCATGTAGAGCGGACGTCAAGACGACGATGAGTAGATTAGGTTTTTAATATAAATTTTAGTTCATCTATCGTAAGTTAGAGAGACTGCGAAAGCAGTAATTTTGTGATACATTGATTTACACTTTCAATATATATATTATTGCAAATGATCACAATATTGTTATGGTTTTGTATGTCGGATTCCGAAATATGAGCAATGTCGTATTTCAAGATATACAATGTCTTAACTAACTGGGAATTGCGAAACTTTGTACAATGCCGAATGTCCAAAAAGTAATGCAATAAAATATTGCAATTCATATTGTGACTTAAGTAATATAAGTATAGAAAGTACCTCATTCTTGTTACTTGATCCAAATGTCGAATGCAATCCAAAAATATTGTTTCAAAAGCAATCCAAGACTAGCGCCTCCCCAAGAACACGACCCCAAGAATAAACTTATAAAAATACGCGGACTATTTTTTACGAATTATTTATTTATTTTTAACCTATTCAGGGATGTTGGATTCCGACATCAAAGGACGTCGCGGACACACGTCGAACACCCGGACACCCGTCGGACATCTTAAGAGGTCTGTTAACAGACGCCGGAATCCGACTTCCATTTAGGACGTCGAAATCCAACATCCACCCGTCGAACATTTTTCAGCAAGGTTCTGTAATTTTTGTTAGAACAGAGTCCAAAGGGAGAATTCTAGAAGCAGACAATGTCAGAGGAGATCGAGTCGATGAGGCAAAACGAGGCATGGACATTAGAGCCACTGCCAGAAAATAGAAAAGTAGTCGACTGCAAGTGGGTGTACAAGAAAAAGCTAAAATCAAATGGCACTATTGGCCGCTACAAAACAAGGCTTGTAGCGAAGGGCTACACGCAGAGATATGGTGTCAACTATTTCGACACATATTCGCCCATGGTGAAGATGACAAGCATAAGGCTACTCCTTGCATACGCCACACAGTACAATCTGGAGATTCACCAAATTGACGTTAAAACAGTTTCTCCACGAAGATCTAGAGGAGAAAATCTTCATAAAGCAACCTTAAGGCTATGAAGACCCAGACAACAGACAATATGTCTGTCGATTGCAGATATGCATCTAAGGTCTAAAACAGGCATCACGGGCCTGGTACAAAAAGCTTGATGGTCTTCTGAAGTCTCTAGACTTCAACCCTACTCAACCAGACTGCAATGTCTACATCAAAAGAGTAGAAAAGGATTTTGTGATACTGACCATTTTTGTCGATGATTCGCTGATGATAGGAAACTCCTTGATGCTGATCAAAAACATGAAGAGTCAGATTTTTCAAAGCTACGAAATCATAGATATTGGAGATGCAACAAAATGCCTAGGGTTGGAGATCAAAAGAGATCAACCAAATGGCGAAATGCACTTGAGTTAGTCAGAATACGCCAAAAAAGTGTTGAAGCTGTTGAATTTCACACGTGTGGACTATCCACAACATGTACTTGTGATCTCCTAAGGTGTGTAGATGCACCAAGATCAAGATTAGATTGAGATTCAAGATCTATCTTTGATTCTATGGCAAAAACACACTACTACATGCATTCATTCACTTCCAACTCTCACTCACATGTGTGGGAAGTGTTTCAAAAGTATTCTAAGTAAAAACAAGCTGCTCTCCTCGGGTAGAGAGAGAAAAACCATCATGAGCTCTCGGGTAGAGAGAGAAAACTAGCAAAATCCACTCAATCTCAAAATCAATTAGATCCAAAATGAGGAGTACAATGATACTAGTAGGTCCACGAGCTACCACTATGCTTAATTATGATTGGACCATATTTTGTCACCTCTTGATCCTATTGGATCATGATCCATGCACCTCTTAATTCTATTGGACTATATTCAAGCACACCTCAATTTCCTATTGGACCTCACAAGGTTCCACCTCTAAATCCTATTGGACCTCTTGGAATTCATCAAACAAAAAACTTTACACTTGTCTACACTCTAATTGGCATGTGTTTAGCCTCTTACTCTATTTTGGCTCAATAGTGGCATTACAAGTGGAAATGCATAATTTGCCATCTATGCCAAATTTATTCCTATCAACATCCTACACCTAGATGCTTGATGTAAAAAACATAAGACCCCTATATCTAACATAGATAATCTTTTTCAATTCTTCACACATCCTACACCTAAATGCTTGACTATGAAATTCTATGAGACCCCTATATCAAACATTTTGATTTACTTTACAATTCTCCACATGTGGGAACATACTCCACACATGTGAGATTCACTTACAAACTTCTATCATAAAAAATACCAAGCTAGATTTTTGCCAATTTCTCACACTCCTCCTCAAAAAATAGCTTGGAAAGGTACTAGATCACTTGAGAAGTTTGTAAATCTTTTTGAGTGGATCCTTTGGTATGCAAAAGAAGTGAAGACCAGCCAAGGGATCCATCATAGCAGCACCCTCACCATATCCATGATAAGATCTCTTTGGTAGAGATCTCTTGCCAATGCCTTTGAAGAGTGCTCCACCAATATGCCACTATGATCATGGGCTTCCTCCATGCTTGATGATGATCTTTGCTTTGAAAGTTCCACTTGCATGATGGATGCACCATAAATAGAGAAATCTGAGGCTTCCAAGCCTCATAAGGATCATGGAGATCAAGATCATAAGATGTGAAACAATGATGATTATCAAGATTATGCTTTCTAGCTTGACTAGTCCACATACAATTAACTATTCCATGATGGATCTAATCTTGATATCAAAGACTATCTTGATCTTTTTTAGGCTAGTTACTCTCTCAAGGATGTAAGATGCTTCACTTAATCTCAAGAGGAGTTTACAATTTGCCTCAAAACATGTGAAAACATGATTTTAAAAAAAGTGAGTACCAAGCTCAATCTTGTTCTTACTAGAACCAAGAGCATACTTTTGACAATACAATATCTTGCTTTCAAAAAGTATTGGAAACACATCTAAGTCAATAATGACAAGAAACATGTCCATACCATAAGCATCATACAAAACTAGTATAGCTTTTCTTGAACTTTGAGATCCAAAAAATTCAATGAAGCAAGATAGCATTTCAAGCAAAGGAAGAGAAGCATATATGAATGTGTTGTAGTAGATACAACATAAAAGATGCTCCTCTTTGCCATGTAAGGTGAGCCATAAAGACTTGGCCATGCATCTTGAAGATCTTCTTGAAATCATATGAAGAAGATACTCCTCCTCACACGTTGGCCCCATCATAACTTGAATACCTTCAAAAAAGATAACTTGCGATGCTTCTTGAGAAGCCTTGATCTCGGCCACTTCCAAGATTGAATCTTTATGCAATGTGACATCTCTATTCACAATCACTTTTGAAATAGAGAGTGTAAATACACTAAAGGCCTCCTTGATGGATGAGTATCCAATCATGATCCATGAGCTTGGATCATCCTTCCTTTTTGTTTCCAAGGGAATATGTGCAAAGCAAGCACTACCAAGTTCACTAAGGTGATCAACCTTAGGCTTCATCTTGAATAAAACTTCATATGGTGCTATTCCTTCAAGAGCTCCAATACTCCTCAAGGCTTTGAATAATAAGGAATAATCATACACCATAATACTTGAAGAGAGAGATATGTGCATCTTGTGTGATCATCCTCCTTTGAAATATTGGACATATAAGAAACATCAAGAGAGTTTGCACTCTCACTTGGATCCAATCTGTAGATGCCTTCAAATCTTGATCCATATGCAAGGATCTCACCATCCTTCTTAATCACACAATTGTCAATATTGAAATTGACATCAAAGCCACTATCAAGAAGTTGGCCAACACTTAAGATTTTCTTTGTAAGCTTTGGGACAAAAAGAACATTGTTGAGAAAGAGATCTTTAGAAGATGCAAGCTTCAAGGGAATAATCCCTACTCCTTCAATATTGCACTCATGCTTACTTGCAAAGTATATAGTCTTCTTGACTCCATCATAAGGCGTAATAGATGAAAAAGAGTGCTTGGAGCCACACATATGTGAAGATGCTCCACTATCAATATACCATGAGTCATCCTTGTTGAAGGTGGAAGAGGAGAAGCTTGATGCCATAAGAGAGCCTTCTCCATCACTTGCAATATAGTCTTCTTTCTCATTGGTGATGTTGGCTTGATTGAGTTGATTCTTCTTCTTGAAGCAATTGGTGGCATAATGGCCTTTCTTGCCACAATAAAAGCACTTGATCTTCTTCTTCTTGAGATTTGAAGTAGAAGCATGATAGGTATCCTCCTCCTCCTCTTCATCTTGGTATTTAGCTTTGTCATTAGAGAAGTGATGGTGTTGCTTCTTACTCCTCTCTTTGTGCTTGGCAAATAGAACTTTGCCATCGTCATGATTGAGTGATAGCTTGTCCATCCTCAAGAGTTTGTACTCTTGTCTTGATTCTTCAGAAATAAGCACACTTTGAAGGGCCTCCAAACTTGGTAGCTCCTCCTTAATGGCATAGGATTGGACAAGGTTGTCATATTCATCTCTCAAGCCATTGAGAATGGCTTGGACTAGCTCACTTTGATTGATTGATTCACCAATACATGCAAGCTCCCTATGAATATCCTTGACTCTCAAAACATAATTAGATGCACTCTCATCACTCTTTTGACTACTTTGAAATATTTGATTTCTAAGAGTGAGGAGCCTAGAGGTGTTCTTAGCCTCATAGATGGACTTGAGACAATCCCAAGCTTCCTTGGATGTAGAACAGTCACCAATCTCCTTCAATATCTCATTAGAGACATTCATCTTAATGTAGTGGAGAGCCATCCTAGCCCTCTTCTTGTATTTTTGTACTTCTTGAAGGACTTGAGGCTCCTCCTCAGTCCCAAGTACAATGTCCATTACATCTTGGAGTATCAAGACGGACTCCATCCTCAACTTCCATATTGAATAATTGGAAGTAGACAATCTCTCACTTGGTTGCAACAAGTATGAACTCATTGAAGTCATGTAAAGTGGAGATAAATAAAAGTGATGAACAAAAAATGTTGCTTCTCTCTCACTATAGGATCCAATAATGGTGTGCTACCATCTCCTATGCAAGATCTTGCAACAAACTGTGAGATGATTCTCACTAGCTATCTCAATCTCTCCAAAAGTAGACCTACTTCACATCAAATGATGGAGTATGGGCAAAGTTAGGATCACACTCTTCGCACGTGTGAAATATACTAAGAAACCAAATTTGACTCAAATACAATGATATTGCATTAAACAAAATGGCTAAGATCTCAAAACAGTGCCTAGATTACATATAGATGAGATTGGTAAGCATTCAACTGTGATTTTGGATCAAACAAGCAATCTCTTGACCAAACCAAATGTGTCCACCCAAGTCTAGGTGCCCTTCCTAACCCTCTTCAAAAGCTTATAACTTTTGATTGGCTCAACCAAATGGAATGAAACTGATTGCATTAGAAACTAGACAAAAATAACTTCAAAACAAGCTATCTAGCAAGATTTTTGGATCAAACATGAAAGAGAACTCCCAAACTGAAATTGGATGTTCCTCACACGTGTCTGAGCACCTGATTCCGTACAGTACCAGGTCAGACCCAATCAATGTCCTTTTGATATCTTTTGATCCAAAATTGAACAAGATAGCTAGGAAAATGGGCCTTGACAATTTCTAGCTCAAGATTGATGAATAGTTTTCATTCAAATGGATCAAAATGCATGGTAACCTTAGGTAGGCTATGATACCATATTGAATTTCACACATGTGGACTGTCCACAACATGTACTTGTGATCTCCTAAGGTGTGTAGATGCACCAAGATCAAGATTAGATTGAGGTTCAAGATCTATCTTTGATTCTATGGCAAAAACACACTACTACATGCATTCATTCACTTCCAACTCTCACTCACACGTGTGGGAAGTGTTCCAAAAGTATTCTAAGTAAAAACAAGCTGCTCTCCTCGAGTAGAGAGAGAAAAACCATCATGAGCTCTCGGGTAGAGAGAGAAAACTAGCAAAATCCACTCAATCCCACAAAAAGAAACACTTCAACTTTGCTTTGTTCTTTTGCTTCCCTTTGGAGGTAGATGCTCCATCCTTTGCCTCGGCCTCCTTGCCTTGGATCTTCTTGAAAGGATGAGACTTCTTCTTGCCTTTAGATGTGAAGTTTGCTTTCTCATCACCATTATGTAGTGATAAGGACCCCATTCTTGTTTTGAGGTGTAGAATCCTACTCTCCTCGGCCACAAGAACATTATGCAATTTTTCAATTGATGGAAGTTGGTCTTGAATAGAAAAAGATTGAACTAGATTAGAGAACTCATCTCCTAATACATTCAAGATTATTTGTACTAGTTCATTATCTTGGATCTTTTCTCCTCTAGATCCCAATTCTTTGTTCAAGGATTTTATCCTTAGGACATACTCTTGTCCATTTTCTCCACTTTCTCTCATGCTTTGCAAGATCAATTTTCTTAGCATAAGCACTCTTGAAGTGCATAAATGTTCTTTAGTGAATCCCAAGCCTCTTTTGATGTGGTACAATAAGCCACCTCCTTCAAGAGGTCATTGCTTACATTTAACTTCAAGCAATGTAGGGCTAATCTAACCCTCTTCTTGTATTTTAGTTGTTCTTGGGGAGCTTGAGGCTCTTTCTCAACTCCTAAGAGAATATCAAAGAGATCATGAACCACTAGTAGTGATTCCATTCTTACTTTCCAAATGGAATAGTTTGTGGAAGTTAGTTTCTCACTAGATTCTAACATATATCCACCCATGGATGTCATTTTGAATGAAAGCCTATGAGATACAAAAGTTCTCTTGATAAGGTGTGATCTAAGATAGATTTATAGCTTTCAAAAAGCTTCTAATCTTGGCCCAATCAATCCTAGTTCAACTTGGATGATGATATAACAGATCAATCACAAATATCCTAGCAATTCACTCCTCAAAGAGATTGATTCTAGTTCAAATTGGTTTGTTATTTCACACACACTTAAGATCTAATCAAATCAGCTTAAAGATCTGATCTAATGTTTTAAAATGAATTGCTTTAATGACTCAAATCACTATTTGATCATTAGCTTTTTGCCAATGTCACATCAACTTGTTATTGATTTGGTTGATCTCTTTATATCAACTACATCCATGAGTTGTGTATTGTCCAGCAGGTCTTCACAAGTGTGAAGAGTGCCTAGTCATCCAGATCCACCAATGGGAGCCATATGTGCTCATTTCCCAAAGTTGACTATTCTCTTTGGCTAGAAAACAAAAAGCTAGTCTTCCACATTTATAGGAATATTTCCTATAAAATAGGATCTAATGGAATCTTCCTATCTTATCTTCTAGAAGCTTATCCACACGTGTGAATGGTATCTTGACATGTGTGAGTAATGACTCATTCACATGGAAGTCCAATCTATTTACAAAAAGTTTGACCAATTTGACCCTTTTCAAGATTCTACTCAAAGGTCAATTTCACACTAGTGTAGATCAAGCTAAAACCAATCTAACTTAATAAAAATGACTTATGTACATTCTTTCACACGTGGGAACAGACTCCACACGTGTGAGATCCTATCAAGCTCAAATAACTTGAGATCTAGAAGATACAACAAGTTGGAAGTGATATTTTAACACTAATGAGGCGCTAGCTTCCGACAAAGTCGAAGATCAACTGCCAGTCGCTCGTGTCTATTACCGAACTGCCTTCCTTGGCGATCCCTAGACGTGCAGATTCCAAGCGTGGGTTGACCAAGACTGGCTTACAGGAGTCCACAAGTCCCTTCACACTCCCAAGGACTTGAAGAAGCTGGACCGCAATAATTTCATGGAAGACATCATGGGCTACCTGATCAACCAAAGGCGGGCCAAGAGATCCTTGTACTAGACCGACAGAGTGCCAAGGGACCGGCACTACTTTAGGTCGTGGGTCCTGTTGGGGGTATTCCTGACGAATTGTAAATAAATAAAATCGTCCAATAAAATGTGTTGTGAGGGCATGTCATCTTGCGCTTATAAGCCCATGGCCCAATGAGCACGCAAGCTAAGTTGTAAATAAAATAATAGACTTGGGCCCTTTGTAATTAAAATAAAACTTGAGGTCCAAAGTCAATTTTAAACTTAGAGATTACTTTTTTAGAGTTGGTTCCAATTTGGGACTCACATGAATCTTGTGAATTTCAATGTACTTTTTGTGGACCTTTGGATCAAGTTGGATCCAAAATCCAAGATGAATGGATAGGATCGATGTAAATGTTAGCCAATAGGATTTTGGGGCAAGGGCCTTTTCCATTTATAAAAAGACACCTCTTGTACCATATTTTCATGCTTAATGAGAAGGAGAAAACTCTACCAAATTGGACAGCCAAGCATCCTCATTTGCTAAGCGTTCATGCTAATTCTTTTGTTGTGTGTTTCTATTTGTTTCCATTTCTATGTTGTTGTTTTAATAGTTATGGTTTCTCCATTAGCATGCATCTTGAGCTTTTGAGCTAACCTCCCTCTCAACTCTATCTCTCTCTTTTTCTCTTCTCTTTCATTCTCTTCTATTCTACCCTTCCCTTTCACCAGCAATCATGATGAAGTAAGTTTAGGGAAGTAAAGTTAGTGTGAGTAGTGTTAGTGGAGGTAGAGTTAGATAAAAAGTAGAGAACTAACTAAAAGTAGCATCTATGCATACTTAAGCTTCATCAAACAAAAGCATGACTCTTGTCTACACTCTAATTGGCACAAGTTTGGCTCAATATTGGCATTACAAGTGGAAATGGATAATTTGCCATCTATGCCAAATTTGACCCTATCAACATCCTACACCTAAATGCTTGACTATGAAGTTCTATGAGACCCCTATATCAAACATTTTGATTTACTTTACAATTGTCCACATGTGGGAACATCCTCCACACATGTGAGATTCACTTACAAACTTCTATCATAAAAAATACCAAGCTAGATTTTTGCCAATTTCTCACACTTTTGAGACTCCAATAGAGAATGATGTCCATGAAGGATCTTTCACCACCTCTTAAAGGATCCCTTACAAGATGTTTTACAAATGTGTCTATATACATGTAGCACACTTCAAAAACTATACATCATGCCAGGACATGAATTCCAAGGCATTTTGTGCACTTGAAGATACATCAATTAAAATATTAAGTGCATAAATAATGTTGCCAAAGACAACTTGCCTTGCTTGATCCATATGATCGAGCCTTGATGGCTCCATCTTGATACTCAAGGTTCTTCTTGGAGTCCTCGGGTCTTGAGCTTGCACCTCCACTTGACTTGACTCCAAACCATCAATGAATTGAATAAGCTGTTGATCCAAACGTGCTTCTTCAAGTTTACAAATTCTCCATTTTTGAAAGATCATATTTCCACCATTGACAACTTCTTTGATGGAAAACAAGTAGATTCTACAATCTCTACTTGAAGAGCAAAACACTACCATTATTTCTATCATTGAAATAGGATAATCTTTGGTGCTTACATTGGAATGATCATGCTCAAAGCATGTGGACCCAAAGATTTTCAATAAAAATGATGTTTCATCTTTTATGACACTATTCAAACTATTACAAAAAGTGTTATCCAATGAAATTGCTTTCTCAACAACAAATGGAGATTTGAAAGCATCTAATTTCATTGTCTTGTCATAAAGAGTACTAAACATCATAGATCTTAAAGATAAGCAACAAGTCACTCCATTTCTACTAATACTATCCAACAAGTACTCAAAGATAGTAGACTCTCCAATGCTCACCATCCTTGCAAGATTCACACTTGAAGGGAAAATTTGCATGCAATTTGATGACTCGGCCATTGTCATTGAGGACTCCCTTGGAACTCTCATGCTTTGAGGCTAATCCTCAAGATCTTCCTCCTTTTGATGCTCCTCATCAATGCAAGCAAGATCACACTTTGCCAAGATCTCCTCTTGAGTGATCTCCTCTTTTGCCAAGCTCATTCTTTCAAAAGCAGCACTAGCTTCCAACTTAAACAATCTTCCATGTTTAAATCCCTTTGCAATGCAAACATCATTTTTCAAGATGAAACAAACACTATGCTTAAAGTGGACATCCAAACCACTTTCTAAGAGTAGACCAACACTAAGCATATTCTTGGTGATTGATGGTACATAAAGGACATTTTCTAGATCCATGCATTTTGAGGATTCTAGACACAAAGAGATGGTGCCAACACCATCTATCCTATACTCTTCATCATTTGCAGTAAAGAAAAACTTTTTAGCATCATTGAAAGAGTGTAAGGGTGAGAAAAAGTCATTTTCACAAGACATGTGGGAGCTAGCCCCACTATCGATCCACCAATTGTCTCTTGAATTGCTATTGCTTGTTGGTGAAGATGTAGATGCCATCAAGAATACATCTACTTCATCTTCCTCCTCCTCCTTTGCAAGGTTTCCTTGTTTGTCCTCCTCCACTTGTGCTCTTAGCTCTTGTATGCCCCTTCCTTCCACAAAAAAAGCATTTCTGCTTTGACTTGTCCTTTGAGCTTGATGCATCATCCTCTTCTTTGGCCTCCTTTGGCCTCCTTTGGATGCTTCTTCTTTCCATTGGTCTTCTTTTTGCCCTTGAATGAGAAATTGGCTTTCTCATCACCATCCTGCAATGACAAGGAACTCATCCTAGATTTTGCATGGAGCATCCTAGACTCTTCGCCCACTAATACACTGTGAAGTTTTTCTATAATTGGCAAATGTCTTGGATGGCAAAACTTTGGACCAAATTTGCAAAGTCATCTCCTAGACCATTAAGGACAATTTGTACAAGCTCTCCATCATGAATCTTCTCTCCAATGGAAGCCAACTCCCTACCTAGAGACTTGATTCCAAGTACATAATCATGTGCACTCTCCTCACTTCTCCTCATGCTTTGCAAAATCTGATTTCTAAGCATGTACTCTTGAAGTGGATACTTACCTTTATGTTTGATTAGTGAATAGTTACTTGATCCTCCCTATTATGCTTATTTAATGGTTATGGAAGGGTTGTAGTTGAAGAATGGAATGATTAGGAGGTGATGAGGGCCTGCTTGTGATGATGTGGTTCATACGTTTGGTTGTAGGATGAGGATTCTCTCTATCGGATGGTTGGAGGCTTGTAGGTTTACGGGAGGATTCATGCTATTATCTTGTCAAGTATGGATGTATGCATGCTCCACTTGTGATTAGGATATGTGCTTGACAAACAAAAACCTTGTGTTAGAAGGTTGGAAGGTAATTGTTTGTAAAGTGGTGTTTGATTGTTAATTCTTCATTGTTCGATTGAAAGCAATTGCATGAATGCCTTATTGCAAGTAAGAGTATGGTGGGGAATTCCATTCAACAGTGAGCAAAAGAAACATTAGACCAATGTACTTTTATGTCACATCATCACATTATCAAGAATGGTGGCCCCACAGTAATCGCAAGGTTGTTCCACAACGTTACTCTATCAATACTTTATGGTTCCATATCTACCTGGTGTGTATCTGTGGCTCCAAAACCCCGGCTGTGATCGATTTGCAAGTTATTACACTATTTCAACCTCCTACATGCCCTACCGCAGCCTGAGTACGGCCTCTTACCTGTCTGATGCCTCCGCAAATCTGTCTGCAGCCTATCCGCAGCTCCCATCGCTGCTCAGAGGCTCGTATCTGCTGTCTTGAGACCTGCCATAGATACCCATAGCTGTGCACCATAAAAAATCAGAGATTTGCAACATGATTCCGGCCTAAGCGACCTGCTACAACCTGGTTTTGCTCCTACCTGCCTGCAACAACACATTGGTGGCCTCCAACAGTCCATTTGTAGCCTGCCCTATGCTGATTTTGTTGTTTGCAACCTGCTTATGCCCTGTACCTACTCTGTCTGTGAAAAATTAGACTTCTATAGCCTATCAAACGACCTGTTCCACCTAGTTTTTGGCCTCTTTGTGATTTACAATCGTTGTCCTCGGGCTGTGGTAATTTGAGGGCTCTACAACCACCGATGATAATGTTCGAATATTACTTTTCTTCTGATCTGACTGTCTACCAAACCATCTGTGAATGCGACAAGAAAGTGGCAAATCAAACGGCATGCGGAATGCGGAAGAGGCTTTCATGACTAGGATCTCACATGCAACGGCTACCTAAACTGCACATTGAGATATGAGATGGTAAAAGTTGTGGGTTTATTGTAAGATGTTACTTGACTTGAGTTTTTCTGTTCCCATTCGTCCCAATAAATTCTGAAACTATTTTTTCGTAAATCGTCTATTCTCAAATGTGATAGTATAGCTTTAACCACTTGTGATTTTTACAAGCGTGTTAGAGTTGCGGAAGGGTAAGCATATCACCTTGAAGGTTGAACACCACTATTATTTCCCTCATTTACAATGTTATGACATCTTCCATAGAGTAGTTAAGACTTGAATTTTGTAGTTGGGATCAAGCAAATCAGTTACAGTTTGGTAGTGAAGCATACAAGCACAACTTAGAATTCAGTTTAGAAGCTTAGCACTTCATGAACAAATGCGATGTGAGAAAGTATACGATGATTGTTTACTATTTTTTGACTTGTTTAGTGAAAGCACAAAAATTGTAGCCAAGAGTCATATAGATTTAGAATGTGTTCTACGGTCTGCTGAGTTAGGTTAGGTTTGTTAGTTAAACTACCATGCGGAATCGTCAAGTTTTGAAGCGTTTCTTCTAGTTTGTCAATTATGAAGCGTGTCAACTGGACCCTATGAAGATTATTAAAATATTATCTTCCTATCTCGAGTTTGGGGTCATGTCCATGATAATTTTCACTAGATTTCATGTTGTACATATAAGGAGTATGAATTGAGCACATATCCTTCTAGTGTAGCTCGGATTTGAGTTAGATAGGTTCAATTATGATGACATGCAGATGTTTAGATAGCATGCAAAGTCTTATTGTATGCATGCAAGCCACATGCAATTAGTGCATGCAACATGCAAAGTAGTTTTTGTGATCTACACATGTCTAGGCAATTTCATGAGTTGATATGCAGTACATGCACCATACATGCATGTAGTTACACATGTGGATCTCTGGTAGGTGAATTAGTTTAGTTAAATGGACTTTCCATGCAACTACACTGTAGGAATTCGAGTCTCTCTCATGTAGGAAAAGCTGGGCATGTTTTGCCATATTATGAATATTGAGATTTTGGTGTTTTGGACTCATTCTCTCTACTCGAGTTTTCTATGTATGATTTTCTCTCTCTACCCGAGAGCAGTCTCTTTTTCCCATATTGAACACTTAGAATCATTTCTGACATTCATTTCTCATAGTGAAGAGTTAGATTTTACATCAGGGGTATGCCATTGTGCTCTTGCCTTAGATTTTTCAAGCATACTGTTCTTTGATCAATCTTGTGCAATCATAACACCTCAGTAAGATCCTGTAGGTTGTGTGGTGAAATTCACACGTGTTAAAAGCTTCACATGGTATCAGAGCTTTATGCTTTGAAGACGTGAGGGTGTATACATCAGATCATCAGTGTTTTTGCTTGTAAGAACTCGGATCTTGGAGAAGGATTCAAACTCGTTGAGAAACAAGCAATTTGTGGATCATAAGTGGATTAAATCAAGTTGATCTGATCCAACGGAGCTCTGTATGGATAGAGAGCTCACACGTGTGAAATCAGCCCTCATCAATGAGTGCTACTTCT
Organism: Diphasiastrum complanatum; assembly: GCA_029204225.1. Classification (NCBI taxonomy): domain Eukaryota; kingdom Viridiplantae; phylum Streptophyta; class Lycopodiopsida; order Lycopodiales; family Lycopodiaceae; genus Diphasiastrum; species Diphasiastrum complanatum. The sequence goes on along the minus strand of CM055093.1, from coordinate 18,872,721 downwards.
CAAGGAATGATCCAAATTTGATGTTCTATAGCTTGTTGGATAGGTATTGAAGAGTAGAATGTGTTGTTCTTGTTTCTAAACCAGTTTGATTTGTTTTTAGAAGAGTTTTAGGCAATCAGAGAGTTTGAGAGGGTACTCAACTCGTGGGATATGCCAACGTGAGCACACATCTATCTTTTTCAATTTTCATCAATTTTCACTGTCAATCAAGTAGGATTGGATAGAAGTGAGTGTTCTAAGGTCTTAGACTTTTCATTTCACACATATTATTGTGTTTGAGTTGAAAGTAAGTTCCTAGAGAGTTTATCAGTGCATTGAAACTCGTGGGAGAGATAGACTTCTTGCTTGCATGTGCTTCTTCCTTTGTGACTAAAGCAAGATCCAAATTCAAGATAGATTGATTTTCTGTATTGAGAATTTGTTCTCACATCTGTTGCTAGATTTCATAGGGTGGATCAACATCCGTGTTAGATCCTAGATTGAGATAGCAAGCAACATCCTTTCAACTCCATTTTTTATCATTACTAGAATTTCTCACCAAGAAGATGTCTTCATCTGGTTCACATTTCTTAGAGCATAGTGAGAGATTAACATCTTCCAATTATGCAATGTGGAAGATCAGAATGGAATCATTGTTGATTCTACAAGATGTAATGGATATTGTGAGTGGAGCTGAAGAAGAACCTACTGCACCTAATGAAACTGCAACATTCTACAAAAGAACCAGAATTGCCCTTCATTTTATAAAAATGAATGTTACCAATGAAGTGTTAAGAGAGATCAGTACATGCACCACTGCCAAGGAAGCTTGGGATACTCTAAAAACAATCTATGAAATCAAAAATACTTCTAGATTGCTTACACTTAGAAACCAAATATTTCTAAGTTATCAGAGAGTAGATGAGAGTGCTTCATCATATGTCATGAGAGTTAAGGATCTTCATCAAGAGTTAGCTGGTATTAGTGATGCTCTTAAGAACACTGAACTTGTTCAAGTAGTCCTAAATGGACTTAGAGATGAGTATGACAATATTGTGCAGACTTATGCTGTTAGAGAGAATCTTCCATCCTTGGAGACACTGCAAGGTGTTCTCATTGCTGAAGAAAGTAGGCAAGAGAACAAGATGCTGAGGATCAACAGACTTTCATTGAAAGATGGCGGAGATGACAAAGCACTCTTCATCAAAGACAAATCAAGAGGCAAGGGCAAAGGACAACAACACTTCAAGAAGGACAAAGCCAAAGAAGGTGGTGAGGATCAGTCCTCACAAGGTGCAACATCCAGTGGCAAAAAGAAACTGTCAAAGATCAAGTGTTTTTTTTGTGGAAAGAAAGGACATTATGCATCAAACTGTTTCAAGAAGAAGAACCAATCTAAGCAAGCTAACCTTACTAATGAGGATGAGTGTGAGGGTGTAGAGAGTGAAAGAGAGGATTCACTAATCTCATGCCATATCTAGGTGCAAAAAATTCAATCTATACTGCTAATGATGTAGAGTGTAGGATTGAAGAAATAGGTAGCATTCCATTACATGCATCATCATCAAAATATTTTTGCTTACATGATGAACTGTATGCACCTAGATTGACTAAGAATCTCATTAGTGTAGGACAGTTGTTTGATAGTGGATTGGATGTCAACTTTCAAGTTGACAAGTGTATAATCTCAAGAGAAAATGAAGTTATTGCTAGAGGATCTAGAATTGGTTAGTTGTACAAACTAGATTCTAGGGAGAGTACATTTCAGATATTGCTTATGAGACCAAGGTTCTAAAGGAGGGTCTATGGCATAAGAGATTGGGTCATCCCAATTTCAAAGCCATGCAATCTATGGTCAAAGAAGGAAAAGTTGTTGGTCTACCAAAGACACTGTCAAAGGAGCTTCTATTTTGTGAAGCTTGTGTGCTGGCAAAGTCACACATAAGGTCTTTCCCTAGATCAAGTATCAAGACAAAGCAACCATTTGAACTTGTACACTCAGATGTTCATTTCTCATCAACTAAGAGCAAAGGAAGAGCCAACTGCTTTGTCTCTTTTGTAGATTATTATACAAGACATTCTTGAATCTATATGCTATCTTCAAAAGCCATGGTTTATGATGTTTTTCCTACTTTTAAAGCTTATGTAGAGAAGCAGTTTCCTTTCAAGATAAAAGCTTTAAGAAGTGATAGTGGAGGGGAATACACTTCCAATAAGTTTAAAGACTTTTGTGAGAGAGAGAGAGTATTCAAAGAGAGTTCTCTTGTTCATATACTCCTCAGCAAAATGGAATTGCTGAGAGAAAAATAGAACTTTGTGTGAATGTGCAAAAGCCATTAGGCTGGAAGCTTCTCTGCCTAAAGAATTTTGGGGAGAGACAGTTGCATGTGCAAACTATCTTTGTAATAGGCTTCCAAATCTTGCAATAGGAGGAAAGACACCATTTGAGATGTTGTATAAGAAAAAGCCTAAGATAGATCATCTTAGGATTTTTGGCTGTGTATGCTTTGTGCATGTACCTCTAGAAACTAGGAAGAAGGAAGATCCTAGTGCAGTAAAAGGAATTTTGTAGGTTATTCATCTACTAAAAAAGCATACAAGATTTATTTGCCCTCTACTGACAAAAATGTTGTTAGTAGAGATGTGGTCTTCCATGAAGATCAGAAATTTAACTTGGATGATGTTCAGATCAAAGAGACTCATTCAAGATCAATCATCAACCTTGATGTTGTTCAAGAAGAGGTGAGGCCGAGGCTTGAGGAGGAGCAGATTCAAGCTACCACACCAAGAAGATCTACACGAGCAAGATCTGAGCCAAGGAGGCTCGCATATGATGAAGAAGGAAGGCAAGTGGAAGGTGAAACTTCCTATCATGCACTTTTTATATCAGATGAAGAGCCTAAGGATGTCCAAGAAGCTTTTCAATCCAAGGTGTGGGTTGAAGCAATGACCCAAGAATTTGAAGCCTTGATGTCAAATAACACATGGGAGCTTGTGGAGCCACCAAACAACATGCATGTGATCGGATGTAAGTGGGTATTCAAAATCAAGTATAATCATGATGGATCTATCAATAAGTATAAACTAGCAAGACTTTGTGCTATATATGTTCTGTACTTAGCATGACAATCAATTACTAGCTTTTGATCAGCTTTAACAAGTTTTACATTGACATTTTTTTGTAAAGTCTATGTTGTCTAATGAAAAATGGAGGTCTTTGCATTAAAAACTTAATAAGTTTTTCTGCCGATGTCCAAATCACTAGATTTTTGAATCAAAACGGAGCTTAGACATTGTAGAACAGTCATGTACAGCATTTGTTCCGACAGAAATGGATTCTGTATGCACAATTAAGCCTCTGTTTTGCGTTTTCCCCAAATTTTGACACAGTGGGTCTGTTTTAAAAAACTGTAAGACAGCCCTTAGGGACCCAAACTTTAGATTTTTAAAAAATGCCATTAAAAAACTTGAAAGGACCAATAAACATTACCATTTTGCAAATGTTCTTGTCTACTATGGAGTTACAGGTTTGTGTTTCATTTTCCAGGAAACTAACACTCTGATTGCAGGGTTTGGAGCTTGTAAAGTCATTTCTTGGAAGTGGTTTGGTTCAAAACAAGAGCTCTTCAGTGTAATAGATGATGTAACCTGCAAGAATTAGTTTTTGAGAAAATTTGGGCAGCATATGCCCTATTTCTCAGACATAATGATGGAAACCCTGCAAATCTGTAATCTAATCTTTGCATCTGCTTATAAGTAAGTAAAGTAAAGCAAAGAGAACTGAAAAATGCTGGTAGGGCAGTGGCTATCTGCAAAAAACAGCAGACACATTTGCCTCAAGGCTTTTTGCAAAAATAAGCTTGAAAAACTGTGAACAAAACTCAAAAAGTTAAGATGGAAATCTGCCCTCTTCCTGCCAAAAACCTACTTGAAACCTGCATGAAAGTTGTGTGGAAAGTGAGGATGGGCGCATTTCCATCCTCTTCTCCTGGCACAGATCTCTCTTCCTCTCTCTTGAATTCCTCTCTCTCTCCCTCACGTTTTCTCTCTCGGTTTTGGCCAGGTATGACAGCCACGAGCTGTGGCTCGGGTGAGGCTGGCCCGAAAAGGGGGAAAATAGGGAGGGCGCGATCTGAAGCCCGAAGGCATTCGGGCCCGAGGACTTGATGTTTTGGAGGGAAAAAAGGGGGGCGGAGGGAGTGTCGTGGCAAGTTAATGAAAAGTTTATTCTTATTTAGCTTAAGTAAGCATGCAAACTCAAAGTTAAGGTAAGGGGGAGGTTTGTGCATAATGTTTGGTTGCAGAGGCGTTTTAATACAAAAACTTGTGATTTTTTTCCATGGGTATTTTCTCAGCCATATTGGGCTGTGTTAATTGGAATGCAGTAGTAGTATAAATGGCTTGTCTAAATGTTGTTACTGGGTTTTTTGACAGCATTAAGTTGGTCACAATTTATTTTCCTTGCTTAAAAGAAAGGAGGCTGCACCTCTGTGGGTTCGGTCACTGACCAGATGTAATCACCCTTCAGAAGTATTTTGATTTTGAATTTCCATACTCTGTAGCTTTCGCCATCAAGACTGATTTCTATTCTCGTTTGGATCGTTGTAGCCATATTGTGTTGCCTAGAAAATCATTGTTCAGATATCATTCAGTGATAACCTCAGTGCTCTGATACCATGTCACGAATGTGTCGCGAATCGATTCTTTTTGAGTTCGTTTGGTTTTCTTTTGCGGAAGCTTTCAGGTCCCTAGGCAAGCGACTACAGATTACAGATAATTAAAGATTCGAGCAATCAAGACGACGAGAATAATGAGATGAAGAAGAGAGCAGTTGTATTATCTGTTTTTGAGCTTCAAGTGAGTTGGTCACTGTCTCGCTCGTTGGTGGCCTGTAACACTCAGCTCAACCGCTATGTTCTGCTCGTTGGCAGACTTTCATGCACAACTATATTCGTCTCTTTATTCTCTTTTCTGTTCTATTTCGTGTTAATCAAAATTATGTATATATCTCCACTGTGTGGAGTTTACAAGATAGCTAAACTGAGAATTACAAGAGAAGTCAATGCTAATAAACTAGTTAGTATTCTCTGTTATGGCTAACTCTTTCAACTGAGCGTGAAGTACAATATGCCACGCTCGTCGAGCTGCCAGTTGGCAGCACGAATTGTTTTCCTTCATGTCGTTTTCATTTTGTTTTGTGCTTTATATACTGACAAACCTTGGATTTGATCTGACTCACTTCACTGTCCAGTCAATGCCTTTTGTCCATGTAGAGCACGCCCAGTTTCATGATTCCGGGCACCACTTTGATGGACTAGATGGTGGAGATGGAGCGGGATTCCAACAGCCCCAACCTGCTACTCAAGGCTCATCCTTTCAAGGCCAATCCCAAGGGCAAGAAGCTCAAGCACCAACCAATCTACAGGGCTCTAGTGGTACTGGCTCTCAACATTATCCTTTCTCTTCTTCTGTTTCTAACCCCATCGACGACACTAACATTCCATGTATTCCACGCCAATTTTTCCCTGAATCACAACGAATTGCTGAAGATAATCTCTCTCTTCCTCTATCCCCCGAACCAGATCCACAAATTCAGCATGCCATTGCCTCTGAAGCACCAACCATCCGGCATAGAATCACGCCCACAGAACCGAACAAGGAGTTGCGCACCTCTCAAGAGTTTGCCAAGAAATATCAAACCACAAAGGAGCGCGGTGGCTACATATTGCCAGATTTTGACCAGTGTAAAACACATAAAGAAGCAGTCAAACTCCTGGATCCACAACCTCTCTGACGCCATCAGCTTTTCCTGCATAGCAAAACCTCCATGGCACGGTATCTCGAAGCACCCTCCTACATGCGTACAAATCCATATTATTCAACCAAGGTCAAGAACATGATATTTTGGCCCAAGCTCACAGGCGCCGATACCGACAACTTAGCCAAAGACATGGTCACCAACTACCATGTATTCTACCAGAAACACCATGGCAACCTTGATCGCAACGTCAGATATTTTGCGGACAATTGCGACCTGGTAACATTTCTGGTAGAACTCAAGGGTTTATGGGATCGAGGGCTACTCCCAATAGCCATTGATATCAATAAACCACTGCGCACACAAGACGACCACATCAGCGTAGCAAGGCTTATTATTGCGCCACCCTTACTTCGACCCTACATGTTGATATGGTGGAGCTATGAAAAACACATAGTTTTCTACAAGGTATGCTTCATTACTACAAACCCATGCCCTTCCTGAACAAATTGCGGTGGCAAATGATGGAGGGCATCAGCAGCAAAATTTACCAATCCCGCCAGCAAGAGTCTTGCCTCCAAGAAGCGCAAAAGATCTAGGATGAAAAGGCTTTGATTGGTGTGGGACCACCAATCCAATAAGGAGGGGGATAATGTTAGCCACTGTGCTAATAAAAAGAAAGAAATAAAACTCCGTGGCATGTGTTTTGTAAGTCCACGTATGAGTATCTATCAATAAACTTCAACCATGGCATGTGTTTTGTAAGCCCATGAGTAGAAGCTTAAATAATAATAAAATAGCTTAAACTTAGATTTAGAACTTAGACTTAGGAAACTTAAGATTAGAAATATTTTGTCTTAAATTTTCCTAAGTTAACAAACTTTGAAGGTCTAAATCCTAAGTTAGAAGTTCTAGAAAGGCTAGAAATAAATTAGTCCCATAAGTTAGTGGATACTTATGGAAGACTCTCCTTGCCATAAAGGAGAGATATTTGCCTTGTAAATAACACTTTGAGATTATGCTAAATTGATCTCTCTTTGAGAAGTCATTCTATTCACTTGTGTTCCCTTTGGGAAGGTGCATAGCTTGAGGGAAGGTGCTCGGGCCTCCTCTTGCCTCCTTTCATTGGTTTTTATTGTGGCATGTTTTTAATCGCTTTATGCCTAGTTCAGTCTCAATCTATCATTTCCATTCCCTTTGGTTGTTAATCCAGGATTTAGTTTAATCACCTTGCTAGTTGGGTAAGCCTTAGTAAGGTTTTGCATCTTGTCATTTTAGTTTCATTTCCGTTCTGAGCACTAGTAGGGTAAGCCTCAGTGCTGTATTTATGTTTGAAGCTTGGTAGAAACTTAGAAAGTGGACGATCTAGCCATAGCACGCCTAAACCAGATTTACTTCCAACAACAAGCATGCCCAGCCATACAACGCGTCTGTGCATCTCAAGATATCCGTTTCAGAGTTGTAATGACCTCCCTTGGCTTGTCTTGGACGATCAATTGTGTGATCAGTGGTGGACAATCCGTCATCAGCTTTTGTTGTAATTGGTTTCACCGCCCACATGGTTGGATCAACCCTTACAGCCTGCTCTCTGTTTTTGAAGGTGAGGTTTCTAGTTCCCTAGTTGTGAACCACTTGTGTGATCCTCAACCAAGGTCTTCCTAGTAAAATGCGGTATGCGGAAGGGGATTTTGGTATGTCCATCACCACAAAAGTGATTACAAACTGCATTCCCACTATTTTCACTGGGATGTCGTCAACTACACCCTTTGGTTTTACACAGGATTGATCTGCCAATTTGATGGCGAATTTTTGCTGGTTTCAATCCTTGCAAAACCCAATTCAGATACAAGGTAGTGGAGATCAATTTTACACCCGATCCTCTATCTACCACTGCTGCTTCGTCCTCGAACCTCTTATGCTTGATAGACAAGGTGACGTTGCTCATTCCTTCATAGCCCGGACAATATAAGGGCTCTTCCTCTACTATTTATGGTTCCCATTCAGCTAGGATGCTCTTGGCTTGAGGTGCAATCCATAGTAACTCACCAAGAGATAAGTTCACGTGGCTAGACAATAAACTGGTGAGCATTGTTGGATTTATCTCCTCTACTCTCCTAGATTCCATGTTAATCTAGTTCCATTCATTATTGCATGTTTACTTGCATTGAGCTCAATTATCGAAGACGAGTAAGTGAAGATGGTTGACATATCGTAGTTGGATGAACTATCGAATGATGATCTTCCCATCTGTAATTCTTACATAAACATTGAAATCAGCTATTAGTGGCTTAAATCCTAAGGATTTCAGGGCATGATCTTTCTTCTTATACCATTGTCATGCTGATTGCTTCAGACCGTAGATACTTTGTGCATTCTGCATGCATAAGTAGGAAGTGAATTCGAAATGTAGTCTGGAGGTTGATACATGTAGACTTCTTCATCTAGCTCACCATGTAAGAACGTTGTCTTTTGGTGATACAATGTCATTGAATTCATATGGCATAGTCTCCTGTGCCATACAATATATGACGAATCATCATGGGTTTGATGCGATTGATTTGCAGGTAGGCGTACCTTCAAGTGATATAGGTTGTCTTTTCTTCTACCTTGTGTAATCAATGTACTGATGCTTGCATCAACGACATTGCATGATTCATTTGAAAATGTCACGCGCATCCTAGCATATGCTATTCTTGCGACTGATAGCAAGTCCTACTATAGTATAGGTACGAACAGAACATCTTCGATTTGTCTGTCTTTGCCGTTTGTGTTGAGCCACAGTGAACCAATACCATTCACTTGATGTTTCGATCCGTCTCCAAGAATAATAAATCTTGATGAATCTACACTCCAAAAGTCAGACATTATCCATCTTGATGTAACAAAGTGTGGGGTTGCTCCTGAATCAAGGATTACTTTTTGTGTGTCAGGTGTCGATACTACACACATGTCTACACAGATGTAAGCGGTTGAATTTCTATGATTCGATCTTTCTTCGCCCATCTTTGAGCTTTCTGGATCTTCGATGTAGGACAAACTATTATTGTTCTCCCGTCTGCCTTGAGCTTGTTTGTTTTTTGGGTTCTGGTACAAATCTATGGCTGCATGACCCTTCTTGTGACAATGGATACACTCAATTTTCGGATTTAGCCAACATGAATTAGCAATTTGTCCTTCGCATTTGCATCTCACGCATATCTTCTTGTCTCCATTTTGTTGTTTCGGCTTTTCTTTGTTCTTGCATTTGCATCTGTTGGCTCCTTCTACTTGCTGGTCTCGATCCTGCCTTTCGGTCTGACTCCCTCTTAGGCTTAAACTGCTTATTCGTCTTCTCCTTGTTGTTGTAGAGAGCTTGGTTAGAAGCATCCTTGTGGTCAAGGTGCTCACGAGCTTCAACTTCTTCTCAAATCTCGATCACTGCCTTTTCGAGTGTCATAGCTGGATCCTTTGCTAGCAAAGTTCGGGTTGTCTAGAATTATCTTGGTAAAGCTCTTAACAGATAGGTGAGCTGCTTCTCTGCTGATACTGCATTCTCTGCTCCAAAATTGTATAGTGAAAGGCATAAATCTTTCATCTTTCTGATAAAGGAGGTGAGGTCTTTGCCATCCCATTGCAAGTTTGTCAGCTGATCTTCAAGAAGCATGATCTGACTGCGTGATTTTTTCTGAAATCTTGTGAGTAAAGTATCCCACATCTCTCTTGCATTGGAGAGGGTAGCCAGGTCAAGTGTCAGGCTATTTTTGATGGATGATGACAACACGACCACTGTCTTGTCATTCTTCTCTCTCCATTCACGTAGCTCCTTGCCTGTAGTTGTAGGCATCTCTTCGGTGCCATCTACCCAGGGCCAAGCCCTTTTCCTTTTAAAATGAGAGAGGTCTTTACCTTCCATGCTAGGAAGTTAGATCCTGATGAGTCGAGGATTGTATAGATATTTGATTGTATACTACTTATTGATGCCATTGTTGTAGATCGTGTTCTTCAGCTGCTCTTTCTGATTTCTTGTTCTGAATGCTTTGTCTCCTGGATCTGATAGCTTTGCGGCTATGTCAGACTATGTCAGGCTCTGATACCACTGAAACAAATCGAATGACGAAATGAAACACGAATGAAATCAATTCGGATGGAGTTCGGATATGATTACTAGTCATTGCCTGCTATATCATTCCTACAGTCCTCCAGAATGTAGACAGACACTGCTGACCTATGTTTAAGTTAATTCAACATTCAACAAGATTGAACCAATGTGCGGAATAGATAAACAAAGCGAATGAAATACACGAACAATAAGCAGGCAATAAATCAATCGAGATTAGACAATTTAAAATGATATGTCCATAACAGCTACAACATTATCTATGTGAAAGATTTCAGATCATTCAAGATCCAATCCATGTCCCTGATCTTTGGTTACAATAAGGAACAAACCAACAGTCCTGCCAATGTAGAGAAAACAACATCTACATACAAAATGAGATGCAAACTCTAAGAGATATTGATCAAACATGAAACAAAACATAAAATATGTTTGCTATCCATACAATTATAGTACCCTACTGTATTTCACATGTGTGAAATCGAAAATAGCAAAATATGATCATTCTACACATAAAATTGCAAGATATCACCAAGATAGTGCACCAATGAGTAGTAGAACCCAAAGAGAACCATGAGAGCCATGTATAATGATGAAATGAGAGAGAGAGAGAGAGAGAAGAGTGAAGATGTGTCTCTCCACGAGTTACATCCTTTTATAGAGTTTCCAAACCCTATATGGCCACTTGGATTTCCCTCCAAAATGTAAACCCTACCATTTTTGGGTCTAGATTCAATGTACCCAAAAAAAGTTTATCTCTAAGTCTAAAATGAGTTTTGGCCTCTTATTAACAATTTACCAAAATATGACTAAACTAGTTGAAATCTCTCACACTCCCTCTTCAACTAGTTTTGGCATAGTTTTGACAATATAACTTTGATCCAACTTTAGAATGATCTCCATCCTAAGTATAGATCTCCTTTCTAAGGTTCTAAAGTATCTTTCATAATAAATATAGATAATAGTGTCCAAATTGGATGCTTTTACATCAATTTTACGCATCAAGATATAATTAGAACATGAAGAACCAAATAGAATGTGAATGAAATGATTCCTCCACGTTTCAAACTTTGAACTCTCTGAAAAATTACAGCAACCAAACAATAAATGTAAGTGATGACCACTTGCTTGCTTTTCTCCTCCAACTTTGTCCTTTCTTGATATGTCTCCACCATAAAACTCCATGAATGAGCCTCCATCTCCATCTTGCCACAAGAAACCATCAACACTTGATGACTTGACCATGAATAAGTGACATAATGAACCTCCAATAGCTTCATTTCCATTAGCAAAACCAGCCAAGAATGCTAGTACAAATCCAACATCAAAACAATGCTCACCAATGTAGCTAGTTTTACCATATCTTGACAATTTGCTCACATCCACATGAAAATGCTCGAAAATGAGAGAACAAGTAAAGTAAACTTGAACAAAACTTTCTTGCTGTTCCCTTGACCTTACTCGAGTCTTCAATAAGCTGCAAAAATAGATCCATAACATCTTTGCCAAATGCTTGATCTCGATCTTCCATAAAGGTTAGTGAAAACAATGTCACCAATGTCACCATCATAAATCAAAAGATAGATTCCAAACTTTCCATCCAGCATGAAGTAGAGTAGGTGAAGATGAGTATCAAACCTAATAAATCGAGCCTTCTTGAGTCCATAACAAACCTCAATAAGCTCACCAATGAGATTCCCTTGCCTTGAAGAAATTTCCTCTCGATTTGCTCCATGTAGTCTTCTTCAACCAACCTTTTGCCATCTTGAGCATGAGTGATCAATTCACAATCATAGAATCCTTTGAGTTGATGAAGAGATGTGAGATCCATGCCTTGGATCTTCCCAAGAACCAATCTTCCATTGCTCTTTCCTTCATAAGACTCCCTCTTAATGATTGCATCATAAGAAGTAGAAACCTCAAAAACATTAGAAGTCGTGAAAAAAATGATTTTACCTTCAACATAAGGATGATTGAAGTACTCTCTTTTTTCAAACAAGAACTTCTACTCAATGTTTTAGGTAGTGACTCATATGATAATGATTCTTCCTCACTATCATTCACAATGACATCATTCAAAGTACATCCTACTTTGAGCTCTTCACATACTTCTCTTCTCCTTGACTGGTGACTATCTCCCTCACCAAGTCTCTTGTTAGAACCATTTGATCTACTCTCTTTATGAAGACATGTGACTCCACTTGCTGGAAAAATGACTTTCTTAGAATCATAACAAAAGAATGTAGAAGAATCATCTCCTTCATGAATGCACCTAACAACATCTTTTTCCATATGATCAAAGAAATCATTTAGCAACAATCTTTTCCAAGGAAGAAACTTCACCTCCATTGATGAAGTTAGCTCTTTCCTTACCTTTTGCATGCTTGCACTTGCCATGAAGAACCATTGAAACACCATCATTATCCTCAAGACTAGCCAAGTTAGCACAAAGATGAACATCTCCAAGAAGCATATTAGATCTCGACCTAGATCTAGCATAAGGAAGCTTTTTAGACTTTGCATAAGATCCACCAATCTTATTGATGCTAAAAGGTAGCTTTGGAAAGTAGAGACCAATCTCCTTTTCCTTTTTGTTAGCCATAGCAAAAGCTTCAGGCTTGAAAAATCTACCTTGTCTGTTGCCCCTAGCAACCAAGATTTCTTCCTTTGTAATGAAACAAGCATCACCACCAAACTTTACCATGTATCCTTTCTCTATCATTTGACCAACACTTAGCAAATTCTTTGAAAGTGAAGGAATGTAAAGAACACCATCAAGTATTGTTTTCCTATTAGTAGAGAGACAAATAGGAATTGAACCAATACCTTCAATCACACACTCACCACCATTGGCCATGTGAATTGCTTTCTTGGCTCCATCATAAGTGACAAAAGAAGTAAAGAACTCCTCGTGACTAGTCATTTGTGAACTAGCTCCACTATCAATCCACCATGAATCTTTGTCACCTTCACTTGATATTAGACTTGAAGAACACATCAAAAGAGAATCACCACCACCTAGATCCTCATCATTAGTAGTAAAGTTGATTTGCTTGCTACCTTCATCTCTTTGCTTCTTCACACATTCATTTGCAAAACGCCCTTTGATTCCACAATAAAAGCATTTGATCTTAGACTTATCTTTCTTTTTGCCAAATGAAGAAGTCTCACCTTGATCTTTCCCTTTAGACCACTTGCCTTTGCCTTTGCCCTTGAACTTGCCTTTGATGAACATAGCCTCCTCTTCAAAATGAGATGTTGATGTAGATCCACCTCCTCTTGATTGAAGCCTATACTCCTCGTTCACCAAGATCTCTTGCAGGTCCACAATAATTGGCAAAGTCTTTTGAATAGAAAAACTTTGAACAAGATTAGCATGATCATCCAACAAGCCATTAAGTATAACTTGAACAAGCTCTACCTCCTTAATGCTTTCATCAATACATGCTAACTCATCATTGAATGCTTTAACCCTCAAAACAAAAGCATGAGTACTCTCTTCCTTATTTTGCAAACTTTGAAAGATTTGCCTCCTAAGAGTAAGCACTCTTGATGTAGGCTTGGATTCATAAAGCTTCTTCAAAGCTTCCCAAGCCTCCAAAGATGATGTGCACTTACCAACTTCCTTGAGAAGTTCATTGGTAACATTCATCTGTATCATGTGTAGAGCCTTCTTTGCTCTCTTGTCATACCTCACTTGATCTTGAGGTGATTGAGGCCTCTCCTCCACACCTGCAACAATCTCCATCAACTCATTCATCTCCAATAAGGACTCCATCCTCACCTTCCAAGTAGAGTAGTTGATTGAGGTAAGCCCATCATTGCCTTCCAACATGAATCCACCACTTGTAGCCATGTTGCAATGACCCGATCTTCTTCTTTCAACCTGCTCCAATGCACAAAGCACTCTCTTGAATGTCAACAAATGAACTCAAGTAGAAATCACAAAGATATGGAATCTCTCAAATCTCTTCTAGCACTACTAGAAAATCAACACATAGAATAGTGAAATCTTGATCAACATATGATCTATCCTCAATCTAATGATCCTTGCCATTTCCTAAGATTGAAAAACACTGAAATGAAGTTCGATACCTCACAAACTAGAGATCCAATCAAAATTAGGGTTTTGACAAAATCACAAAAAAATTGAATATCTCAAATTCTACATGCAATTTCTAGAAACTTGATATATCGTCTTGGAGACTCCAATGAGACCTTCCTAATGCACCAAAAATCATCTAAATCCAGTAAGCCAAGTGTGAAATCAAAATTGATCAAGTATATAACCCTATATTGAGTTTTGACCTACAAAAGATCAATTATACACCTACAAAAATGTTGATTTTTGAGTACAAATAAATCTAGCATGCTCTAGCATTGGTAACTCTTCCAAATCCTTGCTAAAGATGGCTGATCCTTTCATAACCTGAAACACAATAGCTCTGATACCATGTGAAGGATTTCATATCATTCAAGATCCAATCCATGTCTCTGATCTTTGGTTACAATAAGGAGCAAACCAACAATCCTGCCAATGTAGAAAAAACAACATCTACATACAAAATGAGATGCAAATTCTAAGAGATACTGATCAAACATGAACCAAAACATAAAATATGTTTGCTGTCCGTACAATTACAGTAACCCACTATATTTCATACGTGTGGAACCGCAAATAGCAAAATATGATCATTCTACACATAGAATTGCAAGATATCACCAAGATAGTGCACCAATGAGTAGTAGAACCCAAAGAGAACCATGTATAATGATGAAATGAGAGAGAGAGAAGAGAGAATATGTGTCTCTCCATGAGTTACATCCTTTTATAGAGTGTCCAAACTCTAATTGGCCACTTGGCTTTCCCTCCACAATGTAAACCCTACTATTTTTGGGTCTAGATTCAGTGTACCCAAAGTTCAAATTTGAATCTCTCTCAAACTCGACTACCAACTTTCCCACACTTTCAAAAAGTGTTTATTGAATGTATTTTAAACTAATATAACTTCAAAAAGTTTATCCATAAGTCTAAAATGAGTTTTGGCCTCTTATTGACAAATTACCAAAATATGACTAAACTAGTTGAAATCTCTCACAATCTATTGATTTTCTTGGTTTAAGCAGTATGTGACAGACCCACACAACGCATTGGCATGAGAGAAAGTGGTGTTCTCTCACGAACAGTGTCTCGCTTACTAGCAGACTTCTTGGATCTCTGTGGATCCTGCTTACAAAATTGTCTCACTCACTGGCGGAATTCTGTATTCTGTATTTTTGTCTATTTGTGTTTGTGTATGTGTGTATCATTAGTGCATCTAGAAACTGCATATATTCAGAGTAACATTCATGATTAGATAGATTAAATAATCTAAGATTAATCATGGATTACAAGAGCAGTGGATTAGGCACGTCCTAACGCTCTCATGTTGACATCATCATATCATATCAAGAAACTGTACTTCATGGTACTTGTTGGATCTTCCTGGTCCTTTGGAGCGCGAAGGTCAAAGGTATTCGACCCTTGGGTGTCGTGAACATTTTCTTTTCGCGTCGTTTGACCTAATCCTGTTGTTCATGTTGTTCGTGAACATTTTGTCTTTAAGGTCTTCGTGATTTTTGTCAGGTTGGGAGTCGAGTGCTAGCAGAGCTTTGGTAATAGAAACACTTTGTTTCTTCAGTCACAATTAACCAAATGAGGGAGCCAATAAGGCTCCTATAAAGAGTGATGTCCTCAAAGATTTACAAACTTAATGTACAATGATAGATCATAATCACTAAGATGAAATCTGAGTGATATAAGGAAAGAGTTGAGCCTTACATACCAAGACCTTGGTGCTTGTTTTAGTCCATAAAGGCTTTTAAACAAAATACATGCTTTTGCTTCTTTACCAACTTTTACAAATCCAGGTGGTAGCTCCATGTAGATCTCCTCCTCAAGGAAACCATTGAGGAAAGCATTAGGTACATCTAGTTCAAACATCCTCCAATTGTGATAACATGAAAGAGAAATGAGAATTCCTATAGTTACCATTTTTGCAACAGGTGCAAAAGTGTCTTCGGCAGTGGTGCAAGAACTGATCTCCCTTACACCTCATTGGACACATTCATTTTTGTACCATGAAGAGCAATCTTATATTTCTTCTTGAACTCTAGAGCTTGATTAGGAGCTTCTCGTTGAACTTCAACTCCTAACACTATGACCATTACATCCTGTAGAACCAATAAAGATTCCCTTCCTATCTATATTTGGAAGATGTAAATCTCTCTTCTAAAAGAACCGAACCAATGGACGACATGTTCACTATGAGAGATTTCTAGTAGTGACAAAAAAGTGGAATTGAATCTGTTGCTACTCTTCTCAATCTAGGATATATCTTGGAATGTTGATCCAACCTATGAAATCTAGTAACAAACAATGTGAGATCTTGCTCACAACAGTGAATGAATCAACTTGAATCTAGATCTAGTTCAATAAGATGATGAAACACTAACAAGATTGATGTCAATTTCTACCTTGAGTTTCAAAAGATGGAATCACTCTAGGATCACACATTGAACTCAAACACAATTTATTTGTGTGAAATGATGTGTCTATGACATCTATAACTTGTCTACCAATTCTATCTTTGATTGAAAACACAAAATGTAAACATTGATGAGATTGAATAGATGTGTGATCTCTTTGGCATATCACACAAGATGGGTTACACTCCCTATCACTTTGATTGCCTAATTCTCTCTAGAATCAAATCAAACTGATTTATAAACACAAGCACAACATTCTACACTTCAATACCTCTCTAACAAGCTATCAAACACAAGAAATGGATCAATACATGAGATATACACCTATTTGAAACAGGCTGATCTCACATGTGTGGAAATACAGGTCCGTACAGGTCTCATTTAATGCAAATCAGTATTTATTTGATCAATCTATGATCCGAAATTGGTTTGATTGAAATCGAGATTGTATTCCTCTCCCAACTCCGAGTTCCTGCAAGCAACTTCTCTCAGGTTCTGATGTATGCACCCTCACCTCTACAAAGCAACTATCAAATCCAACTATCAAATCAAATGTTCGAGCACCTGTCGATAATCGACATTCGATACTCCTTCGATAGTTTGACCTTCCTCGATAGTTTGATTGATGTGGCAGATTGTGCGGCAATGCAAGTAATGCAACAACATGAATGGATCTAGATTTAGGGAGATAAGGAATAAATCCAACAATGAAGTGCTAGGGAATTTCTATAGGACTCCAAATCATAAATCCAACAACAAAGGGCTAGGGAATCTATTTTATGAATGTTTAAGACAATCTAAGACATTGGAATAGTTAAAAAGTCATTAAGCACCTTTGTAACCTATATTCTTGTCATTAAGCATATTTTATCTCCAATGTCTATACACCAATTCTCGTCTTGGAGGAGGACTATCACATACAAAAGAATTGATATACTATAGTTTTTCTTTTTGGAGGAGTAGGGGAACAAACTTGGTACTTAGAAGCACTTTGTGTTAGAACACCTAGTCAAATATGCAAAAATACTCAATTTTTTTCATAGTTTGCAAAAATACAAGGGATTCGGCATGGTTTGCATAAGTGCACCAAGTTTTGCATAGAATGACTAATGTCGATCGACGTTCATTGATGCAAATCCTAAGTCCAGAATGAATGACCACCTTTCAAGGATCATTCCTAAAACATCATAATGCATGAATGTCGCTTACAAAGCTTTCTCTTATTTTCGCATTTTTGATATGGTTCATACTAGTGCATTTAGTTTAGGTTCACAAGATTTGTTTGTTCTAATCTTCATTATTGTGGTCCCCACCAAGATATTTGAAATTAAGGAGCTCTAAATGCTCAGCCGCTCTATGTAGAAATGCATGTGTTTATTTTCTATTTTCAAAAGGTATATATGTTATGAGTTGCATGGCTTAAACATAAGAAGACGTAGCAAGATGCTTCTCGTCCTTCTTAATCAAATGACATAGATTTACCTCGCACAATCTATGTAGAGTTCTTTATCAAGTTCTGCTCTCCAAACAACATTTCCATCTACCACATTATATAAAGAGGAATTTTATCGTCGTGTGGTTGCATCTCTAAGTCAATGGAAGGTGGAATTGAAAACTTAGACACCCAAAGCACAAATTTTTTTCATATGTCAATTGTAGTAAAGTTGTTTAATGCAAGTATGAGTTAAATTTATTGCCAGTAGCCTTAGTAGATTGCAATTCTCTCCTTTGACTACATTGCATATTTCTAGTTATGCAATAATTTAACTATGTTGCTCGCTCATCCTTAGCTATATGCCAAACAAAGGTAAATTAACAAGCAATCCTGACAACAACGATGAAGTAGGAGTCTTGGATAGGTGGGGATACTGCAGAACCTTATAATTCTCAGTAGTGGAGGAGCACATTGTAATTTCTTATAATCATAGTCATGGAGCATGAGTCTTGAATATGCATGAGCACTAGGAGGACATCTTCGCATCTAGTAAGTAGGATGATAACGAACAACCACCCTCTTTCATCAGCCCCTCTGTGAACTCAGCTTTCAGTGCCCCTCATGATTCCTTAAGATGACCCCCTTTTCGTGCCACATGGTATGAACCCCTGGTGCCCTAACTTCTAAGTGTTGGACGCGTCCCCTAACGAAATTTTTTCGCTTAGCACGTGATGACAGCCTTACCACGTCATCTATCCGCAAGAGCAGCGTAAATCTCTATCAGGATCGCCACATGGCGTAACACAGTCGGCTTAGATTAAAAGATCCAACGAGCTGGATTGATTCTACCTCGCGCTCTTCTCTCTGCAGCCCGCGCAAAGCTCTTCAAATAGCCCACCTCTCCTTCCTCCTCCATCGCGCTCGCCCATTCTCTTCTGCCTTTCTTTGCATTTGCTCTTCTCTCATTCTGCCTTTGCGTCTTTGCTTCTGTCTGTCTGTTGCATTCTTTTTCAGCTATGTCTGGTAGAGGAAAGGGTGGGAAGGGCCTGGGCAAGGGCGGTGCCAAGCGCCATCGTAAGGTGCTGCGAGATAACATCCAGGGAATCACCAAGCCTGCCATCAGGCGCCTGGCAAGGCGAGGTGGTGTGAAGAGAATCAGTGGATTGATCTATGAGGAAACTCGCGGAGTGCTCAAAGTGTTTTTGGAAAATGTGATCAGAGATGCAGTCACTTATACTGAGCATGCCCGTCGCAAGACTGTGACAGCCATGGATGTTGTCTATTCTCTGAAGCGTCAGGGCCGAACTCTGTATGGATTTGGCGGTTAGGTGTTTATATCTCCATTTACTATAAGGTGTTTATTAACACCACATATGATTACAAATTTCACTCTTCGATTTAGACCATTTTAGGTCAGCGTGTGCGAATGTAGTTGGAAGAAATTGGAGCAGTCTAGCTAAGAATCATTTTTGTTTTGCTTGCATATAGTTTGTAGTGGAGAATGCTTAAGCACGGTGGAGATGACTGCACCTTGTGACTTCTTCTAAGAGAATAAATTGTGAAAAAGTTATGTCCTCACTGTGTAGAAGGATCTAGCATAACAGGTACAGTTTGTGTTGCTTTTAATGCATTTGTGCTATGTTTATGTTATTCTAAAGTACACTTTAGTTTGGCCGAATGTGTTTGGTAGACACAACGCATGCTTGGAAAAAGTCGATCAATGCAGTCCAGCTTGACTGCTACAATTGAAGTTAAGATGTTTATTTAATCTACCTTGGTTTGGGGCTTAGGTAACCCCAGTCCCTAGGGTTTGGGTCCCTGGCCCCAGCTTTGTGAATGGATTTCTTTAGAAAATTTTGTTCTCTTTTCGTTTTCCTTCATTTGTAATTCAAATCTTCTTTCAGCCTGTTGTGTGCAAAGATGGAGGTGCGTTTACCAGGAATTTTTCATGGTTTCATTGCTAAGACATTAGTGCCTAATGAGTTTTAAAACGTGAGGACACCATTGATAAAGGCAAAAACACCTTTTGTATTATGGAAGGAGTTGGGCACAGGCTATTCTGCCCGGTAAGGATTTTCAAAATGTTTTTAGGCGAGGCCTGGAGGGGTTGAATCTAAATTTTTTGGAAATCCGAATTGGGTAGAATGGCCTTTGCTCGGCCCCTTCCATTGCGTTATGGATTTTTGGACCCTTTTTGCCATGTGATAGGTGCAAGCAGAATTAGCACTAAAAAAATTTGAGATCAATTTGATGTTGCCATGTTGCAAACGCAAGTAGAATTTGCACTAATTTTTTTTTAAAAAAAATAGGTGACTATTTTGCTTTTTAATCCATTTAAAAATGGGCAAAATGGTCACCAAAAATCCATTATGGATATATTTTTAGTTTATCTAAGCTTGGCCTTGGTCTTCTTGATCTTTCTCTTTCCTCTCTCACCTTTTTATTTAGGTGTGAGAAGGTAGTGACTCTAAGGTAGTCACCACTCTCTAATAATTCTAGTCATTATCCAAGTAACTTATTTCCCACTCAAGTGGACCTTATAAAATGTTACCTAAAGCGAGTGACTTAGAATAAACAATGATAAAATAATGAAAAAGGTATGGATGGGACCAATTAGGCATTAATGGCCAACAAATTTTTTATATTGCTCTCTTTTAATGACTAGATGGCTATGTTTAACACTCATATGAACAGAGTCGTGTTTCAATATCTTTAATAATAAGTTGAAACAACTAGGGTCTTAAGCTTTTCAAAACTTTGATTCAGTTTTTCATTTCATATGGTGGACAAGGTTGACTTTTTTTTTTTTTAATATATTAATAATCTCTTTTGTCACATTATTGAGAGGTGTTGCTACATTAGCGTAATTCTCAATAAGTTTAAAAAAAAAAAATCATAATTTCTAAGGATGATATAACTTGTGTAACAAGTTGAGAAATTGGCCAATCAACTATTATCTTGATTTTATTTTTGTCAATTTTGATTTTATTTGACACTTGTTTTTTTATTGTTATTGCTTGCTAGTCTACAATGTGTCAATATTAGCTTTTAATATTGATGGAGATGAATGTAGCAATGCATTTAATCTCTTGCACCTTGATTAGTTTCAATTAAGGTCCAAAAGTTTCAATTATTCACAATCTAGATTTATAAATTAATCATGGTGATGAGGAATTGTCATGTCCCACTTGTAGTTAGGCCATGTGTGCAACAATAAGTTTTGTTAAATGTAGTCATGGTGATAAGTTAGAATATGATTAGCTCAACATACTAATTAATAAAGAGGCCAAATCAATTGTGCTATGTTTGCTACTAATACAGTGACAAAAAAAAAAGAGAAGTAATCTAGAGACTCGTTCTTTTTTACTTGATTTAAAAAAAAAAAAAGCCTAGATTTCGAATGTTAAATTTATAAGTATAACTAAAAATTCAAAGAATCTCATTATCTTGAGATTTACGAGTAAAAAAAGATTTAAGCTATCAAATTTTATTTTATTTTATTTTTTAAAAATTTGCATCTATTAAACAAATTCGAATGCAAACAAATTATTGATTTAAAAAATCTCAAAATAATGTCAAGTTATCAAAATTTAGAATTAAATTTTGAAAAATAATTATGATTTTAAGTAATTTGAACAATTTAAAACATCTAAGATTCATTTATATGTTAATTTTTTTTTAAAAATACATATTTAACTTATTTAAAACTAATTATAATGACTAGAACATTTATTATTTTAAATTGATTGTATTTGAAAAATAAATATAAAATTAAATTTAAAAGTTTATAAGATTTTACTATTTGAAAAACAAAAGGACAACAAGCCTTCCAACTTGAATTTCATTAAGATCATTGTACATTTTCAACTCATGCATATTATTTGTCTCCAATCTACAAGAAAATGTTGATGATTTTCTTCTCTCTTTCATAAGGCACAAAAGAAGGGAAGTACTCTTTGTGACATGTCCTATGAAAGTTTGCTCCACAAACAATCCACCATGGATTCCATCATTGGTTAGCAAACAAGAAGACATTAAAAAATAATCACTTGAATTTTTTCATCAAAAGTAATTGTCTTGCTTCTTGATTTTGTCTTTTAGACCACTTTCATTTGCTCTTGTCCTTGAACTTGCCCTTTGGGAGCATAGCCTCCTCCTCTCCAACTTAAGATATGGAAATAGATCCTCCTTTTGATAGAAGCCTAAACTTCTCATTCACCAAGATTTTTTTGCAGGTCCTCCATACTTGGCAATGTCTTTTGAATAGCAAAATTTTGAACAACATTAGCTTGATCATCCAACAAAAAAGCCATTAAGAACAACAAGTTCTATCTCCTTAATGCTTTTATCAATACATGTTAACTCATCATTGAATGCTTTAACCCTCAAAACAAAAGCATGAGCACTTTCATCCTTCTTTTGCAAACTTTGAAAGATTTGCCTCCTAAGGGTTAGAATTCTTGATGTATACTTGGACTCATAAATCTTCTTTAGAGTTTTCCAAGCCCCACTAGATGTAGTGCACTTACCAACTTCTTTGAGAAGTTCATTTGTCACATTTATCTCTCCTATCACACCTCAATTGTTCTTAAGGTGCCAAAGGTCTCTCCTCCACACCTACAACAATATTCGCCAACTCATTCATCTCAAGGAGAGACTTCCAAGTTGAATAGTTACTTGAGGTAAGCCTATCATTGCTCTCCAATATGAAGCCTCCATTTGTCCCATGTCGCAATGATTTGATCTTCTCTTTCAACTTGTCCCAATGCACTTAGCACTCTCTTGAAAGTCAACAAATGAATCCAAGAAGAAATCACAAAGATATATAACCTCTCAAATCTCTTTCTTGCACAAAAAGACTAGCAAATCCAACACATAGAATTGATGACACTTGATCAACAACATCAACCTACAATATTATGAACTTTTGCACTCTTTAAGATTGAAACACACTCTTTAAAAGTCTAGCAACTTCAAACACAATAAATCCTATCAATTTTAAAACTTTTCACAAAAGTACTGTTGTGGGGCTATTTCCTACCCTAGCCTCAACCCAAGATCCAAGCACACAAGCATCAAGGAGACGAGGTTAGATGTCATGCGGAGGTTCAATCCCATGAGAGCAATAACATAGATTAAAATCCAGCATGCATTGATGATCCACAATTAACACTACAACCATTAATACTAAATTCACAATGATGATAGCTTACCCTCCTCTCTCTCTCTCTCTCTCTCTCTCTCTCTCTCTCTCTCTCTCTCTCTCTCTCTCTCTCTCTCTCTCTCTCTCTCTCTCTCTCTCTCTCTCTCTCTCTCTCTCTCTCTCTCTCTCTCTCACAAAAAGTATAAGAAATGGCAATCACAATAAGCATCAAATCTAATAATCAACAAACACAAAGAAAGCATGAAAGATGGAGGAAAAGAGATAGAGAGCAAGGACATCCACGTCCATTCCATAAGAGGGCCAACCTGCTTGTATTAAAATGAAGAGAGAAAATGTACAATGATTCGAAATTACTACTTATATAGGAAATTGAGGAGATGGGCACCCCAATTCCTATTGGCTAATCTTAACCTAAACATTTAAAAAGTGGAGGGAACCCATTCATTGATTGGAGGACCCAATTTGAAAAAGAATTTTGGTGGGAACTCTTACTTTATCACTAACTTGACTTTTAGGCCCTGCGACATTAAAAGTCTTGCCAAAAGGCCTAAAGTCCTTTGATTGACTTTCTAATTAATCAAATCTCTATGTGATCATAGGGTTGGACTTACACATGCAGGGTGCCAAATCCCCCTCACTTATTAGCTAGGGTTAGGGTTGCCTTGGAATCTGCAAACCCTCCAACAGTATCTCCCACCAAAATTGGTGGCGGTCTCACGACACCTCGCGAGATTATTTATTTCGGGCACTGGTTGGCCTCTCTTTAGACCTTGATGAGATTCTCCTTCCATGAATTTGAGGCGTTTGGTGTTGAAATCCTTCTTGTGTGGTAAAAAGCACTTATACACCCCTACAATCCAGTTCGAGGTTGCCCAAGCTATAAATCTAGACTCCCATGCTCCGCCCAACATCGCAGCTCGATAGTATAATAACCTGGCTAGTGGCAGTTGATCTTGTACCGCGTCGGACACCATCTGAACATTTAGATCGAAAGCCAACACTAGAAGACAATCATCCCATTGTGGTGATATGGACGCCAACATTGTCAAATCATTTGCAAAAAGCGCAGATTGTCTAACAGTTGGATCTGACGAATTTCTATACTTAGTAGCATAAAGATGAAGGGCCCGATAAAAATCAACTGAGATTTGCCAGTTGTACTTCTGGTATATAATGGTCCAATTTGGGGTGTGGATGTTAACTTGTCCCACTGGAATCCCCAAATCTTTCCATTTGTTGCGTCGCGGCATTGGCACATAGTAAGGATTCACCCGCAATTGGCAAGGGCTTGCAGCATACGAAGTATTAGAAATGGGTGACTAGTTGGCATCCCGTGTGTGTAAGTCCAGCATTGGGCCTTAGGCTAATAAGTGTCATGGGGCACAAATAGTAATTAAAAACAAACTTGGCTTTTGTAAAGTTCCTAAAAGTAACTAGTCTATCACTTCTTACATCATCTTATGAATCCTTTCTGGTAATGGCATTAAGCAACAATTTACTACCAACTATACTCCTCAACAAAACGGGATAGTAGAAAGAGAGAACAGAACTCTTTTGAAGCTGCTAGATCCATGTTAAATCATGCACACCCACCCAAGAAATAATGGAGTGAAGCCATCGCTACAACATGCAACGTGCAGAAGTATTCCAGCACGAAGGCTGTCACAATAAGACACCCTATGAAGCATGTACATGCAAAACACCTAACATAAGCCATTTTAAAGTATTTGGATGCATCTGCTATGTCCAAGTACCACACAAACTTAGGAAGAAGTTGGATTCAACCTCTTCCAAATGCATCTTCATCGGTTATCCAGCTGAGTACAAGTCCTACAAGGTCCTTGATATTGACAGTGAATTTGTATCTATAAGTAGAGACGTCAAATTTTTGGAAGATAAATTTCACGACTTCAAAGAATCAGTTTCCAACACTGATGATTCTTCATGCATTCCTAAATCATTTCAGTTTGCCACGTTATAATATCTTCCTACAGCGACCCAGATTACTAATACACATGTAGAAGGAAGTCAAGCAAATCTTTCAATACCAGATCCCATAACAAGGAGTAGTTTATAGAATCAATCTGCACTAGTAGATGTACCTAGTAGCAACAGACAGCCACTTACAAAATCCAGAGACTTTTCACCTATCAAAAGATCATCAAGATCTTGGTTACCACCAAACAGGTACAAACATGAACTATTCTAGACTTCAGAAGAAGAACCACATAGTGTTTTTGAAGCACTTTCCACACCAAAAGCTGATAAATGGCAAACTGCCATGGATAGTGGATATAGTTCATTCCTCAAGAATCAGACATGGTCTATTGTAGATCTTCCACCAACGAAGAAGATCATCGATACAAAATGGATCTTCAAAAGGAAGTTCAACCCAGATGGGTCTATTGCCAAATGGAAGGCAAGATTTGTAGCAAAAGGCTACAAACACAATCTTGAAATCCATCAAATGGGTGTCAAGACTGCATTTCTACATGGAGAAATCCAAGAAAAAATTTGTATCTCGCAGTCTGAAGGATATGAGGTAAAGGACCAAGAACATAAAGTCTGTTGACTGCATACAACTTTGTATGTGCTAAAACAAGCTCCACGTGCTTGGTTTTATAGAATAAACTCATATATGATGCATATTGGTTTCAAACCAAGCACTATTGACAACAATGTCTATGTACAACATTTTAATAATAGATCATTGATCATTGCACTTTATGTTGATGATGCATTATTGTTTGGCAATAATAAATTCTTATTGTCAAAGATTAAGTCAATTCTTTCAAAAGAATTTGACCTGAGTGATCTAGGTGAAGTACATCATTTACTCGACATTCATATAAGTAGAGATAAAATAAATAAGAAGCTTTATCTCAGTCAGCACAAATATATGCATAACATGCTGCAGAAGTACAACATGGGTGATTGCAAGCCAATCGATTCACTAATGGATCCTGGCTACAAGCTATCAAAAGACGTGTCCCAAGGATACATCAGAAGAGCTAAATTCTATACAATACCCTTATCAATCCTTGATTGGGTCACAAATGTATGCAATGGTATGTACCCGACCAAATCTAGCATTTACAGTTAGTACACTTAGTCAGTTTATCATGAATCCAAGATTACAACATTGGAAGGCTCTAAAAAGAGTCATGAAGTACATTCAAAGTACTAAAGCCTATGTGCTATGCTATGACGGAACCATTCCTACAGGATCAACTCTCTATGGGTACACCAATTCAGATTGGGCTGGAGATCCAGATACCAGAAAATCAATTTTTGGTTATTGCTTTTACCTAGCGGCCAGTCCAGTCCCTTGGAATAGTAGAAATCATAAATAAGTTTTTCTATCTTCAACGAAAGCTAAGTATATTGGTGCAAATCAGGCTACAAAAGAGACTATTTGGATTAGATTACTATTGCAGGATCTCTCAAACCAGCAACTCAAAGCTATGACCATCTATTGTGACAACTTATGTTGTATCTCTCTCTCTCTCTCTCTCTCTCTCTCTCTCTCTCTCTCTCTCTCTCTCTCTCTCTCTCTCTCTCTCTCTCTCTCTCTCTCTCTCTCTCTCTCTCTCTCTCTCTCTCTCTCTCTCTCTCTCTCTCTCTCTCTCTCTCTCTCTCTCAATCCTAGGTTCCATTTGAGGACGTTGCAGATATTTTTACTAAAGCTCTAAGTAGATCAAAGCATGTTCAGATTGTAAATATGTGAAAGCTGGATCATACTCCAAAAGTGAGCTTAAGAGAGAGTGTTGGAGTTAATGTCCTTCACACTCTAATCCATCTAAATAGCTGCAAGTTTTTATTTCCTACCAATCTCTTCTC
The DNA here is from genome assembly GCA_029204225.1 of Diphasiastrum complanatum. NCBI lineage: Eukaryota > Viridiplantae > Streptophyta > Lycopodiopsida > Lycopodiales > Lycopodiaceae > Diphasiastrum > Diphasiastrum complanatum. The sequence goes on along the minus strand of CM055093.1, from coordinate 18,845,921 downwards.
TTTCCGTCAGCTGCAGATGCTGATAGTTCAGGTATCTATAGTTTTACACAAAGTTTTGGCTTAGACGATAAATGCGAAAAGTGCAAAGGATCAAAGATATAAGCAGAACTCGTCATTTTGGGCCTTTTCAAAATCCCAAAAAATGTGGCACCTGCAAAAATACAGTGTTTTTAAGAGATAACAAATGCGATCAATTTTGCGGCATTCTACACATTGTTGCAAACTGCAATAAGACTTGTTAGTCATAAATACTACCATCTATTACAGGATTTGTTAATTGTACAATTAATTAGTAGATTACAAGATGGTTAGTGCGTCAATAAATAATGACTAAATGCCAACATCAAAACGTTGTTTGTTTGTTCATGTATCAAAGATACGTTCAGTAGCGAGGTGTAGAACGATCATTGAGAGGTGATCGCAAGAGAGTTTTAAGTGTGCATAATAGTGTGAGACACAGTGTGCTACGCACTATTGTAAGCCATCTCATAATAGACATTGTAGTGATTTGTATTCTAGCTTATCTTGCACACAATATTCATAAAGAGTCGTTGTACTCAACTCATTTAATTAAAGCATAAGGTAGGATTTTTCTTTCGCATTATTGTGTGTTGAATTATCTGATTTTATTCACTCTTTCATGTTCTGATAACACACTTCAATCATCATACTTCCATAGCGATAACGTCTATGCCTTCCGTGGTTGTCTACAAAACCTTGAGAAGGTAGAAGAATGGATGTCATTGACTCTTACGTTATTAGCTATCAGAGGAATTAATTTGTGTTATCAATTATCATCCTCATTACAACTTCAACAATGATTGTCTACATGTTGGATCTTCAGCATCCACACCGGCTATTGCTCCAACTAGCATGACTATGGTAGTCTCCCAACTAGTCTACACTATGGCTTCTCCAACTAGTTTGGATATGGATGCAAGAAAGACAGTCATGAGCATGGTGGTGAGTATTTTGATGGGTAAGATCCACTCTTCTCTCTTTTCTCTCCTTAGTTTCTAACAAATGACGGCTTAACCTAAAAGATAAAACCCTAAACTAAATCTCATCCTCTAAGGCTTACCCTACTAGAGAATGGAGGGCCTAGATTAATTTAACCTGTTGCCAGATGAATAATATACAATACAATGTGAAGTAACACAGTCCATGAAACCACACAAGGGAGAACACTTAGAGAGAAAGATAGGCATGTATTACAAATGAGGTTCTTCTCGAAAATGGACTCTTCCACTCCTATTTATACTTGGAGTGGTGGTCACTTACAGAAATGCACTGTGGGACAAGTAAGCCTCAGAGACTAACTTAACTTTGAATCACACTAGTGCCATGGGACAAACCCCCAATAGGCCTTTGTGACTAACTTTTACTTAACTTGATATTACATATCTATGTGCAGTGCCCATTGCAATTTAAACTTAGAACTAAATAACTTAAGCCAGTACGGATACCGTAAAAGCCTAAACTTGCTGGGCAAGTTCTACGTTTAGATCCTATCCTGCTTGTATTTTTTAAGATGTTCTACAGGATGGCTAGAATATTCCTTGGAATATCAGCCTAGATTATCCCCTCCGTTAAGAACTTGGTGGTCCCACGTCAAGTGCAATGTTAAGACCCCACTCCTTATAGTGCTGGAGGAGTCAAAGTCGGTGTAGCTTGTAGATGTGGAACTTATTTTTTTTCTAAAGTGCTGAAGTACGAGCATCTCCAGAAGATTTGGATTGAATCATGTTGGAGTTGGCTCGTTGATTACTTGGTTCCAATTGCTCACGCAAATGATTCAATGGATGATGTACACAAGCTTAGTATTTCTTGAGACATGATGTGAATGTCACACAAGGGGTTACTGAACGGCAGTGAGATGAAGATGGAGTGGGTGTGATAGGGGGTGTTGTAATCTCGAAAGTGGTGAAGATGGATAGATGGAAGGGACTGGATGGATCAAAATTCCTTTGCTCATTACTGTCTTTTGAAAGCACTTTTGTCAGCAGAAGTTTTCCATTTGCCATTTCTTGCAGCTGTTTGAATTTTTTTTGTTTTTTTTTGGACTTAAGACATGGCTCATAATCGTTGTTGGAAACCTCTAACATCCTTGAGTTCGTTGCTTCAACGCCAAAATATGTGAATGGTATGTTGTAGATGGTGTATATTTGTCTGCTTCACGAACACAAAGGTACTGTAGTTGATAAACTATTGTCTCCGAAAGTACTTTGTTGACAGATATCTCCTCTTTTGACGTTGTTGTGCCACTGCAACTTCTTTGAGCTCTTTGCACAATTTGAGAGCTCTTTGAATCGTAGCAATTGTATCTAGAGACTTGTATGACATTTTTTTTTTCATACACATAGTCATGTGCTTTGGAATTATCAAGAAGCTGATCTCTTTTGCGACAACACGACTGGCATTTTATTGGTGAGGGCCTCTATCATTCTTGTTTTATTCCCTTGGAGTTTTTAAACAACATCAATGGTCTGCTGCAGATGTCGTAGAGTCATTTGCTTTACAAAGTGTTTCAATTCATAACCCAGAGCAAGTTCAGATCGATCCATTGGGTGGAAATGAAGACTTGAGACAAGGATGGGGGAAGTGAGATGAAGCTGCAAGATGTATTATATGGTGGAACATGAGAGAATGAATGGATGGAAAAAAGGAATGAGATGGGTCTTGTGTGGATTTCCATATCTGTCCATAATATAACCAATGCTCTTTGTACAATTCTACACGGAATCATCATTGCTCACCTTTGAAAATAGCTTTGTTATTGAGGTTGTGCGCTCATAGCTTCAATCTCTGATTGACGGGAGATTCCTTCAGTTTGCGTAGGCCTATGGGATATTGCTTGTTGATGACTTGTGCTTCTTGTGGCCTCCACATATGATCGAATGAATGATGTAGAACAGTAGTAGTATATGCGTGAGACACGATTTTGACCACTGCTCAATGTATGTTCGTCCAATGAAGCATCGTTGTTGGCGTTGGTAGGAACACTCATCGTCTGTGTCGGTTTGCACTTAGCATTTTCCTTTGATTTGACTTGAGAGCCCTTCATTGGTACAAGCTGTCACTTTACTGATGATTTGATGGCCATGGTGAGGCAATTGGAAAAGCGTGGATATTGTAGCGCTTACGTAAAACCAACTGCTTATTGATGATGGCGGTGGTGGTGTTGTCGCAAATATTCCAGCTTGTTGGGAAGATGGATCTTGCTGATAGTACATTCTTGCATGTGGGCACGCGTTGGCAGCATGGCGTTGAGCACACACAGGGCACCATATATTTCCATGGATATGGAAGGTCTTTTTGGCACATCCTTTAGCATTTTGGAACTCTGAGGTCAACTTCTCCATTTGTGCTTGGTGTGCCCGTTACCAACCTTCTAGATGCTGAAGGATGTCGATCGTGCTAGTTGAGGCAGATTCTTCAATACGTGAAGTCTCGTGTTTAGCCAGTCCCTTACCCTTTTTCTCACGATAATCGTAATCCTCGTCAGACCCTTCATCTTCTTCTCGGATGGCATCATCCATCACGTCCTTTAGCGTCATGTAAGAGTCTACGGGTTTCAATTCTCTCCTGATGGCCTTGGGTAACTAGAGTAGGAATAATTTAATGGCCATTTTCTCAGTGATTTTACCATCGACACAGTCTACTTTAAGACACTTGAAGTGCTCGATGGAGGTGCGTACTGATTCTTTGCTTCACATCTTGATCTGAGTCAATTGGATAAAAGGGCTTTGGGTGAGCTTGGAAACCTTTTGATGAGTGTTGCAGTGATGGTCTCTTAAGACGTGTTGTTCGGGCCTTCAACGTTTAAAAACCATTCCTTGGCGTCGCCTTGAAGAATCATAGGGAACAGCCTCACCTTTTCGGTTTCAGAGCTGTCACCATTAAGCTTACAAGTGTTGTCGAAATTCTGGAGGAATCTTACTGGGTCTGATTTCTCGTCGTACTTTGGCGCATCTATCCGGGGTATTCTCTTCTCTACCCGCAGTGGATTCCAGGGGCCTTGTATTTGATCTAGGCGGTTGTCATGGTGTATGGGGCGAGGGTGCAATCGTTTTCTTGCTTACTCTATGGCTTCCTACTAGTGCACGTCCAAGGCGTTTCCTACTGGAGGTGGCTAAGGCCTCTCCTAGCTAGAATAAGTAGTATTGGATTGCTTCGGTGGGATGGCTATGTACAAGGATGGGTGGTGAGAACCGTTAGATTAGAGGTATGCGTAGCCATCGTCATTGCATTGGCAAGGATTGATGCTAAATTGCAGAGTGAACAGAGCTAAGATGCCACATAGCTGGGATGGCCAATTGGTCGAATACGTTTGAGAGATGCTAGACAGCTGGGCGAGTGGGTAAAGCTCAGTGAAGACAAAATCATCAGGGTTTTTCAAGAACTGCACACAAGTGGTATGACATTTCGCTCAGGCGGCAATTTCTTCTATGTCGAGAATCTGTGTGAATAACGTACGCGCCCACTGATAAAAGTTATTAACTGTGATCAATGGAGGCCCAAAATGTGGTGAGCGAGTAGCTTATGTCACCGGTTTGGGCGAATTTAGGATTTTTTTTTTTTTTTTTTTGGTTTCCCCTTCTCTAGTGCTCTTGTAGCTAACAAGAGTCGGTGCGAATATCTTACATGTAGAAGTGATTGCAAAAATCAAACAAGTTAGTGGAGTAAGTCATGTTTTTTGATGAAGAGGTGCAAGAGATAGTGACATAATTTGAGGACCTTGATTTTAGTCATGATTAGGGTGAGGTCAAGGGTGTCATAACCCTAATATCATGTCAAGACCTGAGTAGTATAAATGATGGAGCTTTCCAATGTATTTTTTATCAATCTAAATTGTTTTGTGATAACAATATTGTATTGTTTTGAAGCATTGTTCTTAATGGATTTTATGGTAGATGGAGCTTACTCACACCTAGTTATATGCTATAAAGATTTGAACTTGATTTGATTTCAAGTGCTCCAGTAGATCTTTCATTTTGTGTTACATTGCCTAGAAAGCTACAAATTGTCTAGCTATTGGAAATAAGACTTCAATAGGTTCACACCCACTTAGATTCTTGTGCTTAATCATTTGAGACAATGAAATCTCTTATTTTTATCACATTATAGGAGTTATTGATTGATAAATAGATATCTGAAAATTATCAAATGATGAACAAGTAAGAGATGTTGAAGCTATTTCATTGTCTATAATCAGGTGAGATCCAAAACAATCTGTTTGTGGAAATTTGCTCGAAGGAAGATTTTCTAAAGACGAACTCTCATTTGTTTAGTGTAATGGGTAACAACCAAATGAATAGGCAATGAAGAACTATTTCTCATTGAGACACACACACACACACACACACACACACACACACACACACACACACACACACACACACACACACACACACACACACACACACACACACACACACACACACACACATATATAATTGACATTGATATGCATAACATGGAATGAAGGGGACTAAAAAGTCTAACAAACACACAAAGAGTGTACAAAAATATGAATAGGTAATTATTCTATGTGCTAAACATAAGATAAGAAAAAAACCATGCCAAATTGAATAGAAAACATTGTATATAGTGATTATAACTCACCATCCCATGTACTTCATTATCGATTGTGAGCCTTAGAATTTTCAAACTAGATTGTTTGCATCAATTAAGTGATAAATCTATATGCATTCACACATATCTTAGAAGATCAATCACATTGATTTGTGAGTCCTCACATGTGTGAAAAGTACACATGGTATTAGAGCTAGCCTAAGGATGGATTGCATGCATCAAGCTTGATGAGATTTTGCATGAAAAACTAAGATTTGAGAGTGTAGTTGAATCTCAATAGCTATCAAAGAGATTTTCGGATCAAGAGGGATCTAAAACACATTGATTAGATCCATTCATTTGCATCATTCAAAATCATTCCAAAGAAATATTGGTTCATGCTTAATATTGTGAAAAGGAACTACAAAAGATTCATTAAATAGGTTAGCTACTTTGCTTAAGAATGAGTCTAAAACCAACATTCAGAGATATATATCAGCATCCATTGTGCATACATCATTATACACAAGACAGTTGTTTTTCTCTCATTTCACACTGAAACTTGTGTTTGTGTGCAACAAAATTGCCATATTCTCCTTCTTGATGGTTGTCTATTGCATTACTCTTCTTTTTTCTACCACTATGGGGTGGTTAATCACCTTCAAATGGCTTGGATTTGCAACCCGAAGAAGATTAATTGGACATTTGACATTCTTCACAACAACATTGTGCACATGGAATTCAACAAACATTCAAACAGAACCAAAACTTTGTATGTGTTGCAATTTTCTAGTAAAGAAAATGCTTTGAAAACTAAATTATATCTAGATTTTAAACTGCATGCCAAAATAGATGCAGTCTAAACCATTAGTGGGCTGTAATACCATGTGAGTGATTGTTGGCTGATTCTGTCGAATCCCCAAGATACTCGGACAGAGCAAGAGCACCTCTCACCTGAGAACACGAGACTAATGAAGACTGAGAGCCGAGAATGGGAGCCGAGAAATGCTAGTTAGGAATGGCAAGCAAGAACTGTGTAAGCCTCATGGTGAATCCCGGAAGATGGAATGACCATGTAGGAACTAGTATTTCTAAGCAAATGTAATAAATGCAAGTAGACCCCTCTTAAAGAAAGTAGAGTGAGCCACCTTTTGATGGTGACCTCTAGTGGAGAGCATTATTCCACTTGTAATTTGTGAAATGTGGGAATTCCACTAGGATGCCACCTAAGGAGCTCTCTTGCTTATTTAAGAGACTCCCTCTTTGTGAAGAGGAGTTTTTTGTGTATTGTATCAACTCCATGCTGAAATGAGAAGAGCCTCCATGAGTTAGATGCATCCATTGAGCTCCTTGATCATGATGGTTTTCTTGAGTGATGCCCCTATGATGATGCCCTTCCATTCATATTGTGTGTGGTTGTGGATTTAGAGTGGATTAGTTTTCTTGCTTTCCTACTTGGGTTTAGATTTCATGTTTTCTAATATGTTGTAAATTAGTTTTTGTTTCTTGTTTTGTCAATTTATGCAAGTAAAGCAGTGTAGGATTTGATTTTAGTTCATTTTTGAAGCAAAGTAGAAGTAAGAATTCATCGTTGTTCAACTGAGCTGTAACATATATCATTTGTTGAACGCATTGGCTTGCATTTTGGTTGATTATGCATGTGCATTCAGTTCAAGAGTGACCCATCCGGATGTCCTCTGACAGGCAGGACAATACTACAATGATTATCTACCCTTCTGCCTAATCTGGCCCTTAAAACAAGAAAGGTAATCTCAAGAAGTGCCCACAGTCTCTGTTGATAGGCAGAGGAAGAAAGAAACAAAGAAGACTAGTAAACAGATTCTATAGGCTCTGAAGATGTCAACAATGATCTTCGCACATAAAGAGTGTAATCCAATCCATGAAGAGAGTTAACATCTCCATAGGTTGTTTATTTAAAGGAATGCACATTACGATGAGAATATTGTAATGCCAAAATGAAGAGAAGAATGTGTTCCAACTGTCCTCTCCAATGTGTTCCTACTGAGTTTAGGTTTCCTTACACACACATAAGGGCTTGGTCCTCATTAATTACATCACTTGGGACTCTAGCCATTTCATGCATTGGAATATATTTCAAGTATACTGAATGACGAATATATTGTGAAAGATTCAACTAGTTTGATCATAAGAGGATGCTAGCGAGTTTGAGTAGATTCAAATTTGAATGTTGGGTACTTTGAATCTAGACCCAAAAATAGTAGGGTTAGCATTTTGGAGGGAGATCCAAGTGGCCAAATAGGTTTTGGACCTGCTATAAAAAAATGTAACTCGTGGAGAGAGTGATCTTCTCTCTTCTCTATGTCATTTCATGCTTATACATGGTTCTCTTGGGTTCTACTATCCATTGGCGCACTATGCTTGTGATTGCTTGTATCTATGTGTGTAGAATGATCTATAATTGCTATTTTCGGTTTCACACGTGGTGAACGACAGAAGATTGCTAGGTTTGTACGTATAGCAACAGTACTTTATCGTATCATTCAAGTTTGATCAAGTTCTATTAGTGTTTGCATCTCATTTTGTGTGTAGATGCTGATTTTTCTACATTGATGAGATTGGTAGTGTATTTCTCTTTGTAACCATTCAAGTGGATTGGATCATAATGATCTGAAATCCTTCACATATATAACATATCGTAACTAATATTGAGCATGTCTAACTGTTAAACTATAATAGCCAAGTAAGTTGGTGATGTGGCACACATGTCAGCCATCATGGAGGTAAAGATCACGTTTCCAAAATGCCTTGGGATCATGTGGGGGCTTGGAAAAAAGCCCAACATTCATACAATTTCTATTGAAGCTATTTTGTTGTTCTACTAGAATTGTGCTTGACCTGTTCATTGTTCTTGGATCAACAGTACGAATTTGTAGGCTAATAGGTAGACATTGCCATGGATTCGAATTAGGTGATACTATGGTAGGTGGAAAGTTGGATTGGTATGTACATATCATATGGAGAGTCGCGTTGGTACGTACATATCATATGGAGAGTCATGTTGGTACATACATATCATACGAAGAGTCATGCTGGTATGTACATGATTGTGGTTTACTCAGGTCTTAGTTGTTATGTTGTCAATTGCATTTTCATATATAATTGTAACTAATGAAGATGAGAATTGCAACCAAACATGCTATGGTAGCAATGTCATTGGAGTTCACATTGGACGATGACAAAGGTCCTTGGAGGATGGCACTTAAACAATCTATATGATGTGGTAATGAAATTTGTGTGCTTACCACTTTGTGGCAAAGGTTAAAAAAAAAGAAAGAAACCTACAGGTTGAAAAAAAAAAATTGGGCTACATTGAGGAGGATGGTTTTAGACTACTAGTGGCAATTGCCTTTGCTTTGCCTCTCACCACCCATTTTTAAAATTTTGGCAAGCGAGATAATGAGCACCCCTCTTTCACATGATATGGTTGGTAAGTGTCAAATGAAGTGGTGCAAGATTATTGTCCTATTTGAGTCTCTATGGTGACATTGCCCATTTTCCTTACTAGTTTCCTTACCAACTCAACATATCAGGCAAAGGCACTAGGTCCAAAAAATCAATCACTTTTGCTTTTCCCTATGTGGCAAGGGATCCGTTCCACCTCATGCTCCCACTTTTGCAGCTAATATAGTATGAAAGGTATATGGAGCCTTTGCTTTTCCAATGGACCACTAGGAGGACTATTTTTAAACAAGGGACTTGTCAAGATGTCACCCTAACAAATGGATGAGACGTAGGAAAAATCAAGGGCTTTGAGAAAATAAGAGAGCTTGTTGACCGGTGCATGCTACTAGCCATAAGTTGGCAAGCTAACAATTAAATCTCATGCTACTAGTTATCATTAAGGTTTATGACTACTACTTAGATCATGAAGCCTCCCTCATTGAATCTTGATTGTCAATTAGGATGATGTCATTTAAAATATGCAATCACATGCAATTTGAAACATTCATGGGACACCATGTTTTTTTAACTCATTATAGTAACTTGAATCAAGGATATAACATAGTCCCTAAGAGGAGTATAGAAAATAGTAAGTATATAAATATCTTATGGATATTAGCGTACCATGTGGAGGGGAATATGCTTTCTTATGTGGAATGTTAAGATTAAGCTTTGGGTAAAATCACAACTTTTGGGGGATGGAAGACCTTGTCTTGAGAGCCTTCCACCATGTGAGGATGGTGCATGCTTGAGGGTTGGAATACAAGTGCTCAATTTTGAGCAAGGTGGAAGTATTGAATGGAATGAGCCTTTCGCCACATAGTGCATAAGTTCAGGCATTTTTTTTTAATGGTATAATTTTTTTAACGTCGTGTTAATAGACGTCTGGACCCAAGCCTGTTTTTTTCGAACCTATGTCAATTTTGTCAAAGAGAGATTTTTTGAACCTGTTCGGTTCGGAGAGGTTCTAACTTTTTCCAAGCACCTTCGAACCTATTCGGTTCGGCGGATCGATTTTAACTTTTTCCGAGCGTCTTTGAACTTGGTCGGTTTGGATCTGTTCTAGTTTTTCCAAGCATTTGTAGATTTTTTGAACCAGTGTATATTTCTCGACCCTTTGCACTATCAACTCGGAAATCCGACCCACGTTGCAACGTTGATAGTCTGCATACTTCTATACATAATTAATGCATAGATAAATTGTATAAATGGATCATCCAGACACACTCTAGATGATGCTCCATCCGTGAGATGAATGATTTGGAGCCTCCCAGTTATGCCGTCATTTTGGTTGTAATTGCTATTTTATTGTGCTTTAGTGTAATATAGCAGCAATACACTTTTCTATCTGTGTATAACGTAGATGAATGCTTGTTGTGATTGAATGCACTTTATTGTTGTTTGATCGCGCTTGTTTACTCACTCTGATCAGAACATGGATGTCTATGACTCTTTCACTTCTGATCAGACGATGGCTGTCTTTGACGCCCGAGGAACTCAAGATATCATATTGTTCTTTCCATCTATTTCAGAACCAAACTTCACATTGAATTCATTTTTTAGTAATACCACACACAAACCATTTCTAATCTCTTCGGTGGACTATACTCTTGTCTTTGTGAGTATAATTTTTAAGATCCTGTTGGGCAATTAGAGCACTTAAAGCTGTGATTGTATTTAGCATAAGTTAATTGATATGTACTTAGAAGAATTCACATGTTTGAGAGCCTTTCCACACGTGTGAAATGCATGTGAAAATATTCAAATCCATTCTACATAGCTTTCATATGAAACAAATGCCATATTTCCTATTTTGTAGGATCTACTTCCTAGAATATTGGAATCTAGAAGGTCAACACAAGCTTCAAATGATGATGTGGAAAATGGGTGGAATCTAAGCCAAGATGGTAAAATGAGTTATTCCACATGTGCTACAAGTGCTAAAGAGAGAGCCTCCCACTTTTGTAAATATGATCCATATTGGATCCATTTTGAAGTTGATGAGATGAAACATTGTTTTGGGAGCAAATCTGAATTTGCCACTCTCTTATGTATGATTAAAGTGTGTGAATGGTTTAGAAACTTGATGTAATCATTTTCTCTATTAACAGGCCATACACTCACTATTTTTCAAATGTGTGAGGCCGTGCTCACATGTTTTGATCATGATTTAGATTGTTCTTGCTTGGAAGTGTAGAAATTGTCAATGCAAAACTAGTTTTGAATGCTAGTTTTGATCTAGATAAAAAATCCAAGTTTCCAATCACTCTTAAGATTGTATTAAAAATCCAATCAAAATCCATCTAATGATTTTGGAAATGGTATCAAAGCCAAGTCTAAGAGCATAGCTAATGATCAAGATCTCTTCAATTTGTAGAAAGCATTGGTGCTAAGATCAATTTGAGAGAGGGCGAGCCTATCCAATTGATTACTTCAAGTTTTGGAGTCCATATTTGTATGTGAGCTGCAGGTATACTTCTCACATGTGTGAAAGGCTACTAAAATGCCTTCAAAGTTTTGAATCATACAAGCTTGTGAAAGTGTTGTTAGTGATTTGCTTTGAAAAATTCAATTGTTTCATGAGATATTTGATGTGAATTGGTGATAGATCATTATGTCATAAGTGAGGAGGCTGATGTTTTCTATACTAGAGAGAGACTAGAAGTCATATTGAGTCACCTAAGAAAGGCTTGTGGACTTCCAAGAGTCAAATCCAATCTATTATTGTGAATAGTGAGAGTAGAATTCTTCCCAAAGTTCTTTTGAATTCAAGATCATTTAAGGTCTTACTTCTTGAGTCTTGAGTGATACAAGAGAGTTTCTAGTGAGGAAAAATTATGAAAAAGATAGTAGGGAGGGCCAAGAAGTACATGATTTTACAAGGATCTAGTGAGATGGGATCTATTGGTGCATTCCTTCTGTGAAAAGTACAGTACTAAGGACCATAAATGGATCTTTGAATGATCCACAAGGTGATTGTATTCTTGTTAAACAATCTATCAGAAACTAGTCATCAGAAAACAAGATCTAGTTTAGCAGCTTGATAGGAAACAAGTAGAGACAATCAAAGCATTGATCAAATAGTATAATCCAACTCCACACGTGTGGAAATAAGGCTGTATTACGGCCTGTAGACAGTGTTTACAAAGTGCCAAAGCTGGGTTTCATTGGAAATCAAGAAATACATAGTAAAACACATTTCCTTTGCAAATTTAGGTGAAAATCCAGCATGTAATAAGGAATTAGACTCCACTCTCTTGCCCTGATCTGAAAACCCTAGCCTAGATCCAAGAGTCATGCTTGGTAGGTGCATGGTAGGTACAAATCTCATCATAAATCATGGTCTAGATCCTACAAAGTAGGAATCACTACCAAATAGACACAACCACTCCTCTTGACTCGTGGTAACCTACTTTAGGTGTGTATGTACAAGTGGCACTTTGGCCATTCAAGTAACCAACAAACAATATTGACAAAATATACAATATTCTACATGGCTAGATTTGCCAATGTAGGCAATTTTTCACACTCCTCCTCAAATCTAGCCTTGGAGATCACAATGCTTTTATCAATAACTCCAATTGAAGATCTAAGCTTGACAAATGAATCTTTAGGTAAAGGTTTAGTAAACAAATCAGCCAAGCAACTTGATGATGGCACGTGTTGGAGCTTGATCTCTTTAGCTTGCACTTTGTCCCTCACGAAATGATGAGCAATTTTGATGTGTTTGCTCCTTGCATGGAATGTAGGATTAGTTGCAAGTGATTGGGCTGATTGGTTGTCACAATAGATGATAGGGATCTCCTCCTCCATGACATGAAGCTCCACCAATAGCCTTTTGAGCCACAAGACCTCCTTGCATGTTGATGTCAAGGCCTTGTATTCGGATTCTGTGGAAGATAGGGAGATCGTATCTTGCTTTTTGGAAAGCCATGATACTATTCCATCACATAGAAAGGTGGCAAAGGCACTTGTTGATCTTCTATCCACTTTGTCACCTGCAAAATCCGAGTCACTATAGGCTCTTAAGCCAAGATTAGTTCCTCTATACAAAATACCAAAATTCTTAGTGAATGAAATGTACCTAAGAACTCTTTTGGCCATCTTCCAATGTGAAACTAGAGGACTTTGCATGAATTGGCTTAACTTTCCAACACTATAACTAAGATCAGGTCTAGTTATAGTTAAATAGATCAAGGAGCCAATAAGCCTTCTATATAATGTGATGTCCTCAAAGGATGCTTCATCACAACCAAAAGATGCTTTTACATGTTGCTCCATTGGTGTCTCAATGCCTTTACAATTCTTCATTCCAAATCTATCTAGGATGGATGTAGCATATTTAGATTGACAAATGAAGCTAAAATCACATCCTCTAATAACCTCTATTCCAAGAATGAAGCTCAATAGGCCGAGATCTACCATCTTAAACTCTTTTGCTAAAGCAATTTTTACATCTCTAATTCCATCTAGATCATTACCTCTCAAGATAATGTCATCTACATACAAAACGAGAATAATGATCATGCCATCATGAAAACTTATATACAATGATGGATCATAGGCACTCATTACAAAATTGATGGAAATGAGAAAAGAGTTTAGCCTAGAGTACCATGCTCTAGGTGCTTGCTTGAGCCCATAAAGGCTCTTCTTCAAAAAACACACCTTTCTTTCATGCTTTGAAGCCCTCGGGTTGCCTCATGTAGATCTCTTCCTCCAAATAACCATTGAGAAATGCATTTGTGAAGTCAAGTTGGAATAGCTCCCAATTGAAGTTTGTAGCAAGACTAATGATCAACTTGATAGTAACAAGCTTAGCCACAGGAGCAAAAGTCTCATCATAATCAATGCCTTTGGTTTGTTAAAAACCTTTGGCAACAAGCCTAGCTTTATGCTTGCTTATTGATCCATCTTGATTATACTTCAATCTAAACACCCACTTGCAATCAAGAGGTTTCTTCCCTTGAGAAAGATCCACAAGATTCCAAGTATGATTCTCAATAAGAGCATCATACTCTACTTGCATAGCATCCAGCAAGATTCTACACACAAGATATAGATTTGTTTGGACCTGAAACTCACAAAGGTTTCTAACTTGTAGTGTTTCACTCAAATGTTGACTTCTAATCCAACAGATGGATTTGTAATCACAGTTCTATCACTCCCTCACAAGTTGGAATGAAGATAAGATGAGATGAAAACTACACTCACGCAAATCTTGCCAATCTTGGCTATTCTTGGACAAAAACTGACTCTATCTCTCTCATTCACTTTGATGTACTTTCAAGACCTGGTTTCCACTTTAAGAAGGTCTGAAATCAGCCTAGATTAATTAGTTTTCATGAAACAAATTCAAAACTAATCAATGGCAAGTGATCTTAGTAGCTTATCCTAGGATTTGCACCAAAAATTACATCAAACTGACACCAGATGAATTTTCTATGATCCAATGAATATGGGTTATTAAATGCTGGTTCAGAGATGCCCACACGTGTGAACAGTTGGATTTTGATCCTGAAAAAGTTTGGGATCAAATCCCCTCACCAAAACCTGGATACCAGCTTGCCCTTCCAATACTAGCTTTTTGCACCAAAACCTGCTAAAACTGGATTAGAATCAGACACAGATCAATGGCCTTGTACTTGGCTCTGATACCATGTGAAAAGTATAGTACTAAGGACCATAAATGGATCTTTGAATGATCCACAAGGTGATTGTATGCTTGTTAAACAATCTATCATAAACTAGTCATCAGAAAACAAGATCTAGTTTAGCAGCTTGATAGGAAACAAGTAGAGACAATCAAAGCATTAATCAAATAGTATAATCCAACTCCACACGTGTGGAAATAATGCTGTAGTACGGCCTGTAGACAGTGTTTACAAAGTGCCAAAGCTGGGTTTCATTGGAAATCAAGAGTAATCACCCATTAGGGCCCTTTTTGGACTCAAAAAGGGCCTCTTCCTTGCCTAAACAGGTTTGTTAATCATAATTAGTTTAGTGTTAATCAATCCTACGTGGCACTTTTACCTTGGGTTACCACATAGGGTGAGCAAGAGTTAAGGGCTAAATATAGGTCCCATCATCCATAGACTTTTGTAGGTACTTTGTAAGGCAAGACTAGCATATTCATTGTCTTGGTTCCAATAGGACAACAGGTAGGGCTCTAGGTGGGACATAGACTTGCAGGCCTCATTTAATGCCCAAGTACATTTCAAATTTGAAAATTGCTTATGAATTTTAATCAACCCACTTTTGTGTCCCCCTTCGCATTCAAACTAAGACTACCTCACTTTCATTAGCCTTTCACATACCAAATAATTTATGTTTTTCAGATGGATATTATTTTTTTCAAAATTGGCCTTCAGGATACATTTTCATTTCGCCATGGATTTAGTTTGTTTGACCTCAGAACCTCAAAAAAGGTGTTTATAAGTCAATTTGTTTTTATTAGCTTGCAAACAGAAATATATCCCGGAAGCCAGTTTTTCATTTTTTTTTGGCCCAAAATCGCGATTTTTGGTCGTTTCGCTTCATCAGAAGGCCAAAAATTGCGTTTCGGACCAAAAAAAAAAAAAACTGGCTTCCGGGATATATTTTTGTTTGCAAACTAATAAAAACAAATTGACTTATAAACACCTTTTTTGAGGTTCTAAGGTCAAACAGACTAAATCCATAGCGAAACAAAAATGTATCCCTCAAAGGCCAGTTTTTCGTTTTTTTGGCCCGAAATCGCGATTTTTGGCCGTTTCGCTTCATCAAAAGGCCAAAACTTGCGTTTCGAACCAATTTTTTTTTTTTTTTCAAAATCACGGTAAGGCGCGATTTTGGGCCGTTTGACTTGGTCCAACGGCCCAAAATCACGCCTTACCGTGATTTTGAAAAAGAATTTTTTTTTTGGTTCGAAACGCAATTTTTGGCCTTTTGATGAAGCGAAACGGCCAAAAATCGCGATTTTGGGCCAAAAAAAACGAAAAACTGGCCTCCGGGATATATTTATGTTTGTAAACTAATAAAAACAAATCGACTTCTAAACACTTTTTTTGAGGTTCTGAGGTCAAACAGACTAAATCCATGGCGAAATGAAAATGTATTCCAAAGGTCAATTTTGAAAAAAATGATATCCATCTGAAAAAAATAAATTATTTGGTATGTGAAAGGCTAATGAAAGTGAGATAGTCTTAGAGGCAATTTTCAAGTTGTATCTACTTCAACACATTCATATTTTCTTCTCTTCCATTATTTGATGTACCATCTTCAAGTAAGGCAATACTAGTTTTGTATGATGCCTATTGAATGGACATATTTCTTGTTATTGATGGTTTATATATGTTTCCAAATAATTTAGTGGTTGTATCATTAGATGTATGCTCTTGGATCTAGAAGAGCGGCAATGAGTTTGTTACTCATAGTTTGAAGAATCATGTTTTTACATGTTGTGAGGCATTTTGTAAGCTTCTCTTGAGATTAAGTGAATCATCCTTGAGCAAGTATGTAGCCTCGAGAAGATCAAGGTAGTGTTTGATTTCAAGGTTAGATTCATCATGGAAAAAGTTCATAGTATGTGGACTGGTCAAGCTAGAATTGAAAATCTTGATAATCATCACATTTGCTCATCTTATGATATCGATCTTTATTATCTTTATGAGGCATGGAAGCCTCGGATTTCACTCTTTATGGTGCAACCATATTCATGCAAGTGGAGCTTTCAAGTCAAAGATCATCATCAAGCATGGAGGAAGAACAAGGATTTGGTGGCAAATTGGTGAAATGCTCTTCAATGGAATTGGCAAGTGATTTCTACCAAAGAAGTCTTATCATGGATATGGTAAAGTTGCTGCTATGGAAGATCGCTAAGCTTGTCTTCACTTAACATGCATACCTCCACTCAACAAGTTTCACAAGCTCCTTGGTTGATCTATAGTAAAATACCAAGCTAGTTTTTGAGGAGTGTGAAAAATTTGTCAAAGTCTAGCTTTATTATTTTACAATTCTTGTTTGTGAGAAAATCTCACACGTGTGGGGCATGTTCCCACGTGTGTAGACATAAATATTTTAGTCACGTTGAGTTACCAACTCGTTTTGCAGAATATAAAGTGAGGTCATTCTCATTTTTATAAACTCTATAAATTCTAGCTGAAGTACTTAAGCATCAAAAGTATCATTGGTAGGCAAGGGCACAAAATTTAACATCAGATGAATTTTGGTAAATTTCTCTCCTATGTAGAATCTCTTATGAGACTCTTCTCATATGTGACTTATTAGGTAATTTAGAAAATACAAAAATAAATTACTCTTGTTTACTTCAATGTTTCAAAACAAATGTCATTTTGCTCATTATTAATCAGCTTCCATCAACATGTCTATGTAATTAATCTCTTTGTCATTTCAAAAATCTTATTTTGGTAGGACAATGTAAATTGCCATACATTAATAAACACATGTAGGAGCGTGAGCACGTGCACACACACACACACACACACACACACACACACACACACACACACACACACACACAATATAAATTATCTTACTAACTGTCATTATAATTTTAGCCGAAAATCATATTTTTTAATGAGTGAATATCCAAATCCTTAAAAAAAATCTATATTTTGACAATAGACAATGAAATTTTTTTTTTCTACAAACTTCATAAAACTATTATATTAAAATACGAACCATTTGAAGTCAATACATGATTGTTGAGGAGCTGCACTGCATAAAAGTACAAGATGGTGCAAAATATATATACATATGTTTTTTTATATTATACTTTTAAAATAATTTTCACTAATGCCTCTCAATTCAAAACTGGATATATTATCAACGCTCTTGTTTTTAGTTGATGACTTGTTGAAGACCTATATTCTTCATTAAAGTCAACTGACATATGTTCTTTAAAATCAACATTTAATTTTGACAATCCTGTAAGTCGACTTTCTTTTGTTAGTGACAAGTTGAGTACAATGGTTATCCAGATAATCCAAGTCGTTCTTTCAAGATAGGCATAGTTGACTTTCATAGATGATCAATGATCGTCAATCAAAACTTAAAAGCTAAAACATCCACATCTTCTAAATTGAAATGGACAACCCTTGATTATATTTTTAGCAATTGTTTTTTTTTTATTCGGGTCTATTAACAACCTTTCCAACTCGTACCTTCATATAAAAGCATAAGTTGACATGTTGTGCAACCAATGGACCTATAGTACTTTGTTTGGTTATTGTTTTGGGTGAAGTCAAGCACTTTTGCAATTGAAAATGAATGTCTTATGCTCTTTTCAAAAGTCAAAAGTGCAACAAGACTCCCAATTTGAATCTGGTTAGGATCACCACACCATTTTATTTTGGCAGCTTTATAGTTTTTCTATTGTTTTCTTGAGCCCAAATGAAATTCACGTAAACAGTCACTATCTTGTGAAGTCTCTGAAGGTTCAACAATCATTGTTGACTTGAAAGATCATTGAAATTCTTTAATTTAAAATGCACTTTTTAGGTTGAGCGAAGTGAATTTTTTATTCTTATAAAATGAAACCATGCACCAATGTCAATCAAATTCATCAATCAATTGATAATCTACTCGAAAGCTTGCTTCCAAAAAGTTTAATGGGACAAATGGATCAACTTCACGATGTTGTCTTCAAGCTTTGTTCTTCTTACAAGGATATTAGAGGAGACAATGGTCCAAGCTTGGCTTGAGTAGAAGGCACATTAAGTAGAATTGAACTCCTTCAAGAGGTAACCATGAAACCAAACTTGAATATTGTTTACCCAACTACAATATAATCCTAGTTTCAATACATTTGAATTTAAACTAGTGCTAAAACGTAGTGTCATGATTATTAGCGATACAATGCTCCATCTCATCAGAAGTCTTAATGTGATCTTGAAAATCATATGTATGCGCATTAATGACACTCTTGGTTTTGGCATCTAAGATTATTCGAAGCTTGGTAAAGAAAATGTCTTATTGCATCTAAGTCTCTTGGAAACAATTGAATATTTGATCTATGTGAATGATAGTGGGTGTGGGCCACCTATAAGATTAATCCTATATATTTTTCCTTGAAAATCTTTTTGTCTACCAATATTGATAAGTATGCTAGCATAGTTTGGTTTTTATTTTATCTAGAAATGTTGTCAAGCTATAAATAAAGAATTTCAAGAAGAATCTCACCGAACTCACAAATTATGCTATGAGTAATGGTGTTTGTCAAGTTTGAATCGATTTGAACGTTAAGGTAGTCACGCTTCGTCTTTCACAAATGTGCATTTCATTGAGTCGATCAAACTCGGGACTTTTTTTTACTTTTGCCGACCTGTGCTGAATGCCATGTATTTCTGTAGACTATTAGAGAATGTGAGTAGAACTACAGACTATCTAGAACAAAAGCTCATTTTTACAAATTGTTCAAGTAGCTTACGAATAAGTGAGTATACAGATGAATATAAGTCTTCGGAAGATAAAAATAGGCGACCAAGAATAAGATTAATTCCATCAGTAATATGCAAATGAGTGTTATCGCGCTTTATCTTCAATTGCAAGAATATTTTAAATGTTGCAAATGTAGAGAACTTTTCATATTTCATGAAAAAGACCGTAGTATATTTCTTCCAAGAGGACTTAGTCTATTGAGACTCTACTCGGACAAGGTCAATATTTTTGGGTTCCTTACAAGAGGTCTTAGTGTTATATTCAATCAAGGAGGCTCAACATTTTTACATTCCATCTAGGAGGGGTCTAGTTTTTGGGGTATGATCCATGAGATTGCTAGGAATAGTGAGGGTTGAATGTTACATGGGAGTCTTTGAACTAATCTCCATTGTCCAATGATATAAGATTTGATCTTCCATAGATTATTTATCACACAATAGGCTACATGAACACATTGGTTCAATTATAAAATTTACTTATGGGAGAAAGACATGGCGCACGTGTCATATTAATCGACAAGTGCACATGTTGGTCATTTGACTTTCAAGATTTGGCCAAAACTCTAAGAGTTTGGCTTGAATTCATGTGCTTTTAAAAAAGGCTCTTCTCTCCATAAATCCCACAATCTTTCCACAAGCATGATTTCACAAGAAGTGAAACCACTAGAGTGGGATCATGGTATGGCAAGAGAGTATGTAGAAACCCTAAGAAGGGTGTGTGTGTGTATAAACCCTAAGAAGGGAGAGAGAGAGAGAGAGAGAGAGAGAGAGAGAGAGAGAGAGAGAGAGAGAGAGAGAGAGAGAGAGAGAGTGCTACTTCAACAAATCACTTGCTTTGATCAAACATGCAGATTCAGTAGTAAAGAGTCCTCCCCCAAATGTTTGAACTAAAATGAATTGCACAAAGGAAATCTCTTTACATACTCCTCCATAACACATAAAAAGTTCGTTATCAAAATAGTACATGCCCATGAAGATCTCGACTGCCATTGAAATCGTTGGCAGATTTGGTAAAACAAAATTATGGTAGTGACTCCAAACGATTTTTCTATAGCACACAATACAATGTGGTGGATAAGAGGATACAATTTTTTTTGCTCATCCTTTATATAAGGGTATGGTAGACCTGTTAAGTCTAGAGACCTGTTAAGTCTCGCCTTGATTTGTAAAGCTCATGGTAACTGTTTAGGATGACCCTTCCCAGCATGACAGGTATTTACAACGACCATTCCCCCATCTATATGCTTTAACCTAAAGCTTTTGGCAATGATCCATATTGCAGCCAGTGATCAAAGAATAGTTGATTTCAATATGACACTATATAACACAACAGTACTACAGTACTTCTAGAATGAATAGAAGGATGAATTCACCCGTAATCAGCTCTTTGCTATCTCGATTTAGTATCTCAATAGGACTGGTTCGTAGCCGCCTGCAGCTCAAAAAACAGAGATTGCGATTCACACAATTTGGACCTCTTTTGTGATTTTTCTGATCTAAGGCTTGTGCTTGAATGTTTCTTCATATGGTCAAAGTTAGTGTTTACATGGAAAGTGCATATTGTCACAGCATATCTTCGAAGACTTGGGCAGCTGCAACTTGCAATTGCTAGCTAGCAAGCTTGGCAATGGTCGAGGCTGCATCGCTGAGAACGAAAATCGTGAACAGCCGACGAATCCACCAAGTCCAGGCATGAGTGTGCTGTAGGAGAAAGAGCTGGCAATTCGTGCAAGAATATGGCAGAGAAAATGTTTGGGGATGGAAGAGACGATACAAGAGCCTGTGTTTCCAGTGTCGCATGAAAATTATCCAAAGGCTCAGTCATGGCGCCCTTATGCCCACCATCCAAATCAATACTTGAAGCTGAATCATCCGTTGCTTTGTGATTTGTGTTCGTCACTTTGGAGGTATGGCAGTAAGAAACATCAGCCTCGGAACCGGGACAAAGTGAGAAAGCCTCTAAATTGCTACAAACATCAGAAAGAGAAGTAAAATCCGAGCTCTTAGCAAGATAATACAGTGGGTGCATGGATTGGGAGGGTCTTTCAGCAAAATTGTCGTTATGATTAAGCAGCGAGGGTTTGTTCCTCTCACACCTCGAGCGAGTATCCGAGGAGCCCGTCAATCGCTGCACTAGCCACATGAAGTTGTTTGAATCAGTCCGAATCGCTTTAGGCGAGTGAGTGTGGATGATCACTGGTCTGCGAGATTGTACTTGCAGTGGCTGTGGTACTTTTTTTATCTTTCGAGATTCCGGGTTCATCTTTGAGCCACCCCGTCTGCCTGCCGACGCTTGCCTGCTAGCCGCATGAATGCCTTTTCTAGGCTCCAGATTGACCATCTGGCCTTGAACCGTCTCACTGGATGCTTGAGAGTTCACCATCGTACTATTCAGCGTCTGCCGCACAAGATGGCAAATATACCAGCGCCTTTGATGAATAGATGCAGCACTGACAGCAAAAATTACCTTCTACTCGCAGCGTAAAGAATTTCTAATATCAGTCTAATTAGCACCGATCGCTCACAGCAATCAATCCGTCAGAACAACTTTGAATCTGGACGATCCTTTCGAAACACCAAGTAATGTGCAGTGAACCTAGTGCTCCCTCTGGTCAAATCTGGAATCAAAGAAAACGCAAAAGAGAACCCAACAACATCTGATTACGTTTCTGCTCCCCACAAACTTCTATCCTCTTATAGAAAAAAACACAGGTATTATTGTAGGATGGAAGCAATAGTCTGATTCTGGAATAGTATCTCCTATGGGTGCTTAAGAATCAAGAGCAGACTAGCATTTACAGTAATCCTCTTACTCTGATCCATTGCTGATTGCCCATGCCTTATAAGAAAATGATAGAACCGCTGAAAGAGAATGACAATTGATGACAGATTGGATTTATCCACTATAATAATGAGAATTGGTAAATGTGGGTTGACATGCAATGTAAAAGTATGAATGTTAAATCCAGTATGGAAGAAGGCGTGTAGATCAGGTGTTCTAGTGTACTTGAATCTTTCCGTTTTGGGTTAGAAACAAAATCTTTGACTTTCAAGCTTTTCCTTTTTTGTTTCAAAACCCATTTATTTTTGTGTGTTGGCTTTTGGTAAGTCCCAAGGGCTGAGCGGGAAAGAAGGACCCCAGAAACTTCGATTCCATTTCTCCTCCCTTTTCAGCTCAGAAAAGTCAAGTTCTCTCAACTAAATAACAACTTACCCCTCTTGAAACTTCAAACTCAACACACAAATGAAACAAAATATACAAAAAACTTGAAACTCAAGAAAATAACCTCTAGTCAAACAATTTATGTGTAGCCAAGCCCATATCTCTCTCTCTCTCTCTCTCTCTCTCTCTCTCTCTCTCTCTCTCTCTCTCTCCTCTACATTTCATTGACTTAGCCAATGTGAGATTGACTACTACTACTTGGCATTATGACATGTGCACATGCAATGAGTGGGTGTCAAGATAGCACATGCACATTCCAATGAAATATGCATAATGATTATCATATAAGACGTCTATTAACACGACGTTAAAAAAATTATACCATTAAAAAATAACGCCTCAACTTATGCACTACGTGGCGAAAGGCTCATTCCATTCAATACTTCCACCTTGCTCAAAATTGAGCACTTGTATTCCAACCCTCAAGCATGCACCATCCTCACATGGTGGAAGGCTCTCAAGACAAGGTCTTCCATCCCCCAAAAGTTGTGATTTTATCCAAAGCTTAATCTTAACATTCCACATAAGCGAAGCATATTCCCCTCCACATGGTACGCTAATATCCATAAGATATTTATATACTTACTATTTTCTATACTCCTCTTAGGGACTATGTTATATCCTTGATTCAAGTTACTATAATGAGTTAAAAAACATGGTGTCCCATGAATGTTTTAAATTGCATGTGATTGCATATTTTAAATGACATCATCCTAATTGACAATCAAGATTCAATGAGGGAGGCTTCATGATCTAAGTAGTAGTCATAAACCTTAATGATAACTAGTAGCATGAGATTTAATTGTTAGCTTGCCACCTTTTGGCTAGTAGCATGCACTGGTCAACAGGCTCTCTTATTTTCTCAAAGCCCTTGATTTTTCCTACGTCTCATCCATTTGTTAGGGTGACATCTTGACAAGTCCCTTGTTTGGAGGCTTGGGATTCATTGAAGAAGCTTTATGAATCCAAGTCTACTTCTAGAGTGGTGACTCTAAGAAGGCAAATCTTTTCTTGTTTGCAAAAGAATGAAGAAAGTCCAAGTACTTTTGTTTTGAGGATGAAAGCATTGAATGATGAGTTGGCTTGCATTGATGAAAGCATTAAGGAACGAGAGCTTGTTCAAGTGATTCTTAATGACTTGTTGGATGCTCATGCTAAGATTGTTCAAAGTATTGCTATTCAAAAGTCTTTGCCAAGTTTGATGGATCTTGAAGAGATCTTGATCAATGAAGAATATAGGCTTCAAGCAAGAGGTGGATCTACATCGACACTTCAAGAGGATGCTAGCGAGTTTGAGTAGATTCAAATTTGAATGTTGGGTACTTTGAATCTAGACCCAAGAATAGTAGGGTTAGCATTTTGGAGGGAAAGCCAAGTGGCCAAATAGGTTTTGGACCTGTTATAAAAAAATGTAACTCGTGGAGAGAGTGATCTTCTCTCTTCTCTATGTCATTTCATGCTTATACATGGTTCTCTTGGGTTCTACTATCTATTAGCGCACTATGCTTGTGATTGCTTGTATCTATGTGTGTAGAATGATCTATAATTGCTATTTTCGGTTTCACACGTGGTGAACGACAGTAGCTTGCTGGTTTTGTATGGACAACAATAGTACTTTATCATATCATTCAAGTTTGATCAAGTTCTATTAGTGTTTGCATCTCATTTTGTGTGTAGATGCTGATTTTTCTACATTGATGAGATTGGTAGTGTATTTCTCTTTGTAACCAAAGATCATTCAAGTGGATTGGATCATAATGATCTGAAATCCTTCACATATTTAACATATCGTAACTAATATTGAGCATTTCTAACAGTTAAACTATAATAGCCAAGTAAGTTGTTGATGTGGCACACATGTCAGCCATCATGGAGGTAAAGATCATGTTTCCAAAATGCCTTGGGAGCATGTGGGGGCTTGGAAAAAAGCCCAACATTCATACAATTTCTATTGAAGCTATTTTGTTGTTCTACTAGAATTGTGCTTGACCTGTTCATTGCTCTTGGATCAACAGTACGAATTTGTAGGCTAATAGGTAGACATTGCCATGGATTCGAATTAGGTGATACTATGATAGGTGGAAAGTTGGATTGGTATGTACATATCATATGGAGAGTCGTGTTGGTACGTACATATCATATGGAGAGTCGTGTTGGTACATACATATCATACAGAGAGTCGTGCTAGTATGTACATGATTGTGGTTTACTCAGGTCTTAGTTGTTATGTTGTCAATTGCATTTTCATATATAATTGTAACTAATGAAGATGAGAATTGCAACCAAACATGCTATGGTAGCAATGTCATTGGAGTTCACATTGGACGATGACAAAGGTCCTTGGAGGATGGCACTTAAACAATCTATATGATGTGGTAATGAAATTTGTGTGCTTACCACTTTGTGGCAAAGGTTTAAAAAAAATAAAGAAACCTACAGGTTGAAAAAAAAAATTGGGCTACATTGAGGAGGATGGTTTTAGACTACTAGTGGCAATTGCCTTTGCTTTGCCTCTCACCACCCATTTTTAAAATTTTGGCAAGTGAGATAATGAGCACCCCTCTTTCACATGATATGGTTGGTAAGTGTCAAATGAAGTGGTGCAAGATTATTGTCCTATTTGAGTCTCTATGGTGACATTGCCCATTTTCCTTACTAGTTTCCTTACCAACTCAACATATCAGGCAAAGTCACTAGGTCCAAAAAATCAATCACTTTTGCTTTTCCCTATGTGGCAAGGGATCCGTTCCACCTCATGCTCCCACTTTTGCAGCTAATATAGTATGAAAGGTATATAGAGCCTTTGCTTTTCAAATGGACCACTAGGTGCACTTACCAACTTCCATGAGAAGCTCATTGGTAACATTCATCTTGATCATGTGTGAAGCTTTCTTGGCCCTCTTCTCATACCTCACTTGATCTTGTTGTGTTGCTGGTCTCTCCTCCAAACCTACAACAATATCCAAAACATCATTCATCTCAAGAAGTGATTCCATCTTCACTTTCCATAATGAATAGTTACTTGAGGAAAGCCTATCATTGGCTTTCACTTAGGCTGATCTAATGATCTAAAAATCGACCAAATCCAGTATGTGAAATCAAAGATTGAAATTGATCAAGTTTGAAAACCTATATAGGGTTTTGATCTACAAAAGATCCAATCTACAAAAGCAAAGAACTCGATTTTGGTGTAGAATCCTCTCTAGCATGCTCTAGTTTTGATATCTTCAACAAATCATTGATAGATCTGATTTCCACCTTCATAACCTGAAACACAAGCTCTAATACCATGTGAAGGATTTCAGATCATTATGATCCAATCCGCTTGAATGATCTTTGGTTACAAAGAATACACTACCAATCTCACCAATGTAGAAAAATCAGCATCTACACACAAAATGAGATGCAAAAACTAATAGAACTTGATCAAACTTGAATGATATGATAAAGTACTATTGATGTCCGTACAAAACCAGCAAGCTATTGTCGTTCACACGTGTGAAACCGAAAATAGCAATTATAGATCATTCTACACACAAAAATGCAAGCAATCACAAGCATAGTGCACCAATGGATAGTAGAACCCAAAAGAACCATGTATAAGCATGAATTGAGATAGAGAAGAAAGAAGATCGCTCTCTCCACGAGTTACATCCTTTTATAACAGGTTCAAAACCTATTTGGCCACTTGGCTTTCCCTCCAAAATGCTAACCCTACTATTTTTGGGTCTAGATTCAAAGTACCCAATATTCAAATTTGAATATACTCAAACTCGCCTTCTAGCTTTCCCACACTTTCCAAATGACATTTAGACTAATGAACTTTGAAAAGTCAATCTCTAAGTCTAAAAACAAAGTTGGCCTCAATCTGCCAAATATGGAAATATAGCAAATATGATCAAACTAGTTGAATCTTTCACAATATATTCGTCATTCAGTATACTTGAAATATATTCCAATGCATTAAATGGCTAGAGTCCCAAGTGATGTAATTAATGATAACCAAGCCCTTATGTGTGTGTAAGGAAACCTAAACTCATTTGTAGGAACACATTGGGGAGGACAGTTGGAACACGTTCTTCTCTTCATTTTGGCATTACAATATTCTCATCGTAATGTGCATTCTCTTTAAATAAGTAACCTATGGAGATGTTAACTCTCTTCATGGATTGGATTACACTCTCTATGTGCGAAGATCACTGTTGACATCTTCAGAGCCTATAGAATCTGTTTACTAGTCTTCTTTGTTTCTTTCTTCTTATGCTTATCAACAGAGACTGTGGGCACTTCTTGAGATTACCTTTCTTGTTTTAAGGGCCAGATTAGGCAGAAGGGGTAGATAATCATTGTAGTATTGTCCTGCCTGTCAAAGGACATCCGGATGGGTCACTCTTGAACTGAATGCACATGCATAATCAACCAAAATGCAAGCCAATGCGTTCAACAAATGATATATGTTACAGCTCAGTTGAACAACGATGAATTCTTACTTCTACTTTGCTTCAAAAATGAATTAAAATCAGATCCTACACTGCTTTACTTGCATAAATTGACAAAACAAGAAACAAAAACTAATCTACAACATATTAGAAGTCCAAGAATCAAGAAACTAACCAGTCTTTTGATTCTTGGACATCCCAAGAACAACTAGAATGTTAGAGAATATGCAAGATTTATGCCACATTTCTAGCCTATTTAGTTTACTTGAATGCTGGCTCCTACATTAACCCACAAGAAAACATGAAATCTAAACCACAACTAGGAAAGCAAGAAAACTAATACACACAATATGAATGGAAGGGCATGATCATAGGGGCATCACTCAAGAAAACCATCATGATCAAGGAGCTCAATGGATGCATCTAACTCATGGAGGCTCTTCTCATTTCAGCATGGAGTTGATACAATACACAAAAAGCTCCTCTTCACAAAGAGGGAGTCTCTTAAATAAGCAAGAGAGCTCCTTAGGTGGCATCCTAATGGAATTTCCACATTTCACAAATTACAAGTGGAATAATGCTCTCCACTAGAGGTCACTATCAAAAGGTGGCTCACTCTACTTTCTTTAAGAGGGGTCTACTTGCATTTATTACATTTGCTTAGAAATACTAGTTCCTACATGGTCATTCCATCTTCCGGGATTCACCATGAGGCTTACACAGTTCTTGCTTGCCATTCCTAACTAGCATTTCTCGGCTCTCAGTCTTCATTAGTCTCGTCTTCTCAGAGACCTCCTCGGTCTAAGGTGAGAGGTGCTCTTGCTCTGTCTGAGTATCTTGGGGATTCGACAGAATCAGCCAACAATCACTCACATGGTATTACAGCCCACTAATGGTTTAGACTGCATCTATTTTGGCATGCAATTTAAAATCTAGATATAATTTAGTTTTTAAAGCATTTTCTTTACTAGAAAATTGCAACACATACAAAGTTTTGGTTCTGTTTGAATGTTTGTTGAATTCCACGTGCACAATGTTGTTGTGAAGAATGTCAAATGTCCAATTAATCTTCTTCGGGTTGCAAATCCAAGCCATTTGAAGGCGATTAACCACCCCATGGTGGTAGAAAAAAGAAGAGTAATGCAATACGACAACCATCAAGAAGGAGAATATGGCAATTTTGTTGCACACAAACACAAGTTTCAGTTTGAAATGAGAGAAAAACAACTCTCTTGTGTATAATGATGTATGCACAATGGATGCTGATATATATCTCTGAATGTTGGTTTTAGACTCATTCTTAAGCAAAGTAGCTAACCTATTTAATGAATCTTTTGTAGTTCCTTTTCACAATATTAAGCAAGAAACAATATTTCTTTGGAATGATTTTGAATGATGCAAATGAATGGATCTAATCAATGTGTTTTAGATCCCTCTTGATCCAAAAATCTCTTTGATAGCTATTGAGATTCAACTACACTCTCAAATCTTAGTTTTCCATGCAAAATCTCATCAAGCTTGATGCATGCAATCCATCCTTAGGCTAGCTCTGATACCATGTGTACTTTTCACACATGTGAGGACTCACAAATCAATGTGATTGACCTTCTAAGATATGTGTGAATGCATATAGATTTATCACTTAATTGATGCAAACAATCTAGTTTGAAAATTCTAAGGCTCACAATCGATAATGAAGTACATCAGATGGTGAGTTATAATCACTATATACAATGTTTTCTATTCAATTTGGCATGGCCTTTTTCTTATCTTATGTTTAGCACATAGAACAATTACCTAATCATATTTTTGTACACTCTTTGTGTGTTTGTTAGACTTTTTAGTCCCCTTCATTCCATGTTATGCATATCAATGTCAATTATATATATATATATATATATATATATATATATATATGTCTCAATGAGAAATAGTTCTTCATTGCCTATTCATTTGGTTGTTACCCATTACACTAAACAAATGAGAGTTCGTCTTTAGAAATTCTTCCTTCGAGCAAATTTCCACAAACAGATTGTTTTGGATCTCACCTGATTATAGACAATGAAATAGCTTCAACATCTCTTACTTGTTCATCATTTGATAATTTTCAGATACCTATTTATCAATCAATAACTCGTATAATGTGATAAAAATAAGGGATTTCATTGTCTCAAATAATTAAGCACAAGAATCTAAGTGGGTGTGCTTGCACAAGAACCTATTGAAGTCTTATTTCCAATAGCTAGACAATTCGTAGCTTTCTAGGCAATGTAACACAAAATGAAAGATCTACTGGAGCACTTGAAATCAAATCAAGTTCAAATCTTTATAGCATATAACTAGGTGTGAGTACGCTCCATCTACCATAAAATCCATTAAGAACAATGCTTCAAAACAATACAATATTGTTATCACAAAACAATTTAGATTGATAAAAAATACATTGGAAAGCTCCATCATTTATACTACTCAGGTCTTGACCTGATATTAGGGTTATAACACCCTTAACCTCACCCTAATCATGACTAAAATCAAGGTCCTCAAATTATGTCACTATCTCTTGCACCTCTTCATCAAAAAACATGACTTACTCCACTAACTTGTTTGATTTTTGCAATCACTTCTACATGTAAGATATTCGCACCGACTCTTGTTAGCTACAAGAGCACTAGAGAAGGGGAAACAAAACAAAAAAAAAAATCCTAAATTCGCCCAAACCGGTGACATAAGCTACTCGCTCACCACATTTTGGGCCTCCATTGATCACAGTTAATAACTTTTATCAGTGGGCGCGTACGTTATTCACACAGATTCTCGACATAGAAGAAATTGCCGCCTGAGCGAAACGTCATACCACTTGTGTGCAGTTCTTGAAAAACCCTGATCATTTTGTCTTGACTGAGCTTTACCCACTCGCCCAGCTGTCTAGCATCTCTCAAACGTATTCGACCAATCGGCCATCCCAGCTATGTGGCGTCTTAGCTCTGTTCACTCTGCAATTTAGCATCAATCTTTGCCAGTGCAATGACGATGGCTACGCATACCTCTAATCTAACGGTTCTCACCACCCATCCTTGTACATAGCCATCCCACCGAAGCAATCCAATACTACTTATTCTAGCTAGGAGAGGCCTTAGACACCTCCAGTAGGAAACGCCTTGGACGTGCACTAGTAGGAAGCCATAGAGTAAGCAAGAAAACGATTGCACCCTCGCCCCATACACCATGACAACCGCCTAGATCAAATGCAAGGCCCCTGGAATCCACTGCGGGTAGAGAAGAGAATACCCCGGATAGATGCGCCAAAGTACGACGAGAAATCAGACCCAGTAAGATTCCTCCAGAATTTCGACAACACTTGTAAGTTTAATGGTGACAGCTCTGAAACCGAAAAGGTGAGGCTGTTCCCTATGATTCTTCAAGGCGACGCCAAGGAATGGTTTTTAAACCTTGAAGGCCCGAACAACACGTCTTGGGAGACCATCACTGCAACACTCATCAAAAGGTTTCCAAGCTCACCCAAAGCCCTTTTATCCAATTGACTCAGATCAAGATGTGAAGCAAAAAATCAGTACGCACCTCCATCGAGCACTTCAAGCGTCTTAAAGTAGACTGTGTCGATGGTAAAATCACTGAGAAAATGGCCATTAAATTATTCCTACTCTAGTTACCCAAGGCCATCAGGAGAGAATTGAAACCCGTAGACTCTTACATGACGCTAAAGGACGTGATGGATGATGCCATCCGAGAAGAAGATGAAGGGTCTGACGAGGATTACGATTATCGTGAGAAAAAGGGTAAGGGGCTGGCTAAACACGAGACTTCACGTATTGAAGAATCTGCCTCAACTAGCACGATCGACATTCTTCAGCATCTAGAAGGTTGGTAACGGGCACACCAAGCACAAATGGAGAAGTTGACCTCAGAGTTCCAAAATGCTAAAGGATGTGGCCAAAAAGACCTTCCATATCCATGGAAATATATGGTGCCCTGTGTGTGCTCAACGCCATGCTGCCAACGCGTGCCCACATGCAAGAATGTACTATCAGCAAGATCCATCTTCCCAACAAGTTGGAATATTTGCGACAACACCACCACCACCATCATCAATAAGCAGTTGGTTTTACATAAGCGCTACAATATCCACGCTTTTCCAATTGCCTCACCATGGCCATCAAATCATCAATAAAGTGACAACTTGTACCAGTGAAGGGCTCTCAAGTCAAATCAAAGGAAAACGCTATGTGCAAACCGACACAGACGATGAGTGTTCCTACCAACGCCAACAACGATGCTTCATTGGACGAACGTACATTGAGCAGTGGTCAAAATCTTGTCCCACGCATATACTACTGCTGTTCTACATCATTCATTTGATCATCTGTGGAGGCCACAAGAAGCACAAGTCATCAACAAGCAACCGCCCATAGGCCTACGCAAACTGAAGGAATTTCTCGTCAATTAGAGATTGAAGCTATGAGCGCACAACCTCAACTATAGATACTTGAACTATCAGCATCTACAGCTGACGGAAAGAGAAGAGATTGGTAGGAAATAAAAACTTGCAGCTATTTAGATGGATTAGAGTGTGAAGGACATTAACTCCAACACTCTCTCTTAAGCTCACTTTTGGACTATGATCCAGCTTTCACATATTTACAATCTGAACATGCTTTGATCTACTTAGAGCTTTAGTAAAAATATCTGCAACGTCCTCGAATGGAACCTAGGATTGAGAGAGAGAGAGAGAGAGAGAGAGAGAGAGAGAGAGAGAGAGAGAGAGAGAGAGAGAGAGAGAGAGAGAGAGAGAGAGAGAGAGAGAGAGAGAGAGAGAGAGAGAGAGAGAGAGAGAGAGAGAGATGCAACATAAGTTGTCACAATAGATGTAGCTTTGAGTTGCTGGTTTGAGAGATCCTGCAATAGTAATCTGATCCAAATAGTTTCTTTTGTAGCCTGATTTGCACCAATATACTTAGCTTTTGTTGAAGATAGAAAAACTTATTTATGATTTCTACTATTCCAAGGGACTGGACTGGCTGCTACGTAAAAGCAATAACCAAAAATTGATTTTCTGGTATCTGGATCTCCAGCCCAATCTGAATTGGTGTACCCGTAGAGAGTTGATCCTGTAGGAATGGTTCCGTCATAGCATAGCACATAGGCTTTAGTACTTTGAATGTACTTCATGACTCTTTTTAGAGCCTTCCATTGTTGTAATCTTGGATTCATGATAAACTGACTAAGTGTACTGACTGTAAATGCTAGATTTGGTCGAGTACATACCATTGCATACATTTGTGACCCAATCAAGGATTGATAAGGGTATTGTATAGAATTTAGCTCTTCTGATGTATCCTTGGGACACGTCTTTTGATAGCTTGTAGCCAGGATCCATTAGTGAATCGATTGGCTTGCAATCACCCACGTTGTACTTCTGTAGCATGTTATGCATATATTTGTGCTGACTGAGATAAAGCTTCTTATTTATTTTATCTCTATTAATATGAATGTCGAGTAAATGATGTACTTCACCTAGATCACTCAGGTCAAATTCTTTTGAAAGAATTGACGTAATCTTTGACAATAAGAATTTATTATTGCCAAACAATAATGCATCATCAACATAAAGTGCAATGATCAATGATCTATTATTAAAATGTTGTACATAGACATTGTTGTCGGTAGTGCTTGGTTTGAAACCAATATGCATCATATATGAGTTTATTCTATAAAACCAAGCACGTGGAGCTTGTTTTAGCACATACAAAGTTGTATGCAGTCAACATACTTTATGTTCTTGGCCCTTTACCTCATATCCTTCAGACTGCGAGATACAAATTTCTTCTTGGATTTTTCCATGCCAGAAATGCAGCCTTGACACCCATTTGATGGATTTCAAGATTGTGTTTGTAGCCTTTTGCTACAAATCTTGCCTTCCATTTGGCAATAGACCCATCTGGGTTGAACTTCCTTTTGAAGATCCACTTTGTATCGATGATCTCCTTCGTTGGTGGAAGATCTACAATAGACCATGTCTGATTCTTGAGGAATGAACTATATTCACTATCCATGGCAGTTTGCCATTTATCAGCTTCTGGTGTGGAGAGTGCTTCAAAAACACTATGTGGTTCTTCTTCTGAAGTCTAGAATAGTTCATGTTTGTACCTGTCTGGTGGTAACCAAGATCTTGATGATCTTTTGATAGGTGAAAAGTCTCTGGATTCTTTAAGTGGCTGTCTGTTGCTACTAGGTACATCTACTAGTGCAGATTGATTCTATAAACTACTCCTTGTTATGGGATCTGGTATTGAAAGATTTGCTTGACTTCCTTCTACATGTGTATTAGTAATCTGGGTCGCTGTAGGAAGATATTATAACGTGGCAAACTGAAATGATTTAGGAATGCATGAAGAATCATCAGTTTTGGAAACTGATTCTTTGAAGTCGTGAAATTTATCTTCCAAAAATTTGACGTCTCTACTTATAGATACAAATTCACTGTCAATATCAAGGACCTTGTAGGACTTGTACTCAGCTGGATAACCGATGAAGATGCATTTGGAAGAGGTTGAATCCAACTTCTTCCTAAGTTTGTGTGGTACTTGGACATAGCAGATGCATCCAAATACTTTAAAATGGCTTATGTTAGGTGTTTTGCATGTACATGCTTCATAGGGTGTCTTATTGTGACAGCCTTCGTGCTGGAATACTTCTGCAATTGCATGTTGTAGCGATGGCTTCACTCCATTATTTCTTGGGTGGGTGTGCATGATTTAACATGGATCTAGCAGCTTCAAAAGAGTTCTGTTCTCTCTTTCTACTATCCCGTTTTGTTGAGGAGTATAGTTGGTAGTAAATTGTTGCTTAATGCCATTACCAGAAAGGATTCATAAGATGATGTAGGAAGTGATAGACTAGTTACTTTTAGGAACTTTACAAAAGCCAAGTTTGTTTTTTAATTACTATTTGTGCCCCATGACACTTATTAGCCTAAGGCCCAATGTTGGACTTACACACACAGGATGCCAACTAGTCATCCATTTCTAATACTTCTGACTCTCTACTTCATTTATGTAGTGTTTGGGCTTATTGCAAGAGCCTCTTGCCATATTTTAGAATATTTCATGTCGTTTCCAAACTCGGGCAACATCCTCTTGCTGCCAAACTAGTCCCATGGCACTGCCTCTGATTGGTTCTTGGGATGGTAGCGGGTTGATAGCGATCCTCTTAAATTGGTGCAATTGCTCCCAATGTCATAGACTCTCCCAATTCGTAATGTGAATAAGACGTGTTCGCTTGACTACTTTGTCTATCTAGGTATTCATGGTATGCTTGAACTTGAATACTTTCCTTCGTAGTCAATCTTACAATTGAGGACAAGTTGGTTCTCCATGTACAGTTGGCCTTTTGGGCTTAAATTCCCTGGTTTGGCCTTTTAAAAATGGATTTGGCACTGTGCTAGTGGTATGTTGCATTGTGGAACAATCAGACTTTGGTTGAATCTTGCTCGTTGAAGGGCAATCATCAATCTTAGTCTTCCCCTTGGTATTGCACCTCCCATTTGAAGGCTGCGTGATTGCACTTTCCTTTGGACTTTGTGCTGAACTACCTTCAAGTTGTCTTGTCGTCATAAGTTCCCTTTGTAGTTCATCAACAAGAAATCTTTGCAATGATTATGCCAAGATAGTAAAATCCGTTGGACTTCGTTGGTTGCCAATTTTTTGACTTGCTCAACTACCATTGGCTTGATACATTCTACCAGCTCCGTCTTATGTGATGTTGTTGTCGGTTTGCTCGTGGAATGTGTCTGCGTACTTTGGAACTTTTGTCAAATTGACTTCTTTCTCACTTGTTTCATACCCAGATGGCACTAAGATTTTTCGTTTGTAGCGCATTATGACTGCATGTGGACAACACAGGTGCATGTCGATCTACATAAGCTAAATGCCTCCTAGCTATTTGTGGGTTCTGCATTAGACAATCCAAACATGGATGGCCAACTTCTGTTTGGATGGTTAACTCAACTCTGCATTGTCCACACCAAAGTTCGAATGTTGATGGATCACCTCGATGTGGACATTCGGCTCGGCAATGCTTCCTCCACATCCAAAACATCATATCATGTGCAATATACCATCTCCTCTGAGTTGATAAGCATACACAACTAATGGACGTCCCTTAGGATCTTCTACAAAATAAAAAAGTAGACTATTATGGTCTTCTGATTTCGGTGATATGCAAAATAATATTAGCAATACTTTTACTTTGACATTTTGTGTTGAAAAAACTTGTGATTTAGATTGATCAATTTGACATCCAGCCACCTAGTGAGTTCCTTGTTGGCTTGATTTTGCTTTTGACCTTTGATCTCTTGAATCTTGTTGTCAAACTTTCTGCTCCGTATTTTGTCTTTGTAAGAAGCATGGATTTTTGATTAGACATCTTGTACTTGAATGATCTTCAAAGCAGTATGTACATTGATCTTTCCCAACAAACTTTACTTTGCAAACTTGAGTTTAATGACAGCCAGAACTGAAGTACTAGATTCATGGTCACTTGTTGCACCTGATTCACTTGACTCTGTTGCACTCCGTGATGATTCGTAGCCTTCCGCCCTTGTCTTCTTCACTAGCGTTGAACATTCAAGTTTTCCTGATTCCCCCTATGATATATTTGCGTTTGGACAGGAGTAATCTACTCTCTTCTTTAAGATAAGATTCTCCATAATGACAACATCCTGACAAATTTGTGGCAATGAAGTGTCGGATGCGAACTTCTTCATACCAGTTTGATCTCGTCGAGTAATTTGATATAGTAGTTCTGCATTATGATCTCTGGGCTTAGCAGATCATTATCTTTCACTAGTTTGTACAATTGTCTAATGTATTGTTGAACTGTCTCATCATGAAACATCTAAAATGAAGCTAATCTCACAAACTCGGTAGTCATGGCTAGAATGTAGTCTTGTTGTGACGTAAGAGATTGCTTCAAGGGTTGTTTTGATTTTGATTTTTTTTTTGATAAATAAGAAAAGAAAAGAAGTAAATCAAAAGATTGAGAGATGAAGAAATTGAGAACAATTAAAAACAGAAAGCGTGTGTGAACTATAATAGATGGATATTATTTAAGGATACTGATGGATGAAAAAATAGATGAATGTAATGATATACAAAAGGATGAAGGTTGAAATGATGGAGATGGAGATGAATACACGGATGACATACTATCAAAATGGTGAGTAAAAATAACAAGTGGCAAAAAGGATATTCAAGTCGACGAGTAACGTAGGCGAGTAAATATGTGAAAGGGAATGGCGAGAAATGAGGGCGAGTGAAGTGGCGAATAATTACAGTGGATGGTTGGCAAGAAATGGCTGATGGCGAGTATTCGAAGTCGACGAGTAATATGGCTAGTAATCCATTTTACTCACCGAAGTATACTCTGATAGATCCCACCATGTACTTCATATTGTGAAATGGCGAGTGATAAAAATTAATTGTCGAGTTGTCTAGTGATAGATACTCGTGAGGGCTCTGTGATGAGGGTGAGTAATTTTGACTTGTATTCTTGAAGATTTTGCAGTTGGCGAGTAATACAAAAATGTGAGTAAAAGGATTTTTACTCGCCGCTTGGTGGGATTGCAAATCTGGGCCTACTTTGCTCACTGTTGGGTCAACGAATAAAAATTTTGATTAGAAAAAATGATTTTTGGTGTGTTTTTTCACTATTTTTTTTTCTAATTTTTATGGGTTTTTTGGGTTTATGGAAGGGATTGGGTGCTTGGATCTGATACCTTACACCTCTCAATCTCTCTCCATAGTTTGTACAATAAAAAATCACAAAAAAAATAATGTAAAGCTAACCACAAACCACACTCTACTCTACCCCCAACTAACTCTAATCCACACATCAAGATCTATAGGCTAGATCTTGATCTAAAAACAATGCACTATGATTTTAGCAAGAGCAATGGATCTAATGACAAAAAACAAAGGGCGGCCTCACACGTGTGGAAGACAATTACTATACGAACTACAACTTGAGAGCAAAGTACATTTGCATACAAAACCATTCCAAGCCTCAAAACACAACTCTAATGAGTGAATTACAAGCAAATTGCTAGAATGCCAATGTCTCATCAACTTTCCATTGATTTGGTTGATCTCTTTATAGATCAAGTACATCCACGAGTTGTATACTGTCCAGCAAGCCTTCACACGTGTGAAGAGTGCGCCTTATCATCTAGATCCACCAATAGCAGCCAAATATGCCCATTATCCAAAGTTGACTTATCACACTAGCTAGAAACCAAAAGCTAGTCTCCACAAAAATAGGAATATTCTTTACAAAATAAGCTACATCGTATCTTCTACAACCTGATCCACACCACTTCTCCTCTTCTTTTTTCTCACTCTTCTTCTCTAGCCCTTTCATTTCATCAAAAATCGTGGTTTTAGGTTGTCAGTGTTAGTTAATGACCTTTTAGCCACTTTCCACATGACATTTAGCAATATGATTGATTATTTCAATGGTGTATTGAGAGTCACCTATGTAGCTTCTCTTTTGCAAAAGGTGATAGATTTCTTGACGTTTTTTCTACCTGGTAAGTCCCTTTACATGCACACTAGCAAAATCAAACTCTCTACCTCATAGTGAAAAAAGAAAATGTCAACCATTAGATCACGTTCCAAGGACAATAGAAGCTCAAGCAACTATTTGCATAATGTTGTGTGCATGCGTGCATGCTAGTGTGTGTATGATGAACTCGTGTTCAGCTGAGCAATGCATATGCTCATAGATATTCATGATGATGTTGTTGTGCAAGTACATCTATGGGTCACGTCCACAAGGGCTTTCGCCTTCACAAGAGCGTCATGAATTTTGACCAACAAACAATCTTTAAGAGGCTCTAGTCTCTCAAGGTCTGGCATTATAACACAACAGCATGGAATGATGTCCAAGCAAGCTTTATTGACCAGCTAGCAATTGCTCACATGTCCTGCCTTTGCAAGGCCAGGCCAACATAGCCATGAGGCAAAACTTGTATACCCATCCCTATCAGTGACGTGTTGTTGCAAGTGTAAGCTTGCAAACGAAAATGATGCTCTCCAACTATGTTCGTTGATCACCACAATAAGATTATCGTTGACCAAGGCCTCACTGTATAGCTGCTCAAACTTTTCTGGAAAAATACACATGCAGACTGGTAGAATGAAAAGTTCTACTGAAAAACTAAACTTGGCAAAAACAAGACTATCTGATCAAGAAGTAAACATAAGTTTGTGAAGCTGGTGGAGGAAGCTTGCCTCTTCAAGACAAATCAGTGCAGTACAATAGGATTATAATATATTTTGGGGACATGCAAAACAATGATAAAAAATCTCATCATTAAACCTAGAGGTAGCATAACACGTAATGGATATTTCAAATTTATTTGTCAAGATTATTGCATTCAAGGAAAGAAAACCTTAATTGTTGAAAATAAGCGTATGTGATCCGATTCATGGTCGCTCATATGAGACGCAGTTAGATACAGTCCCTCTACAGACTCTACAAGCTCAAATTGATTAGGTCTCTAAAATGCTTCATTTTAGGAGCCAATTTAAGAAAGTGGAATTTGGAATGCGTTTTGCAAGGGGCCTCTCAGCCTCGCAAAATATTTGACCAAATTCGACTTGAACGTCACCGTCGCCAGATTTGCCTAAGTAGAACCAGTAACCACTTATGTCAAATTGTTTTCTGAAGCTACAGGTGGAAAATCTAGTGCCATTGGCAAAGGAATTACAAAACCTCGCATGAAACGGAGGACACTTTTGAAACTTCTTTAAGAAAAGTTAGGCATTCGCTAGAAGACTGTGACAGTAATAAGCTCCACCACTGGCACAAACTTACTGTGGTTAGTCCATCCATTTCTCTATATCTGCTCACAACCTACAAGAAAGCTGGCCACTTGGACCATAAAGGAAAATCCTGGAAATTGGAGAATCCTGTTTTATATCAAAACTCACAAGTTATACACTTGAAATTTACAACACAGTCAACACTAGACAGTATCTTGTTTCAAAACGTGAGGTCAAGTGTGAGCACCAGCATTACACAAGTTTGATTAGTGAGGATGCCAAGCATTCATAATCTGACTGCACAGAAATTTCCAGTATATGTAACAAATGTATCAGGCTCATCACACACTAACCAATATACAATCAATGAACAACCTTTGCCTCTGATATGAAGCCATATGATGATCAATGCTGCTATCCAAAATAGATATATACCAAGAAGACCCACCTGAGGTAAAAACGGTCGGAAAAACCTAGTGCTAGAAGTGAATTCTACAGCAAGAGTTCGAATGTATCGCATTAACAGACTCTTCAACTCCCTAGCAAACTTAAATTCTACACAAAAGCCACAGTTAACTTACATATGTCACGTGTATATAGTAGAAATCATTTAAAGTCAGGATCGTGTCTTTGGATCACTGCTTTTACTCCTGAATGCCGACAGCATAAAGAAAGAGCGTGGCGCTGTATCATGCAATAAATGTAGCATACTTAGAAATAAGGTTCTGGGTCCAACAAAATCAAGACCAAAGTTCAGACATCTTAGCTTCAAAGATAATATACAATTACCAAGTATCTACTAACAACAATGTGAATTTGTAAACAGCTTATATACCAGTTGTTAACAGCCAAAGAAAGTACCTTTCAGCTGAGAGCCTCCTGAGATGGAATGTTTTTCATCTAAAAATGCACAAGATTATACATTAGTTTTGACCAGGAGAGGTAAGAAAAATAAGACTCAAATTAGTTAATAAAATCAAAGGAGGATTTGGCATTTAACATAATAAGGTTCAGACAACAAGCAAAGTGATCTTTCTGGTGAAACAAAAACTGGATATATTGTCTAGATTTTTTCAGAATCAAAATAGACAACATACAACTAATCTCACCCAGAATTGCATCTCTTTTGGTGTCAAGCACTGAAACAGGAGCCTCATTGTGTTTTATGTGTTTCAAATTTCCATCCTGGCCATCAATCAATGCACTTTCATCTGGGAACTTACACCCAATTTTGGTAGCCTCATTCCCATCTTCATCCCCTTCTGAAATGGCATGTGCTGAAGCTGAGCTTTCAGTTTTATTTCCAGAACCCCGGCTCTTACGTCCAAATTTCAAAAACCTCTTCAACCCCTTAGCTGACTCCTTTGGAGATTGATGTGAGTATGTTACACTATCTGTTTGCCCATCAGTAAATTGCGTGGTATTCTCTTTGTTAGTGGCTTGAAAATCATCCATCTTATGAGGAAAAGAATGCTGGGAATCAGAGGATGCAGAACTCGAATTTGAGGACAATTGCATAGTTGTCAGGGGATAACATTGTTCAGATTCTGGCCTTTTTGGCGTCAGTTTTTCATGACATCCAGCTTCGCAATAGTCCAGTTGTGAAGCAGTGGACTGAACAGGTACATTGTAGGAGTCTTTTTTGGAGTCCCGAGACACTGACACTTCTTCTGAGGAAGACAAAGCATGAACAAGCAAAATCTTCTGATGAGATTCCGAATCAACGACCGATATATTCATGGGCGCAGCAATGGGAGCACTATTCTCATGGCTATGAGAATGGGAAAACTGTGAGTTAGTTCCATATAAGGTGTCATTTTTTAAAGCAAAATTATCCTTTACTGATGCAGTTGATTCTTGCTGTTCTTCTTCCTTTGATTCGAAGTTTTCTATGCATAATGGAGAGTTAATCACATCAGCAGCAGTTGAAGCAGGTGCACGGATTAGTGTCAAGCCAGGACCAACCCCAGCTCTCTCTTCTGGTTCATCCGTTGACATGATTGTTAGTGAGTCACTTATATCTTCAACAAAGAATTTCTCTGAGGCCTCTGCATCTTTTCCATGCACCTTCCTTGATGGAGCAAAATTGTTGTCACCCTGGCTCTTTGGACTATCCGATAGTGCTGAAGCTTTTTGTTTCTTAACAATAAGAGCATTTCCAGGACCTATTCCACCACCCTTGCGAAGAAAAGGTTTGGCATCTTGTGGCACTTTTGCTACAGGATAAATTTTGCTTGTCGCTTGAGAAACGGGCTCAACAAGCAAAGCCTTGGAGACCTTCAGTGGACCTGATACTTGATCCTCCTTCAAAGATGATGGCAAGACCTTCAACTCCCTCGAAGTAGCAACGCTTTTCCTCCTTGTGGATTCTGTTTGCTTCCCCTCTCCAGAATAAGAAGAAGCATGTCAATCAATCATAACATTTTCATCTAGAGACGAAAAATAATCATTCATGGCAACATACGAGACTTCATATGTGGCTAACAATCAAGCAACACATTGGCCTAACTGAGTCCAGAAGGTAGCCTGTGATGACCCAACAAATACTTACTATTTTCCTCTAGATAATTCCCCAGAGTTGAAACAGATCGGTTAAGTATGTTATCACCAGTCTTTTTTGGCTTTGTTATAGTTGGTGGATGAAGCTGATTTGAAAAAAGTTCACTGAACCGAGAAGCCTTGACTTTAGAAATGTAGCCTGAAGATAGATCACGAATAGGAGTTGGAGGTGGGGTAACAGACTTCAAGTTTGTAGAAGATGATGTCAGCTTCCCTTTAGCAATAGGCAATGGCAAGCTTGATCTCCTTGTTGTAGATGCAGTTGGAAAGCCTAGTGAACCAGGGCGTTTTAAAGCTGCAATTCGTTCACGTCTTTCCAATCTCAATTTCTCTAAGCGCTTTCTTTCCTGCTCTTCCTGAAAGATAACTAAGAAGATGATAAATGCTTGTGCTAAAAGAAAAATAACTACCTGAAAAAAAAAAGGGAGAAATTAAACCATAACAGTGTAGAATCTAGAGAGAGAATCTGGTATAGTTTTTGTTAAAGTGTACAAGTAGCTCTAGCCTGAAATGTTTTCTAGGTAATGTTGGAATTGAATACATCTTCCTGAGAAGCAAGGGACGAAACTAGGAACTAAATTCCAACGATTAATGTCTCAATTCCTGAGCATGGCAAGTTAACCTGCAAAAAACCAGTGCATATTCTAGACGTTGCAACTACCTTCTCTTGCTTTTCCTTTGCAAGATTTGCTTTGAAAGCTCTAAGTTTTTCTGCTCGTGACTGTGCCTCCAATAAAAGGTTAGGCTTGTCTGGCAATTTTGCACCTTTTGCAGTTATCTCAGCTTTTCTCTTCTCCAAGACATCTTGCATTTCTTTCAGTCTCGCCTGTCTTTCTTTCCTGGTAGTACCTTGCTGTCCTAGACATCGTCCATCTCCCTTTTCATTATGTCCTACCAAGGGAGTGCTCATCTCATCTACAAATTGATGCTCATCTTTTAGCTGATATTTCTTGTCAGCTTCATCTAAAACTTGTAAATCATAATCAAGGTGGTCAGTCCGTGACCTTGGCAGATGTCCACTCTTCCTTTGCGGCATCATATGAATTTCAAAAGGTGCAGACGTAGCAAATGTCTCATCATCTTTCACGACATTGTTCTCCAGCTTATTCACAGGATTTGACACTGTATCTTGATGTTCAAATTCTGCGTCTACAGTTGCTCTTTGGGATGCTTCTAGTTGACTTGTAGGAGTGACTCGTGCTGGAACCATGAATGATTCATCAAGAACCACCTCTTGGTTTTTCTTTACTGTAGAGTATGTATCATCTTCAAAATCTGTTTGCTCCATATCTGGAATATTTGTCAGATTCCAAGGATGGTTTGATGCCAGTTCACCAACTCGTTCTGGAATGAGAAACACATCCTCATTCTGACTTAAAGTTACGCCATTAACAAGTCCTGACTCAAAATCAAATCCTGATGAAGAACCATCATTCCCATTACAGCTGCTTCTAATTCTTTCAGGCGATACAATTGGATCTTGTGCAATTTTTCTTTCAAGTATTGCAGCATGTCTTTGATCATACTTTCCAGAATCAGAATCATTGAGAAGGCTTGACCTTTCAAGAAAATAATAAGTTCCTTCGTCGGGTAAGGCTGATGACTCTTCTGTGGTTGAATAATCAGTGTTGCCTATAGACTGCTGAACAGTAGCTGGTTCTGATTCATGCTCAGGCAAGATTCTTTTGGAGATGTTTTGGACATGTCTCTCTGGCAAAGTGATATCATAAGACGTCAAATCTGAAAGATCATTCATTGATGGAGACAGGTCGAAGTCAGAACCAGTTTCCATGCTCAAGTCAGTTCTTAGATCTTTAGGAAAAGAGACTGTGTCATTGGTTTGTGAGGTATCCTGACCAATCAGCTTCTCTTCAGAGCAGGAATTGATTTCTTCCCCTGCATCCAAGCTGTCGACTAAGTTCTGCCTGTTGGAAGATTTAGTATCACTTCTGGCCCCACTCAATGTGCTGAAACTGACATTCTCAGAGAAATCTGACTCTCCACTTTCTTTAAGGCTTCTTGGCTTAACCTTTTTGCCACCCTTATTTGCAGAATGTCTTCTGATGGGGTTTTCTTTGCTTTCAAAAAGTTTTATGGCATCTTGAACTCTTATGCTCATTGATTCAACCTGCTTGGCCAGCATCTGCTCATCATTGGCACTTTGCAAATGTCTGAGCTCATTGCTTTCCCTCTCTTCCACATCCTTGCGCTTATTTCTAGATTTAGTTGTGCTAGAATTATCAAGTACATCTGGAGCTATGTAGTTGATATTTTTTATCATTACCACACCTGAGCGCTTAATATTGGGAACATTGGGACGGCCACCTTGTTTCCTTAACGGTGAAGAAGACCTCCTCCTCGGAGATGAGGACCTTTGCATACCACGTTTTATTGTGGATGCATCTGATTGTGAGAGTACTATGCTTCCTGTAGCTGATGAGCTATCAAACTCTAAAGGCGCATTTTGAGTTGGAGAACCATCAAAATAAGGTTTCTCCTCTCGGACAGGATAAGTTACTGAGGATAAGGAATGACTATCATCATAACTTTCCTGTTGAACAAGAAGCTGAGGCTCCGTGGAACCATCCCCAAGAAGAACATTTGAATTACTTCCAACTTGCACATATCTTTCCTGAGCTACTGAGGTGGATGCCTTGGATCTCTGGAAGTGAACCACATCACTATGATATCCACCAGATGAAAAGGGTATTTGAACATTGCCAGGATATTGAAGCATCCAATTTTCGGGCCTAATCTCGTATGCAGGACCTCTATTATCTTCCATGTTACTGATATCCAGATGACCTGTCCAAAAAGCATGTGTTGGATGAGTCTGCAATTGTTGTCTAGCCTGATATGCCTTTTCAGCCTGTTCCCAGTCTGCAGAGCCCCTACCTTCTGCACAATCAACATACAAAGTTAATTCAACGTCGCTGCTTGACGAATTCCACACCTCCACATAGTTGCAAGAAGCCAGTGCTCTCTCAATTCAAGGCTTCTACAGATTTATTACCTGGGTTGAGTTCCTGCAAATGGCTTGAACCTTGCTCTGCAGATTGTGCTAGAAAAGAATGTGTGTTTTGTCTTTGAGAAGTCCATGTTGAAAACTGGCTTTCGCTTCCATGAGGTTGGAATTCAGC
This sequence comes from Diphasiastrum complanatum, assembly GCA_029204225.1. Classification (NCBI taxonomy): domain Eukaryota; kingdom Viridiplantae; phylum Streptophyta; class Lycopodiopsida; order Lycopodiales; family Lycopodiaceae; genus Diphasiastrum; species Diphasiastrum complanatum. Next base: position 18,801,224 of record CM055093.1, on the reverse strand, counting down.
ACCATTTTCAGAAGGAACCTCTGACCAAGCATCTGATGTACCTTTTGTATTTGCAAGATGTGCAAAACCTGTTTCATTTCTAGTAAAAGTAGCAAGCTTGACCCCATTAAGATTAGAATGAGTTGAAGCTGTCTCTGCAGCTGAATATTCCAATTCCTCTAACCAGGCACCTGTTTCTTGTCTTCTTTTACATAATGAAGTGAACTTCAGACAGGCCTCCCTGTCGAAAAACAAAAAACCAATACCTAGAATCACCACTCTGACAATTGTAGAAACAAATCAGCCGAGAGGAGACGAGCTGATGCTGAAGCCAACTCAAACATACCAATACAGGAAAGCTACTAGCATTTGTACTGCAACTTCAGTGGCATTGCAGCATTCTCCACAAACACACTTTCTCTCCACTTCAAGGTGGTGCAGTTAAATGAAGTTGCAGGTTAAAATACCGAGAACAAAGCAGAAGTAACTAACAAAGAATAGCCGATTTTGAGCAATGCCAGATTCAAAAAAGAGGTCAGCTTACTGTAATCGAACAGCTCCAAAACAATTTGCAAAAAGAAGAAGATTGGGGATGTGTTCCATCCTGAAACCTGCAGCTAGTGCACGAGCAAAAGCCATGCCTTGCTCCTTTTGTAACATGAATCGCCTGGCTTCCATGGCTCTAACTAGCTTTGATCTGATAAAAGGTTAACCAACTCAACATACTTTCTTGTATTTCATTATTAGGAAATGCAAGTGAGTTAAAAAAATAAACCACTGTCTTATGAATGCAGAGTTAAGGATCTCACTTTTGATAAATTCCTGGATTGCACAAAAAAAGAACAATAATAGTCAATAGCAATATGAGATATGTGAGGCCTAAATTCTCTTATTACTAACTTACCTGGAGTTTTCACTAGCTTCAATGTTGCCGGTGTCCAAGGAGTCACACATTGACTGATCAATATTAAAATAGAGATTACGTTAGACTCTAACTATCCAATGTACATCTGGGAAGGCAGACATAACACAGGCTGATATTGGTTCCCATAGCTTCCTATATATCTGCAAAGAGTGACGCTACCTAAAAGATCACAAGAACACAAGAAAGGCTGGATTCACAATAATTGTAAGCAGTTTTTTTCTTATTGAAAAGAACTTTCACAGATATTCCAACCTTGTTCTGGTTCAACCCATCGCCAAGTTTGGTACCTGTAAAAAGCACATGCACAACAAGGCCCCATAAATATTACCTCTGATAGCCACATATAAGGATGGCAGGCAAAACATTAAAATCAACTGGCTCACCCAAAATTGAACAAATAGTATTCCGCAGCAAGAGAAATATCTCAAAACCTAGGTTGCAAACAGACTATGCACTTTAGCTCTAACTCCTCAACCACTAGGCAAGATACAAATCATAAAAACAGCAGAGAGTCAGAGTGTGCCAACAAAAAGCTGACAATCAGTAAGTACCTCAAGCTACTAAAAGCTACGGTCATGCTCCATATTTACAGCTTAAATCTGACTGAACTACTATGTATCAACTGGATCATTGGTCTTCTCTTATGTAGTTCTTTCTTAGATACAAAGAATGTCATATTGACGCACTTTACAATCCATCATTCAAAGTAGAGGTTATAAGATTTTAATTTCTTCAAATTTCTAACACTCAATTTTTTCATCCTTTGTGTCCTTACATTTTTATACCATTCTTCCAATGAATTTTTCCCTTTTGGCTTTTGAATCTAATCGAAGCGATATGATTTTGAATCTCAATTTTAGTGTCAAAACAAAATTTCAGATTCTCAAAATTCCTGTTTCGATTCACTAGATAGTGGACGTGATAAAGGAATTAGGACCTTAGGACATTCATTTGTCATGGGTCTCAACCCTATCCTTTGCATATAGGTTTGTCCAATTGTAATGGTATCTATTCATCATCTACTGGGAGAGATTTACTTCACTTCATCTCTCATGGTGATATAATTCTCTTCACTGATTCTACCTCTAATCGGATACACTCTAAGGGCTATTGTTGCGGAGGCTAGGTCTAGGCAAGAAAAAGTTTATTGCTGTTTTGTAGACTTCAAGCGAGCCTTTGATTCTATACCATGACATCTTCTTATACAAAGGTTGGAGAGACCTTCAGTTTTCTCAAGACACTCTTCTTGCATTTGGTTGCTTCAGGACAGAGGCTAGTATTTCAGAGCTTCATCCTAGCACCATTGGAGTAAAGCAGGGATGTTCTATTTCTCTGACAGTATTTGGTCTTTATATTGATGAAGTGGAGTTGGTTATGATGGTAGGATTGGTTGCCAGCTATGTGATATTCTTACCTCCATCCTTTTGTATGTTGATGACGTTGTATTACTTTCATCTTTTGTGGAAGGGTTACAGAGATATTTGAACAGTTTGAGATCCTTTTGTAGAAGGCGGGGCCTTGAGGTGAGTATTCAAAAGACCAAAGTTAATACATCCAGATCCTTCCGTCAGAGATGGGGTTTCAGGATTAAGGAGTGCTGGAGGATTGTGCATATGTGAGCCTAGAGAGAGGCATTCCTCATCATAATCTATGCCACAAAAGGTCGGAAGGAGACAAGGCAGCCAGCTCCACCATGTTTCATGCTTTCTGATGTTTGTATATGCAAGGAAATTCGATAGGGATCGAAGTTTCAGATCGTTGTGCACATGATATGGTAAGTTTTGAGTGAAATTTCAGATTAGGAGTCTGACATTTGGTATCAGAGCAAAGGTTGTGTTGAGAAGAGGGCTGCAAATTTTTCAAAAATACCCTAAATGGACCATTGCTGATTAGAAGCATCAAAAGGGCATGAAATTTTGTGGAAATTGGAGCCAACAGAGTAGGACAGTCCAGTGCTGAAGGACAGCAGGAAAGTGGGCAATTTTTGAGCCTGAAAAAATTCTGATTCTTAGGCTGCGGGTCCAGCATTGACAGAGGAGGGACTGGAATACATGATTTCAACCCCAAATCTTCGCCAAAATAGCTCAAATAACTTGTGATTGGCTGTGTACCGTTGTGACTTAGTGTGGAAGGGCCTTATCTTTGGTGATTTGGACAATTGGACAGCTAGGAAGCGACTACAGTACGCTGTACCAACCAGGACAGACCTGGGGCGTTCAATTGGAGATGGTTTTGTGAGTCAGAATCCCTCGTTTCCCCACATTTTAGACCTCTAATTGGGTGGACATGTCTGCAACACTATGATTATGGATCCACAAGAAGGTACGAGTGCAAGATTGACAACGGTTGAGGAAGTGGCAGCCAAGGGGGATGCTATGGAGGTGATGTTTTCAACAAATCCTTGAAGATATCAAGATCCTCACAGGAACCGGAAGCGATATGATTGTTCAAGTGTTTCATTTTGTGGAGGGCTTGCATGGAAGTCTCAAAACCTTTCATTGTAAAGGCAGTTTTTGGCCTTGGGATAAGAAGAAGCTCAAAAGGTTTAAGAGTCAATCTGTGCGAAGGCAAATTTCAAGGTGACCTGAAAGGAGGAGGAGTAGGGCTTCCGAGGACAGAGGATTGTATGGGCGGCCTAGTGTCCAAAGAGGTCACATTTGACTATGAGCACACAACCATCCCTGTACCAGTACACAGTTGTGAGGGCTGATGGAAAGGGTACTGTTGGGAGAGGTTTCAAGGTTGTGGGTATGTCATTAACCATTCAGAGTTAGGTTAAGAAATTGGATATAAAGATAATATGTTTGGCGTGTTTTGATGTGGTACTGGAGATATATTGGCATGTAGTACGGAAGCTCTACATCACTTGGGGAGCACAATGATAGAATCCATTCACTTCAAAGTGATCCCGATGTGCCTCCAGGACCTTTGATCATGGCAACTTAGCATGTGGGGGTTCGTTGTAAGTATATGTGCTTTTGTTTTTGTTTGATATGTTTACTGCTGGTTGCAAAAGTAACATATGGCAAGAACAAATTGACTTATTTGGGGACCTAGACCAACAGACAGGTCATGGCATATGTGTGTGGGCTTATCGACCCTTAACTCCCAAGAGCAAAGGACGATATGGAACGCCCAACGTTCAAGGAGTTTGTTAAGCATCGATATCCTATTCCTCATATTGATGATCTAGTATTATACGGTGCTACTGTTCTAGCAAAGTTGTTTGAAAAATGGATATCACTAACTCAGAGTTCGTGAAAGGCATGCACATAAGGCTGCCTTCAGAACTCATTTAACTGATAGGCTATAGAATAATAAGTGGACGGAGTTACAACAACAAAGTTTCGATGCTTTGAAACAAGTTGTGGCTGACTTTGTCACATTAAAGATAGTAGACCTTCAGAAACCATTTGTCATAGTAATGGGCGGGTGATATCGTCATAGGCCACCCTGCCATAGGATCCAATCCAGATCCACCCTCCGTGCCCTGGCCCGTGACTTATAACAAGCGACATCCGACCTCCAACCCTGACAGCATCCCATACCACCACCTGAGCCATCAACCATCCCTCACCTCAAGCTAGTACTCATCCTGGTTGTGCACCAGTGCTCTCCATCCACCATCCCCTAGGTAGAAAGAATGAATGGCAAAGTGAGACCTCCTCTCCTTGTATATCTCCAAGGAAGGAGTCTCCAAGCCTAGCACACATCCTAGGACACGACATGTGGTGACCATGCAGGTCCACGAGTCACTGGTCAACTCAACGAGCCCAGTTGACATTCAGCATACAAGTTGGGTTTGGGACCCAAGGGAATTGGGTCCCTAACATTCCCTCCCCCTTAAAAGATTCCTCTTCTAAGCAAGGAAATCTGGGAATCTCAATCTAAGGTCACGCTCCTTTTCCCAAGTATCCTCGTCTTCGGAGCTTCCTTTCCAACGAACCAAGTATTTAGTCACCTGTCGGTTTCTGAGCCCACGTTGACGAACATCAACAATGGCCTGTGGTTTCGAAAATACAAAGGATGTCAAGCTTGATTCCTTGAGGAAGTTCTAGATGGTAGGCATTCCGAATGAGTTTCTTTACAATATGAAAAGGCCCAACATAACAAGGCGATAACATAGGACATTTTCCAGTCTTTATTACCCTAGAGTCTTTTGGGATTCTAAGATATACCCAAGCTCTTTTCTCAGAGACCCTAGGTTGTCGCTTTTGATTAGCGTAAAATTGAGCTCTATTATGAGCCATTTTCACATTATCGCGAGCAACAAGCAACATTTCTTGCATATCATGCAAAAAATCCCCTGTTGCTTTAACCTTGAGGCTTTTGAGGCCAACCGATATGGGAGCTCTAGGCTGGAAACCAAACATCAGAGTGAATGGACTAAAAACCGTCGCTGAATGCTTTGCGCTGTTATACACCAATTCAATCATTGGAAGGTAGTTTTCCCAATCCGACTGTCTTTTGGAAACATATGAACGAAGTATATCTTCCATAGACTAGTTCATCCTTTCAGTCTGACCATCGATTCAGGTAGACCCTAGATTTAATGTGGTCTCCAATTTCTCAAAGACCGTTTGCCAAAATTTGCCAGTGAACATAGAATCCCGATCACTAACAATATCATTAGGCAAACCAAACAACCTGAACAACTTTTCCACGAAAAGTTGAGCAAGCTCAAAAGCTTTGACAGACTGCCTGGTTGGAATGAATTGCGCCATGTTGGTTAGTCTATCAGCTATAACCCAAATGGCATCATTTTGCTTCCCCGTTCGAGGTAGCCCAACCACAAAATCCATGGAAATACTTTCTTACTTTCTTTCGGGAATTTCCAAGAGCATTAATAAACCAGCTGCCCTAAGTCTTTCAGCTATTAATTTGGCATTGTCCGCACTTGCAAACACATGCCTCCACTTGACTTTTTAGATTTGGCCAATAAAAGTTCCTTTTTATAAGGTCAAGCGTTCTTTGTGAGCCAGGGTGCCCTACACACGGGCTGTCATGACATTCATGCAGGATGCCCTTATATCATCATTTTCTAGCACACAAACTTTTCCATTCCAAAAAAGTAACCCATTCCTAATGGAATAGTCCCTTGTCCTGAGGAGAAATCTTGGAATCCTGCATTCCAAGTTGACCACTAGATCTAGAAGAACTTGCCAGGACGTCTAGCCAAATACGACCGAACTATCAGTCTTACACAAATGTCTTAAGGACAGATATAACTCAGATTGGATCTCAGAAAAGCTTAACTGATTTACCTCTCCAATCCGGCTTAAGGCACAAATAATGTCTCCACACCTTTAGGGCATGTCGTAGGCGGAATAGCGCCTTTGAGTAGGATCTAGCTTCTTGCTTTCAAAAGCAACCGGTCTACCATCTTGATATAAAAATGCACCTATAGCATAGTAATTGGCAGCCGTCTCAAGTACATACGGCTTGTTAGGATCCACTATGTGTAAAATAGGTGTTGAAACTTTGTGTTTGAGGTTCTCAAAACTCTTTTTCATTAGTTCAGTCCAAGTAACTGAAGGACTGTATTTACTGTGTCGAGGACATTTGTCAAAGGCAATGCACTAAATTCCATAACCCATAATAAATCTATGAAAAAACCCCATAAAGCCCAAAAAGGAACTCGGATGGTTTGAGGAATTGGCCATTCACAAACTTGATGGACTTCATTTGGGTCAATTTCCAACCCATGGTCCGAAATAACGTGACCAAAATAAACCAATCGTTTTTGGATGAAAACACATTTGGATTCCTTGGCAAAGAGTTTCTCATGTCTAAGTAACTTTAGGACAGTCCTGAGATGCTCCTCATGCTCCTCCAAATTTTTATTATAGATGAGGATATAATCTAAGTAAACTATGACGAACCAAAATATGGACAAAGAAGACCGTTCATCATCTACTGGAAAGTCAATGAAGCATTAGTCTAGCCAAATGGTAAAACCAAAAACTCATAATGGCCATACCTAGTCCCAAAACTCGATTTTTTCCACGTCCTCACTCTTTATTCAAATCTGATGATACCTTGATCTCAAATCAATTTTGCACCATGCAATCAATCAACCAGTTCATCCATTCGAGGTAATTTATTTGGGTAACGATTTTTAATTGTTAATTTATTTAACTTTTTAAAGTCTACACCTAGACGAGTACCTCCGTCTTTTTTATCAACTAGGGGGAAGACCCCCGGAAAGTTGTTCTGGAAAAACATCTTTAAATTCTTGTCTAAGTTTTCTAAAGGTTTCAATTTCATGTGAATTTTCTTGTTTTAGATTAATAGACATCAATGCTACTTGCATGTTAAAACTTTGAAAAGTGCATTCCTCGTGATAAGTGAAATCCTTCAACCAACACATTCAATGAGTGAGCCGTTATGTAAGAATGACAAACTGTGAGTTACATAGTTTTTTTCAACAACTCATTCCTCTCATCGAACCACTCCTTACCAAGTATTACATCTACTTTATCTAGATTCATGATATGAAAGTCTAAGTTATCCTTATAGGTATTATGCTTGAATCTGAATCGGCAGATGCGGGACTATCCGGTCCCATACTTGGCTTTCCCCAGCTTCACCACATATCGGTGGTCACTTTGCTTTGTTTCCACCCTTAGCTTCTACAAGTTAGAGTTAATAAAATTGTGCATGGAACCATCGTCAAATAAAATTGTCACGGCCTGGCTGCCAATAACCCCTTTCATCTGAATGAGATCATGGGGGCCAAAAACAGCCGTGTTAAAACAACAATGCTCACACACAGAATTACCAGCAAAGGAAAGATCAATACTTGAAATGCCAGAGTTACCTGGCGTCTTAAAAGATGCCCCTTTAGCTTGCCTCCGTTTCTTTGGGCATTCCTTCACTACATGACTTGGTTCCATACAATTGAAACACAGATTGTCGCTTTTGGCTTTAGCGAAAGTCTCTTGGTCCATAGAAGATCTTTTCTTTGATTTACTTGGCACAGCAGATGCTTGTTTCGCTTTATCTTTTCCTTTCTTTGAAGAAAATGGTTTCTTGCCCTTTGATTTGGGAGAAACTCCAACCTCAGGTCTCTTCACTATACGAGTATCATCGTATATGCAGGCGAAGCGAACCGCATCATCGAGGGTAAGAGGTTGGTTCCTCCTAACCTCTAGCTGATAGTCTCTAGGCAATCCTAGAATAAAATGCAACTTTACCAACAGAGGATCTATTCTAGTAGCAAAACGAGAATATACCTCTTGGAATTCTTGCATATATTGATCAAGAGGCCGGTTCCCCATCTGAATCGTCGCATACTGATGATAGAAGTCGAAGTCATCCAATATAAGAAGAAAGGCCGCCTTGAAGGCCTTACAAAAATCTTCCCACAGCCTCAGAGCATCAAGCTTACCCCTCAAGACTTGCCACCAAGTAAAAGCTTTGCCTCGCAAGTACATGATAGCTAGGTTGATCTTATTTTCGTCGGAAGAATCATGCATGGAAAAATGAGAGTTCCATTGATCAATCCACGAAGTAAACCGCTTCAGGGGCCCTATTCTTGTTTTCCCTGGTGAAAATCTAAGGTGTAAACAAGGAACGGTGCAGTAATTGCCTTAACTACGTCAGCTCTTTCAATTCCTGTTGATCCTCTGCGTGTCTTGCTTGCATATCAACATATCAACGATTTGTTCTTGTAAATTGTTGATTGCCAACAGCAAAGCATCGGAATCCAAGGTAGAAGTAGGTTGTGTGGAAGGAGGAGAAGTAGGCTGTGTGGAAGGGCTAGGATCCATTATTCAACTATGAGAAAGGATAGGCAAGAGAAACAAAAGAAGAATACAATAGAAGAAGAGGTCTCCACTCTCTAGCTTGCAAATTGGACACTCACAAAGTGGTATTGTCCATGGATGCCACTAAGTTTGTATCCCACCAAGAAAGCGAAAAGAGAATAGGTAGTTTTCCAATACCCCCTCCCCCTTCATATGAACCAACTGCAATAGGATGTGCCTCTCCAACATGCAGTATCCATTCTTGCCACCTATGGCAATTCCCTGCCAACTCAGCTAGAAGAATGATGAGACAGGGTGACAAGGCCACCTTAGGCCCCGCGCCCTCCTCAAATAGGACCGCCCTCCCACATGGTCGCTGGCCGCAGGCTGCAACTGGTTTGCGTGGGCCACGCGGGACTTGAGCCCGCGAGAAGTGCATAAATACTACAACATATAAGAAGCTCTCAACTCATCCTATTACACCAAGAGTGCCACATGAAAGAATCAGTATGATAGCAAAGTACCAACTCTAGAGCAGAAATGTTGAACCAACATGAGGATGACTGTTGAGCAACAAAGAATGGAACACAAGCTATATGAAGTAATCAATATGTCAAAAATCTGCACCAAGAATTGGAACAACTGCAAGCCATGATCCAAGAATGCCAAAAGGCATGCATCACAATGACGATCAGATGCATGAGAGAGCAGTAGTCGATGAATTGCTAAGGCACCATCAAGATCCCAAGGTCCCAAAACACCATGTGAAAGGCGTAACTCAAATGCATCTAATGAAAAACATATAGACCAGGAACGCCACATAGAGCAAACATGGATTGGCTCCACACACATCGATCAATAACCATAGATAGAGCCATGGTAACCTAGGGTATGCATAATAGGGCTGCCCTGAAGAATAAAGGGTTGCACATTTATTGGCACATTGATAGGGCAAAAGAACCCATAAAAGAAGAACAAAAGCCGCTACACTTGCAAAGCAAGAAACCAATGGCAGTTCCTAAACTATGCATGTATGTAGTTCGTAAAGCGTATCAACATCCAACTAAAACAACCTTGTTTGACCGTCGAAATATAACCTTAAATAGCACCAAATCAAGCATATACCCAAAGCCACTTCATGATTATGCTAGAAACCACAAGAAAAGTAAAGAACCCCCAACTAAATAATCCCAAGGTATTCAAAGGGACCACACAAACCAGAGATCATATGCTTCAAAAGACTCTAAAACAATTGCCTATGGAAAACAAACCTCTACCATAAACTCCGACTACCATAGATCGAGTAACCAAGCCACCCAAGTACATGGAACTATTGTGAAAAAAGACCCCTCAATACAAAAGGATCCACATGAGTTCAAAGAATTTGTAAAGAATAGGTACCACCATGCTTCTGCTGCACCAAATAAATGTAAACATCCCAAGCTATATGAAGTGACCATGCCAATGACAACCAAGCATGCCATGCCAAAATAACAATACGTAATAATGGAACTAGAAATTTACACATGCTCGAAGTGATTTGTGAAGACCAGTATGTCTAGCACCATCAGCTGACCATTGCATATTTGCATCCCAAGCTAGTACTAAACCAATAGTAGTGACATGAACAAAGTGGATATTGTGGTATATAGGGATCACTTGAGTCCCATCTGACCCGTAGGGTGCATAAATGTGAATCGCCATCCTCGAGAACTGGCTCCACAGACAGAAGAGATAACAGCAAGGATAATACTACATAAAGCAACTTCATAACCTAGATCATATGTGATAGCATCGTACTAACATGTAGAGAAATTAACATGGAAGTCTTGTAAATCCGATTGGAAATTGAGATGTATGCCAACCACTACAGTAACATGAATCTCTGACACAAAGGGAGGAACAACACATACCTCTAACAAAACTAGAGGAAAGAGAGTATGCATTAGAGTTCTCCTCAACATGAAGTGAGGACAAATACCACAGTACCTTGACTAGGTCATAAGAACCTCCATTCAATATGATTGCGTCAAATAAATTCCTTCACAGAGACAAAACTCAGAATCTGAAGACCAGAACAGTGGCCTTCAGAAGCTGATGGACGTTCTCAATAATAAGTCTAAGAACCAGCTTGAATATCCATGTATTCTGTTGAGAAATGAGAAGGCCAATCTAGAAAACCAGATGCAGACAACTCTGATGGTGTAAAATGAAGATAGGAAGGTGCAAAGTTGGTATTAGCATGCATGATTTTAGATATTGCACAAAAGTTGAGCCTGATAACCTCTAGCAAAAATAGTTTTCTTGAATACAATTGATTTCTTCAGTTTCTGCAGCAATCAAACGTGAATCAGACTAAAGCAGTTAAGGCAAAGCTATTGTTTCTGGTAAACAAAAGGTAAAAGAACAGTAGAGGGATAGAGAGAAGATAAAATGAGGACATTCCAACGTACAGAATAAAAATAACAGAGAACAACAATCTTTTTTGAAAGATTACCTGGGTTCAGCCTCTAAGAGTGAGTTTCATATCACGGGATATTGTTTCACAATTATATTTCAATTTTATCTGTTATGCGTCCTAAACTTCCATGATCAAAGGTTACAGAAATATTTCTGGAATTCTTGTCCTTACCTGATGACAATCCCGTGGAGCCCGTTGTCTTGAACTGATGCTCGCCCTGCATAAGACGAGTAGCTAGGTCACACAGCGTTATGCACAGCTCTATTATGTTTGATAGACAAAAGTGCCTGAATCACCAACATGGGTAGGTTGGCTCAGTTGGTAGACATATTACCCCCGTCACTTCTTTTAACTGTACATTTAGGGAATCCTCTAGTTGCATGAGCTCCGCCTCCACAATGCTTGCTCTTTCCAGAACTTCAGGTGTGCTGACGAATCTGACAAACCTGATTCAACCTCATTTTTTAAAAGCTTGGTTAAAAAGCTTGATTGAAACTGGCCACAATAGAATAGAAAACCTAGTAGAGGAGTTCAGTCCAATTTATAAGCTTTTCTGTAGTCAAGATTCGAAACTATGCAGCCAAAATAAGAATGCACTCTCAACAAAATATCAGCCCTGGAATCAAAACTGTAGTGTTTCAAGCAAATGAAAATCCTATAGATGCTCAGAAGAACTATACATTTCTTCAGAATGGGTCAAATTTCATTCTTGGGATCTATGAAAAACTTGGTCTGGACACTTCACAACTAAGAGACATTGAAACAGCTCGTCCAGATCTCAAAGAATCGAGAAATAAGTATATAGAAAAAATCAGCATGGAACCATGTCAACTCAAAAAATTTCTGTCTCGTATTCAAAAGAAAGAAGACATATTGCATGCCCCAAGGGAACAGAATCAGGCTATATAACCTTTGTAGCTTCAGTATGATGTTATCACAGCAAAGAGCTGTTTCATCTCTCTGAAGAAAAAGCATGTGATAGGAACTAGAGAACAACGATATTTCCAGGCAACAAAGACAATAAGCACAAAGACTTTCCACCTTTGTATGGCATGCAATTTGCTCCAAATATGGCCAGCCAATACCTCTCCAAGGTGCCTTTAGAGAACCAAGTTGATGTGTGAGCATTTCCATCTGAAGCTCCATATGGTGGCTCCAACCTGATAGAATACCCCCCTTGAGCAATCTGTTCCTCTACAGCCCTGAGATGGGTAATGAATGGATGCACCAGGCCTGAAGCAAGCTTCTCAGTCTCATTCCCAGCAGATACATAGAGCTCAAATCTGCAATATAAACTCTTCCATCGATCAGCACACTACAGAGCTAGGCCAATTGATGCCTTCTGAACCCTGCAGAGTCCTCCTCTTTATGCATTTCTGTGATTACTTACTTCTTGATGGGGGGATAAGTAAGTTTATAACAGATTCACCACTTTAGTCTTCCTTGATCAATGTTTCATAGACATGCACCTAACGTCGGTTTCTTTTGTTCGGAATCAGTATGCTATATCACTGGACTAGATCAGTGAAAGACGAGACAAAATATCAATGCTTTACATCTGTGGATATATCTTAGAGCTTAGCACCATATAGCCAGACAAAGGTATTCAAAGTTACTCTTTAGAGAGGCAAAGGCGGTAAACTATGACTAAACATGAAATTGAGCATGAAATTGTATGATCGTTTTGAGCAGGAGAGAAGCAAGCATCAATTTTCCAGCGGATATGAGCTCACCGTGTCCTGGTCGGTGTGAGTCGAAAGACAGCGCAGTCAAGAGGAGTATCAGCCTTCATCTTGGCTCCAGCTAATTTATCGGCTCAGTCACAATTGATGGCGGGCGATCACGTTTCGGTCAAAGTATTGCTGCTATTTTCCAATCTCGCAGTGAACGAAATCTCCAGCCTATCAATTGAGCTCCAACTTCACAAGACCAAATCACTTGAGACTCCGCTCTGCTCCCCCGAGCTGCCAAAACCTTGTCCCTCACATTTGAAACCGAACATGCGCCTTTCGCTTCGCTCGATCCAGACCAATGAGGTCTCAATATCCGAAGCAACTGCTTCAGCTCCGACAGCCTCGCATGCAGAAGGCGCTAAGGCGGAATGAAACCGGATGAGCAGGCATCAGATCTTCACCAGCAATGGCGGGGTTTCATCGGATGATCTACAAGGAAACAATCTGCGCTAATTTGATATGCATCCTCCAATCCACCATATCCTTGCTGCTCCATACAATCCATCAAGCTTCATCCTGTCGCTTGCCATAGCTAAGGGAGATCGAGAGAGAGAGAGAGAGAGAGAGAAATAGATATATTTTGCACGATCGCTGTCTCTCGTCTTCCCTTTCTCCTCCATCGACAGACGCGAGATAAAATAAACGAGAAAGACAGAGAAGGGGGGGCGGGGAGCATCTTAAAGGCACGGCATCGCTTGGGACGACCACCGTTGGATACTGTAACGACCGTTGCGATTCTCTGGCCTTTTTATCTTTAGTCATCGAGAGCAATCCAAGTGCTTGTCTCGCCACGTGGCAGGGATCCAAGTGGTTGACAGTTACCGTGTCTCGTGTCGTTAATCCCCGTCGTTGCTGGAGAGGCGAGATTCAATGAAAGAGAGAAATAAAAGGTTTGGGTCAGTGAGGCGGCTTACGGGCACGGCGCAGCTTACACCGCATCACTTAGATTTCTGCCACGTGTCAAACTTTAACACTTGTACTTATCTCAATGATTACTCTCAAGGACGTGGCAAGATCTGAACCACCGTAGCAGTATCCAACGGTGGAAGGGTTTAAATCACCCCGTGTCATAAAGATACGAAGACAGCCCCTATCGGCAGTCGATACAGAGGGCGCCACGTAGGACAGCCACGGGGACTGGTGACGTCAGCGTCACCGGGAAACGGGCCGCCGTGGGGCAGATTATCGTCGCCGCGAAGATAACGGCCGGTCAGTAGCCGGCCAAATCGCTCTGGTTCCCCGGGTGGGTTCAAACTTTACATGCCGGCCTCCAGTCCATTAATTTTTTTTTTTTTTTTTTGTATTTTTGGACTATTGACAATTGTTGGGCCTATAACTTTGGCCTCAAACCTAAGCCACTAGTCTCTTGCCTACCCCTGCCCAACCCCTTTATTTCAAAAATGTTTCCCCACTCTTGGCCACATTAAATCCAATGTGCCCCACCCCTAACAGCCTTGGAATTTTGCATCTCCCCACATTCTTGAATACTCCTCGAATATAGATACATATGCATATCTTAGTGCTCAAACACCAAGAAAAAAACATTTGAAAGAATAGTGTCACACAATTATCTTGTTCAAACTGGGAGCAACAATCTTTTGAGAAGTTTCTTGGACTATTCTATTTCTCTTTACGGTTGGTGATTCCTTTTAGAGGCCATTGGGTTGGTGATTCCTTTTAGAGGCCATTTATGATGTTATGATATTGGTGTAGGGTTTCCATGATTACAAAAAAGTGAAATCATGGCCATCATGATGTTGAGGTGTCACTCGCTACGTTGTACCTAATAATTGATAGATCTTTAGCTTTGGCTCTTGAAAGTGACAAGTTATAGATCATTGGAATCTTCATAAATTTGTCTAGTGTCACTAGTTCATCAAGGAAAAATGTTAGATGCATCTTCTTGCTAAGAGGGTTTCTTTTTGGTTGAGTTGATTTGATGGTAAGCTTGTTGAAGGCCATGTAGCTTTTGTTGGTACCCTTACAATGTTCCACCTCTCACTCTTCCATAAACAAAAGGTGATATCACTTAAAATTTGTCTTCTACACTTGGCCAAGTAAAATAAGAGCTAAAAAAGATAGAGACTCCAATGCCACTTAGTATATAGCAGTGTTCGTGAAACTTTTTTGAGGTTTCCCTCAAAAATCACATATCTTAAGGAGTATTACAACTACTAACAGGGGATATGCTTCTGTCGGCTTTCCCAAACACTGGTATATAGGTGGGGGACCCTTTTTGCTCATTCTTGGCTTGGATTGTACAATCTACATATTGTGGATAATGATGGAAGTGCAATAAACCACTTGTGCAAAAGAAAAAATCCATACTTAGATTGTGGATTGTTTATATTGTGAATAATGATGCTAGCGTATCTCATTAGTAATGCAAACAAAAAAGCTAGTTAAAGTTTAGACCATGGCCTTCTAATAAAAATTCAATTCTTTGTGGTAGAAGTTCCAAGTAGCACCCAAAAGCTTAAAAATTTTATTCCTTGTATCAATGGGAAACTCAAAAAGTTTAGTTGACGACTTGATGAGAGGCCCCATGAAAGGAGTGACTCCACAAAGCTTGTATTCTACAAGTTGCAAGGACCAATGTGTATTTCAATTGAACGAAAGTCATAATGTGCCTCCACTCAACTCTTACATGAATCAACGGTCCAAATTGACCTTAGGGACTAACGTGATCTAGGGCATAACTATATGATCTCATTATATTCTAAAAATGCTGATTGCTATAATTTTTAGTCCTCAAAATATGAAGTTACCATCCCTCAAGGTTGGAATCATTAACATAATATTGAAAATGATTCTCTTTTATTTCTTCTAAGATTTTTGTGACACACATTATGTATGATAATGGGTGTTTGTCAGCTCATGGTAAGGATATAATAGATCGTCCTCTCGCGGTCTTCTTGCTGCTACCACAGCTCGACAAGAGGACTTGCCATTATATCCTTACAATGCACCTCCAAACAACCATTATCATAAAGGCCTTCTTGAAAATAATAGACATAACATGCCCTTCAAGGACCACTCTGCCTTTCAAATAAGGCAATTTACAAAATGTGAAATATAGGTTCTCAAATTTTTCAAGAGTCCTTTGTTAAAAGTACCATGCAACATGATTTGAAGGGTTATAACATTTTTTAAGCTTTTAGTTTAAAGGGCAATAAATGAACCAATATATCAAAGATGAAAACTGTCAAAATATTTCACCCTTCGTGTGGAAAGAAGAGATGTTTTTAAAAGTCTAAATTTAGCTTCATGCATTACACACAGGGTAAGGTCAGGCATGTTTATGGGTAGGTGGAATGGAGCCTACCATTTGTGGTGAACTTCTTCTCAAACCATTGAATAAGATTGTATGTTTTGTTGCTTCCATCATAACATAGTAAATACTTCTAGGTAAATTACTCCTTTATTCCACAAAATGGACAACAATGTGTAACATATTGGTTTTGCTTTAACTATCGCATTATTTAATTTTCTTAGATTTGCCACAATAGCATAAGCTATTATGCGTATTCTCTCAAAGATTACATGTCCCTTCTAAGTGAGTTTGAGTTGAAAAATACACTCTCTCTTTTTTAAGATAATTATATTGCAAAACTTGCTTTTTTTATGATCTAATGTGCATGGCAAAGCTGCTCGAAATCTTTCAAAGCAGCTTGTTTTATGTTATGTCAATGATCAAAACAAAATTTCCACCCATCCTGGCCAAGTTGGACAAGAATGCTCTCTGCAAACTTGGTGAGCTCTCAAATCTTTATGCAGTGGATAGAAGACATACTAGGAGCTTGATCGAAAAACTAGGGACTTGGTTGGGCCACCTTGGAGTTGTTATATGTAACCACAACATAGTTGTTAATGCTACCACAAACAAAAAAACAAATTACAAGATATAGTGTTATGCATATTCAACATCATGTAGTCATTAGAACATATAAAAATCAGATTTAATTTAAAAAAACCCATTGAATGACCAATCTGCGCTACAACATATATCCAAGATACATTCAAATCAAATTTATAACTCTAAAAGATCGATCACTGATATATTGTGAAATTGAATACAACTTGATTGCTAATGGTTTTCTGTGTTGAATAAGATTATCAGTGCAGGAGTCTTAGACTGCCATGAAAGAGAGATCGCAGAAACGATTAGGCGTCTGAGAAAGCCATGCAATCCTCTTTTGCTGATAACCTGATATAAAGAAAATGTGAAAATAATTTAGACGTCAAAGACAGCCATACATTTCTCTTATAATGATGTTTGCGTGAGAGGAGTGAGAGTTAATTTCATTCAACAAGAATGCAAAGATGTAGAACAATAGCGAATCTGTATAATAAAGTTGTAGTAACTACGTTTAGACCACAATACAATTACGCTGATAAGCACATGGTCCTACTTACAGACTCAAATCAATTGCTAAAGTTCTGAATATCTCTCTCTTTCTATAATCACTAACTCTAAGGAGTTAGCTACTGAAAGACCAATTTTGGTCATAGATCTATCTCTCTGATCTTCATCTGCCATTGATTCAATCGCTCATTTACATATATAGCAACTGGAAGACCTTGCATTATTCTAGCTTTACATTTACAAGATCGCTTAACAACTGATTAACTGACTAATTAGAAATGTTGTTATTGGAGCGTGAATCTGTACTTGGAATCCTATGTATTTATGCAAAGTGTCGGGTTTTTCGCCTGTGTAGAATCCCGTGTAAAACTGTAGTGTAAAACGTAGTGGTCACATTTTTCATATTTTTCCAAGGCAGTGTCACATTTCTAGAAGTGTCTGAAATGGCCTAAAAACCTGAGTTAACACAAGTGCTGCAAAAACATAGTTGCTCAGAATGGCCCGAAGGTGGAAAGGCGACAATATCGGGTTTTGGCGACGGTGTCGGATTTTTTCCATGTCAGAAATTGTGAGGAAAAATACAGACTGTAGCGACAATCAGTCCAAAAAATGCAGATTGTTAAAAAATAGTTTATTTTCTACAGGTTTCATTTGAGAGAGTAAAATTGAGAGAAGGAAGGAGGGCAATAGGATGATTAGGAGTAAGATGAAACTCCAACACTCTCCCTTAAGTTTACTGCTATGAATCTGAACTACAATTGAGATTTATCATATCTACTAAGGTAGAATGTTTATCTCTAGACAATGGCTTTGTCAAAATATCAACCAACATACTGTTTGTATGACAGTAACTAAGTACAACATCTTGGTTCATAACCTTCTCTCTAAGAAAATGAAATTGAACTTCTATAGGTTTAGTTCTATTATGAGTACGTGGGTTCATACATAGAGCTATAGAGCTCTGATTGTCGCACTGGAGTATTGTTGGAACGATCTGTGGGAATTGCAGATCCTTCGATAGCCTTCTTGGCCAAATTATCTCCTACACTGCTAATGTAGCTGCAACATATTCGGATTTTGTGAAGGACAATGAAATGCATTTCTGCTTTCTGTTGTTCCATGAAATGGGTCCTCCTGCAAGGAAACAAATATATCCTGATGTGGATTTCCTGGTATTCATGTCTCCTGTCCAATCTGAATCTGAATATGTGATTAAAGTAAGTGCAGCTTCTATATTACCATTATAGCTTAAAGTATAGTGCTTCGAAGCTTGAATGTACCTTAGTACTCTTTGCAGAGCTTTCCAATGCTGTAAGCCTGGATTTGACATGTATTGAGATAGTGTGCTTAAGTACATATGCAAGATCATGTCGTGTGCATATCATAGAATACATTATAGATCATATGACGGACTGATAAAGATACCTGCACATTTCTTGCTGATCTTCTTGAGTTCTGGGGCACATGTCTTTGGACAGCTTAGATCTTGGATCCATGGGTGTGTCTATCGATTTGCAGTCCTCCATGCCATATCTGCGAAGTAAATGGGTTAGATAGGACTCTTGGCTTATAGTAATTCTTCTGCTTGCACGATCTCTGTGAATCTCCATACCGAGTGAGTAATGGATTGGGCCAATCATCTCGAACTCTGATGAAAGCAGAGATTTGGTTTCCTGTAATAACTGATTTGAATTGTTGATAATTAAGGAATCATAAACGTATAATGCTATTATAGCATAGCTTGACCCTTTACGATTGAGATACACATTAGAGTCTGCAGAGCAAGAAATGAAGCTATGCTGCAACAAGAAGTGATTTATTCTATCATACCAGGTCCTAGGAGCTTGCTTGAGGCCATACAGTGCCTTGTGGAATTTACATATCAAATGCTCTTTGCCTTGAAGGATGTAGCCTTCTTGGTTGATAAATGAATATGTCTTCTTGTATATATCCATGAAGGAATGCTGTTTGGACGTCCTTCTGGAGAATGTCCATATCCTCTGCAGCAGCTATAGCCAGCAAGGTGCAGATGGATTGATGCTTTACCACTGGACTAAAGGTGTCAGTGTAATCTATTCCATAAACTTGCTTAAATCCTTTAACCACTAAACGAGCTTTCCATTTGGATATTGATCCATCTGGCTTAAGCTTTAGCTTGAAGATCCATTTAGAGTCAATAGGCTTCATACCTATAGGAGGATTGACAAGACTCCAGGTCTTGTTCTTCATCAAGGAATGGTACTCAGCATCCATGGCAGCTATCCATTCATCTACATTGGGCATTGACAGTGCTTCTGCAACAGTGGCAGCTTCATCATGACTGATGAATGGCCTGAGGGACAAAACGATCAGGTTGCTGTCATTGTCTTGCAGACCTTCGAACTGCAGGTGCTTGAGTGGATGTTTCTCCTGGGTAAATGACTGGGACAGCTTTAGCTTGTGGTTGAACAGTCATGGGTCTAGGCCCATCGATGATAAATGGAGTTGTTGGAACAAACTCCTACATTTGAGCATTCGTAGATTGATGCCTATCGATGGAGAATGGAGCTACTGTGACAGACTCCTGCATTGGCTGCTTCTGCTTGAAATCATGGAATTTGTCTTCAAGAAAGACAATGTCGCGACTGACTGAGCTCTGACTAGTCTCAACATCATAAATGCGATAAGCCTTGTGTGATGTTCAATAGCCGACAAATATGTACTTACAATTTATTGGGTCTGGTTTCTTCCTAAGATCAGACGATATTTGAGCATAACAGAGATATCTGAATACACATAAGTGTTTCAGACTTGGTTTGTAGCCGTAATAGGCTTCAAAGGGTGTCTTGGAGTCGACTGCCTTCGTGCTGGAATAATTTTGCAGATAGTAGGTTGTAGAAATGGCTTCAGCCCAAAATTTCTGGGGTAATTGAGCGTTGACAATCATGGATCGTGAAGCTTCTAATAGTGTTCGGTACTTTCACTCAACTACGCCATCTTGTTGTGGAGTGTTGCTCGTTGTGAACTGATGGTGCATGCCATATGATGATAAGTAGTCTGTCATTTCATTTGATAGGTACTCTCCCCTTGAATCAGATCGCAGGGCCTTGATTCTCTAACCAGTCTAGTTCTCAACATATTGCTTGAATTCTTTGAAGCGATTGAATGCTTCTGACATGTTCTTTATGAACATAATTCTGGTGAACCGGGAGTAGTCATCAATGAATGTGATAAAATATAGAGCTTGACCCAAGGAGGGTACGCTCATAGGACCACATAAATCACTGTGAATCAGTGATAGAATGGGCTTCGCTCTCCTGGCTTGTCCTCTTGGAAATTTTGTTCTAGGTTGTTTCAATAGTAAACAATTTTCACAGACAGTTTGATTAGTTGTAGAAACAACATTGATATTCATATCCTTGACCAATTTGTTATGATGCATGTAAAGATTGAACGCATGTTTAAATGACCTAGTCTTTGATGCCAAACATGAGCATCAGAGTTACTCATAGTAAGTGCATAATCATGACTCAAGATATACAAATTTATTTCTCTGTGTGCAAAGAGGATTTCATTAGAATTCCCATCAAAAATAGTACATCGACTAGTAGTAAACAAAGATCTATAGCCTTGATCGGTGATCTTGCTAATAGACAATAAGTTCCTTGTTAACTTGGATACGGAAAGTACACCATCTAACTGTCTAGTGATGCCGTCAGGGAACTGAAGTCGGACAATGCCTTGGCCTTCGACTTTGTGGGAGCTTGAGTCGCCAAAGAAAATGTACTTTGAATTTGTTGCTGTGAGAGTAGAGAAAAGGTTTGTACATGGTGTCATGTGTTGTGAAGCACCTGAATCAAGATACCATTGACATGCATCTCTACTTGGTTGGTCTTGTACCATCAGCGCCTTGTCATCCTCTTGGGAATTTTTGATAGAGTCAAAACCTCCGTCTTGGTGCTGCCGCATCTTCTTTCTCATTTCATTGTGATTGAGGATGCAACATTCCTTAATGTCATGGTTTGATCTTTTGCAATATCTACAAAAGAGTTCCTCTTTTGCTGATAACCTGATATAAAGAGAATGTGGAAATAGCTTAGGCGTCAAAGACAACCATACATTTCTCTTATAATGATGTTTGCGTAAGAGGAGTGAGAGTTAATTTCATTCAACAAGAATGCAAAGATTAGAATAGTAGCGAATCTGTATAATAAAGTTGTAGTAATAATGATCAGACCACAATACAATTGCGCTGATAAGCGCGTGGTTCTACTTAAAGACTCAAATCAATTGCTAAAGTTTTGAATATATATCTCTCTCTATAATCACTAACTCTGAGGACTCAGCTACTGAAAGACCAATTTTGGTCGTAGATCTATCTCTCTGATCTTCATTCCGCCATCGATTCAATCACTCATTTACATATATAGCAATTGTAAGATCTTGCATTATTCTAGTTTTACATTTACAAGATTGCTTAACAGCTAATAACTGACTAATTAGAACAATTGTTATTGGAGCGTGAATCTGTACTTGAAATCCTATGTATTTATGCAGAGTGTCGGGTTTTTTGCCTGTGTAGAAACTGCAGTGTCGTATTTTTTGCATTTTTCCAAGGCAATGTCGCATTTTTGGAAGTGTCTGAAATGGCCTAGAAAACTGAGTTAACACAAGTGTTGCAAAAAAACAGTTGCTCAGGATGGCTCGAAGCTGAAAAGACGACAGTGTCAGGTTTTTTGCCTATAAAAAATTGCGAGGAAAATTGCAGACTGTAGCGACAGTCAGTCCAAAAAATACAGACTATTGAAAAATAGTTTATTTTCTGTAGGTTTTATTTGAGAGAGTAAAATTGAGAGAAGGAAGGAGGGCAGTTAGGATGATTAGGAGTAAGATTAAACTCCAACACGATCTTAGGTACTTAGAACATTTTCACTTGCTAACTATAGCATTTCTTGCATTTCTCGCAAGAATTTTCCACTTTTTGAACTTTAATCGACTCAGTTTCAACCATTACCGAAGATCCAGATTGAAATCCATACATAAGCATAGACTGACTATATCCAGTAGCCAAAAACTTACTACTATAACAAGCAAACTCAATCAATGGAAGATACCTTATCCAATGAGATTGTCATCAGGAGACTGATGCACAAAACATCAAATCTTTACACTACGCTCATGTTATCCTCTCTTAGAAGTCAAATATAGACTGGAACCTGAACTATGATTCATCAATCACAATTAACCAGATTCTTATTCTATACTTGAAAGTAGGAGATCGTGAATGCTAGTGTTCTTAAAAGACATATGAGTTTCTCCACAAAAATCCTTTCCACTAGGAAAGTTCCAGATTTATGTGAATCTACTCACCTTACGATGGCAATAAAGAATTGTAGTCTCAAAATTCTTCACTCTTGACATGACTCAACATGTCATTTCAAAGTCAAGGTTCCATCTAGAATACATCTAGACCCCAATACACTTAAGTTTTGATCTAGAATAACTTAAGATTAATTAACCTCATTTCTAAAGCCCTGGGCTTTTGGTTCCACCAATTATCCAACTCCAACTGAGTTCCAAGATAATCTTATTTTCAAACAAAAAATAATTAGAACCAAAATTTCCTACATATCTTATGTAAATCACCCATTACCTGAATCATAAAATAACTCATAATGGCTGTGACTTACAATCGAGACAACTTATCTACAATATCAACAAATAATGATATCTTGTAGACTCGTCCAACAAGTCAGACGCTTACATGGATCAGATTGTCCACCTCAATGAAAATTGTTTTTGCAATCTCGCTTTCCGTTAGTACATTGTTATTCTCCATACATTGAAACTCATTTGTGGAGAATGTAGTTTTAACCATCTCCACTCCAATGGAATCATTTGTATGTTTTGGTTAGTTGTCATCCCCTGGTTGTCGACTTTGGAACTTTCTCCATGAGTTTCATTGACCTCCCCAGAGATGCATGCCCTCTTGCTAACTTCTATTTTCCTTGTCATAGTCGCACTACAGTTTTTGCATGTGATCGTGTTTAAGCCCTCAACAAAAATGTTGTACACTCGGCAATGTTCACAAGAAGCCCTATGGATTTTTGGGGTACGAATCCGTGTTCGTTTCTTGGCCATGGTTCGCTTGTATTTTGTATCATTTATAGGCCTTTCTTGGGTAGACTTTGAAATGTGCAAGTTTGTGGGATTGGTGGTGGGTTTCTTGGTGGACATTCTTTTTGCACCATGTCCGAGACGTGTTCTAGTCACATTGTATTGAAGGGGGAGTATGGTACCCCTCTTCGGCATAGAGGTTGTTTCCGGTGTTGTGACATTTCCAAACATGTTGTATGCATCCTGCAAAATAGTTGTCATGCGTATTAAGTCAGATATCTCATCACAAGATAGCCCTTGACTACTTATGTGTAGGTTTGTGCATTCACGCTCCAATGTTTGGCGAAGACCATTGGTTTTGGCAGCAACGTCTCAACTAATTCCTCATGCTTGGGTTTATTAATATCTCTTTTCAGAAGGACAATCAATGGTCTCTCTCTCCTGTTCACAAAATGGAATTGTCGCTTCCCCTTCACTCGAGATTCTTGTGTGGGTGGCAAGGAATTTGTGGTGGTTCATCAGTGGGGCATCGTATTTTTGTGCCACTACCAAATGCTTGCACCAAGAAGAACTATCAAAACAAGAGCATGATTCCTTTGCAAGGTTCACTACATACCGCTTCTCAGCATTTACTTCACTTCTCACACTAAAAATCAAGTTGGTTTCATCCAACATCCTGATGATTGCCTTGTCATGTTCATAATGCTCAAGTAATTGTATTCCTGCTAGATTCCTCAGCTTATGAGAATTTGTTATAATCCTCCTTGAAAATCTTCCAAAGTCATCTGTAATCCACACATGTGTTCTTAATGAGTATGCATGTTGATGAGATATTGTGAAAATCAAAGAAATTGGTATGTAAAAAGTGAATGTGATGTTTCCACTAACCAATTATTTGCTTTAGTTTGTAATGTTCCAACATCGTTCCACCACGATGCATGCCCGTCGCAGATGATCCGATCAAACAGCTGACGAGGTCCGTAGCCTTGCGATTCACTTTTCCCCTAAGGACACTATATTTTAGGTGGTGCCATGTCCTCTCAATCAAATTTGTCGTGTCCACATGTCCGTGTGGAAATAATCGCCCCCATTTTGGCCACATTTGCCTCCAAACATCATCTTTTCCAGTCCACCCCTTATGAACATATTGTAAAACATCAATCAAATGTGCATACTTATGGTCAAATGACCACACTAGTCCATCAAACTCTTTTTCAGAAGAAGACTGCAATAAGTCACACATGTCTTTGTAAAGGGCGTCTCTTTCATCTACTGGGACTTTTGGCAATAGTGTCTCCACCATGCCTTTTTGGCATGGAATGTGCAAAGAAGTATATTGCATACCAACGACTTACGATTTTCTCCTTCCATGATCCAACATGCCTTGTCATTTGCTACAATTTCCGTTATGGCATGTAGTTCTGTTATGGACTTGTCTATAACAATAGCACGCGGCCTTATGGATCCAATTCCACCAGATACTGCTTGAAATGTTAGACATAGTGCAATATTCTGTGTTGTTGTCCTTTATCATTCGAACACAACATGAACCAAATTGGCATGGCATTGCCAACCTGATTTGGGACAACCGCCCCAAATAAGGAAAAATTAAATTGGTTTGTCTTGAAGGTTGAATCAACAGCCCATGCACTATCTTTGGTAAAACGCCGAGCAATATCTAACATCCATAGATCTTGCAAGACAAGTACAAATGGCCTCTTACTTTCCTCCTCATGTTCGGGGTTATATGGGTGATAGTAGATGACCTGTTATAGGAGCTTCTGTTAAAGACATGAGTCAACTTAATAAATCACAATGCTAGATGATGTTACATGTGACTACTTTAGATTACTAATCACAATACCTCCTCCAGTCATCCGAGCTAAAGGCATCTGTCCCATGCATGACTTTTTTTTTAATTAACCCCATCCATTTGGTAAATCTGAAAATAAAAAAAATAAAAAAGGTATAGATTACATGCACTACTATGCATCAAATTACCTTTCGTTTTCAGCTTGAATGACAATTGGGATATTTCCTTTGGGACGAGAAAAAATCTAAAGCATGATTGATCTGCCTCGCTAACTTGTGCTTTCAAGAAGGGTGCCCGATGGATGGATGCATTGGATAGTTGAGATGCTTCCTTGTATGCCTGTAAATCTCTCTCACACTCGTGCACCACGAGGGGATGTGGATGCAAATATAGTATATCCTCTTCTGATCTAAGGTGATGGTACTCATGCACAACATACATTTGGATACGTGCCATGTCTTTTGTATTTACTGGGATAGTAACTCTTACTTGAAAAGGACATTCCACTCTACAACTCCTACGCGGCAAAATGTGTGAAACTTGTGTGGTAGATCTTCTCTTTCCTCTGTGGCAAATGTATTACTCTTTCCAAAAAACGAAGACCGTATACAAACTAGCATCACTCGATGCTCAACAATTATTTCTTCTATCTTAGCAAGCATCGATGTGTGAACGAAACATGCTCACGACCAACTGGATTTGCAATCACACCATGGCAAATTGAACATGCATTGTAGCTGGCCTTGATAAATGAATTTGCAATTCCATATTTTCTAAGACCGATGACCCAATGTGACTTTATTGCTTCAGTGGTTTGAGTTAAATTATTGTGTTTCCCAGTCACCATGTCGACATGACAATCACAAAACAACTCGTGCCATTGTTCTACATGTGGAATGAGTAGGGACCTTTTAGACTTGAAACAAATTCCCTCTGTCCCAGGGTAAATGGTTTGTAGACACATTCATTTGCATTTCTATCCATTTTTGTGCAACATCATACTCTGGTTTTGGTTTTTTTTTTTGTTTCGTGGAGGAGCTGTAAAGGCGGGTTCAACACCCAAAATCTCTCTATATGCTAGAAAAGTGGAGCTACTGATACTTGCACACATAAGATGGTGCGATCGAGAATTAAAAGAGAAGAAGGCAGGGGATGTGTGCTCCTTGATGTCTACAGAAGGTACACAGGCTTCTGGATTCGATCGATTAAGGCCACTTACATCATCAATTGAATGATATATTGTTTCATCCATTGATGATCTAAGGTCAGTATCACATATCTCATAACCACTACCCTCAGAGTCCGAATTTAACAATAGGTTTGTGTAATAATGGCTGGTATGGATATCTGGAACAAATTCTTTGTGCTCCATATGTGATGTAACCCTACATACAATTCAGAAAGATCAATTTGATAAGGTTATGCAATTGTCCACCCTCGACGAAGAAAATTTGGGCTAAGATGAACACACTCTCTCTCTCTCTCTCTCTCTCTCTCTCTCTCTCTCTCTCTCTCTCTCTATCTCTCTCTCTCTCTCTCTCTCTCTCTCTCTCTCTCTCTCTCTCTCTCTCTCTCTCTCTCTCTCTCTCTCTCTCTCTCTCTCTCTCTCTCTCTCTCTCTCTCTCTCTCTCTCTCTCTCTCTCTCTCTCTCTCTCTCTCTCTCTCTCTCTCTCTCTCTCTCTCTCTCTCTCTCTCTCTCCCTCTCCCTCTCCCTCTCCCTCTCCCTCTCCCTCTCCCTCCCTCCCTCCCTCCCTCCCTCCCTCCCTCCCTCCCTCCCTCCCTCTCTCTCTCGCTCTCTCTCTCTCTCTCTCTCTCTCTCTCTCTCTCTCTCTCTCTCTCTCTCTCTCTCTCTCTCTCTCTCTCTCTCTCTCTCTCTCTCTCTCTCTCTCTCTCTCTCTCTCTCTCTCTCTCTCTCTCTCTCTCTCTCTCTCTCTCTCTCTCATGATATGAATAAAAGGCATAAAATTGTTCATTTCACATATATCATTTGTTTTTTAATATCTCCCATTCTCCAATATGCTATAGCTATATTGCAACACCTGACAAATAAACAAGATATAGTAATAACCAAACTATGCTTGATTCGCATAATTTACACTCAATAGGGTAGATAAGCATAATGCTGGCATTGTTTACACAACATTGCATGAATGGATGCCCGCTTTCTGATCCACTTTATGGAGCTTTTGGCTAATCAATGTATTCTCTATCCCAAGATCGGCTATGCGCTTGGACATGTCTTGCAATTGACATGATAGCAAATGGCTCTAATTGACACAAAAATAAAATACCCGAAGAGCCAATCATTTCTTTTTTTCAAAGGGACTAGGAATAGCTTCTCGACATGCATCCATCTTTACCAAAAACCAATCCGAGACATCATGGAAGCACTGGTCCACTCCCTCAATGAAATTGTGCTTCACCATCTCCCCAAAGATTTTTCGCTCCAATGAAGAAGAATCTCAAACTTTGAGATATAACAACAAGTCCAACCCCTTTGGCACTGGCAAGTTTGGGTCGAACCAATCGTTTTCCACCTTGGGCTTGTTAAGGACACCTATCACCCGACAAAACCAAACTCGAAGATAGTTGGCATAGAATCCAGCCAATCTCACAACCTCGTGCAATGATCCCCTTGACTCCTCATAAAAACTGACAAGGGATAGACAAGCCATACTGAAACTTGAGAAATCCCCTTCAATCAATGGCCATCTAAACATGTGGCTATCTTGTCTTGGAGCTAGCACTCTTTCACAATACTTAATGTTCCTGACAGGTGCTACCAAGGGTGGCACGTGCAAAATCATCTTGTCATATCTATCAAGGATTTGACTATCTTGGATGATAGCAATGGTGGAGAAGGTTGGCAATGTTAGGAGGTGCCCCCTTGCAACCTGCAATTCCTTTATTCTTTTTTCTTCATCTTGTTTTTGTAGTAGTTTAATCGCCTCACCTTGTAGTCAAGGTTTCTCCCTCTCCTTGTCTAGCTCTTGGCGAACATTGTGAAAATTATCCCTATAAATCTCCTTGTGCAAAAACGTGTTACGAAGTTCTTCCTTCACATCTTTCAATGCCTGCAATTTAGCCTCCAAGTTTGTTATTGTCAGTCTGGCCGTATCCCTCTCTACTACAGTCCTTTCAACCAACTTCTCCAACTTTTGACACTTTCGTTCCAAGGCTTGGTATTTGCTTAAATATATTGTGGATGGAGCTAGTGTTGGCAACGAGCGTTTTTTTTTTTGTTCATTGATTTTTTGGTCAAAAAATGAAGGCGTTGAATATCTATGTCCTTTTGTACTTGGTTCAACAAGATAGTTGTGAAACTCCTTATCAAATGCTACCACCGACTTGTTGTAGCATGGCTCTGATGTTCATTGGTATGAACAGACATTTGTTTCAAAGGTGGATGTTGCAACCCACCCCCTTCATTTTCTTTAACTTCATCATGCCTCTCCATCAACGCAAGTGAGTGAATTTTTGGATTAGTTTTGCCAAACAAATATCAAATCCAACAATATTGTCTACCAAAGGAACACTCCTATAAAAATGACATGTCCTATTAGATCCACCTCATTGTGGTGTCCATGAAGCCAATCAAGAGTTAGAGAGATCATATTAGTACCATGAAAAAATGACAAGCAAAGGGAACTAGAATGAGCCAAATAGATACATACAGATAAAATACTCATTTTACGAAAGGTCTAAAATTTGGTAAATTCCCTAGTTTTAAACACGTTGATCTTATAGTCTTTTCAAATCTCAATTTTGTATGAATGCTATTGACTTTACCATATTTCACACAACATTTATGGCCTTTGCAAACTTCTTAGTAATGGATGCTCTCTCGCTTCATTGCATAACCTGATGTCTTATCACAATGTTTTGTGTTATTTAACCATCTTACCCCTCCAACCCACCTCCCACCCCAATCAAGTTGAATACCCTTTGACAATTGTGAACATCAAATATTTCCTAGATAACTTGCCATGTTTCCAAAATTGTTGGTGAAAACTTGGTACACATCCATATATGTAAGTTTGTCAAAGGCGTAGTACTTCAAAAGTATGAATCATTTTATTTAATCGAAACATTTTCCAAACACTCTGGAATAAGGTGTGAACGTATTCAATATTATCATGGTGGGATCGTGGGCTATCAACCCATTCTCCCACCCGTGCACAGGATCGTGGGCTACCAACTTACTTTCCTAGTTTAGAGAGCATACCTGGTCCGCCAATGGCAAGCATGTAGTTTATGGCAACGTGAATCACAACAACAAACAACAGACTTAGTGATAGAAAAGTGGATTAATATTTGTCGTCTCTAAAAAAACTTAAAAAAAAATTCATGCATATTAATGCTCTTAAGAAAACAGATTCTAAATTTTCTTTAAAGTGTTCTCAAAGGTTGTTTCGAGAATCTATATGGGCGTACACAACAATATGATCACATTTTTATAAAGACCTCGTGCTGATTTGGAGTCTTACAAACATGATAAACCCTAAAATGAAATAAGTGAGCACTCATTCAAGAACAAATCAAGCACGATATATATCCTCGGACGACATATTAGCAAGATATTTGAATTTCAAAGGATGTTGATGATGAGGGAGAGCCTACTACAACCACTACACAAGAGCTTCCAAGAAGACAAGGAGGATATGTTGTAGGAAGATGCTTGTTAGATGATAGATATTAGATGTAATACTAAAATCTACATTTCAGAAAGTAGTGTTTCATGATTTTCCTAGATTGATTCCAAGTTCTAACATTTGAGTCCTTGCATTTCTATAGCCCTCCCACACGTAATACAAGTGACCAAGATTCAACTAGGGTGTTAAGGCAACGACAACCAAAGATGCCTATCGACTTTGCATTCATGATAACCAAAGGGACCAATCCACTCTGCATTCATGATAACTAGCCCTAATGGTAATCAATCTCATACTTATGGCAAAAGAAAAAGTTTATATATCTTAACCTCAAAGCTTTGCAATCAAAGGTATATATCATCTTAGTTATAAAATAAATAAAGACTTATATAGTCCTAAGTAGAACTCAAGTATTGATGAATGTCTCTTGCGATTTGGTTCCTTGAGAGGTAAATGCGGTACTAATTTCTATATCATGAACTAAAATGGCCATAAGTTGTGGATGACCTAACTGCCATTGAAGTAGTATTACCTTTGCCGACAGAAGCTGTTGAGTGAAAATTTTTATTTTAATGCTGCATGTAAAGTGGTGCCATATTCAAATGAAGAAGCAATAGTGCTTCTTCCAATGTGATATCACTGCCAGTAGAATTGTTGATGATGTTTGGGATGTTGAGCATGCGGTTCCCATGTACTATGAAAAAATAGTGCAATGCACATGGAATGACTTTGGAAGTCTTTTTGAGGTACTTTGTTTTTAAGCAATCTCCTGAATGGCTTTTGCCATCAGATTTCCTCATTCACTTTAGCGTGAGCTTTTTAGAAACTGCTTATAACAATCTATTGATTTTTGTATGGTATGAGGTTCTGTTGCCTGTAGACAAATTTTTCATCTAGATTGTATTTGTTTTCACAATGGAAGAGTCCCAGTTGCTAAAAACACATTTTCATTTCAGTCTATTTGCAATGTTTCATGTGCCATTTGCATTCTAAAATATTTTTGGCTGCTTTTCTCATGCATGTGAAGACAAAAGTTTTCAGCCAGTGGAATAAAATATTTTGCTACTGGGAAAATAGAAAGCTAGGAGTCTTCAAGGCCTACTTTGTAGAAATAAAGTGCTGAGGTTGATGATTCGAAGCCCCATTGAATGAGGAATTTCATGTTACTATGTGAAAGTTTGTATTGTACAGTAAAGACAATGGCATGAAGGGGGTATCAGGTGTGACAACCAATGAGGTGCCTGTACTGTGGATGAAAAGGCCTGGCTCTTTGATGTACTATCCGATGTTCTTCAATGTGCAGGTGTTGGTAGCCTTTAATATTGTCCATGTCAAGTAGAATAAGATATGAAGTTTGTTGCTTGATGGTTTCAATGTAAGATACAGAAGCTGTTGAGTGGAAAAAACAAATTCTATTGTGAAAAAACAACAAACAATCAAATTCTATTGAGGAAGTTAAAAATACATGCAATGCATAAATGCAACAAAATAGAAGATGAATTACTTAGTACAGTACCTCCGACATTTTTGCCAGCATCAAGCGCTCATGGAATCATCCGAAGAGCCAACATTAGTCTCATTCTGCCAACCACAACTGACATTACGAGCTGAGTAGAACTAGAACCCACGTTTTTGCCAACAGCTCCAACGTTCTTGCCAACAACAACTCCAATGTTCTTGCCAGCAGAACCACAGCGGCCACCGGGCTAAGCAGACGAGGCACCTAGAAGAGGGCGAGCAGAACTACACGAGAGCAAGGCTGAGCAGACGCCTTTTGGAGGAGCAGACGAGGCACTTAGAAGAGGGCGAGCAGAACAATTTTCTATAGCAAGAGCAGAAAACTGAGCAGCTCTCAGTTGGATGAGCTCCTCCCGCCTCAGCTCAGGCAGTTTGCTTCATGAGGCAGTTGGCAGTTGGATGCTCAGCCCGGTGGCCACTGGATGGAGGCTGCAACACCGCGCCACCATTGCGCTTCCCTCCACCCATATGCCCGGGCAGCTCTCTGTGGACCCACGGGCGTGCACCACGCTCTCATTGGCGCGGGTGTTACAATGGATGAGGTGCCCATAAGCGACTTCGGTTTGGGAGGGACATGAGTTGGGGGTGGGGGGGGTTGGGGGGGGGGGATTTCTTTTTCGGCCTTTTGTCTAAGATGTGGTTTTTTGGGTTAACACATAGTTCAATCAGGTGTTAGGTTTCCCACAAGGGTTGTTATGTCATTCTTGAACTGGCTTTTGGGTGGGTTCATGCTTTCCATTAGGACAGTGGAAAACAATCCTGACACCTAGTACTTTTCATGTTTCGATTTTTTGGGTGTCTCGTCCAAGGCTTGGAAATTTTCAAATATGGCTTGGAATTTTTTGAGTCAAAGCTTTAGGTTGGTTGTCAAATTAGGTGAAATGAAACTAATTTTTTGGTTCAATTTTTGGGACGGTTTTCCAAGACTTCTGTTGGGGGTTTTATTGGCAACTATGGCCGATATGGAACCACACTTGTTTGGTGTTGATATGTCGTCACCAATCCGAAGTTCAGGATAGTATTGAAATTGGTCCGTCGATGTTGCTAGTGATTATGAGTGAACATTGCTCAAAATCCGCTAGAGCAATGGGCAACATTGTGAACAAATTAAGTTTCTATTACCTAGGTACGATTCAACGTGGTCGACTCATTTGCACTTCCAGCCAAAAGTTTTTTTGGCGACAAGAAGTTTAAGCAACCAGTGGCAGTGGAGTCGTGGATTAACCGGTGGAATAGTTATTATTTTTGGCTAGCACACTTCTCATGGGAAAAGTGTTTTTTTTCCTTTGAATTGACTAAGATTTCCACTCATTCTTTCCAATTTCTAACTCTATCAACTTGACGGGATGGTAGGGAGAGACCTAAAATCTTTTTCGGTGACCATAAAGATTCGAAAAAGGTGGAAAGAAGATACGAGTTGGAATTCGTACTATGAAGTTGGAATTTAGTGATTCCTGGAGACTTGGCATAGTACCGATAAATGGGATTCTAAAATCACCTGAATCATTTATTGAATCTTGATATTTTGAATAAATCTCTAAAGTTTTTGTGTGTTCCATTTAAATCAATTGATTTTTGGAGTGATTGATTGGAAAGTGGACGGTCATCTTGGAGGAAGAACCTGTGGTATGGGACGTAGACTAAATTGGTTATGTTTATTCCAATATGTGAACGGTTATCCTCATCTGGTCGACATAGAGCTACAACAACGCCCGCCAATTTTAAGAGCACAATTCTTGCTTCCCTAGATGGCTAGACTAAACTAGCCAACAAAGACATCTAGAACCAAGATCCATTCACAATTGTACACCCTACAGACTTCCACTTCCCATTTGAGCAGTATGAATATAAGATACTTGCATGTGATGCAGTGATATTTTGGCTTAGTTCTTGCCATACTTGTAGGTGCCTCCATTTGCACACTTGTCGCAGGTGTCTTCTGCGATAGTCTTGGACTTCTTGCAATAGTCACATACACCACCATTTGTCAAAAATGGTGAACTCCTGCAACTTTGCCGCAACACGAACACGAAGCGAAGGTCGAACGGAGAACAATTTGCGAAAGTCAACGTCCCTTGACTCGAAAGACCATGATTCGCAAATCAGTCGCGGATCGAAAACATGCCTCCAGGACTGCGAAAACCGCAAAGGGACGCAAAACGAGAAGACACGAAAGAAATGAAAGGAAACGAAAGAAATGAAGGAGAATCTTTTGCGCTGGCAGCTGGCAGCTCAATGGGCTTGGAGTCTTAGACTTCACGGCCAGCTGAAACTGGTGGCAATGACGACGAGTAACTGATTAGTTGATTAGCGTTAACTAGTCTTGTGATTCTACGTTTAGCTATCTTGTAAATCCACACAATGGAGATATAAACTATCCTTTATGAATCAAAAGGATAACAAACAGAATTTTTGTAATACAGAGAGAGACGTAGTGAGTAGAGCACAAAAAGAAAAAGACTAGAAACGAAATAGTTGTGCATGAAAGTCTGCCAATGAGCAGAACACAGCGAAACAGCAGAGCGTCAGACCACCAACGAGCGAGACATTGACCATTCCGCTCTAAAAATCAAACTGATAATACAGTTGTTCTATTTTTGTGCATCTCCTTGTCTTGTGCCATCTGTCTTGATTGCTAGAATAGAATTTGTTCTGTGATGTGTAGTCACATGTTTAGGTTCCTATGAAGCTTCCGCGCAAAAGAAAATTCAAAGACACAAAATTGTTCATGACAACAAAGCGAAAAGAAAGCTCGTTTCGCGACATGGTATCAAAGCAAGGTTATCACTATTGATATCCCAGCAATGATTTTCTAGACAACACAATATGGCTACAACAATCCAGACAAGAGTAGCAATCAGTCTTGATGGAGCAAATTACATAATCTAGAAATTTGAAATCAAAACACTTTTGAAGGGCGAAGGCATCTGGTCAGTGACCGAACTCTCTGAGGTGCAACCTCCAGAGGGAGACCCGAGGAGAGCTGAATGGATCAGAAAAGATGAACGCGCAATGGCGATCATCGTTTCGTCCATAAATGAAGATCTACTCATGCAGATTGACGACTGCGAAAGCAGCCATGTACCGTGGGAAAGATTGAAACAAAAGTATGAAGTGAGGACTGCAGCTTCAGACATGCACCTTCACAATCAGCTGAAATCTGTACGATGGGATGGCAACCAGTTGGATCAGCACATTAAGAAGATTGGAATGATCTTCGCTCAGCTCACTGCATCAGGACATGAGCACCAGGTCCCAGCACCGCAACAACTGATGTACTTCATGAAATCTCTATCGACGTCCTATCAGCCTTTGAGAATGCTCATATTGAGTCTACCAGATATGACATTCGACAAAGCAGTCAGTCTTGTCACTAATGAGAGACTGATGAGAGACGAAGGAGAGGGAAGCAATGATCAAGAGAAGGCTCTCTTCACAAAAGGAAAGAACAAGAACAAGAACAAGAACAAGCCAAGATTCGAGAAGATCTTCTTCCTGTGATCACTGTCACAAACCAGGCCATATGACCAACAAATGCTGGTTCAATCCAGCAATACCTTGCATGCACTACAAGAAGAAGGGACACTTTGCATACGATTGCAGATTCAACCCAAAGAGAAAAAACAAAGCTGAAAAAGCTAATGTTGCAGAGTCATCCAAGGATGTTGACAGAGGTGACGAAGCCTTCACGATACTTGATGAAGCTTCAACGAACTACATTGAATACGACTACGATGTAGTCATTGATTCAGAAGCAACATCACACATCACCTGGAACAAGAAGATCTTGATCGACTTCAGAGAGCTCGAAAATAACAGAGCAGTGATTCTAGGTGATGGGAGCAGACACGATGTCAAGGCATCGGCACTCTACAGCTGCGAACACTGTCAGGCCAAGCAGAGCTTCCAGGATCACTCTACGTGCCCTCACTCAGAAAAGATCTGCTATCAGTCTCCAAAATGGCAGATCTTGGTATTCAAGTTTTATTTGACGGCAACACATGTCGCATGATCGAGAAAACGACAAACAAGTTGCTGACGGTCGGATGCAGAGAAGGAAACCTCTAACAAGCGAAGATAATCAGCAACTCTAAAAGCATATTAAATGCATCAGAAAATGAAGATCAGCTCTGGCACAAGAGAATGTATCATCTGAACATGCGGAGCCTGTATGACATGTGCAAGAAAGACATAGTCACAGGTTTCAAGATCTCAAGGCCCGAAACTGAGTTCTGCGAAACCTGTGAGAAAGGCAAGCAGAAGCTATCCAGAGTTCAGAGAGAGAGTTCTGGAAGCAGACAATGTCAAAGGAGATCTAGTCGATGAGGCGAAACGAGGCATGGACTCTAGAGCCACTGCCAGAAAACAGAAAGATAGTCGATTGCAAGTGGGTATACAAGAAAAAGATGAAATCAGATGGCACCATTGGCCTCTACAAGGCAAGGCTTGTCGCGAAGGGCTACACATAGAGATATGGTGTTGATTATTTTGACACATATTCGTCGATGGTCAAGATGACAAGCATACAACTACTCCTTGCATACGCCACAGAGCACAATCTGGAAATTCATCAGATTGATGTGAAATCAGCCTTTCTCCATGGAAATCTAGAGGAGAAAATCTTCATGAAGTAGTCTGAAGGTTTTGAAGATCCCGACAATTGACAATATGTCTGTCGGTTGCAAAGATGCATCTGTGGTCTAAAATAGGCATCACGAGCTTGGTACAAGAAGCTCTATGGTCTTCTTAAGTCTCTAGACTTCAATCCTACACAACCGGACTATAATGTCTACATAAAAAGAGTAGCAAAAGATTTTGTGATACTGATAATCTTCGTGGATGATTCCCTAATGATAAAAAATTCCTTGATGATGATCAACAACACGAAGAGTCAGATTTTTGAAAGCTATGAAATCACATATCTTGGAGAAGCAACGAAATGCCTCGGGTTGGAGATCAGAAGAGATTGAACAAAGGGTGAAATGCACTTGAGTCAGTCAAAATATGCCAGAAAGGTGCTAAAATAGTACCACATGATGGACTGAAGGCCACACCAATGATAGCTGGAGCCAAGCTCATGAAGCAGGATTGCCCAAAAACGGAAGAGGAAGAACAGAAGATGGCAGGTATACCCTACCAAAACTTAATCGGTAGTCTGATGTACCTTACAATTTGTTCTATGTTTACACCTTGAGCCAATTCTCTTCCAATCCTGGCATGGCACATTGGCAAATGGCAAAATGAATCCTACAGTATCTGCAGGGTACCCAGAATATGAGATTAACCTACAGTTCAGAAAATGAAAGAAAAAGATTCGAGCTGCACCACTATAGTGATGCAAGTTGGGCGAGCTGCAAAGATGACAACAAGTCCATAATTGGAGGATGTACCATAGCCTGCGGAGCTGCAATCAGTTGGATATGCAAAAAGCAAACCTTGATAGCCCAATCCTCTTGCGAAGCTAAATACGTCGCAGCTTCAAAGGTGGCGAATGAGGTAGTGTGGCTGCACATGATGCTGGAGGCAATCGGGATACCACAAGAAGGGCCAAGCATGATGATGATGGACTCTCAGAGTGCCATCTATCTGTCCCAGAATCCTGTCTTCCATTCAAAGACAAAACACATACCTCTGAAGTACCATCACATTCAAGATTTAATCCCGAAAGGAGAGCTCCAGTTCCAGTATATAAAATCAGAAAACATGATTGGAGATCTGCTCACAAAGCCGCTCGACAAGCCACTCTCTGACAAGCAAAGAAGGGCAATTGGATAAAATGTGCAAAGCTGCAAGGTTCAAGAGGGAGTGTCAGAAATGGTGAGCTCCTACAACTTTGCCGCAACACGAACACGAAGCGAAGGTCGAACGAAGAACAATTTGTGAAAGTCAACGTCCCTTGAGTCGAAAGACGAACGATTCGCAAATCAGTCGCGGATCAAAAACATGCCTCTAGGACTGCGAAAACCGCAAAGGGACGCAAAAAGATAAGACACGAAAGAAAGGAAACGAAAGAAACGAAGGAGAATCTTTCGCGCTGCCAGCTGGCAGCTCAACGAGCTTGGAGTCTTAGACTTCACGCCCAGCTGAAACTGGTGACAACGACAACGAGTAACTGATTAGTTGATTAGCGTTAACTAGTCTTGTGATTCTGCGTTTAGCTATCTTGTAAATTCCACACAGTGAGATATAAACTATCCTTTCTGAATCAAAAAGATAACAGATAGAATTTATGTAATACATAGAGAGATGTAGCGAGTAGAACAGAAAAAGAAAAACACTAGAAACGAAATAGCTGTTCATGAAAGTCTGCCAACGAGCAGAACACAACGAAAGAGCAGAGCGTTAGGTCGCCAACGAGCGAGACACTGACCATCTCGCTCTAAAAATCAAACTGATAATACATTTGCTCTATTTTTGTGCATCTCCTTGTCTTGTGCCAAAGGCATGATTGCTAGAATAGAATCTATTATGTGATGTGTAGTCGCGTGTCTAGGTTCCTGTGAAGCTTTCGCGCAAAGGAAAATTCAAAGACACAAAATTGTTCGCGACAACAAAGCGAAAAGAAAGCCCGTTTCGCGACACCACTGGCACACTTGTCGTAATTCTCCTCGATCGCTGTCTCAATGCGAGACTTATTGCCACAGTCGGAGATGCCACGTTGGCACACTTGTTGCAATTCTCAGCAACCACAAGGGAATTGAAGCTGAAGAAGCTGCACCCATGAAACAAACACGTGATCCTGATTCCCGAATTGAGGAGTAAGCTCCTAGAGGATTCGGTCAACAGAGTAGCAGAACGATCCTTCTCAATTCACCAAAGATACCTTTTCGGGGGAGATCAGTGAGGTACTTTACCTGTAATATCATGAAGTCCCGTTCCCAGAGAAATCAATCATGATTTTGCCACTGCACCTACACTCACAATGGAGGTCAAATGATAATCAAGGTAAGCAAACCAAAGACTCTTGTCAAGGTGAAAGCAAAAACTCATATCTCCGGTTTCCACAATATAGAAGTGCCTGCTCAAAATGAAAAGACCAAGCCAAACGCAAAATCTTTGGTGAGATGAGTAGCCCACCTGAGCACCCATTTTCCGCAAGACATTACATTGCAAAAATCAGGTCAATTAACACAAAAACACTTTTAGATCAACCAATAGAAGATTCAACTCTCGCAGATCAAGTTGCCAGAATAGGAATACCGTCTGTTCTCAGAAGAAGCTGAGATAATGCAGATGTTGTGATGCAGATGAAAGCATAAGAAGTGTAGTGAATATTGAGCAGGGCAGCAAGGGAATAAGATGTTAAATTCGTGCATCACTCTTCTTTATATCTTTTTCTTGTTCTTGTTAGCTTTAGCTTTAGCTTTTGCTTATGGATCATGCAAACTAAATAAAAAACCTTTTGCTTTTGCTTATGCCCCATGCATTCTTTGCATGACTTCGTAGTGCCAACAAATACATGTTACTTTAGCCCTTAACAAAGAACCTTTTGCTTTTGCTTATGCCCCATGCATTCTTTGCATGACTTCGTAGTGCCAACAGATGCATGTTATTTTAGCCCTCAACAAAGGTTCCAACCTTAAAATTTTAGACCATCACCGCATAATATCCTTTAACGTTGACTTTTTTACAAACTCCATTGACCAACCTCAACACATAGTATTGCCTTTGCAAGGCAAGGCCAACAAAGCTCTTTGTACCTTTTTGCTTGAACAAAGCTTGATGACCATTTCATCCTAGTTAGAGTAGCAGGTTTAAACATTATCTTATGTTCCACAATGATGTAGATCCAAGTTGGGAGTTTAAGTAGCAAGGTGAAACATCATCTTAAGTGTATTAAGCTTTGATAGTATCCACAATAATGTGTAGTTTAAGTTAAATACGAGGCCAATAGATGATAGGAAGGGTTACATTGTGACGACTTGATATTATCCACAATCATGCATAGCCAAGTTTGAAGCGAGAAAGCTCCTAGGTGTCTACTAGGAGCTTGCCTTCTTGGGTGTAGAGCCAATCTTTATTATCCAATTTGGCTAATGGGGACCCAAGTGTATTTTGTAGGTCATAGGTGTTGAAAACACCTTAGTTGGCCCCTTACTAGAACCTAAACATCACTCTCTTAAGTGCACAAACCATCACTCTCTTAAGTGCACAAACCATCCAAAGAATTTATCACTCTCTTAAGTGCACAAACCATCCAAAGAATTTACATCCTATGTAGTGGGCATCCTCGACAAAGTCCCAAGCCCAAAGTTGGACCTTCGAGCCCACGGACCACCACCTTCATTGCTACCTTTCAAATGAAAATTCACAAGCCCACCAGAGCCAATGGGTCGAGAGCTGGGCAACAAGTTGGTTCTTGTCAATGGATGTCGCTCAC
Source organism: Diphasiastrum complanatum (assembly GCA_029204225.1). Classification (NCBI taxonomy): domain Eukaryota; kingdom Viridiplantae; phylum Streptophyta; class Lycopodiopsida; order Lycopodiales; family Lycopodiaceae; genus Diphasiastrum; species Diphasiastrum complanatum. Next base: position 18,761,553 of record CM055093.1, on the reverse strand, counting down.
AATGTTGTGTGCTCCTATCAGGCTCGACATACTGCAAGATTTTCATTGTAAATTTGTGCAAAATCAATCCTATAGTACGTAATGCTCAGTGCTCAGAGTTCATTTGTATTTTGAAAGCACCTCCTCGCATATAATTTTCAAGCAGAGTGTTCCTAATGCCACGATCTGCAGAATGAGCTGTGACAGCTGGATTAGTAGCATGTTCTGCAGGAACGATCAATCTGACACCTGGAATACTAGTGCATTCTGCAAGAGCAGGGGAAGTCCTGGGCCCGAGGGCCTTCCGTGCAGTTCGGGCCATGCCCTCGGGCTCCCGCCCTCCCAGCACGGAAGGCCCTCGGGCAGGGACTTCCTCCCCACAAAAAATCTTGCTAGGCACCAAACAACACAATTAAAACAATTGATGGGCTTGGAAAGGCCCCAATGTGCATGTCTGATTCCAGTAGAAATTGACACTTGTATACACCTCTCATCCTTCATAGTAGGCAGCCAGCTCTCTCTCTCTCTCTCTCTCACTTTTGTTTCTTTCTTATCTTTTTGCACAGTATAGGTGGAGAGATCATCATCCCCAGCGAAGAGATTTGTTGAACAGAGATGCAGCGAAGACACAAATTCAGTAGAGACTTTTGTTGAGAGCGTCAGTTATGAGGAGACTACTGCAATTGCGTCAGGTTACGGACTCGCTGCATGGTGTGGATGATTTGTCCACTGCCGAATTGCAGACTAGTATTAGTGAGAGCTGGTGGAATAAAGCCGATGAGTCGGAGGTGTGGCAGGATTGGGTATACTATTCTCTGGCAGCAGCCTACGCTTTAGTTGCCATCGCTGCACTGGTAAGCCCGAGGCCCTCCTATCAATCCATTGTTGTAATGCGTGCTGTTCCGTGTTACGTCGTGATTACATTTCACTACATGCAAAATGTATCATATACTAGGTTTTGCTCAAGTTATGGGGATGAACAGCTTTCGTTAGCCAGCATCTATTTCTGTTCGAGGGTAAGCCCATACTTCATGATAATCAATAGTTGGAGTGAATTTCCCATACCCTAAGTTAGTAGTTTTAAAACCTAATTTTTAGGATGCTTTTCATATTTGAGAGCCTGAAATCCATTTCTAGCTTGTATGTCATTTTTTAGTGGTCAATATGAATTAGCAAAGGTCAACAGCACTAGCAAGACATTGTGACGAGAAATCATCTTACTTTATTTATTTTAATCTTGTACAATATAAGAATACAAATATCACATAGAGCATTATGTTGATAATGAGTAGTAAAGTTGCCATTACATGACAATCCATCATATAACAATCTTTAACTAACATCACTGTACAACAGCCGGAAACAAAGCATGAAGCAGATAGTAGATCCTCTTCTTAAAGTTGCATTTGAGTGAAGCAATCAAGAAAGCTAAGATTCAAATTTTACTTGGTTGTCAAGATCCTTTGTGTCTATGTTCCACACCATTAACCAACATGCTAGATCAAATACTTCAATAGCCTGCTAGCACACACACCTGAAGGTTAGCTGAGCTACCCTGAGCCTGGGACCTTAGCTACTCTGAGCGAGATTCCATACAATAAGTGCTTGGCTCCCATATTGGAGATGTACACCCCTGAGGATGACTTCGTGTAGCAAATTGGCTCTAGACCTACATTGTCGTCCATGTTCCCCTTGGAAGTCATTCCTTTCGAAGATTAATCCTCTCTTAAGGCTTGGCATGCTTATTGAGCCTTGAGCCGTAGAAGTTAAATGCTCTTACTTTTGAGCTTAGTTGAACTAAGGTCCCGTTTTTGCAAGCATGGTTACTGACCCAAAACAAGGGCTAGTCCAATCATGTTCATTAGGGTTAGCATTTCCATCCCCTTAACATGAAAAGTTCTAGGAGATGCTCTTTTGAACTTATCATCCATTGTTTTGACATGCTTTCCAAGGCTTTGGATCCGAAATCAAGTTTTAGACACAATTGGAAAGTGGATCCCTTCCATAGAGCTATTGATATTGTATAGTATTTCGTATGTTTGAAACATGGGGGTTACAAATGTCCAAAGTTATCTATTTCTACATCTACTTTATTCCTTTGTCAAATTTGTTCATAGCTTTAAAGCGCTTTTTGGGTATCCTTTGTTCATACTGCTATATAGCAGTCCCAGTCTATATCACAAGCTTGAGATGCATTTCTATACCCTGTTAATGTTAGTATTTGCACCTTCCTTTGTCACCCTTAGTCAGGTCAGCTTGATCGGCGTACATGTGGCTATTTTGTGTCATCTATTACTATCTTCAAGTGGCACTCTTGATTTGTTTGACTGGCATGGCATTTTTTGGTATTCCTTAATATGCAATAGAGTTTCGCAGTTGCATAATAGCAGAGTCCTATTGACATGCAACAACTATTTTATGGTGCATTTGCAGAATCTTGGCATCGTTGTTTTAATAACCTTCTTATTCCATGCTCTAAGCATCTGTTACATCTTGACTCATTTCTTTGACATTCGTGTTCCTTTCGTATAGCACTATGGTCAACAAGCAGTAGTTTATATCTATTGTTGCGGTTTTTGTGTTCCTCAGTATCTCTAACAATTTCTTTAGGTGACATTTTTATCACATTCTTTAGGCCATGACAGTCATATGTATTTCCTTATGTAGGATTCCTGGTCCATATGACTAGCATGATACAAAATTTTTTGGAGCAGCCTTGTTCTTGCACTCTTCTCCTCTGATGTTCACCATGATGCCTTCACCTGGCATTCTTGGTTTATTTGTATAGTCACGAGTCTTCATATCAAAGATGAATTTCTCCTATGTATTGCCAACGTTGAGAGCTTTTTTTTTTTTCACTTGGCGAGAGTTGTAAACATATATAAGGACCTTATTACCGGGCCATTAATCACTGGGAGCCCATTAGTCGTTGTTACACAGTTCATTTTGTTTGGTTCATTTTGATAGGACTAATTGGTACCTGCCACGGGGCCAAGTGGCAGGGGGTATATCAGCACCAGCCCTATTTTGGTAGAATTCCCTAAGGGGCCTCAAAAAAGTACGAGTAGGATAACTTCCAGCCATTCGATAGTTTATTATTCTAATGTTCTTGAGTCATTTATAGAAGATTAACACAACACTTTCTATGCAGGAGGTACTGCAAGCCACTTCATGCTCATCTAGTTAATTGTACAATAATTTGCAGATTGTTATATGATCATCAATTTGTTGTTCTATAGTGTTTTTATGATGCTCTATGTGATATTTGTTCTTGACTAGAATCAAGACCTAACTGTCCCATAGCATTCTGTTGGAAATCAGAATAGATAACTGCAACTTTTGGGTTTTTAAACTGATTGTTAGGTGCAACTGATTCGTATACAACTTCGGGTACCAGAGTATGGCTGGACAACTCAGAAGGTGTTTCATTTCTTGAACTTCTTAGTCAGTGGCGGTAAAGTCCTAATCAAAATTACCACCCCCCTTTTTTTCTTTGCAAGCTGTGTTTGGGGTTTTCTGTGGTCTGGAGCATATCTTTACTTGGGACGCAATTTTTGGCAGTTCGAGCAATCACGTTTCTTTTCCGTCATGAGTTGCAATCATTGCCTGAGGTAATGTTTTTCATGGAGTTGTAAGTTTAATTGCTCTTTTTTAAAGGCTTTGTGGCTCCGTTGTACCTTGTAATGTTGGACTGTATGTGTGATGACAGGTTTTTCGGTCCATTCTTCTGGACCTGCCTGGAATTTTGTTCTTTTCAACATACGCGCTTCTGGTGCTTTTTTGGGCTGAAATATATAACCAGGTAAGGAACTACCAAGGTTCCAAATGCTGATTAGTAAGAGTTTTTTTTTGTTGAAACTGATGGGTGAAGGCCAAATTAGTGCAAACAAAGGAGTTTTGACGGTTTCAGAGAATTTGAGTGTTTCAGGGAGTAACATACTCTTGTTGGAATGTATTTCTTATCAATATTTTAAACACTTCTTTTTCAGGCAAGGAATCTGCCTACCGACAAGTTTCGTCCAGTCTTTTTGACATTAAATGCGGCTGTGTATGTCATCCAGGTAGATGAAACTTATATTTGCCTTTGCAAGTTGTTTAGATAGCTTCTGCCAAATTTTTTTTAAGTTCATAAATTTGCTGACCAATCTGTTACAGTTTCTTCGTTGACTTTGCCTCAGATCCTAATTTGGCTTATTGAAATATGGAAACCTAGCAACACTTTGGAAACTGGCTCCAAGCTCTTCTTTGCTGGTACTCATTCTCAAACTTGGCCTGTTGATTATCTTGGTTTTCTCTTGTGAAAACTAGTCAAGGAAAACAACTTTAATAGCAACCAATCTCTTAGTCAATCAGTACATCAGGACATGCTTCCTCATTGATAACAACAAATCAGACAATAGCAGAGGATGCTTGAATGTAAGGAAGCTGCAGTCATAGAAATTGGTACTGACTTTCTCTGTTAGATTGTCCAGCATAGCATGTTTCCTAATTTGTAAGATCATCAGAACAAATGGTAGAATGTCCCCCGATAGTACATGTGTTATCCTCAGAAGCTGTCTTTCTTAGCCTTTCAAGCAAAATGAAACTTCATTACAGTGGCAAGAGCATGTCACCACAAACGAACTCTTATTGTGTACCTTTCGGCGACAGTGATGGCACTGTCTCTGTTGTTGGAATCTGTGTCCTAGAACCACTTATTATTGAGGTCTTTATTCTACTATGTAATAGATGGTGCATGGTTATCCCCTGTTTCTGACCTGGATCCTAGGTTTGCCACTTTAACCTTCTGGCCTTAGCCTCGTCGCTTTTGCCTCTGCTTCTCTAGCATGTTGCTCTGCATGGGCCACGGCCCATCTGATAGATGATGTCTCTGCCTGCATCTCACGATGTGACCTCTGTGATAAGTTACTTTCAACTGCTTTTTTGGGTGGCATAAATGTGCTTTGGTGTTTTACTGAGATTCTTGTCCTTATGATCTACTGAGAATCACACATGGTTGACATGCCAAGACATCTCTGCTAGTAGTTCAGGTAAAAAATCATGTTCAAACACAATGAGTTGAACCATAATTTGGTTGCCTTACAACTTCGACGCCATTGCATGTTTGGAGTCTGGATTGGCAGCCATCTTGTATAGATCATCCTGCAGAAACACAATATGCTTCAACGCAAGAAAGCAATGCTCTATTCTGGTGAGAGTCAAATCCAGCTAGCTTTAGGTGTGGACTATGTTAAGTGCTCACCTCTTCATAATGACAAAGGCAAAATTTTGATGCATGTGTTAAAGTTGCCATGTTCCCATGTCTTTGGGACATGTTACCACCTTCGCATTTGTCACGTTCTCAACTTAACATTCCCGAACCCAAGAATTTGAAGAACGAGTCTTTTAACAAGCAATGTTTCCACATTTCTTGCTTGTTATCAAGCTAAGAAATGGCCACTCCTAGGCATCCACCATGTTAGAATTGAAGAGATTCTCTTATCGAAAATAGATTTCTATGCTATTCTAGCAAAATTGGTACTAACTTAGGTACCTATACTAAAAATAGAAATAGGCCTTTTAGCATGCAGGCTGGCCTCTACAATTAACCATTAATTCTAACACTCCCCCTTAATGGATAATTGATTATCAATAACACCTAGGAGAGTCCTGAACTTCTCAAATTTTTCACGAGCAAGTCCTTTTGTGAAGATATCTGCAACTTGATCATTGGTGTCACAGTAGATCAACTCTACTTCACCACTTTGTAACTTTTCTCGTATAAAATGCTGCTGAACTTCAATATGCTTTGACCTACTATGAAATACTGGATTCTTTGCAAGCTGAATACAACTCTGATTGTCACACCATAGAATTGTAGGTTCAACTTGTTCTATATGAAGATCTTTTAGAATCCTTCGTAACCAAATTGCTTCACAAGTTGCTGATGTAGTAGCCCTGTACTCTGCCTCTGTAGAAGATAAAGCAATTGTTGGTTGCTTTTTACTACTCCAAGATATAGTTCCTGTTCCAAGATTAAATGCATATCCTGTAGTTGATTTTCTATCTTCTGCATTTCCTGCCCAACAAAACCCTCAAGTTTTATTTTTGTTCCTTTACCATAATAAATGCCATACCTGAGTGTCCCTTTGACATAACGCAAAATCCTTTTTGCCACTTTCCAATGACAAACTTTTGGTAAAGACATGAACTGACTCACCATGCTCACTGCATATGAAATGTCTGGTCGAGTAGTCGTTAGATAGATAAGACTACCTACAAGCTGCCTATAAAGTGTTTCATTCACACTTTCAGAATTTTCCTCTTTTGTAAGCTTTACACTTGGATCATATGGTGTAGAAATGGACTTACAATCAAGCATGTTAAACTTCTTGAGTAACTCTCTTGCATACTTTGCTTGTGATATGAAAAGACTTTCCTTTGATCTCCAAACTTCAATACCCAAACAATATTGAAGTCTCTCTAAATTTTTCATATCAAACTCCTGTGAAAGATTGTTCTTTATCTTCTCTATTAGTGACTTATTTGACCCTGTGATAATAAGATCATCTACATAAAGAACAATAATGAATATGTCATCCAAATCTTTCATAATATCAAATGGTTCACCATCACCTTGACTACTTAATTTCAGGCCTGTCTCAGTAGGTGTAGCAACCAGCTTGCAATCTTCCATCTTGAACCGCTTCAAAATCTGCCTAATGTAGCGTTCTTGAGAGATGAAAATTCCAACCCCTTCTTGTACAAATTCAAGACCAAGATAAAAATGCAACAGCCCTAAATCTGAGGTTTCAAAAACCATACCAAGATCAAGTATTACGGCATCAATCTGCTGGTCATTACTTCCCATAATAATAATATCATCAACATATAGCAAAATAATGATGATATAATCTGAAGTATGCTTGACATAACGAGTAGATTCGCTAGGACTATTAGTAAACCCTCGATCACAAAAGTAGGCATATATCTTTTGATACCACATCCTCGGAGCTTGCTTCAGTCCATAAAGTGCTTTCTTGAGAAGACAAACTTTATCTTCTTGGCCTTCAACCAAAAAACCAGCAGGTTGTTGAAGGTACACTCATTGAGATCACCATTGAGGAATGCTGTCTTTATGTCAAGTTGCCGCAAATGCCCTCACGGTAGTCATCCAAGCAGTAGGAGAAAAAGTCTCCTCATAATCAATCCCCTTTTGCTGAGCATAGCCTTTGGCAACAAGCCTTGCCTTGTACCTTTCAATGGTACCATTTGCCTTATACTTGATTTTGTATACCCATTTAGAACCAATTGCCTTCTTCCCATGAGGAAGATCAACAAGAACCCAAATCTGGTTCTTCATAAGTACCAAATCTGGTTCTTCATAAGTGAGTCATACTCATCTTGCATCGCATCCTCCCAACATTTTACTCCCTTGGCCTGCTCATAAAAATCAGGCTCTTCCGCAATATCTCCATGAGATGTAAGAGCAAAATCTGAAAAATCAGCATAGTCCATTGATTTTGTAGAGGCACGTGTCTTTTCATCACTTGGCTGTCCAAGATCTTCCAAAACTGGTCCTTGTTGTCCAACAGTTCCTGCAAGCTGATTTTGAGCAACAACGGGCGGTTCTTGTTGAACATTAGGCTCTAAACTTGATGAGGTGCACATGCGACTATTGTGGGAAAGATGGCCACATACCCACCAAGTGCTGGTGCAATCCAAAGATACCATGCATCCATTGCAAGATCACCGGTCATGCAGCCATCTATTGCGATCAAAACCTAAGGAAGAAGAAAGGAAAGTCGAAGGCACACGTTGTGGAAGACAACTCTACTTTTGAAGCTGGAGAGGCATCCAAATCAGCCGAAGAGCTTTCATGCACCTACATGATCCATGAGCATGAAGAATGCAATATGGTCTCTTCAATTAACTCGGAGATTGAGATGGTGCTCGACTCGGGTGCCACCTCACATATAGTTTCTAGTAAAAATATTGTGTCAAATCTTTCTTCTATCTCTTATGAAAAGCAAGTAATATTAGGAGATGGTAGCATGCATAAAGTTGAGGGAATAGGGGATCTAACACTTAGAACTTCCAAGGGGATGTTAGTTTTGAATGGAGCTCTCTATGTTCCTTCCTTAATGAAAGACCTTATTTCTGTAGCTAAAGTAATTGATGCAGGATTAAAGGTATCCTTTGATACGGATGTATGTCGAGTCTTAGACATGAAGACAAAGTCTATTGTAACTCATGCAAGGAGAAGAAATAACCTTTATTATTTAGAGGTTTTACCAAATAAAGAAGAGTTGCATGTAGTGTCAGACTTAGATTTCTTATGGCATAGAAGATTATGTCATGTATCTTTGAAGTCACTTCATGAAAGAAGTTCAGCAGGCCAATTTGTTGGATGTAAGATCCAAGAAGGAATCACTAATCTCCAGTGTGATGTCTGTTATAAAGGGAAGATGCACAGATCTCCTTTTAACAAGCAAGGTTTTCGAGCCAAGAAGCCTTTAGAAATGGTTCATACAGATATTTGTGGTCCTATGAATGTTCCTTCTTTAGATGATGCTCAATATTTCATTACGTTCATAGATGATTATACAAGAATGTGTATTGTGTATTTCTTGAAGCAAAGATCCAAGGCATTTGAAATGTTCAAAGAATTTCAAGCTTTTGCAGAAAGGACTACAAAACACAAACTCATTCTTTTAGGGTGTGATGGAGTAGGAGAATACATATCTAATGAGTTTCTAGACTATTGCAGACAAAAGGGCATTACACATCAGGTGACTACAGCTTATACTCCCCAACATAATGGAGTTGCCGAAAGAAGAAATCAGACTCTAGTGGAGGCAGCTAAGTGCATGCTTGCACATGCACATCTTCCCAAAACTTATTGGGCCGATGCAGTTGGAGCAGCCATTTACCTCTTCAATCGAGTATTGAAAATTTCTCCATATCCAAAATCTCCATATGAATTATGGTGGGGAAGGAAGCCAAGTATTGCTATGCAAGAGTTTTCGGATGCCTAGCACACGTGTTTGTGCCTATGGACAAAAGAACAAAGCTGGACCAACATTCCAAAGTAGGTATATTTATTGGTTATGTAAATAGCACTTCTTATTACAAAGTCTATTTCCCTTCAGAAAATACTACTTTGGAATGTAGAGAAGTTATCTTTGAAGAAGACAAATTTCTAGATAACATAGATCAAATGGGATTCGACTTTTATGATCCATTTGTTTCTGAAGTACCTAAACCAAGTGCAGAACCATATGTAGATTTACATGATGACATGCAAGATCCAGGAAGCTCAGCAAGACCAAGGAGAATTCAGCATGGAGATATACCTGAAGAACTACTTCGAAGATCCTCAAGGCTTGGTAAGGAACCCATGAGGGAGAATCAACACAACTACCTCGTGGAGGCATGTTGTTTTGCAGGAGAACCCGAATTCTATAAGGAAGCTATAGGAGGAAAGGAAAAGGACAAGTGGCTGCTGGCCATGCAAGATGAAATAGATTCCATGCATCGAAGGAAGGTATGAAATCTCAAACCTCTACCTGAAGGAAGGAAAGCAATCAAGTGCAAATGGATATTTCGATACAAGTTTGGACCAGACGACATGATCAATCGATACAAAGCTCGATTGGTGGCAAAAGGTTTTACTCAAAAGTATGGTATAGATTACTTTGACACCTTTTCCCTGGTTATCAAACATTCTAGTGTGAGATATATTTTTGCATTTGCTGCCCAATATGGTTTAATTGTCCACTTAGTGGATGAAAAAACAGCCTACCTTTATGGAGAATTACAAGAGGAGCTATATATGGAGCAGTCCCGAGGGATTTACATCCCATGAGTTTCCTGATTATGTTTGCTCTCTAAGGGGGAGCATATATGGCCTAAAGCAATCAGCAAGGGCCTGGTTCCAAAAGAAGGATGAAGGTTTGAAATTTCTTGGTTTTACTCCAACTAATGCTGATCCAAATGTTTATACTAAGTACCTTAATGGGGAATAGTAATCATTGGAGTTTATGTTGATGATACATTGATTGCCACTAGGTCCATAGAAAATATGGAGATAGTCAAGAAGCAAATATCCTCTATATTTGAAATTGTTGATATGGGAGCCAAGGTTTATCTTGGGGTGCAAATTGAAAAGGAAAGCTCTAGCTATTTCCTACATCAATCTCTCTATATTTCAAAGCTTCTTGACAGGTTTAACATGCAGGATTGTAAGGGGAAAATGGTTCTTATGCCTACAGGAACCATACTATGAAAGGATGATTGTCCTACAACCGAGGAAGAAAAAGAACAAATGGCTCTTATTCCTTATCAGCATCTTATTTCCCTTATATATATCTAGCAACTTGGATTAGGCCTAAAATAGCTTTTTCAGTTTTCAGCCTTAGTCAGTTCAATGCTAATCCGGGCTTGAAGCATTGGAAGTTAGCACAACATGTTTTGAAATATCTCAAGCATACTATAAACTATGGACTTTATTTTTCCCATGACAAGAGTATAGAGATAATCACCTATACAGATGCAAGTTGGATGTCCAGGAAGGATGATTCAAAAAGCATCTCTGGATGTGTTTGTCTAGTTGCAGGTACAGCCATCTCATGGGTATGTAAAAAGCAATCAATTGTTGCTCAATTTTCTTGTGAATCAGAATATGTAGCAGCAGCAAAGGCGTGCAATGAGATCTTATGGATGCAATATATTTCGAACCAGCTTGGTGTCTTTCAAGAAAATCCTTACTTACTTCTCAGGGATAACACTTCAGGTACCAACTAAGCAAGGATTCAGTATTTCATCCAAGAACCAAACACATAGCAATGAGATATCATCACATCAGAGATTTGGTTGAAAAAATCATTCATTTCTCTCTTAAATCTTGTCAGATTTGCATGAGATTTGTTGCAAACTGATCCATAGAGGAGGGCGCTCCTCCTCTGATCTTCTCCCACTCAAATTCCACTATTCTAGAAGCAGGGCAGCCACCGAACAATCTGGAGTAGGGCGCTGGATCTGGTTTTCAATTTTCATTCTATCTCTTTCATAAATTGTCAGATTTGAATAGGATCTTTTGTTAGTGGTTTCTCTTGCATAGGCTTTGTCTTTCATAGTGAATAGAAGTCATATAGAAGCTGATCAAAATCTGATTTTTCAGATCTGAGGCACCTATTTGATGTAGCCAGCAAGTAGGGAATAATCCACATCTTGGTTCATTCAATAGCAATGAATAGAGTTCAAATAGGATTGAATTAGGATCATTCTTATGATCTACAGCTTGCTGTTCTATGTGTATTTCAGATGCATGTTTCATTCCTAGATTTGTTAGGCTCAAGTAGTCCTTGAAAATAGCATCTCTAGGGTCCTGAATCCAGATTTTAAGCTATTCTAGCATTCTCTGTTTTTACAACATTGGGCAGGTCGAAACTGGTTGATTGTTGCCCCTTATCTTCAGCAATAGAAGATGGTACCAAATCTGGAAAAACTTCAACATTCACACTATGTGGGCTGTCCCCCTTCAAGATATGAGTTGGGGCCACATCCAATGAATTCTTTTCATCAAAATGCACATCACGACTAACAATAATCTTGTTAGTGCTCAAATTGAACACAACCTATAGCCTTTGCTTTCACTACTATAGCCAACAAAAATGCATTTAACTCCTTTATCCTCCAGCTTTGTACGAAGTTTATCCGGAACAAAAGCATAAGCCATACAACCAAAAATACGAAAGTGAGAGATTGTAGGCTTCTTTTCATACCAAACTTCATAAGGAGTTAATACTTTCAATGCTTTAGTAGGACAACGATTGCTTATGTATGCTGCCGTTATAACCGCTTCAGCCCAAAACTTGTGAGGCAGCCCCTTTGCTTTGAGCATGTAACGGGCCATCTCCATAAGTGTGCGATTCTTTTGCTTGGCAACACCATTTTGTTGAGGCATATAGGGAGTTGTCATTTGATGTAGAATTCCCTTTTCTCGAAGAAATGCACCGAACGTATTCTTAATGTATTCCCCTCCTCGATCGGTGCATAGGGTCTTCAAAGAATGCCCAAACTGATTTTCCACCATTGCTAGAAAATCTTTGAAACGTTGAAAAACTTTCGATTTAGCCTTCATAGGATAGATCCATGTAAAACGGGAAAAGTCGTCACAAAAAAAATGCACTTTCCAATGGATTCGGTCCTCATTGGACCACAAACATCACTATGAACCAAATCAAATTTATCAAGAACCCTTATAGTTTCATCAATCGGAAAAGGTTTCCTTTGAAACTTTCCAAGTATGCACCCCTCGCATACATGCCCTTCCGGCTGCTCAATAGTAGGAATGTCTTCTACCATATTAAATGTCTTCAACTTCTTCAAACTTGCAAAATTGAGATGCCCAAACCTTACGTGCCACAATTCAGCCAACTCCAATGATTGTGATGTAGAAGCAACAGGACATGTAGAGGGAATTTGTCGCTCATAGGTATTTATAATGAATAAGCCAGCATGCATTGCTCCCGAAACAATAATCAAGAGTGATATTTTAGGATCCTTGACAAGAGACTTATCTTCGTTGAACTCAACAATTAGTCCTTGCTTCAACATAGTTGATACCGAACGATTCTTCTTGATTCCCGGAACATAAAGCACATTCTCAATGTACTTTTCTTCACCATTAGGCAGAATGATGGCTACAATTCCTACAATTCCAATTCCATGAACAGAATAAGATGCATTATCCGCACATTGTACCTTGCTTTAATTTTGCACTTTCACTAATTTAGAGAATGCTTCTTTGCGAGAAGTCATATGACGAGTAGCACCACTATCAATCACCCACTCAATGGGCTGAAAATCAGCAACTTGCAAAATAGAATCTGAATTCCTCATAGATGTAGAAGTATTAGTAGAAGCAACATTAGACACAAAAGCATAGTCTTGGTTGACGAGATGACCACTAGCTTCAAGCTCTTGCTCCAAAGTAGCAAGTGAAGCACTAGTATCAATGCCTTTACTCTCCTCTTTCGCAAGTTTCTTCTTACAATCCTTGATGAAGTGCCCATACCTTTTGCAATAATGGCACTTCCCTTTCTTCTTTTGAGTGTTGACATTTTGACCTCCAACGGGCTTTTGCTCATCCTTGGAAGAAGGCTTCCCCTTTCCTTTTGACTTGCCTTTGCCCTTGCCTTTCGTGAAGAAAGCTTGATCTTGTTGAGTGTCACCCGCAAAATTTTGCCTCGTTTGCTCCTCTGAAGAGTAGCCCAACAAGTTCATCAAAGGAGAGTTGCTGTCCCCTAAGAGAGATACTCAAAGATGAAACAAATGGAAGATAAGATGAAGGTAATGAGTTGAGAGTAATGGAAACAAATTGAGCATCCTCAATTATCTCATCAATATTGAGAAGTTCCTCACGAAGATCCTTGATCTTCGTCAAGTAATTGGTCACTTGATCCCCTTCTTGCATCTTCAACAAAGAAAGCTGATTTCTAAGATACACCACTCTTGTTGGATTTTTGACTCTATACATAGTATAAAGTGTATCCCACGCACTTTTAGATGTCTTATAAGACCTAATATGAGGTAAGATAGATCTTTTCACAGCAAGAGCAACCATAGAATGTGCTTGTGCATCCCTTTTATCCCACTTCTTTTGTTCTTCCGAAGATGGAGAAGATGATGTTGATGATGATGATCCACGAGGTGTAGGAGGTGCCAAAGACGGACGCCTTTCCTCATCACCATTGACCAAATCCCATAGCCCTTTCGCTATGAGAAGATTCTTCATCATGCAACTCCACAAGGAGTAGTTTGTGCCATCCAACCGATCTTCACTAAACAAAGAACTGATAGCTTCCGATTCTTTAGCCATTACTTCCAACAGAATTTCAGCTTGTAGTAGATAGGAAAGAGAGCCTTTCCACAACCAAATCTACTCAAAAAATTTGCAGCAAACAAAGAGCTGAAAGTAGGAGCACAAGATGTCTTTCAATCTGCAACCAAAGTGCCCAAAAGATAATGGAAAGATGGCTATCTTTCTGCACAAAAAAACTAGCTTCTTGATTAGGTTAGCTTCGATTGAAGCCTACACCAAAACCTAATTAGGAAGCCAAATAGTGTGATCAACACACACTCCAATAGGGCTGTTGAAAGCGCCCTATTGCTTGCTGAGAATCTGCAAATTTCTAGCCACAAGTTGACCTAACCCTGAATAGGGTTTGCTGAATTTTGGGCACCCTCCTACACAAATGCAAACCTGAAAACAAAAATAGCAAGATATGGAGACACCAAAACCAAAAATCAGTGGCAGATTTTTGGGCGCCCTCCTCCAACCTAGAAAATTGCTGAAAATTGCTGAAAATTGGTTGCATAAAAATCAGATTTGAGATTCTGATTTTTGGGTGCCACAAGTTGCTCCTCCAAGATCTCTGTTGGGCGCCCTCCTTCAACCTAGAAAGAGAGACAAAAGCTGATCCAAACTCCACTTGGAAAGATCAGCAGGATGCTGAAATTTCACAACAAAAAGCAGAGAAGCTCCTCTTCTGGTAGGGTGCCAGCATACAAGCTTGCTGCAGATCCGGTAGCTCTGATACCTTGTAGGAAAGCAAGAGACAAGTCACCAAGATCTAGTTATCAATCAATCTCCACAAGAAACAAGAGAGTAGAGGCTGGGCGCCCAACTCTAAGAGAGAGAGAGAGAGAGAGAGAGAGAGAGAGAGAGAGAGAGAGAGAGAGAGAGAGAGAGAAAACAACAACAAGAGCAATGGAGAGCAATTTTTAGCCAAACTGTTTGGAATACACAATGAGCATCTAAGTACTCTACCTGGATGTGGCCAAATGCCACCAAATCCTAAGGTTAACCACTTACTAAATGTAGGGCACCCCCAAAAGTCCTTCATATAACGTACATTGAAATTGCAAGTGATCTTGAGGCCGGGGAAATATGATAGGGACGGTGTAAGTGAAAGTCAGTTTGAGCATGTTTTGCAATCAGAACACAGTTTGAAAGGCAGTTTTATGGGCTTCATACTGGTTTAGGGTAGTCAGGTTTGGCTTCACTGCCCATTTCTTGAACTTGGACACCCAAGGAAGCAGCATTTCTTTTGGGGCAATGATCAATACCCTTTCATCTGGATATTTGGCCAGGAAGCTTTGCAAGAAAGCAATTTTCAAAAAGGTCCTTCCAGTGCATGGAGATGATAGTAGTTGTGTCGCCTTTATGTACTCAAGAATTTTACCATGTCAGTAATTGTTCCTCCTCACGGTTTCCACGTCAAACGTTGTTGGTGAGCTTTCAGAGACAACACCCACTAGTTTCCAATCAGTGGAATTCCTGCCGAGGAAGAGAAGGTCTTGGAGTACCAAGAAAAAGCGGAGCTAGACTCTGCAGAATGGCTTGAAGCTGAGAAATATGTTGAGACCCAACGTAGTATCCTGCCTCTCTATGCTTACTATCCTGCCTCTCTAAAGCTAAACCCTAAACGTACACACTACTATGTCTTATAGGATGAGATCGGTTTCTCCCCGGATGAACTTCAATAGCTTTCTCTCTCTCTCTCTCTCTCTCTCTGATTTTCAGCTCATTACTGATATTACATATGTTAAACACATACATACATGATGTTAAGAGTACAAAGATTGCGTTTCACAAAACTAGGCGCATGTTGCGCAAAAAAACATATTGTACATTTTTTAAGAGATGTATAAAAAAAACATTACGCATCCCGCCACATATGGCTGGGTCTGTTTGTAAACTAATGTCTAACTATATGCTGCCTCATTTACTGCCAAAAATTACATAGAAAGAGTCCGCCACATACGACTGGACCTTGTTTAGTCTTAACATCCCTACGAGGATCCAACAGATTCGTTATGGCTTGTGCCGCTCCTCCTCGCCCCATCATTGCGAGGCGCTCCGTCACGAGGTGCGTGGCCAAGTACAGTAGGAGGAGCCGGATACTCAGTTTCCGGAGTAGCCTCTTCGCCCAGTCAAAACATCTCGTCCGCCCACTCTTTCAGTCGGCGAGAATAGTCTGCCATTGCTGCCGCTAGCTCCTCACCTCTTAGCTCGCTGCCCTCAAACGCCATTCTTGTCATCTCCTGGTTGGTTTCTTCTTCAAAGGCCCTAGCGTTCGCCTCCCACTCCTCACGCTCTCTTTGGCGCCGTAGCCGTAGCCTTTGTCCTATTTCCCTGTTTGTTGGCTCGCGTGGTTGCTGGGAGTGGCGTTGGCGATGTTCCATACCTCTCTCTCTTACTCTCACACACACACACACACACAAAAGAACACAAATCTATTATCTCTCTCTCTCTCTCTCATCGCGCTTCCTCCCTACCCTCGCTACCACCTCCCTTTCCCCCCCCTCACTGATCTAACTACTCCCCCCCTCTCGGATCTGTCATCGCACCTCATCATGCTGTCTACCCCCCCCCCCCTTGCTGATCTAACTACTCCCCCCCTCGCGACTACCCCTTCCCTCTCGGACCTGCCATCGCATCCCCCCCTCGCGGTTCTGCCTATTGGCAAAGGGCTGCCTACTGGTCTGCCTGCTTCCCCTGATCTGTCTACCCCTGATCCGCCTGCCCCGATGCTGCCTACCCACGCTACTCCCTCACTGATCTACCTATCCATGCTGCTACCCACCCCCTTGCTGATCTGTCCCCCCCCCCCCCCCGCCCCCCCTGCCGACCTGACTTTGCCTACCCACGTTGCTGAGGTGGCAGTGCTGCCTGCCACGCAGGCAACACTGCCTGCTGAGGCGGCACCCCCCCCATGCTACGCATGCAGAGCAGTCTGCTTGCGTGGCAACAAATCTTGCTCGCTTGTGCCCACTGATCCCACCGTTTTCTCCCGACTCTGTTCCCACCCTCCCCACCCCGATCAGCGCTAGCTCCTCTTCCCTCCCGGTGCCAAAATCTACAACAAGTATTCCATATACGCCCTCCAAATCAACCGAGCTTTTTTCCTCTTGGCAGATCGATCAAATCAAGGCCGATTTCAAGATCCTACGACAAGAAATCTCACAGCTGAAAGGAACGGTTACCTCTTTGATTAATGAGAAGAACTTGTTGCAGTCCAAAGTCGCATCACTCGAACAATCCATTGGGATCAAGCAGGCTGCAACTTCGGAATCCACCACCAATATGATACACCAGGATTGAGAAGCAGCAAGAAGAGGCCCGCTCTTGGGCATCGGTTCTGAAAAAAGGCACCAACCAAGCGCTCCCATCTCCTCAGTTATCTCAGCCACTCGGAAGAGAAATCTCGAGACCAAAAAGCCCACAACATTAGAGTTCGTGGGATCCCGGATATATAGGATGCTTTGGCTGAAGCCAGACGCTTTCTTGACACCACTCTCGGGCACAGGACAGATGGGTTAGATACCGCATGGAGGACCACTAGAGATGCAGCCACACTCATTATCCATTTTACTTCCCTAGAGAGTCGTCGAGATGCTTTACGGTGCAGGGCTAAGCTACGCGGCACCATTATCTATATGGATGATGACCTCACATATATCCAGGTAGAGGAGAGGCGTACGGCCTTTCAGGCAGCCCGCGAGTCTGGCAGACGAGTCATTTATCGAGATGGACGGGTGCGCTTTCTTGATGGTGCGCCTAGCAGCTCCCAGTGCTAGGGATTTGGGGTGCCTGGGGTCACGAGAGTCCACAGCGAGGACTTCCTTCGTTTCTTGGATATAGATGGGACTCAGTATTCCGACGAGAGACTAGATTTGCCAGCGGCCGAGGTTCAGGTGGGGTCGCCTACTTGTATAGAGAGACTCTACATCCTAGTATTGACTTCATCCGGCATGATGAGCAGGCCCGCTACATGTGGACTCGCATCGTGGGCCAGGATATTGGTCTGGATAGAGATCTGTTTATTGCAGCATGTTACTTTCCGCCAAAGTCCTCGTCTTTTGCTGAGGGTATTGGATCTCCATATCAGATTCTCAGAGCGAGGGCATATTCTCCTCACCGGGGATTTTAATGCCCGGACATCCTCGAGGCAGACAGAGTTCTTTGACACCACTGATCAGCTACGTGTTCGTGCCCTTGACAGTGATATGCTTGGGGTTACCAGGACCTCCGCGGACAGTTTGGGACCTACTACTTCATATGGTGAGCACTTATTGCAGTTTGGAGAGGCACATGAGCTAGCCATTTATAATGGCTTACCCTGCTGGCCACATTCAGACAGTTATACATGCCACCCTCACAGTGGAGGACATAGTGTCGTTGACTACCTCATGGGGTCACCATCCTTTGTACCCATAGTCTCTGACTTCCACGTTTCCCCTACCACCCTTTCTAATCACTCATTTCTCTCCTTCGATATTGGCCACCTTCCACCCACTCATTCTTCTACACTGCCCATGCTTCCTCATGACAGTCCAGTCGACACCCAGGCTGCATTTCTCACTACCTCTCTCCACACAGTTGCATCACTATCCCTCCCTACAAAACCCCATCCCAAAAAGACTCGATGAACACCTCAACCGTTGCACCCCCCATGGTACGATACCGAGTGTCGCTCTCTTCATCAGACTGTAACCTATTCACGTAACCATGCTCCACATCCACTTCGATCTTCCCGAGGTCTCCCCTCTTCACACTGAGCCAGTCTTTCACGACTACAGAGCGAAGCCTTCTGTTCCACATGAGAATCTCCTGGCCGAGTTCGCAGTTCCACCTATACGGATCGAGGCAGCTTTCCAGCTCATTACTTATATACAGAGGATACAGGCGTTACCAGAGATAGACAGACGATACATACAGATTGCACTATCCTCCTCACAACGCCTTTGTGATCAGGGCTACAAATTATCATGGTTCTCTCAGGCATCTCACCTCCTACTCGAGTCATTTGGTATCTCTATCATAGAGCTTCCCTCAGGCACCCATCAGTATATCAGACGATTCCTCTATCGTGCATATCTAGAGCGGACTTGGTGCCACCAGTTAGGGGTTAAGCCAGCTTTCTACCGGACCATAGGTGAGGTGGAGTTTGAGGAGCACTTTATCTTCAGCTGCCCTGTATACAATGAGATCAGAGGACGATATCATTGCCTGTTTCGAGACATGCCTACCACTCTACGCTCTCTCATTGCCTATGAGGACCCACGACGTGTCGCCCTGATGGCACGTGAGATGTTCATCCTACGGAGAGATTTATACGGGACACCCCAGCATTCTACCTCACAGCCATTAATCACTTCATTCTTTACTAGGCGGAGACCGCGTGACTTAGCGCATGAGGACCAGGATTATGCCGCTGATGATAGCCGCTCGCATTCCCATAGAGATCAAAGACAGTGTACTTCTCACCATCACGTTACTACCAGGATCACCAGACATCCTATGCAGAGACGTACTACTACACATGCTCATGCTCATAGACGACGCCGGCAGGCTCCAGTGCCTTCTCATGCTGTGGCTCACATTACATCCTTTTACAGCAGCAGCAGCACAATACAGTCTTGACATCTGGACATCGATATATATGATTATTATGCACAGACACACTCACATACGTGTACTTTAACTGTACTAGATGTTTTCTTTATTACAGTTTTAGAGACCTTTTATACGCTCCCATGGTTACCACACTCTTGACATGTACTTCATTAGTCTTATATGCCTTTTGGCATGGAAAAGACATTAATAAAGCTTTCTTTCTTTCTTTCTTCTCTCTCTCTCTCTCTCTCTCTCTCTCTCTCTCTCTCTCTCTCTCTCTCTCCTCCTATATCCTAAACCCAAGCACACACCCTAATCTATTCCTCAGACACGCACACAAATCATAACACACGCACACACCCACATGTACACCTCACCTCTCTCTTTCTCTCACCATGTATATCTCTCTATCTCTCCGTCTCTCTCTCTCAAACTCTCACCATATATCTCTCTCTCAAACTCTCACCATATCTCTTCTCTCTCTCTCTCTCTCTCAAACTCTCACCATCTCTCTCTCTCTCTCTCTCTCTCTCTCTCTCTCTCTCTCTCTCTCTCTCTCTCTCTGTTGAGCACGGTCAGAGCCCTCTTTTTTTTTTTTGAAAAAAAAATATGCGTCCGGGTCCCGGACGCGTCCGCGTCCGAACACTGGACACATCCAGTGTCAAAAAAAAAAAAAGGACGCGTCCGACCCCGCGCCTGGGGGTTGGGCGCGTCCAGGTCCGGGCGCCAGACGCGGACGCGAAAAGGCCGCGTCCAGCCCGGACCCTCATGTCTCCGACTCTGTTTATATGCATGTATTTTGGTCAATCAGACCTGACTGTCAGTGATGGCCACAGCATGCAATTACCTGCATTCTTGAGAATGTCATTTGCACAATGGTTTTCAACCTGAATGGTCTCCTTCAGCGCAAATTGCCTTTGGCAGCTATTTGAGTTGTCAAATTGCAACAAGGAAACAAAAAGTGGATTGTCAACATAGTCTTGTTTATTTTTATTATCTCGCAATTGCAGATATGATTCAGTTGTAAGTTTTTTGCAGTAGTCAATATTTAATCATGCTGAGGCAATGACTGTAAAATAGAGGTTCCACCTTAGTCTTGGACCGTAGTGGCCACAGTCTTCCAGTATAATGAATAATTAAATCCTCTTATGATTGTTAATTGCATGTTAAGAAGGAAATAGGCTGATACAGTAACATATTTAGTGTTAGTAAGATGATGTGTTACATGTCACATGTTGAATGCATGAAGCTTCTGATTGATTTCATGCTTTATTGCAATATTTGCAGGTGTTTTCTTTGTCACTGCAATCGCTTTTCTTTTGCATGGAGGAAGGTGCAGCTCAACTTTTTTTGTTGTGAAAGATCGTGCATGTTATATGTGCTGATGCTGAATAGATCATTTTTTCCTTAAGTCCTTTTTCTGGTCTATATCACGTGCTGAAGATTATCTATGCTCTGAAAGTAGATTTTATCTTTCATGTCTTGACTATATATGAACTAACTAATGGCTTTTTGGCACATGTAGATTATACTTCATGTTAAGGAGATTTCCAATCGAATCTAGGGGCCGTCAAAAGAAGCTTCGCGAGGTTAGTAATGATTGATCTGAATCATATTTCTCAGATTTTTTGGACTTGAATTTTGACGATTTGTGATGGGTACAAAGTTTGAACTTTGAACCTTTAATGGAAATTTTTGTTCTGAACTTGATAGGTGGGTTTGGTGACAAGTATTTGCTTCATATGCTTCACAATAAGATCTTTCATGGTAAGCCACTGAGCTTGTCGGACTTTTGGATATGTTTGCATGAAAGATGAGTAGAGGAAGATTTTTCTCCAGGTTATCTCCAATTTGGGTTTCGATTTTGTACAAATTGATGCGTAACAATAAACTTTCATCCAAGTGCCAATAAATTGTTCTCTTTAGTAATATTCTACCCTCATTCTTCTATGAGATGTTCTGAATCAACCTATTCATCAAATTGACAGATAGCTTTTTCAACAATCGATAAGAAGGCAGACTTGGATATTCTTGACCATCCCCTGCTGAACGTGATCTATTATGTGGTAGGCATTGATCATATCTTATAAGCTACTTGTAGAAGCATGAAGGACGCTTATTTCATTGCCATTTTGTGTGCATGAACATTTGAATGTGCTCTTTGGGGGTGCACAAACGTGCACATTCACTTGTCTATATTTAAGATGTTATTTGAATAGATTTATTTGTAGTGCTTGATCTTCGAAACAGAATTATCATAATCGTGGTGTAAAATATAGGTGACTTTATTATGCAAAATGATCAAGGCATGAAAATCTCATTAGAAGACTTTGGATGCTTTGTTCAGGTTGTGGAGATTATTCCTTCTGCGCTTATCCTTTTCATTCTTCGGAAGCTGCCACCACGACGTATATCACCTGTTTACACTACCATTAATTAAAATCAGTTTTGTTTCAGCGGGAACATGAAAGTGTTTCGTGAAATAGCCACACAGGTTGGACAAAACCTTGTGAGTATGCATTGATGTAGAGATACATATATTTTCTTCAGTGTGAGGTCCTGTCAATTCAAGAAGAGGTGAATGTCCTTTACATCAGGGTTGTGAAGGAGATGCACCTGCTGATCGTGTTATCAGGAGAGAAGGATAGTTTTGAATCATTCCACATTACGGTTGTGAACGTGTTATCAGGACAGAAGGACAGCATTGGATCATTCCTACCACAGCTGTTTTGGTGAACTTCAGAAAAGTTTATTAGAATACTTGCAAGGCATCAAACAAGCGAAACGGAAATTACAAACTTCTTGTTCACATGTACACATCTTACCGTGCTATTTTGGAATATATTACAAAAGGCATGCTATATTTACAAGAATCAATCATCACGTGTCTTTCTTAATGCTTCACATAATAGCTCATTGCGTTTCAATACAGATGCATTAAACCATCTCCACAATTTTGAGTATAAGATGTGCCATGTGCAGCAAGTGGATTTTAGCCTATTAACTGTTTTGGTGCTCTTAGATTTTGTTATAAAACACCCTGGTGCATGTCATGGTTGGAGATCCCTTTAGGAATATCCGGAACTCTACAAAACTGACTGGTGTTCGGAACCTCTGGTTACAGTAAGGAGTATATAGGCACAATGGTTTTTAGAGATTATAATGAAGTTTATAGCTGCATTCGCCTTGCTAAAAATTCAGTTTTGCATGCTTAAAATAAACACATTGAGATACGTTATCAAGATTTATTTAGGTTCTTCATGGGTTGTAATGAGGACTTTGAGTATCATCATAGAATAGTTTTTTTAAGTTGTAGCATGCTTTGAAACATTCAAAGTAGAAGTCAATAGCATGACACAAGAAGTCTTATTAAGCCGAATGTCCAAGGTTATGCACTTGAAATTTTGGCACTTGGTTCACTATATGGAGATTCCACGCCAAGATGCAAATCTTAGTTAACAAACTTTCGGCGTCAAATTTCACTAGTCCACCAAGCTATTTGGACTTGAGCGTAAAGTACGAGGAATCTCCCAAAAAGTTTGTAAGGATTATGAAATTACGCACCGCTAGAACATTGAAATTTCTACTCAATGCAAATGAGCAATTGTAATTGAAAGTAGTGAAAGGTATGAAAAAGATGAGGTAAAGATCTATTAGAATGTCAAGCTACTTATAAATAGACCAATCACTCAAGACTTCTCAACGCACCGCTAGAACATTGAAATTTCTACTCAATGCAAATGAGCAATTGTAATTGAAAGTAGTGAAAGGTATGAAAAAGATGAGGTAAAGATCTATTAGAATGTCAAGCTACTTATAAATAGACCAATCACTCAAGACTTCTCAAAGTGTTAAGATAGTCAATAGGAGATTATTGCCACATTTGCAAAAAGTGCTCAAGAATGAATTGCCCAACTCACATGGATTTTATTTTTTAAGTTTGCTAATGAGCAAACTTTCCTCGTGTGTGTGTGTGTGATATTTAAGAAGGAACTTCTTCACCTGGGTCATAAGATCACCGTCGAGGGGATCAAGATTGACAAAGACAAGGTAAAGACAATTTTAGGATGTCCAATTCCTAAAATTGCTTGTGAGAGGCATTTTTGGGTTTCGCAGTGTTCTTTCAAAAGTTTATTGAAGAGTATTCAAAAATTGCTGCTCCTCTTAATAATATTTTAAAAAGAGCGAAGAGTTGGAAAGGTAGGGCTAACCCTCCGATTAAATGAAATGAGAGTTTTCAAAAAGTCAAGCTTCTAATTATGTTGGCTCCCATGTTGAGAATAGCAGATTCAAATATCCTTCTCGTCATTAACAGTGATGCAAGTAATATGGCTTTTGGACCTGCTATCTTACAAGAGGATTGCCCGTTGCTTTTGAGAGTAAGAAGTTATCCAATGTGCAAGTCAAGTACACTTTTCAAGAAAAAATGCTTTTCATTGTAATTTATGCTTTAAAACCACGGAGACGCTATTTGTATGGTAATAAGTTCACGTTGAAGTAATCTAAATGATCAAAGTTTTATTGGATTTTGTGGTTGGGTTACCAAGGACGAATAAACAAAATGATGCAATTTGGGTAATTGTCGACCATCTTATCAAATTGGTTGCATTTATTCTGGTAAAAACTATCGT
Source organism: Diphasiastrum complanatum (assembly GCA_029204225.1). Lineage (NCBI taxonomy): Eukaryota > Viridiplantae > Streptophyta > Lycopodiopsida > Lycopodiales > Lycopodiaceae > Diphasiastrum > Diphasiastrum complanatum. The sequence goes on along the minus strand of CM055093.1, from coordinate 18,737,496 downwards.
GAAAGCTTTTGATCTAGCTCAAATATTTGTTGAACGTCTGTTTAGACTTTGCGAGTTACTGAGCAACATTATGAGCGATTGCGATCCGAAGTTCACCGGCCACCTTTGGTCAGCTGTATTTGCTAAAATAAAAACATCGTTGAGCTTTAGTTCCTCTGATAATTCCCAGATGGCGGATGGTCCGACAGAAAGAATCTATCCAACTACCACAAGACCAATTATATTTATGTGATTGGTGTGGTCAGTCTATATACGTGTAATTCAGATGATGGAACAGATGCTACGAGCATATGTATCCTGACAACAATATTATTGGGAGAACTAGTTGCCCTTAATTGAGTTTTCTTGGTTATAGACCATATATTCTTATGTATGGATATCAATCTAGATTGCCCATTTTAGTTGAAACTTGAATGATCAAGTTTTATTAGGTAGGAGATTTCTTGGGTGATATACAAGAAATGCTACAGATAGCACGTGAGAATGTCCAATGTGTCCAGAATATGGACCCACGTTACGTCAATATGAAAAGATCACCTCAAAATTTACAAGGAGATTAGGTAAAATGTCCATCGAATCAAACCAAAACTGGAGAACCCAAAGGACATGAGATAGTGTGCAGTATACCAAACCTGGATCAAAACGGACCTAGCCCTTGAGCAACGAGGAGATAGACAAAACTGATTGGTAGAAGCGCTTCCCAGTCTGACAACATAACGGTCGTGAGACTCTCAATCAATCACATAGATATTGGTGGGTGTATATATAAAGTGTAGAACCCACCCTACCTGTCCATGCACGGAATCCACATGAGAGCCATCTATCAGATCATGCTCCCATGCATGTCTACTGTATCGAATTTCTTTGATAACATGTCTTTGACATCCTTCAAAATTCAAATGTCATTACTAAAAAGTAATGTGTCATCAACATATAATGTAATGATACCGAAAGATGACACTACCGATTTGTAATAGACATTACAATCAGCTGAACTTGGTAAAAATCCACGTTGTATAAAAATTTTGTTGATTCGATGAAACCAAGCACGAGACGACTGTTTAAGCCCATAAAGAGCTTTTCGAAGCTTGCATACCTGATGGGAGTTATCCTCCAACTCGTAGCCTTCGAGTTGAGACATATAAATGTCTTCTTCGATCACACCATGTAAAAATGATGTTTTTACTCTTCATTCTTAGTCATTGGATTGTAAATCCTATAAGCTTTATAATTCGAAGAGTGACATTGAATGATGATTCTCCATTTAAATTCATTAAAATCCACAGTCTTTTCAAGAATTTTTTGAAGTCACAACTTTTTCTATTTGGAGAGTTGTTATTTTTCATTCTAGTTAGCAATAAGCTTCAGTTCAGAAAGCTTTATTGATTTTTTGTAATGTAAGAAGAGAGAATGCTTGTGTGGTAAATTCTTTTAAATTTGTGAGTTTCATTAATTCAATAATTAGCAATTTTTTTATCTATTAATTATTTGAATGTTTTTTTAAGAATTTTTATTATTTTTATTCCTTGTCAGGTACAAGCCCAATAGTTGAATTTGTAAAAATGAGAATGGAATCTCTATTAATTTTGCCGAACGAGCTAGGTTTGTAAAGATTTAGATAACGATGACTCAATAATTCTCTTGTCAAAAGAACCACAACCTCCTATTAGTGAGAAGGTGGGTGACATAGGGGAGTTTATTGATGTTTTAGTTCAAGATTATAATGTGATTACTGTTGAAGAGGTATTGGAAGAGGTACCGCTTGTTTCTACTGAGACTCCTCTAAAAAAGGAGAAAGACGTCAATGATATTGACGACTTTTGGATGTAATGAATTCTCTTTTATTATTATAAAGATTGTGCTCATATTTCTTGAAACTTTATGTCTTGAAAATTTTAAGACAAATTTAACTTTTTAAAATTTGTTTGTAATATATAAAAATCTTCTTAATAGTCCATTGGAATCTTATTTTTGATAATGATTATTAATGTTAAAATAAAATGATGTTTCATTTTTGTGAATGTATGAAATTGTTAAATTCATATTATTAAAGAATTATTGAATGTTATTTGAATTGATTAGGTTTTTAATATTTTGATTTTTTGACATATGTAAACAATATAATAATTTTTTGAAAACAATATTAACAGCTAGTTCTTTTAAAAAAAAATTAATTTTTCTCACAAATAATTTATTTTAAAGTAATTTATTTTGGAATTATTTCATATTGTTTTATGTTTGAATATTTAAATAGGCTTATTTAGGTTGAAAAAGTTATCAGGAAGTTGAAGGTACTAACATTGCATATTTTTCATTCTCCTCAGATGCCTTTTTGAAGTGACATCCCTCACTTCGTATAATGTGTTCAATATATCCCAAGCCTCTTTCGAAGATTGGGCTTGTCTGACGTGGCCAATCTGTGTGTCGGAGATGTTAAGGGTGATCAAGGTGAAAGTCTTGCCATCCCTAAGCTTCCACTTGGAAATGGCTTTGCTCATCGACACTGGGAAGTAGTTCGGTTTCAACGACTATTTTCCAAATCTCCTTGGCCATATGTACTACTTTCATCTTGAATTTCCACAAGCGGTAATTCAAACCATCGAGTTTGTCTACCATTAGATCATATTGTGATTGCGAATCCATCTGGAAATTCAGGATGAGTGTATACAGATAGTATATTATATGACTGGAAACGATTATAGTAAGTGTCTACTCTTTATCAGAACAATCGTTTTGATAATGTAAGCTCTAAGTCCACTTTGAGAGAATCAGAGAGTAGAAACTACAACTTTGATACCATGTTGGGATTGTAAGGTATGCACGTTGCGACACAAAGAAGCGAGCGGAATTTTTCGGTGCATTCAACTACGTCTATTGTATTCAGGACGACTTTGATAGTTTGAAGTTTGTCCTACTTGATCACAGCTTCGAAGTCACTGGATCGATATAATCGATTTCATTGCCATGCACAAATTCGACCATGAATTTATTCCCGTCGCCGTAAAATATGGTTGTGGTGTGTTGGGCTTTATTTTCGCTCATTGGCCGGTCTGCTATTTGTTGACTTCTTTGGTATTGGCGTTCCCGGTACATTTAGATTCTGGAGCTCCTTTGTTGAAGATTTGTCGACGCTCTCTACTATAATTTGGTAGCTTGATTCCGCTTCTTGATATCTTTCATACGCTTATTATGACCGAAATCTGTTAGAAGAATTTTCATGAGAATCTTCTAACAAAGACAATCACTGGCTAAGTTAAGATTTTGAGTGCAAAAATCATTTGGGGATTTCATGGAACAAAGTGAGAATGTTATATTGCAAGAGGTGATAGAAATGGCATCCCAAGCACGTAGTGAGAAATATAGAGCTGGCTGCAATGTCATCAGATTCCATAATTGTCCAATCCACAAAGGACTTAGTCACAAGCTAGCCAATTGTTGAGTCTTCTACCATCGAGGCTAATATATCAATGAGCACACCTATGGCATTGGTGTCATTGGCTACTACTATGTCAATGCCACAGCTCAAACAATAGAAAATTCATCTATGTGAGGTATGCGCTTCAAATGCATGGCCAAGATGCCAAGACCCATAGTAGATGAAGCAAGACAATGGGCAATGGATTATGTTGAAGTGGGTTCTAAGACCAGTTGCTAGAGCAAAGAAGATGCCGATGGCCCGAAGAGCTAAGATGGGATACATGAAAATTGCAACTTACGAAGATGTCTTGTAGAACACAAAGGAGGCTGAAGACCAAGCTGATGACCTTACGAATGATGTGAATGTAAGTTTGGAGCAGTGTTGGGCGGGTATAGATATTTTTTAATACCAACCGGGTCCTGGTATTATATTTTAAATTTTTTTTTTGATACCAATCAAGTATCAATATCATCATGTTTGTAAATTGGTAGCTGGTATCAACCGTCCTGGGTATTGTAGGAGTGATACCAGCCGAGAGTATAAACCCGGGTATGAGTACATATATTTTTTTTCTAAAATTAGCTATTTATGAAGGGTAGTATGCAATTCATGAAAATCGTGACTTGTTTAAATGTAATATGCATATGATTTTAAAGGCCAATACTTGGTGCCCACCAATGTCTTTAGGACACCATGAATAATATTGATCACATATGTAAATTTTGGAAACTAACTAAAAATGGATACTATATTGATACCATGTTAAATTCAAATTTTGTGCCCCTAATCCGGGTATCGATATGTGCATTGATGGGCTAAAACCCAGCCCAAGTCGGGTATCGACCATAGTATCACAATATCATATTCCGGGCGGGTATGTTCTACGATACCATTGTTGAGACCATTGCTGATACCACCCGGGCACCTATATAACCGCCCAACACTAGTTTGGAGTCTTACTCAATAGATGATGTCGGCTAAATTTAGAGACAATCAATTTTGTGTAGAGACTAGACATATATGTGATGCTACATTGTCTACAAATCAAAGAGGCCTTGGTGTGAAATTTTCTAAGAAACTATTTGAGTTTGTAAGTAAACCACAAGGCCCTCCTCTAGTCTCTACCAATATTACATTGAGGCCAGATTACACGATATCTCTGCATCATCTTGTATGGGAAGAACTAAGTGCAAAATTCGACAAAAGCTTGCAATCAAATCCATGATGCGGAGATCTAATAGTCATGTGTTTGCGGGTTGGGACAACAATCATTGTCTTTTTGGATGGATGAAAACTATCAACAAGACTTTTGCACAAGACGCCTTTAAGCAAATTTCAGTGCGTGCAAGTTTTATCTAGCCTACCATGTTGAGAAAGATGGAGTTGTTATCCTCCCATGATTAGACAAACAAATATATTCAAACTAATTGTATTTTTAATTTGTTGGATTGTGTTTAAACATTGATCTCTTATACAAACAATGTGTTTGGATTAAATGAAATTGGAGTGGTTTCAACAGACCAGTTGCATAGCGTTCAAAAACTTAATGAGTATATTCCCATATACTTCACTAAAAGTTTAATGAGGCAGAATTGGCCAAGGTTGAGAGGATCAAAGTTGTGAAACTTAAGAAAGAAAACATAATGATATACACTCACCATATCATTGATGCGAAAGTACTATTTCAAATTTGTCTGTCATTTAGAGTTTTTACTTTTCAACGCAAATTTGTACTCATGCTTTCTCTAAACATTAATGCTTTCTTATTTGATGTGTAATTTGGCATAGGTGGACAAAAAAACATGGTTTAAGCATTTGTTAAAAATAGAGTTGAATTGATTGTACGAGAGTGCATGGCATTGCCTGAGAGAAATATTTTCACTTATTTGTCCATCATTAGTCTTAGGCTATTTTCGCATACAATGGGACACAATATTGACGATGAGTCACACATATCCCTCATTTGTTCCTTTTTTTTTTATTTTTTTATTTTCTTCACCCACATTTCACACGCAAATGTGCATAGTAGATATCTTGGCTTGCGTTGTGAATCCTTCGTAACCCTTCACAACCTATTTTCCTTTCATAGAGATGCAATTTTACTTTAGCCTTTCTAGTTTAGGATTATTATTTCAAAAAACCGTGTAACACCCTTCAAATTGAATAAAGTTTTTAGCTATGAAAGTTGCTTTGGGTTTACACCTTTCAAACCAAAAAACAAATACACCCCTTCAAACATAGGCTTGGTGGGCCTCTGATCTCTCTCCTCTATCCCATAACATGATGTTCTCCCACCTAAGATTGCAAATCTCAAAGTGTACTAAAAAATAGTGGCCCTACAATAGTAGATATACCAAGGGGTAGTGCCCAACATCTTCACTTACCCTAGTTAGCATTTTTTATGCCTAGTCATCTACCACATGGAGGCCGTTGCTTTCTTCTGTGAAATGGGGTGATTGCTTTCTCTCCAATGAGTGTTGAATTTTTTGACAAATGGACATGCCTTGGGCCTGTGTGTGAAAACATGCTTAATACACATTTTTATGTTTTGATTTGAAAATACATTCCAAATAAATTACCTTGAAGATTCAATATGGAACAAAAATATGAGCTTCTATCCAACCATATATGGACCAAAGAAAGAGTTGTATGAGCAAGTTGGACATAAGTAAACACTTATTTTGGAGGTGCTATGTTTGGCATTTGCCATTATGCTGTGGACAAAATTATTGAATCAATTATGGAGGGTTGTCATTGGTGTACCTTATTTTTGTTGTTTGTTTTTTGACATGATGTCCCCTACTTGTTTGAAAATTTGTGTCAAAGGGTGTACAAAAAAAAGGTTAACAAAGGCTGCAAGATTTTTTGTTATGGCAATAAATGAAAAAAATACAGCACTATATGGTGAACAAGTTAATTCTTGGCATAGCAATCCCATTGATGGGTGTCCTGCTGGACTGCAGCTCCAATCCATCTTAAGTCTTTAGCATTTTTTTAATAAACATTAGTGTCATGCCTCACATCCTTCCTTGACCATCCTTATGAAGATATGAAAAATTGCAAGGGTCTTGCAGCCTTGCTTGGTGGCACAAGGCCTTTAGAAAAACTCATCCCAAAGACTTTCTTCAGGCATTTACAGCTGACCAACTAGATGCATGGTCGTCGAATTGTATGCACTTTCTTTGCTGCCCATATCATTTTGTGACCAACCCAATCACAAGTAATCCTAATAGCAATAGCCATTGCCCGTCTAGTTGGCCTGAACCAACTTAAAATGGTTAGCTGACTATTCTTTTGCGATTTCCAGCAAAGAAGGGCAACCATGGCTAGGTCTTGTGTGCAACCGTATACACTATCTTTATACGTGCGATTTCCGGCCCGATTTCCAAGTGTCAATACAACAATTGCACGTATGAAGATAGTGTATACGGTTGCACAGAAGACCTAGGATCGATCCTCTACCTGCTGTTCAGGTAACTTTTGCAGTCTCACATTGCATACACTTGATTTGGTTGCAAGGTTGAAGGAACGTAGGCGGTGGCCTTAAGACCTTTTTCTTTTGAGAGGACAAGGAGATCTATAGGTTTTCGCAGAAAGTTCACTCCACAGGGGGACAAGCAAAATATATGTTTTCGGAGAAAGTCCAGGGCACTTGGACTCAGTAATTATACTTAATACAGAGTAACTGTAGGGGTCATGACTCGTATCACATAGGTCCTCCGATACAGTATCGTTATAGCAACAAAATTGTCTGCTTGTGATGCTGCCTTGCATTCTAGAATCTAGCCTAAAAAGCGGGTTTACATGGATCCAGTACATAGGAGTAATTATTATCGTAGGGGCCATATCTTCACAGCACAGGTCTATATACTGTAGCATTCTAGCTACAAAATTGTCCACTTGATGCTACCTAAAAATGGCCAATTTATAACGGCGCAATGGTTCCATGACAACAATGGTTTATGCATAAAATGTTGGATTTTTTCACGTGTATTTGCTGAGTGATGTTTAGAGAAGTGAAAAGTCATAGCCCAGTTATTAGAGCTTGACTTGACAGGGAAAGACAAACATACTGCCCCCAGTTTCAAGAATAATCTTCAAATATTAACCCAACTCTAATCATAACAGCCACAGCCCAGTAAGCAGCCACTATACCGCAGGTAAACACTAAAATCTTACTTCTAGATGGTACGCATGAAGCCATGAAGAGCTTTTGGGAATAGGTAGACCGGGCTCTTTCAAACAGCAGAGCATCCTACAGAGTTTTACTGGGCAGGTTTTGCAACAAGATCCTGGAGAGTCTTTATCATAAGCTTGTAGTTGATAGGCTTTGTCAAATACGCATCCATACCAGCTGCCAGGCATTTCTCTTCATCACAAGCCAATGCGTGAGCTGTGAGAGCCACAATTGGGATATGCCGGCTTGTATTCACTTCTGCTTTTCTGATAGCCTTTGTCGCATTGTACCCATCCATAACAGGCATCTGGAAAGAATTTTAAATATGTAAGTTCTTAAACAAATGATGCGAGGTGCCTTAACCTAAGATGTTACAGATGTGAAAGTTTATTACTACAAAGGGCGGAAGGTTTTGCAGATTATCATTGATAACTGATAGCAAGCATCAATGTGCCAGCTTGATTAGACTAAAATACACAAATTTACAAGTATTTCCAAGCAAGGGATGCCGTGCATTGAATTCGATGGGAAGGGAAATAATGAGCAAATGCTAAAATGCTGTGAGTAAAAAATTACCATACCGCGCAGTCCATGAGAATGAGGTCAAAGTCCACTTTTTTGGTTAAATTCAATGTGATATTTTGCTGTGCAGTTTCCTTGCCAGCCTCTTCCACAGCTGCAACGGCTTGCTGTCCATCCCCAACTACTGTGACTTGTGCACCTAGTTTCTTTAGCATGGTGCTTATTAGTCGCTGAAGAACGAGTGTATCTTCCACCAGTAAAATGTGCATGCCTGTCAATTTTCCTGAGCCACTTCCGATCCTTTGATTTAGTCCTCGAGCAACAGCAACATGTAATGGAGAGGAATTAGCAGTACTAGCAATGGTAGTACTCTCACTCTCTGAGAAAAATGGACTGCTTGAAATTGGTGTTTGTGTGCCACTGATGCTTGTTGAGACACTCAAATCAATTACTGGGCCCCTCCATTCATTCTCCAAATCTTTAATGCTAACAGTATCTTTTCTGCTCTCCTGTATACCATCTTCTAAAGAATTGGCCGCTTGGGGGGTGATGAGGCCACTTGTGGGAGATTGTGGTTTACTACAATCAAAAAAATCATTCGCAGCAGACATGACAATGGCGTTACCATTTGGAACGTGGGGCAAATCGATTTGTTTTTCTTTTGCAACTCGAACATTTGCAAGGTTAGAGTTTTTAATGGCTGCTATGCAAGTAACTGAAGATTTTGAAAACAACAGAGAAGCATTTTTAGCAGAGTCTTCGTAATTATTGTAGTTTTCATTCTTTTTATGATGATTGCAAGAAGGCGGGCGAGTTTTCCAAGAGCTGGGTAAGTCAAAAGAAGCTGCATCTAAATTATTGGTATCTATGGTACTTTCATCTTGAGAACGGCAACCTGATCTGAGCAGCATTGGGGTTGATTGGCCAATAGATCGACAACTCGGAGCCACAGAACTCGGCAGATTAGATTTACTTACACTAATGAGCATGGAAAGGAGACTCTTCATCCTGCTACCATGAAGTGGTTTTCTGATCATTACTGAAGCAGGTACAGCCTGCAAAGCTTGCTTGTAACGGATGTCAAAATCAGAAGGAGAAACCCAGCCTACCGTAATCGCGTATTTGCTGTGGATTTGACTAAGAAATCTTAGGAGATCCATTAGAGGTGGAGGTGGAGAATTCCAATCGTCACACTCAATTAGTACTGGCTCTCTAACATCAACATTTTCAAAGCTGCCAATATTTTCATGAGAATTTGAATGTGCACAGGGGAGCAAGGAAACGTCTATTACAGCAATGATTGGACATTTTGACGGGTTCACCATATCATATAACTTGGAGTCAGTGAGATTGATACTGTCTCCTTTTTTCTTTTCCCTCATCCATTCAGCTACTTGTAGCTTAACATCTGTAGTGGCAGACTTACAAATGGCCTCCATTGTTGGAATGACTTCTTGCCAGAGTTTGACATGTTCGACTTTTAGGCCTTTTCTCTCTAACCACTGAACTGCTACACTTTTGGCAACACCATCAGGCATAGCAATCAAAGCATAACTTCGCTCAAGCAGACATACAGGTGGTTGTTGAAGCAGTCGAGAGATTTTTGTAGGATTTGAAAGCTCACCAAGGTTGTCAAGGCAAGGCAAGTTTAGGTACATGTTGTCAGAATTTTCCTCTTTCGAACTTACTTTAACGTTCTCCTTCTCAAGCACTATGTGAAATCGAACCAAAGTTCCAGGTTCCTGCTTTGAAGCGATCCGGACTTCTCCTCCCATTCTCCTTACCAAAGACCTTACAATGTAAAGGCCCAAACCTGAACCTCCATGGCTTCTAGTCATAGAAGTATCTCCCTGAACAAAACTATCAAAAACAGATTCATACATTTCCTCTGGAATTCCACATCCTGCAGCATGCAAGAACATACCTCAGATGAAGCCTATTTATAAGAGCTTAACACCCTGACAATCCTCAATCAACTCACAGCTAATCCAAAAATTTCTGTCGGCAAAGAAAACTAATGCCTACAATTTCCATTAAGTAGAACTAATGGTCAGAAAGACCTTTTGAGTCATTAAGTGCATAATCCATCAGAATATTCACAGAGGACGTGTGCTGTTTATAAGCTTACCAGTGTCCTCTACCTCAAAGACTAAAACAATTTTGTTCTCTTCTCCATATGATTCCAGACCAGCAATTTTTTCTCTATGGAAGGAAAAGCCACTGCCCTTGAGTGTCATTCTAAATAGCTCTTCACGCTGTAAATCTGGACTTCTTTCTAGTGTATCAAGAAGAGACTGATCCACCCAACCACGAATGAGTATGTGGCCACTCTCAGTAAATTTGAAAGAGTTTGATATCAAGTTGTTGAATATCTGTCGAATGCGGGCTGAATCACCTTTCAACACTTCTGGAATCTCATCTGTAGACACAAAGCAAGTTCATATTAACCATCTCGTTGACCAGTAAGAATTTTGCAAGCCATAAAACCCTAGTCAAATCTCTGTTGTGCACTTTTTAGGGCATTGCATGGGGTAATTGTCCTGAATTGTTCTTTACAGTGTATACACTACGAAGCTCATGGGCTCTTTGCGTAGAAGGCATTATGTCCACAAAGTCCATGGGCATTTTTTTGTGAAAGACATTATGCCCATCAAGCCCACCGGCTAGTCCATGTCAAGGGCATTATGCCATTATGCATGCTCACCATAAAAGACTTTCTGGAATTTTTGGATGTCTTTCCTCAGGCCCTTGGACAGGGCGTTTAAAACCCATGATGGCATGGAGTCATCCAGCAAAAGTTCTAACTCTGAATGCATACATGTGGATATTTTAACGGATTTTGTGGGTTCTGGGTCAGGGAACATATTTCCCTTATTGTCTTATGGATCAGACTGACCAGCAGGCCTGAAGATGCCGTCAAGTTGTCCCCGATGACCGGAGGGCACAAAGAGCATGCTGCTGTTAATAGTGGGCCCTGTCTAAAATCTTCCTCCTCAGAATATGTAGAACATGAACTAAATGGATTGGCAACAAGTTATGGGAAAAACATCATGTGGAGCATGCAATGAACAATGGTACTGCGAATGTAGCATCCTCCAAAAGAATTATGTTAATAACAAGCCAAGCTATAATACACTGGAAGTTAAGCTGATCTACTAGACTAAGCTGATGCTAAGTTAAGCTAAGTCAATCAGTTTGTCAAATGAGGAGACATAAGGCCTATGTATAGTCACTAAAGAGCCAACAAATTTGGTATAGGGCAGTGCCTACCCAGTAGGGACCCAGTGTGACCAGACTGAAAACAGCGACTAAATGCCAAGTCATGTCAGATAGGAGCCCACGTAACAACAAAGTGTAATGTCAAACAATAGGCCAAGGAACTAGGGCTCAAAGTACTGTGCACAAACATCCCATAATTCAGCACAAAATATCATTATTGCTTTTTTAGATAACTCGGCTTCTCTCTTTCAGAATCACTTCTAGGAAAGTCTTGATCTGGAATTGTGTGATTGCAGTTTCTCTTGACTGTTCTTTGAATAATCAGGATGTTTCTTCTTTTGTTTTGGGTGAAGTTGCTTGGTTTTCTGCAAAATGACACAAGAAATTAAAAGCCAGATGCAAATTTATCTTCTTCCCAACTCTCTTGGAATGTGCTCTTCCTGAAAGTTATTACAAAGATGCTACCAGCACCAATCTCCTCCTGTACCTCAATTTCTATTCAATTCTCGCTTTAAGGCAGCCCTGACCATACTCTTAGCTTCACATGCACGATGCTACAGATAGCTTTTGCTTACCTGCGTATCGTAATAGCTCTAAGCTGATGTTAGCTGACCAACATCTCATTCTGTTTAGAAGATAGGAGAGTTAGGAATCAGCTTAGGAGTTAGAAATTAGGAGTTGAGAGCTAAAAATTAGAACTTAGGAGTTAGGAGTTGGGAGTCATGGTGAGAACTAGAGATCTTGTATGGGATCATGTCACAGTTGCTTCAGGATACGATAGCGTGGGCACAAAACGATGGATGTGCAATTATGGTCGTGTGAGCTACACAGGCGGTCCAATGCATATTTGAGCGTACCTCCTTTGTTTGCATGGCTATGAGATCGGACCATGCCCACATGCACCTCCAGGGCTATTGAGCATGATTGTCAGACTAGGAGCTATTTGGAGAGAGGAGATCATTCCTCCGATGGTCATTGCAGGTGAGCATCATACACTTGTGACCTGATTCTTTAAACTTTTGCTTTTGAATTTTGAATTTTGCAATGTGCATTATGAATTTGCATTATCACTTGTAGTGATTATATGTTTCTTTAATTTCTTTTGTTGCAATAAGATCAGCTGCTAGGCATCATGCATCCACCTTAGGTCAGGGTGAGATAAAGGCTGAGGCTGGCACATCTACACCACACGCAAATGTAGCTGGCCCCTACTTCTAGAGCCCCCTGCAAAGGTCTTGTTACTGGTAGAGAATATTATGTGCAGTCATTTCGAGGTAACAACAAGAATAGGGCAGATGTGGCTATCAGAAGACTCTTCTACCAGGTTTAGGATGTAACCAAAGAACTGGAGCTCGTTTGTGAAACATGGAAACAATTCGGGTGCACCATCATGACTAATGGTTGGAGTGACAATAGGAGGCGACATATCATTAATATTCTAGTGTCTTCCTACGTGGGCACCATGTTCTTGAGAGCCATCGACACATCAACACCTGGCACCATTGTTTTAGGTGAGTAACGAGTTCATGACGTGTGTTGGATTTCAAAGCTCTTTGCTCATCACTTATTAGAATTTGAATCATTTCAATTTTTTATGCTCGTGAGTCGTTGATCGATGCTCATTTAAAATATGATGCTCAATGCTCAATGCTCATTGCAACTTGTTATGGGTGAGTACATCTACTCACACATCACGCAAGCGATCGAGGAGGTGGGGCCTCAAAATGTTGTGCAAGTCATTACTGACAAAGCGGAAAATTGCAAAGCCATGGGAGATTTGGTGATGGAGAATTACCCCACTATCTTTTGGACTCCATGCGCTGCACACAACATCCACCTATTGATTAAGGACATTCCAGATATATCCTAGTTCGTAGTAACTACAACCTACTGCTTAGTAGTAATTTCTACAATTCCCGCATCTAGATTGAACTTTAAGTTTGAAGATTCTACATGTCGTGAGTGTTGATTAGTCACAAAGGAGTCGAGACTCTTGCTTTTGCTCTCAATTTTTAGAAGCATGTACCTCCTTGGAGTTAAGAAAAACACAGTTCAAACACCCGACCGGATCAATCACCATAACACACCGTCAAGTGCAACAAGACAAGACAACAAAATTGCTCTCAACAAACTGTATATTCGACTGATAAGCAAGTACAAAGATAAAGTTGCTTAAAAGCACTCAAAGGGCTCGTAAAAGAAAGACGGACCGATAATTCTAGAACTAAGCACACGTGGTGCCGTCGAAATAAGAAAGCATTGTATAAGTCGATCATTGCTATTTTAACTCTCTCCCTCAATGATCAACGTCTCTCTTTATTTTAGAGTTTACTCTATTTTTGGAACATACCTCCATGATAGTATTACAAAGGCTTTTTACATAACCAGATCTAAGCCAAGTTTGGCTCTAAAAGTCTCAAACTTTTCTTTACTTAAAGCTTTCGTAAATATATCAGCAACTTGTAACAACGTAGAATAGTGTACAATACTTATATCTTCAGATTGTAACTTCTCACGCACAAAGTGATATTTTACCTCAATATGTTTTGTCCTTGCGTGAAAGACAGGATTCTTAGCCAATTGTATTCCACTTTGACTGTCACAGAAAATAACAGTAGGATTTACCTGCTTCATGCCAATCTCACATAACAACTTACGTAGCCAAACAGCGTCCTGGGTAGCAGAACTTAACGCTTTATATTCGGCTTCTGTAGAAGAAAGAGAAATAGTATCTTGCTTCTTGCTAGACCATGAAAAACAACCGCTACCAAAATTGAAGGCATAACCTGTTGTTGACTTTCTATCATCTATACTTCTTGCCCAATCAGCGTCAACATAACCCTGCAACTTAGGTAGAACACTTTGTCTTTTGTAGATTAGGCCAAGGTTAGGTGTACCTTTCACATACCGCAAAATCCTTTTTGCAGCTTTCCAATGGTCCATAGTGGGTGATGACATGCATTGGCTAATCAAACTTACAGCATAGCAGATATCAGGACGTGTAGTCGTAAGATATATCAAACTCCCAACTAGCTGACAAAATAGAGTAGCGTCAATCTCCTCTTCCATTGCCCTTTGCCACTCTTTGTGATCTTTTGCCTCATCAAAGGTTGATGGCCCTCGACACTTCAAAATGTCACTCATTAGGGCATAGTTCACATGATAACGATCGGGAGACTTCCTTTCCCAAGTTGATCTTCTCACTTCTCCTTGTGTGCTAGATCCTGGTTGATTTAGCTTTGCATCCTTCATGATCTTCTCATACCATTTTGGTATCTTAGATTCAGGTGATACACTACGTGGAGAGTATGTATCCCAAGGAGTGTCCAAGTAATGTCTCGTACTTCCAACCGGTTTCTCCTTTATTGCTCCTATTGGCAAGTACCTCCCCCTAGGCTCTTGAATAGGTGGTGTCCTTTCATACTCGCCCTCTCGACTCTCATCTTCACGTGCATCATCTTGTGGAGCGTCTTCTTCATCTTCTTCTTCCAAAATTGTGGGAAGTCTTTTGATGCTTTCACCACTTGCATGGTCTTCATCTTCATACCTATGCGTCTCATCAAAGATCACATCTTTGCTAATGTGAATCTTGTTCATTACAGGATCAAAACACCTGTATGCCTTCGTCCTCTCGTCATAACCGACGAAGATACACTTGATTGCTTTGGCATCAAGTTTCTTTTGCTCCTCCTTTGGCACATGTACATAGGCCTTACATCCAATGACACGAAACTTGTCGATTTTTGGCTTTATTCCTGTAAATGCTTCTTCGGGAGCCAAATTTGGAACTGCAACTGTAGGGCTTCTGTTTTGCAAGAACATTGCCGCATTGCACGCTTCCGACCAAAGTGAATCGGTCAAGCCCATTTGCTTCATCATGGAGCGTGCACTCTCCATAATAGTCCTGTTTTTCCTTTCAGCTACACCATTACCATGCGGCGTGTGTGACTGCGTGAATTGTCTTTTGATGCTGTGTTCCTTGCATCAAAATCATCAGATTTGTATTCGCCCCCTCTATCAGATCTTAGCACTTTGATGCGTGCATCCAGTTGGTTCTCTACCAAAGTCTTGAACTCCTTGAAGCGAGCAAAAGCGTCAGATTTCTTCTTCAAGAAATAAATCCATGTCCTCCTAAAGTAATCATCTATGAGAGTCATAAAATAATATGCTTTCCCCAACGACATGGTCTTCATTGGGCCGCACAGGTCGCTGTGAATAAGCGGTTTCTTAGCTCTTGCAGCTCCATCTTTCTTGAATGTCTCCCTGTGATGCTTTTCGAGGGTTAAAAAACTTGGACATCCTTAGACCTGCTCCCATGAGGTCTGAACTTTGAATCTTGATTCTTGATAATAGATGTCTCATTCTCATTGCTAGAATATGGGTTTGGATTCTAAGGTTTAGAAATTAGCAGCTAGCTTAAGCCTTATCTGGATCTCGATTCTTGCTTTGAAGTTTGAACTTTGATGCATTGATAATTGATTGTTCAAGATTTGTAAATTGTACAATGTGGTTTAGGTTTGCATTCATATTAATAGCCTTGGCTCCTAAAGGTAAACCACATCCTCAGATAGATGGTTGTTTCTAACCTATGGGTACAGTGGAGCGGATCGATTAAGGCTCGATTTAGTAGATTTGAGACCATTGTTTTATCATAGACCTTCCGGGACAAGGCAAGGTCGATTGTTGTTTGATTGCAATCACTCCACACCATATTCTACAACTCACAAATAGAGAGGGGTCCACTATGGGCCTTCTCTACAAGTTTATGGATAGGTTTTGTGAGCAACTTGATCAATGCACTGAGTTGAGTTTTGCCAAGTATATACTATAACCCCTTGGCCTTCTAATTTCTGTCATTTCCATTTTACAAATCTAGTCTCAAGTTTGAAGTTGGAACCTTCTCAATTATTTTTTAATTCGCAGAATTCAAGAGATAAAGGCCAAATGGGAGAGCAGATGGAACTGGTTTCATAGGCCTTTACATGCAATTGCGACCCATGCAAAAGCACAGTGCATGTACATCCTATCCCATACTAGGATGCAACACACATGCTAATACCGCATGTGGGTGTGACCCCATAGTCCTACTCGACTACTATCCAGATTAGGCTCGGTCCCTATGTCCAAGGCACCCCCTAATGGTCCAAACCCCCATTAGGGCCATAATAGTGCACCCCTAGGCTACAGTGCATTGCATTGAGAGTCCTCTAATAGGACTGCACTGCAACAACTTATGATAGGAACTGGAGCATCTACTCCCTCATACACACCAAGAAGAGAAACGGGCTCTCCACAGAGCAATTAGAAAGGCTAGTATTTGTGCATTCAAATCTACGCCTTCTAGATAATATGAGGGAGGCCAAAGAAACCAGGGAATCGTTTAAACTTTGTATTTGAGGCTTGATCTTGAACTACTTTACTTGAACTAATGTGCTCAGTGTTGAAACTTATCACTTGAATCTTGGTACTTTAAGTCTTGAAAGTTAAAATTTGAATAGTTTGATGATTCATGAACCATTTGTAATTTGTGAATTTGTGCCACATGTGACGTGAGTGAATGACTAGTCGTGAATAGGTGGATTGTTTATACTTTAGGTAAACCCTGACGAGATCGACATTGCCAAGGTTCGTGATTTACCACCTAGCTCAAAAGAAGAGGAGGAGGATATATATGCCCTCTTGCATCGCGAGTCTGTTGCATGATCCGGTAGGCTTGAGCCTTGCTTGGTAATTGATTACTTGACTCTTGTATTTCAATTGACTTTCAAGATTGTATTATCTAGGTTCTAATATCTAGGTCACCTCATGAGTCTTGAGTCTTCAATTTTTGGCAATGGGTACTTTCTAATAGCTGTAAGTTTAACTGCCGGTTTGAAACATCAGGCAAATAGCAATAAAGCAGTAAGAAAGTGGTAGCTTGTAACATTAAGATTGGTACCAATCTGTTCAGCAGCGATGGCAAAATTGAATAAAAAGCATCACCTGAAAGATCTAATATCACATCAACTCCAGATCTTGATGACTGTGCAACATGCACATCAACGAGCGTCTCAAGTTCCTCGACAAGATTGAAGGGTAATATTTCAAGCTCCATATTTCCAGCTTCCACCTGACACATCATTTAAGTTGTCATGAGTTATAAGCTAGAATAGAAGATCTCCAGAAGTAAACTGAGCTGGCATGCTTAAACCTTGATCTTTTGAGCAATATCCAGAAAACGCTGGCTTCTATTGGAAGCTTTTAGGCATCTAGATTCCTTATGCTCATCACCTGTGATGATATAAAACTTGTGGCAGGTGCCGGGTACTTCACAGCTAGATGACAAATGGGTGCTACCATAAATTTTGTTTTATGCCATCGTGGCCAATAATTATCTTTTGGACCACCATATTTTGAGAATATAGCTGAAACAATTCACAATTATCATGTGTGCACTGTATGTGCGTAGCCAATCCACAATCTTAGTACTGAGCATAGAAAAGACAACGGTAGTTAATGACAGCATATGCTAAGAAATGTACCTTGCTAATATCCAGTACGTCATTGACCAAAGCAAGGAGGCCATGTGCACAATGGTGAATTTGAGATATTGTCAGCTCTTGCTCAGATGTCAAAGTACCACTTGATAAAAGATCTAGCAAACCAATAATGCCTGCTATTGGCGTCCGTAGTTCATGACTGCAGAAAGAACATCAAAACCAGGTTATTTTATAAGAGTAGATTCACAAATGCCTTGGAATAGACTACATACTTTATTGCAGATTATATTTTCTCCAATCATCAATCATGACAGAGCCTCAAATCTGGGCTACTATTTTCAATTGGAATTGTAGAGAATGCTTGCAAGTTGCACACAAAAGTCAAAGGGAACTACAAGATGAGAGCTATGCCGTAACTATGATGTGTGCTGCTAAAACATATGCACTACCCGTTTTTGAGAAAAAGCAACAAATAACTGTACGAAACTTTTAAGCTTTCAACTGTACAAAACTTCTAAGTTTTCAACATAGACACTGCTCCTTGGTCCTTTACCTACCTCATATTAGCCAAGAACTGGCTTTTGTGATTGCTGGACTGTTCGGCTCTATGTTTCCCAGCCAGCTGTCGAATCAGCTCTCTCCGAAGCTGCATTTCCGTGCTCATTTTACTTGTAAGAGCACATATGAGAACACATCCAACCAACAAAATACCTACAGCAATCCCCACCCAGACTCCAATAGCCGTTTCTCTCCGATCATCATATTTGTCCATCATACTTTTTCTTGGTACAATTAAAACTGCAGTCTGAATAGAATTATCAGATACCTCACAGAATAAAATCGTCAGGTACCTCAGAGACATCAAAACCCCATGCAAGCCATTGTGCTTACATGGCAGCCCTTACAAGAGAAAGAAAATACGTTATTCACATTCATAAACACAGGACGACATTTAACAACACTGAACAATGTATAGTCAAAAGTGGAAACATACCAAGTTGAGATCTTTGAACTCTTTGTTGTTAAGAGGCATTGTGTCTATGTAAAATTTTCCAGACGTAAGGGGCACGTTTTGTTCATGCAATTCCTTTTGCCAAACATGCTCAGGGTCATATTTTGACTCAAGGAACTGGACAGCTGAAATAACAACTGGATCAGAAGCTGTTTGTGGATCTTCAAATCCATTACCTCTGTCCTGGTACGAGTGGGCAACAATCTTGGAACCATTCGTACCATTTTGCCTATGAAGCAGAATAACGGCAAGGTTAGATCCCCTCTTTTTGCAAAGAACATTTTCTCAAAATTCTGTAGAGTTTGCAAGTATTGCAAATCATATATCCATCTTACTTTATTGACAAAAACATTTTGCAAGTTACATTTCACCCAAGGACAATTCCATGTGAGGGAACATTCTAAACTTGGGAAAACTATCTCATCTCCAACATCCACATTAACATCAACTTAGGCCCTAGTAAACTTTCTTTCTTTGGGCAACTTCACTCTTTCTCCTGACACCCCTTCCCCCCCCCCAACAAACACAAGCCCAATCATTACAAAAGTGCATCTTTTTGTAGCATCCCGTGGCTCCTATCTGTTGAGTGCACATTTGTTACTTCTCAGTGGGCACACCTTTCCAAGCATGTTGATGTTTCCCAGGACTTTCAAGTCTAAGTGAGCTGACTGCTAAATTGAATATTCCTTATCAACCTAAACAAGAGGCCATACCAAATATACAATAGCACACCACCCAAGCAGTCCATAGACGAAAGCCGCCAGGTCAGAGCCTTGAACGTTGTAGTAACAGTTGAGAAGCCTATATACTTGTTTGTTGCAGACGCCCTCAAAGCAGAGGCTGACGAGATGATCAATTCACCATGTATGTCTGGTTCAATCCTCCATACAACCTAAAATTCAATTAAGTAAAACCGGCATCAGGGTTAAAGTTTCAAAGGCAATATCAAACAACCAAGAACCATAGTAACCTATCTGAGGCATGATAAGATCAGAAACTCATTCATGATGGAATCCAAAGTTCATAATTACCTGCTCAGGTTGCAAATTTTCTGCTTCTGATGCATTCACCATAAATGATGGATTTCGAATTTCAGTTGGAGGACCTGTCCCAGATCCTGAGGATGACCCAGTTACATTCTGCACAGACACAAATAGGATTGCTTTGGTGGCTGCAAAGAATTTGAAGCAAGCAAAAGGAGTTTTGTACAAGAATAAGTCTACACTTTGGGAATAGAAGTCAGATGGATGCTTCTGAAAAGCAAAAGGAAATTCAGAGAGTTGAAAATTCAGAGCTGGTTGAACTTGTTTGAAACTTGAACATCCCCATACCAATGCTTGCAAATAAATTTTGTGAACTTACAGTTTTAAATCTGATGCTAGTATTTGGTGTTTCCCATCCTCTTTAATTAAACTGACATTGCAAACAGTCAATGAGGGACTTAAAGATCACACCACTATTGATTCTTTCACCTAAGTTCTTGCCTCCCCATTCAAGTGCATGAACAATGTCGCCTGCTGTTGACGAAACATCCAGGATGTGATCTTAGAACAACAAAAACCAGCTGAAAACGTTGCACAAGATACTACTGCTCTGGTGCAAATTTACTATCAGTAAAGTCATCTAGAACTCATTAGAACATAAAAGTACAGGAAGAACCTGGAATCCTATTTTTTTGGAGGACCCCTTTTCTAAAGAGTAATGCGAAGGCTTTAGTATCAGTCAGGGGGGTTAAGGGGTGCTTGAGGGGATATACTGTGAGCCTTGTTCAGGCACTCCCTATCGTACTCCTATGCAGCTACGGTTGGGAGAAAACTTGCAGCAGAGCTCTCATAGTTTTTAGTTGATCTATGTAGTCTACTTTGAGATTGATAAAAAGATGAGCTTTTTTAGAGTAGATTTTGTGTTTAGTTAGGGTTTGAGAGTTTGTGTGCAACATTTGGTATCAGAGCAGAGTGCTTTTCAGGATCTGTACTTTTTGGATGTTTAGCATCTCCAATTGTCACTGCTAAAGGGGGCACCAAGTAAGGAAGTAAAAAATCCAACAAATATTAGGTGGTGAAGAAACTGCCAAAAAGTGAGTGAAGTAAGGTGCCACTTCAGAGTATAATATCTTGAGAAAAAGATATTTGATTGGTGCCCATAAAGTGCAATGAAGTTTTTGAGAAACAAAGAATGTAAGATCCAAAACTAGAATCTTTCAGGAAAAAAAGTGAATATTTCGGTTTAATCGAGGTTTGACTTTTCAAAAAACTTCACTTCTAAAAGGTCAAAGTAGAGAGCTCGTTTGGATCAATAGTCTTGCCTCAGCTTAGCGCCCTTATCCATATGATTACTTTCCACTTTTGTTGCAAAAAAATCACGAAAAAAATGAGTTCACCAAAAACTGAAACTAGGCTTTCCAGAAAACAACCAGCAAAAAAAATCACATCATCATGGGTGGGCCCGCTGCCGACTTGCTACAACACCAATGCAACTATAGAACCCAATTCTGGACACAAACAAAAAATTCATGACAAAAAATGTGGTAGAGAGAGAAAATGGCTAAAGACATAAAATGGCCAAAGAGAAGAGAATCAGCACCTTCACAATTGCTCAAAAAAGTGCTTTTGTTATGAACTCAATCACATACATTGATATCAATGATAACAATGGCTAAATCCCTACAAGGATAACTAAGCATAGACAAGAGAACTCCCACGAAGAACCCAAGCATTACTATTAGAAAAGGAATATAGTAACGTACAGCTAAATGATAGCTCGAAGCCATTAGTGAAACCTTCTAGAGGTCAAGGCAAATCAGACCCTTAATTGTAACTGGCCTGATACCTAAAGGTATTATAATTAGGGGAGCTAGTAATTAGGGTCAGGGAAGGAGAACGAGTCCACATCACGTCATATCCCCTAGAAACGCCCAACCTCTACCTTTAGCTAGTGTGAGGAAACTCGGAGCTTATCTGAAGGTCATGAGATAAGCCATAGTTCAAGTAATGGGGTAGGGTATGAAACCCAACAACGTCTAACTCCAAAAAGAGTGTCATGTAAAATAATTCTAGTTTGACTCCCAACAAGGATGGGCTGAACATACATGTTGAATATATGCTCTGTAAAAAAAACATCTATTGTAATCATGTGATGAATACATATGTCAAGTATACCCAATAGATGTGAAGCATGTGCATACCGAGAAAGATGGTAGCCTAGATGAGGTAAGTGCTAGCCATGAATATTTGTCAATACTAGTTTTTCTTTACGTTTACCTCCAAATATCTATGTGTTCAATATGTTGTTGCAAGCCTTCCCTAACAGGAGAAACTATTATAATGGATAACATAATATCTCCAAGTTTGCACCCCTGGCCTATGACCAACTCATGTGACTCTCCCAAATAAAGCAAGTGCTCACCATATGTAGCCATTGGACCATCTCTATCAACTAATATCCTCCAGATACCAAGCTCCTCATCATCAAGCGCATATCTCCACATCATGTATGGCGATATGTTTCCTTTATGTCCTAGCACTAATATCTCCAAGGAGAAAAATATGTCCACACTCGGAATAAGAAATTATCGAAAGAAATATCAGGAGAGGCATCAATGTCCCCTACATAAGATGTCTCGGGAGGAAAGTAACATGCATAAGGGGCTATCACTTGCTGAACGTATCTCGCCACTATGGATAAATTCCCAAGAAAATCCAAAAAATTGTGGTAAACCTCTCTCCCAGCTTTAGCATGTCCCAATAAAACCCATAAATATCCTTCTGATGGGCGTGTTTGTCGATTTTATGCTTCAGTCTTGGATGCCTCTTATCATTGAAAGAGCACTTTTTTGTGTACGCAGTCCTAAAAGGAGGTCATTTGTTAACTGATCTTTGCAGAAAGACCATCATCAATCTACTGCTTTTCTATTATTTCTTGATATTATGCTGTGAATGTGTTCAAAACTAGACACCAGTGCACTTTCCATGGCAGGGAGAAAGCTCTGTATAAATGGAAAAACACTTCATTGCGATTGAAGATGGGACCGCACCCTAATTCACTTCTGTTAGGTTGAGATGTACTACAGAAACATGCACCTGATATTAAGCACTGATACGTTTGGTACTCATTTGACAAGGCAAACAAATTTGGATTCCAATTTAGAAGATAAAGCTAAGGTATATGGTGAACAAAAAATATAATATGGATGAAGCATGCACAGCTTAAAGGCTTTGAGTTCTACATAATTTGAATCATGCAGATTGAGGAGGTTGGTATGCTTACTCAACAAGAAGATAGTTGAAAGATACTTCATAAATGTAGTACACTAATTCAGCAAAACATTGACATCAGCAATTGCATCTTAAATTTTAAGAGCTTCATATGAAGGGTATGAAACCATCAGCAAAACAGCATCACACTATCATGGTAGCAACTAGCAACCAACTGTTTAGAAACTTGTGAAGTTTACAAACTCAGGATTTTAGAAGTATTTCAAGCTCCCTTTTTTATGTGTTCTCTTTACAATTTCTTGAACGTCCTTAGGGTATACAAACTTGAAACTGGCTTACGCATAATATATTGTGCACAAGGGAGTTTCCTATTTTATTGTTACCTGCCAATATATATCCATCTTATGCTATAATCTGCGAGCAACAACCCATGATAAAAGTGTGAAAAAGGTTCCAGGTATTTCAACTTTTTGGAATTCCATCTATGCTGGACATGTTTCATGCTAAAAGAGAGTTCATGTTTGACTACTAACATGCAGGTGAGCAGGAAATATTAAGACCTGTTAGATGAAGAGGTAGCACCAACCATCCCAAAAGCTGGAATGCCATAGGTAATCAGGCGGAGTTGATCAAAAGTATTAAAAAAAAATTATAATTGTAGGACAAAACAGTTATATAAGTCAGAATCTCTGAAACTTTGACATCTGCTAGATAATCATTTAAAGAAAGCTACTGAGGCAGACAAACTACATGAGGAGACTCCAACATGAGTAGGTTGATCGTTCTAAACCATTTTCAGACATAAAATCTGTAATGGAGGTGGCATTGCCATGTGAATTTTCAGTCATGAAATTTGTAGGCGGGATGCTAAGTGCCTTTTAGTTGCACCGATGGGATAAAAGCTTGTGACATCTTAATTTCAAAGCATTTGCTAGCCAAATATGTATATGTTAGACCTCTCAGGAGGAAATGTGTATGACATCACAAAGAAAACGATTTTAACATTCAGTTGCATCTTACGCATCACAACCTGCATGTAGCAAATCACTGGGCTCATTGAACTCGATGCATATGTTACGAATAGAAATTCGGAGCTTGCCAAGCGGGTATAATCTGTCATGTGGCCCTGTTGTTGGTTGATAAATCGAACAGAATTGAAGTGAGGTTGACTTTTGAAAATTGCCCAATTTATAGATCGAACCTGTTTATTGTCAAGTCAAAAATAGCAACTATGCCATTAGAAGTACAACAAAATGAGAACACCAAGTCATGAAATTGGCTCTTTCTAGTTGCCAGGTACCAGAATGATAATAGAGAAATCATAGGTTCACATCATACATGTCTCAATACTTGTCCAACAATGAAAGGAAGCCAGACTGTTTTGAAATTAGTAAATGTAAGGAAACATAGATTCAGTACATTCCATAGGACTGTCAGCGAAAGAAGCTCATTTGATCATCATAATATACAAAAAGAAATATGAATTGCTTCTTATTCTACTACTTAATGTGCATGTTTTTCATCTTATCATTTACCATGGGTTCTACATCAGGCCAAGAGAAGTCGTGATTATCAAAAATTTGCTGATGCAAGGAGTTGAGTGCCAGTGACATGTGAAGTGCTTGTCCGAGGATAGAAGCAAGAGACTGCAAACTTCCTTGTAGATACTTCTGGCGGACGACGAAAGTCAGATCCTGTACAGATCGAGTGGCATAGATGGAGGTATAGAACCATGTGAGTAATGTTGTGATCAACAACATAATAGCCACAAGTACCTGCTATACAATAGTTGACGTTAGAACTGCATATGTACTATGACGGGGGATGCATGCAAGGCTCTCCCTCAAAATCGACAAATAGGAATGTACACTTGCATTCGCTGGACAAAATATCAACAAAAGTCTTTATATGTCTTTTGGCTTTATATACCTAGGATTCTATGTCAAGTCATTTAAATATGTATTTTCCTTTTGAAACGTCCACCATACAAGGACTGCATGCCACATGGAACATTAACTGAAAGAAGATGCTCTGTACGACATGATCCCTGTATACATCAAATAATTATCGTGCACAACTACAGGTCCTTTGACAGAATAGTTTAACTCATAATTAAGCACAAACAGCTAATTCTTTACACGAACATTATCACAGCCAGTTGCGATAGTAGTACGAGGTACTTGAAACAACCCAGCATTGAAAATTGATACAAAAATCTCTGTATCTATTGTAGATAGATACAAGCATCCATTAAACATCAAGCTACTTAGCCTTATCGATTTAATCTTTCAGCACTCAAGATAAAACATATATGCAATTTTGCACGTAGTGTATTGTAATTATGTCTAGGATAATACTTGAGATAACAAAGGAGACATGCAAATGCAATCTTCAAACCTATGGAATCCATCCACAAAGTCTTGGAACATCAACTTCGCATAGATCACATCCTATGACATCCCTACTCACTTGGTCAGCGCCCAAGAGTAGGTGCAGGTCACATGCACAAACTTGTGTTAACAATAGCTAACAGACATTGTAGAGAAACCAATATACTGAGTTTCTATCATTTCTCGTGGGCAGATTTGGTGATAATTAGGGTGTCATGCCAAGAGCACAGTAGCAGCTTTGAACTTTAAAAGTACCCCACTCTTAACAGCGTATGCATAAAGAAGGCCTCAGCTAAGCTATGTGTTCATGCAACAGGATAGTCAAAAAACTATAGGAGAGAATCTATTCAGCATCTGTTAGTCTATTATCTGCAAACTTGCAATGTCATTCAATTCAGGTATTTATGCAATTTGGTTAACTTTCGTTTAGCAACCTTCTCCATTTGCCAATATTGCCACCAAACTCCCGTGTGCACTGCATTCCCCTACACCCATACTGCATTCCCCTACACCCATACGAATATTTGAAGTATATCAAAGTTTGCATACCCATATGACAAAAAACGTATGGTGTCTGAAAACATAATAGTATGCCAACATCTGCCATACTTGTACGCCCAGAAAACATATCATTTCTAGAAACATAATAGAGACATGCAAGTAAGACTCTACATTTTCAAAACACAGCAGTGAGAGGGTGGCATAGCGTGAATGGGAATGTTGGTCAGTCGGAATCAATCCACATATACCCAGTCCAGAAAGCAGTTTCCAGCAAGCACAATGCACAGGCAGCTGTGGAACTTTCTGGTTTCTAAAAACATGATAGTATGCCGACGTTTGCCATACTCATATGCCAGAAAACATATGGTTTCAAAAAACATAATAGAAACATGCAAGAAACCCTTCTTACTAATCAGTCGGGATAAATCCCCGACTTACCCAGTCCAGAATTCAGTTTGCAGCCACAGGCAGCTATGGAACTCTATTTGGAAATTTTTTTTTTACCACATACTTCTGATACCATGCCTGTCCCTGCTAGAATACGTATGGCCATCCTTAAGACGGGTACTATGTCGTGTACAACTTTTGCACAGTAAATTTTAGAAACAAAAGCAGATCTAGCAATAAATCTTTTGATTCTTGGCTGACGTTTCAGATTAGCCTGACTTCTCTATATCTGCATCATTTCGCTTTTGCAATTGGTCCTCTCTCTCTTGTGTGTGTGTTGTCTAGTTTTTCTAACATGGTATCAGAGCCAAGAGCTTGCACTCTGATTCAATGGTCCTCTTCTGTTTAGAGAGAAAAGCTCCAGCACTAGCTGATTGGGAGAAAAGTGGCAAACAGATGCAACCTTGCGTACACTAACTGCACGATGTGGAACTGGGGATAGCAGTGACAACATGAGTCAAAAGTGACAGTGGGATCTGCAAGAAAGCTTTGAACAGGAGGGGACAGTGCATCAAAGGACCTGTCAATGTACATGGGGGGAAAGGCTACAAGTGGTGGTGAAGAAGAACCCCCAAAATTTAATCATAGGGATCACATAAGATTCTTGATCCAACGTAGTGAATAGATGACCTATTGCGTCCAAGGGAGGGAGCTGTGGTGGGTACCACTTGCTGTGAGTAAAAGGAATGAGAAACCATCAAAATGATGGACAAGCTTGTGACAGGGGCCATGTTCAACAGGCCTCATCTGAGAAGTGTTTGGGAGGAAGCTACACAAGGCGGTCGCAAAGAAAGGGGGATAGCTTTACTTGGAAAAAGAACACCGCTTAGATGGATGCATGCCGAAGGGCATGAGCTTTAGGTCCAAAGGATGTCAATGAGTGTAAGGTCGTTAAGCTCAATTAGTTAACTGTAGAAACATTAATGCATAGAATTGAGCTTGGCTTATATTTCAGATTAGCTTTACCGCTCAGCCTGCATCTACTCAGATAAAAAAACTCAATGCCTCTGCCGATAACATGAATCATCTTAAAAGCGATCATTCTGGTTCATCTGTTTCTGTCTATTTTCCTCCTTTCACCTTTGCTGTGCGCCATCTCAATCTACAAGTTGGACGAGGGCTTCTGGTCAGGAGTAAAGTGAAACGTGGAGGGCTTGTCTTTTGGTCAAGGGATATTTCATTCTATACAAGGCATAACCAGGACTTGCGAAGTGCATATGTAGTTCAGCCCCAGTGCTATTTGCTCCATATATCCACTATTTACAAGTTACCATACTGTTCTTCTTAAAAAAATTGTTCACTTACTCAAATGAGATTGTTGTGGGTGAAGACGCATCCTCACTGTTATTTACAGGTAAAGAATCTTCCATCTTGAGCATATATTTTTCGCCACAGCTTTCGTAGTTAATTTCATATAACCTTGACTGCTGGTTTTAAGGCTATGAAGGGAGCGAACCGAGTCGGACTTAAATTGGATCATGTCTTGTCGAATAACAAGGAAGTAATTATACGTGTTTCCATTCAGCATAATGACTCCCGAAGCTAATGTTGGTCGTTTGGGACACTAGAGATGAAAACAGATTAAATTTTCAGGTTCATGTTTGAAGGGAGAATAAAAAAATTTCGGTGCGGAATGGAGTTTACCATGATGGCCAGACGCGAGACTAGCACCGAGTGGGAATGATTAAGAAGTCGTCGCTTCCGATGATACGAACGCTGTGTCGCTGCATCCGAAAAATTACTCAAAGCCTTTGTGCGGTCCGTCAAGTCAAGAATAATGTGTTCAAGAACACGTTCTTCACCCTCCCTGTTCTGTTGGCGCTTCGCTCCTGGCCATGCTGCCAGAAAAGAAGCGATCATTTTCTCGGAGGCTCAATGACTAAAATCTTTTGAATTCTTCATCGTGCTTGTACTCTCGGAGGCAGCTATGAATATTTTTGAAATGCCACTATTGCTCTACAATAGCCAATGGTCATATTGTTCTAATCCAATCCGTTGCATCAGGTCCTTCCCAAAAGGCGCTTTCCAGCCACAACACATAAGAGGACAAAAACGTCTTGCAACGCAAAATTTTCTAAAAACTAAGGAAGTCACAAAAATCCAGGGACAAAGAATGATACAAAATCTTTCATCCGTCTGTTGTTGTCACATAACGTTCAGCTTGAGGAGATAAGGACACCAGCTTCCGCAACTTCAACGAAGATGAAAGACACTTTGGAGATCGGCCGCACATGAGGCATGCACAGGCAAGCTAAAGCGCAATTCTGTATCAAATATATTTCCGAGAGCAAGAAAACGAAAGCATTGTCGGTTTCTGAGATCCATTCTAAACTAATGCTACAAGCTTCAAATCGCATCCTCTACCAAGACACGACTGCCACACGACACACTTGATTACTTAAAATAATAGAGCTCGAAAAACTCGTACAAGAGGAAGGATTTGGTCAAATTGTATTGGCATCAAAAGCAATATACCAACACACTTAATGCCATCCCACAGTCTCTTCAGAGAGCCGCTATTTTACGTAATATCACATCTTCTATGCCTTTAAGAAGCCGCCCAGCACTTAATGCTAAAACTTATTCAATGCACGAAAGATATCCGTATGATTTATGATGCTAGATGCTGCGTTGCAATGTAATGTGCTCGCATGCCTGCACTGAAGTCTGAATCAAAATTTGCGATCATATCATACGAAGCGACGTCAGAAGGACTGAATCGATCTCAGAAACTGTTCGAGCTGTTTGCCAAACCGATGAGAACGAGAACTGTTTTTGCTGAATCGATAGCAGCAGCAGCAGGAGGAGGCAGAAGAAATAGACGTGGATCCAGAGTAGACAAGGGAAGGGGCAGGTTTCGTGCCGGGTCAGCAATAATACGCGGTTTATTGTTACCTATATATGCATGTCAACTTCCCCTTCATGTTTTTTAGATTTTTTATATTCTACCACCAACACAAATGAGATGTGGTGTTGATTTTTAGTGGGGGCAAATGTTTAAGGCCCCATATGAGGACCTTGTGGGCTTGTCCGGAGGGCCTTCGACCATTCACCTCCCTAGGGACGTAATGTCAAGTGCTCAGGGTTACTTTATATTTTGAAAGCAATTCCATGAGTATAATATCCATTCACTTTTTTCTCTTCTCCGCAATATGTCATTATATCTCTACAATGTGCGTTCTCTCTCTACCTTCTCACCTGACATTATGTCGTGGAAGTCCCGAGGACCTCGGGCCTTCCTTACATGTCAGGGCCTTGCCCTGCCCTCAGGGCAAGGGCCTCCCTACTAGGAAGCCCTTGGTTAGGGCCTTCCACCATAAGAAGGCCCAAGGAAAGTCCAGCCTTCCCCTGCCTAATGTCACGTGCGAAGCCTTTTTTTTTTTTTTTTGGCATTTTTGTGGGAAAAGAAAAATCTTGATTTTTTTTATTTAATGTGCATGTGAATGGCCAATGACGACATTTTCAAACATTATTTTGAGGCATAATGTGCATGTGTTATGTGACAACCCATCATTAAATGTCCGCATCCGCATTCCATCAAAATTGTCATCTGCTATGTATCAACTTTTTATGTTTTATATTGATTATGCACTTTTGAATTGTGATAAAAAGGCTCACAAAAAATTCTGGTTTTACATTTACATGAAGGTTGCTTCTTGAGGTGCTTTCAAAATACAAAGAAAAGTTGAGCACTTGGCATTATGAGATTGGTTTTCAGTTTTATCACGATACATAGCGGTTTTTAGTTTTATCACAATACATAGTAGTAAGCTATTGTGACGCTTTGCTACAAGCTGAGGTGTCACTCTCAGGTAGACTTTGGGGATTCTAACAAGTTTTCCTTTCTAATTTTAATTCTTCTATAATAGAATCATTAAAGTTTCATTTTTCACCAATTTGAATGGCCACTTAAGTCGAAGTGTTTCTTGAAATATTAATCACCTTGTTCACTTCTTTGTTGAAATGCCTTGAATAAATGCTCCTTTTTTTTTAGGTGGTTTTGCACTTACATGTTTGTTAGAATGTCTCAAATCAATGTCAATGGCATCATTATTATATTTGTGGTAATAGTTGATTTTTCAAAGCGTGAAAGTGTCTTTTTTAGGTGAATCTAAGCTAAAAAATTAAAAAATAAAATCAAGTTTCAGATGGCATGAGCTTTTCATTTATTTCAAATTTTGTCTACATGCATGATAAAGTTGCTCGCAATCTTTCAAATCACCTTGTTCATCCTTTGTCATAGGTGGCAGAGACACAAAAATTGATACTACAAAAGCTAGCGTGGCATGTTTTCAAAAAATGCAAGATTTTTTTAATGCTCAACAAATTGATTCTATTTTCCTATCATTTAGAATAGAAATATTACAAAGAATATCTCTCTCTCTCTCTCTCTCTCTCTCTCTCTCTCTCTCTCTCTCTCTCTCTCTCTCTCTCTCTCTCTCTCTCTCTCTCTCTCTCTCTCTCTCTCTCTCTCTCTCTCTCTCGTGCGCATGCGCATGAGATCTCTCTTTCTCTAGCACTTATTCCTTGGGCACATGAGTGCATGAGATGACAATTGTTCAATTTACAAATGCTCTCTAATTTGTAAGTTTAAGATGGTGGTCGAGAGCACAATAGCCTTCCTAAATGATAAAATCACAAAAAAGAACTGAACAATAGGGAAGTTATCAGCATGATGACACAAGATCAAGTGGCATACAAGCCATGGACAAACAAATATGACGATTTACTTTGCATGAGTTCTATAGTTTAAAATTGGAATGTTGCCTTGAGAGTTGGGACGAAATATTTCTTACTAATATCACCATAAGACAAATTTTAGAAAAGACGAAATCATGTTGTTTGAATTTGAGCATGAACCTGTGTTTTCAAAATGGGATTGCTTAGATGCTTTTGGGAGATTAAGCTTGTTGGTGATATTTACGGTAGGGATTGGTCAAAGCCAAAAGACTTTAAACAAATATACGAGGCTCCACGTCATGTGGTGGTTTTGCCCTCCCTCGTGATCCCACATCCAATCTTGAGGGGCTTCTCATTTACTCTGTACTCCCTAGTTGATGACAGTTTTCTAGGCTCTCATGGATACGACTACAAGGAGAGGATTCGTCTCTTATTATCGGTGGTGATTACTTAGCACTTAGATGTGTGGATCTACCCAATTATTATACTTTGCAAGGCACAATCTAGGAAAGGATCCTTTAAAAGAATCCTTATAGTATTCTTGACTTCCATTTTTTGATCTAGACTAAAAGTGATTTATGTAACTAGCATCAAAATCTCAAAGATCCTAAATCAAGATTAATGGCATTAACAAAGTAGTCCTAATGGTATCTAGCCCTCTTATGGCGCTCGTGTCTAACTTCATCCTCATAATATGCCCTTGGGTCACGAACTTGTTTGTTTGATAATATTTCGTACATTTTCATGAGAGCATTCTGGCAAAGGGTGTAGTAAACCAAGTTGTAATTCTATATATTTGGTTGAGGCCATTTCAACTAGGTGCCATGTGAGGGTATCGGCCAAATTCGTATATTGTTAAGAAACTTTTGTCAATTCAATGTCACACTCTAAATAGTCAGTCATCAACACGTAGATGGCGATGAAAGTCTCTTGAGTAAAAGAAATTTATTCAAGAAATGGAACGACCAATCTAGATAATCAAAATCCAAAATTGTGCAAGAGTTGCAAAAAGATTTCCGACAACAAATTCATCTCAATCCAAAAGCGATATCAAAAGTATGAGCAAATATTGAGCAAACTCCATATTAGATAAACATGAAATGCTAAGAAACATACAATATGAGAAACAACAACTGTAAGCTTGAGATAGATTCTCATAAGTTGAAATGTAAAGGACATACTCCGGTAGCAGCAGGCAGCTCAGTTGAGGCAGACACTTCTAGTTCTTATCCTATGGGCGTGGTTCTGTCCACACCGGCACCCTCCACAACCCCAACTCCCTCACTTGCTCTCACACTTCCACCACCACCTCCACCATTTACTACTACCTTCACACCATCACTCACTCTCAACACGGGCTTTGATTCCACACTTCCACAAAAGCCCTCACCTGTACATATATCCACCCTACTTGACTCTACAATCAATGTAGATGATTTTGCATTACAATTACTAACCGAAATTCCATCAACCACCGTCACCACTAACCCACTCCACACATCTCCGCCACACAGTATCTCCCCACCTCTTTCACCCATCATCTCTCAATCACCTCCACTTGCCTTTCATTCATCTCCATCTAACCATGCTCATGATTTTCTACCCTTTAACCCAATGCCATATCCTAACTATACACGCACCCTCCCTGCATTGGCCCTTGGGAGTAGTTACCCCTTGCAGCCCAAAAAGCGGTATGGTTAGTGAATGAGCTCCAATACAATCTATTCGGCACCCTAGGGGGACAATATACCATGCGGCAATTTGACGATGGCGCTATGGCGGACCTTCAAAAAGAAAAAGGAAGGCTGGAAGTGGAAAACAAGCAACAATAGCTGTAGATCCAAAATCTCACCACTTATAATCAACAACAGCAACATATGCTCCTCCACCTCCAGAACCAACTCCAAATGAAGGTATCCGACATGCAGAATACCATCGATAACATCAAAGCAAAAAGGGATGAGGCCATAGCAGATGCACAAGTTGCACATTCCGCTATGAAGGAACAATTGGAATTGGTGGACTTCAACGACTTCGCACCACCAGCTATTCCTGAGGGAACTCCCATTCCAGTGGTGGCTTATAAAACGCTGGCCCAAAAGTTGAAATCCATGATGGAGTAGCACACAAAATTACAACAATCATACCTTGCTTCTGTCGAGGCCCTGAACCAGCACATTGCCACCTTGGAAGAACGGTTAAAGGCAGTTGTCCAAACAACGTCGTCTGTTCATGCAAAGCACGCCCAGTTCCATGATTCCGGGCACCACTTTAATGGACCAGATGGTGGAGATGGAGCAGGATTCCAGCAGCCTCCTCCTGCTACTCAAGGCTCCTCCTTTTGAGGCCAACCTCTGGGGCAAGGAGCTCAAGCACCAACCAATCCATTAGGCTCTGGTGGTACCAACTGCCAACATTATCTTTTTCCTTCCACCGCTTCTAACCCTCTCGACACCACTAACCCTCCATTTATTCAACGTCAATTTTCTCTTGAGTCAGAAAGAATTGCTGAAGCTAACCATTCCCCTCCTCTCTCTCCTGAACCTGGTCTCCAAATTCAACATGAGATTGCCTCTGAAGCACCACCCATCCGGCACAGAATCACGCCCATATAACCAAGCAAGGAGTTGCGCGCCTCTCAAGAGTTTGCCAAGAAATATCCAATGACAATAGAGCGAGGTGGCTACATATTGCCAAATTTGAACCAGTGTCAAACACATAAAGAAGCAGTCAAACTCCTGGATCCACAACCTCTCTAGCGCCATCAACTCTTCCTACAAAGTAAGACCTCGATGGCACGGTAGATGGAAGCTCCCTCCTATATGCGCACAAATCCTTATTACTATCTAGTTGCGAGGCGAGAACCGTTTCCTGCCACCAAGGTCAAGAATAGGATATTTTGGCCCAAGCTCACAAGCGTCGATACCGGCAACTTAGCTGAAGACATGGTCACCAACTGCCGTGTATTCTACCAGAAGTACCATGGCAACCCTGATTGCGACGTCAGATATTTTGCGGACAATTGCGGCCTAGTAGCATTTCTGACAGAATTCAGGGGTTTTTGGGATCGAGGGCTAACCCCAATAGCCCTTGATATCAATAAACCACTGCAAATGCAAAAAGACCACATCAGCGTAGTTTATTATCATGCTGCACTCACTTCAGCCCTGCACGTTGATATGGTGGAGCTATGGAAAATCCACACAACTTTCTACAGGGTATGCTCCATTATTACAAACCAATGCCCTTCTTGAACAAACTACGGTGGCAAATGATGGAGGGTGTAGGCACCACAATCTACCACTCCCGACAGCAACAGTCTCGCCTCCAAGATGCACAGAAGATCCAAGAAGAAAAGGCTTCGATTGGTGTGGGACCACCAATTCAATAAGGAGGGGGATGATGTTAGCATCTGTGCTAACATAGAAAAAATTTAAAAAAAAAGAGAGAGAAATAAAACTCCGTGGCATGTGTTTTGTAAGTCCACGTACGAGTGTCTGTTAATAAACTTTCGCCATGGCATGTGTTTTGTAAGCCCATGAGTAGAAGCTTAAAAAATAATAAAATAGCTTAAACTTAGTTTTAAAACTTAAACTTAGGAAACTTAAGATTAGAAATATTTTGTCTTAAGTTTTCCTAAGTTAACTTTGAAGTTATAAATTCTAAGTTAGAAGTTCTAGAAAGGCTAGAAATAAATTAGTCCCATAAGTTAGTGGATACTTATGGAAGACCCTCCCTACCATAAAAGGAGAGGTATTTGCCTTGCAAATAGCACTTTGAGATTATGCTAAATTGCTCTCTCCTTGAGATTATCATTCTATTTTTTTGTGTTCCCATTGGAAGGTGCATAGCTTGAGGGAAGGTGCTCGGGCCTCCTCTTGCCTCCTTTCATTGGTTTTGTTCATTGTGGCATGTTTTTAATTGCTCTATGCTTAGTTTAGCCGCAATCTTTGTTCTCAATCCCTTTGGGTGTTAATCTAGAATTTAGTTAAATCACCTTGCTAGTTGGGTAAGCCTTAGTAAGGTTTTGTGTTTTGTCATCTTAGATAGTTTCAATCCATTTCGAGCACTAGTTGGGTAAGCCTTAGTGCTTCTTCATTATTCTTTATTTTCGCATTTCTGT
Source organism: Diphasiastrum complanatum (assembly GCA_029204225.1). Classification (NCBI taxonomy): domain Eukaryota; kingdom Viridiplantae; phylum Streptophyta; class Lycopodiopsida; order Lycopodiales; family Lycopodiaceae; genus Diphasiastrum; species Diphasiastrum complanatum. The sequence goes on along the minus strand of CM055093.1, from coordinate 18,702,314 downwards.
TTGAAGCTTGGTAGGAACTTAGAAAGTGGACGATCCTCCCTATACTACATTGCATCATAAGTAGATCTAGCACATATTAGATTTACTTCCAAGCCGGTTAAAAAATTTCTGATGCTTGATCCCAAGAAGAGCTTTGGTGATGATGTCTGCAACCATTTCTGTTGTGGAGTAGTATTGAAGAATCACTTCTCCCGAAAAAACCTTTTCCCTAGTAAAATGATCTTGGATTTCTATGTGCTTGGATTTACCATGAAATCGGAGATTCAGAGACAACGAAATACAGCTCAAATTGTCACACAAAATGGTGGTAGCATTGAATAGAGTGTGACGTAAATCATGAAGTAGAAGTCTGATCCATATAGCTTCCTTTGAGACTTGACATGCCGCAATGCATTCCGCCTCCGTTGAAGAAAGTGCAACTGATTTTTGCTTTCTTGAGTTCCACAAAATAGGTCCCCCTGCCAGAAAGAAACAAAACTCGGAAGTGGGGTCGTACAAAGCATGGCATACATTAATGATCGTATGAGTGAATGATATGGGTACTTCACTAAGTCGAGTACTTCACTTTTAGAATCGGCACAAGAAGGTTTAGTCAATACAATACTTGGACCTATTGGTGTATCAATTGGTTTGCAATCAGACATATGAAGTTTTTCTAGAACAAATTCTAGATATTTTTGCTGACTGAGATAAATACTTTTATGTAATCTATCTCTAGTGATGTGTACTCCTAACAATGAACGAATGGTGCCTAGGTCAATCATGTCAAATTTTTTTGACAGATCACCCTTAGTAGTGTGCAGTAGGAAAGTGTCATTAGACAAAATGAATGTATCATCTACGTATAGAGCTATGTGAACATATTTGGCATCTATGTAATTGGAGAAAACGTTGTATTTTGCATAATTGTTGACAAAACCTAATTGAATGAGATAGGCATTGATCCTTTCGAACCACGCCCTTGCGGCTTGCTTCAAGCCGTAGATTGCTTTGTGTAGTTTACACACTTTGTGTTCTTGGCCTTTGACCTTAAATCCTTCCAGTTGGAAGGTGTACAGCTCCTCTTTGACGTAATCATTGAGAAAGGCAGTCTCCGCATCCATTTGATGCATCTCCAGATCTTTCGTCGCTACTATCACAATCAGAGTCCTGATTGACTACATCTCAACAATAGGACTAAACTTGGTAATCCGCTCCTTGGACTTGAGTAAATCCTTTCGCCACTAGCTCTGCTTTCCATTTAGTGATGGAACCATCTGAGTTGATATTCTTCTTGAAGATTCACTTGGTGTCTACAACTCTCTTGTGAGTGGGGAAGTTGACCAATGTCCAAGTTTGGTTCGTCAAAAGTGAGTTTTACTCGCTTTCCATTGCTTCTTGCCACTTCACATCATCCTTGGAGTTAATAGCTTTTTCCATGGTCTCTAGTTCTTCTGATGAAGTCCAGAATGATTGAGGTATGTAGTTTCAGGAACTGTTCGAGTTCTTGATGATCTTCGAACAATAGATTCACCAAGTTGCTAGGAGTAGTTGAGATCTGCTCGAGCTAGCCTGGTTTGGTCTGATGACTGGTGCGGTTGGCGGCTCGACTTCTGTAGTGGTTGTTGTAGGTTCTACAAAAGGAACATTATGTATGGAAGATTCTATGTTGTGTAAGATAGGCTGAAATGACACAACATCATCTGTGGAAGGTTTTAATTTATAGAATGTATTTTTCTTGAAGATCACATCCCTAGAAACAAATACTACACCAATCACATTTACCTACAAAATTCTAGGTAGAAGCCATTGCCACAGTCTGTTATGTTCAAAACAAATCCACCACAAAAGTCGTCAACAATTAAACTCCTTATCAAGTTTGGCATGGACACAAGCCTAGTGTCAACCACTTGAAAATCTTTGGTTGTATATGTTTTGTTCACTTTCCTTCAACATTGTTTGAGCCTTCTTATGGTTCAAATGTGGTCCAAATGTAGTCGGAAACATGCCAAAGGCAACAATTACGGTTTTCTACGTACAAAGGCAACAAGCCGTTTAGCACCACAAAGTCAAAACTACGAAGACTAAGGAAAACCACAACATGCATGCTAAGGCAGACTGCCAAGGGACTACAAGATTGTGAAAACGGTCTCCATACGACTGTGATAAGCATTGTTTCTTTCATGCTCCCAAAGCGGAGTTCAAATGTAAGTGAAGTACGCACTTAGAGTTAAACTAGTCTTGTAATTAGAGATTAGTTAAAACCGTTTCTTATAAACGAACAAGCACAACATGCATAAATACATCTCAAGCTCTCATTGAGCGGTGGAGTGGAAGATTTAGCATTTTTGTTACATCTCTTTTGTAGACTGTAACATACAAATTGTTGCTCTTGCTCCATTACAAGCCGTTAATGTAATATACAAGCAACACTTCTTCATCTGTGTCTCATTTTATGAATGTGTTGTAATCTGGATGCATTACTCTGTTGTGCTTGTCACGCTCTTTCACTCACTCGGACAGATCACGGATGTCTCTGATTGATTCGACTACAGTCATCTCTGATGCTTGAGGAACAAGCGCAAAATCTCTGCACCATACTTCATTTCGTAATAGAACATTTCATCATTGACAATAACTCACACTCTTCGGTGGATCACGCATTGCTTTTGTTTTAAAACCCAGTCCTATATCGGGGCGGGAACTGTTCCTCAATATTTCTTTCCTCTCGTTTGGATCAAACAACTTGTAACATAGCTTATCTGCTTTCCAGTTCCGTTGAACTCGTTCGTTCCATTCATCTACTCAATTTAGATAGTTGGTATCAAAGCGTCAGTTAAGTAAATTGAGAATATATCTATTTCAGTTACTATCAACATGTCTTCTACAAGTAACACTTTGTCTTCTTCATACTCCCAATTCCTTCAATAGTACATTCATGATCATTTTCTGTGTATATTGATTTCTTAAGTCCTTCATATGGTACAACATAATCAAAAGAATTCTTGGAGCAACACATGTGCGATGAACCACCACTATCAATATACCATGATCCATCCTTCCCTAGGGGTGTAGAGGAGAAACTTGATACCATAAGGGATCCTTCTCCTTCACTTGCAATGGAATCTTCTTCTTTCTCATTGATGGTTTTGGATTGCTTGAGTTGATTCTTCTTCTTGAAGCAATTAGTGGCATAATGACCTTTCTTGCCACAAAAAAAACACTTGATCTTCTTCTGCTTGAACTTGGAGGAAGAAGGATGTGAAGAATCATCTTCTTCTCCATCTTTGTCTTTGTCTTTTGCTTTGTCTTTGTTGAAGGCACGAGAGTGTTGGTTCTTGTTCCTCCCTTTGTGCTTGTCTTTGACAAATAGAGCTTTGCTATATTCGTAATGATTGAGAGATAGCTTGTCCATTCTCAAAAGCTTGTACTTTTGTCTTGCTTCTTCAGAAATAAGTATTCCTTGTAAAATCTCCAAGTTGGATAACTCCTCCTTGATATCATAGGATTGGACAAGGTTGTCATATTCTTCCTTCAAACCATTAAGGATGACTTGAACTAGCTCACTTTGGTTGATTGAGACTCCAACACAAGTAAGCTCTCTATAAAGATCTTTTATTCTCAATACATAACTAGAAGAACTCTCATCACTTCTTTGGAAACTTTGAAAAATTTAGTTCCCAAGAGTGAGTATTCTAGAGGCACTCTTGGCCTCATAGATAACTTTGAGTGCATCCCAAGCTTCCTTAGCAGAGGTGCAAGAGCAATTTCTCTTAAAATATCATTAGAGACATTCATTATGATAAAGTGAAGGGCCACCCTAGCTCTCTTCTTATATTTTTGTGCTTCTTGTTGTACTTGAGGCTCATCCTCAAGTCCAAGAACTGACTCCATTCTAACCTTCCAAATAGAATAATTGGAGATTTTCAATCTTTCACTAGATTCTAAGAGGTAGGATTCCATAGAGGCCATTAATGTGTGAAAAATCCTTGTAATGAACAAAAAGATATGTTGCTTCTCTCTCACAATAGGAATCACAAAGGGGTTTTACCAATTCCTATGCAAGATTTTGCAACAAAACTTGAGAGAGATCCCAAAATTCTACCAAAGTTCTACAAACTAGACCAACCTCTCACTTTGAAATGGAGTTTAGCCAAGTTTTGGTTCAAACTTTCTTTGGCATGTATAGGAGGCTCAAAGAAACCACAATTGACTCAAATACAATGGCTTTGTATGAAACAATGTGACAAACAACTCAGAACAATGTCTAGATCTCGAGTTTGTGTGATTGATATGTACATATATGGGATTTTGGATCAAAAAAGCAATTTTTGATCAAATCAAAAAGTGTCCACATAGGTCTAGGCTCCCTACCTACCCTTAATCAAAAGCTCGATTCGATTTGCTTCACAATTATTTCACATCATTTCTTATGTATCTAGCTTGCTCTTGTCCACCAAGAGGTTCATCTTCCTCTTCTAAGACAATGTCATACAAATCATGGAGCACCAAAAGTGATTCCATTCTCACTTTCCAAATGGAATAATTAGTGGATGAAAGCCTCTCATTGGCTTCTGGCAAAAATTCACCCATGGATGCCGTTATGAATGATTTAGCACTTGAAATTCACTAAGATTTCACTCAATGGAATGATCTAAGATAGACTTCTAGCACTCAAGATGCTTCTAGTCTTGGCCCAATCAATCTAGCACAAATCTTGGATGATGGTACAATGAGATCACTACCAATTTCTAGCAAATCACTCCCTAGATCTATGATTTTTGGCAATCAACTCCCTAGTTCTTACCACACCCCATCAATGAAATGAATTTTTTGGGCCTGATCTGAGCTTCCAAACAATCACATCAATGATCCATTACAAGCTCTAATCATTGACATGGAAACTATGAAGCTAGATCTAGACAATGCACCAAAAATCTTCAAAAATGGATGTGTGTGAAATATAGGACAAATTCAAAGTTGGGCACTTGAAAGGAAGGTCGAGTATAGAATCACACGTGTGAATAGCCCACAACTCAATTTGATCCAGTAAAATTTGATGCTACCACTCACTTCTAGCTTGCCCTCACAAGATTAGATCAAAACCTCAAAACTTACTTTTTTGGGTGTAAACTCGCAAAACTCACAAAACTCACAAAAAATTTACTTGCAAAATGCCAAGGCCCTCTATGAACATTCATTTAGCAATAAAATTACATGTGGTAATGTGGGCACCATATGGCTCTTCTGCCTCCTTGTTGAGGTTTAGATCCAACTTGCATGTTCTCGAACTTCCAGTCCATGCTATTGATTAGTTCTAAGATGAACCTTTTCATTTTCTCTTCTTGTTGTATCTATAGTTTTTTCAAGAGTAAATGAGGGTGTCAATGGTAGTAGTGATAGAAGATCTGAACATCAGGTCATCAATCCTTGGTCATTTCCTTTCATGTTAGCGATTCTTGAATTTCTTGAGAGAGTTTGAAATCACTCGTGAACAAGATTAGTTTCTGGTACTATGTTAGAACATGCCTCACAAAAGGTTCTATACTCACTTCAATATTTCATACCTCATCTAATGTGCTATGTAATGAGCTCCAAAAAGTTGCACTATAAATTTGAGTTTGTTGATGAGTTTTGTTACGTGCTCCTACAAGTTGCCTTGCGAGCTTGAGATTACGACAATATTCTTTATGAGACCTTGTGAGTTGCCCTACAAGCTCATGTGGGTTGCCAAAACAAGATCTTAGCAAGCTCATAACGAGCTGCCTTACAAGCTCTGAGTAGTTGTAGGAACTCTTAACATATGTCTATGAGGCCACTACATAATGAGTGCAGTAACGAGTAGCCCATTGCACTAGTTACCATACCAATTTTTTTAAACAATACATTGAGATCCATGATAGGGACCGCAAGAAGATTTTACCGTTTTCGATACAATTAGGGGTCTATTGTATATCAATATCAAAGGAAATGTGTGAATCAAGGAGGTCAAAACCCATGCAAATGATATATACGTGAAACATAATATCATTGCTAAAATGATTTGTGCAATAGCTAGAAAGTGATGTAGCTCATTGACATTTAAATTTGAGCATAATGGTAGTCTTGTGCCAGCCACAGCCCTCATCTTCATCAAGCTTTCTTTCTATAAAGTTTTAAATAGAATTATAATATTGTATCTTGTATGCAAGTGTATGTTTTCCATAGCCTCATTTGTCACAACAAATCTATCAGGTCTATGTTAGATCTAATATCAAGTTTTTGTGCTCGACATGAACATAACTAGGAATCCATGCAAATATTCCAAAGATTCTCACTATGTGTGTTGTCCCTTAGTTGAAATAAATTTTTGTCTAGATGAAAAAATGATTGTCTTGGAAGCCCAAGTTCTCCATTGTTGTATCTAAATTTCCTAATAGCTACTTCCCTAGCCACAACATAGTATCTCTTATAGTTCAAAATAAATGCAAGAGCATGTTTTCTTTTTACCAATCATTCCTTACAAGATATATGTTTCAAAAACCAAAACTTGTCTCACTCACTGTGTAGAATCAGTTTTTGCTTTAGCTTGACTGCCTTATCTTAGATTTTTTTTTATCACTTGTATGTTTTTCTATTTTAGACAAACGAAGTATTATAAGAGATCACGTGTGTTCTTCGTAAATAAAATTTCTCCAAAATAACATTTCAGACAATTTAGTATGAGCTCATTGAGCAAAAACATTTACAAATAGACTATGATTGTTCAATGTATTAAGAAAATCACAATTCAAGCATCTTTTATATTTTTTCTTGATATAATTTTAGGCATTCTAAATCATTCAAATACTTCTACATAAATTTTTTCAAATACTAAAAGTTGTTGATGGTGCTTAATGATATTGAAATGATGTTAACAAGAAATAATTTGCACGCTATGTTGAAATTGTAGCCACTTTAACACAACAAACCACGTTGTTTCAAATTGCAAAGATTTGAGAATATTTTTACTGAATTATTTACTCCATATAATCAACAAAGTAAACTAACAATCAAGAAGTCAATTAATGTTATAATAATATGGATTATAATGCATAATTATTTTTGGCACATACCGGTATTTATGGAAATGCAACATGGCGTCTTATCTTCCTATATTAAGTAGACCATTTCTTTAAATAACATCAATGTGATGCTTGACTAAAAGGTTAAAACTGAAAAAAATAAAATCTAGATATGCACAATCTAGATGGATTTATGTTATATAACAACATCCTACGCAATGACTTGTCAACTTAACGATTAGCACATCAAATCTTTATATGATATTGTGTGTAAATATCTTCGACTTAACAACAACAATGAAGTCTTCATAGAGGTGAAAAATTTGTGCCTTTGTGTTTTAGGTGCATAGCTTAATTGAACATTATATTATGTGAAGAAGCCACAAACAAACTAAGAGATGAGTGGAGGCACTCATAGATGCAATAAAGTGCATACTAACATTGTCAACAAATAAGCAATATGCTCATGTCATATTTTGAAAAGCATGAACAGGCAATTATGATAGCTTCTTATCATGGTTTTTGGAATATGAGAATATATTTAATTATATGCTTTTCTAGTAGCGGATGACTATTTTAAGATAATTCTAGATTGCATGCATTACTTTAGCATCATGATTATTTATAAATACCAAGATTATCTACATGATCCAACATGTTGTACCCCATGGGCAAGATAAAATTAGAAAAACTATTTCAACTTGAAAAAATGCTTTCATGGATAAAAAAATGAATAAAAAAGGGACCTCAATGGTTTATGACACGTATGTCCAAAAAAAATGAATAGAGGGTGAGGAGAGCTTATGTTCTATGTTGGGAAAACACAAGGAGAGGAGTAATCCAATGTTTGATTGATTGTCTTGCATGTTTGTGTAGGTCTACATATTGTTACAATGTTTACAACACAAATTTGTAGTTAAAATATGCAATAAAGGAGCCACACAAGCAAGCGAAAACAAAAAAATTAACCATCGATCTAATTAAAAATAGTTGCGAGGGTTGTGGCAATTAAAATAGCATTGATTGACTTATACAGTGCTTTCTTATTTCGACGGCACCACGTGTGCTTAGTTCTAGAGTTATCGGGCCATCTTTCTTTTACAAGCCCTCTGAGTGCTTTTAAGCAACTGATCTTTGTACTTACTTATTAGTTGAATATACAGTTCGTTGAGAGCAATTCTGTTGTCTTGTCTTGTTGCACTTGACGTTGTGCTGTGGTGATTGATCCAGTCGGGTATTTAAATTGTGTTTTCTTAACTTGGTATCAGAGCCTCTTGGTGGCTTGAATCATCGGACAAGAACAGAGAGTTGCGAATTCACGACGGTTTGTTGGCTAGGAAGCATAAAACCGAGTTTGTGGAGATTCGTGGAATAGCTCAAAACTGTAAGAAGATTCAGAGGCAGGGAATTGTCAGCTGAATCAAAGGGCAAGCAAAAAGTGAAGCTGAAAATCTTTTGAAAGGTTGCTTGGCACATGTGATTGGTTTAAATCCAATCGTACACTGTTTGAAGAGCGGTTTGGAGCAAAACATTGTTTGCTGTAGGGCGACCTCAGCAAGATAGGAGCTGCTAGTGAAAGCTCAGGGAAAGCCTGAGTAAAGCCCAATATATCCTTCTCTTCAAAGTTGCTAGGGTTTCAAAGTGCAAAATTGTGGATATCTCCTTGTAGGAGGAATTTTTCAGAGTTGTAAGTTGCTGAGGAAGGGTGCCCTAGTAAGGAGAATCATCCTGTAAGAGGTCGTGGAAGGCCGTCAGATAGAGAGCTGGATCGCGATTAGCAGCCATAAAACCCGTGAGGAAGCCATAGCCAGGGGAGCTTGGAGAGCGAAAGAGGTAGGCAGACCTCGCCACGCCCAGTCACGCAACTACCATAGTGTTTGGAGGGGTCTAGCGCTTGCAAGGAATCCATTTCAGCATGTTGAAGGAATCTCGACCATCGGATCATGTCTATTGAAGATCTATGATGGAAAATGGAGGAATATAGGCCGTAGGATCAAGGGCCACCGTTGGGATGCATGTGAAAAAGCCTGAAGGGGTCTGAAGTGCAAAGTGCATTGCAACTTCATTAAAAATCTTCAATTTGAAAAAAATTTTAGGTCCCAAGTTTTTGAAGGGTGAAATTTCTTCATACTGAAGAAACAGTTCAAAAACCCAAATTGCCCTTATTTCTCCTTTAGCCTATTTTGGCCAAACGAAAGGCTATAGCCTCCAAACGGAGGACACCCTGATTGTACCTGCAAGTACGGTACACCAAAACAGAGTGATTGCCACGAAGAAAGTGTTCAAAGCACGCCAGAAGTGATTTCACCATTCCACTGGGCAGGTAGTTGGTAGTTGGTGACGAAAAGCATTTCGGAAAGCGACGCCAGTTTGGCTTTCAATTTGGCGAAAGAGCGACGGGTGGTCTGGTAAGCCAAAATTTCATTATTTTTTATTTTTGACATCATGGTTGGCTTCGGCATACACTTTATGGCCTACATGTGGAGTTTCAAGCAGTTTGGAGATGGCAAACATCAGTGAGGCAATTTTGGGCGATGCAAGCAAACTTGATGGGGCTTCTAACTACAACATCTGAAAATTGAAAATGAAGAGCATTTTGATGGAGAAAGAGCTATGGGAGATTATGGCAGGTATTGAAATCTGACCAAATACCACTCCAGGTGATATGAGGGTCTTTGATAAAAAGGCGCAGAGAGCATTGTCCTTAATCAATCTTTCAGTGAAAGACCATGTAATCACTCATATAAGTGATGCCACCATGGCTAGGGGAGCTTGGGAAGCTCTTAGAATGCAATTTCAAACTTGCAATCCAGCTCGGGCCATGTTCTTGAAGTCGAGATTGAACACAGTAAGGATGTAAGAAAGTGAATCAGTGGGATCTTTCTTCACAAGGATAAAGCAACTGAGAGATCAACTTGTGGCGATTGGAGAACCAATCAAGGATGTTGAATTGGTACATACCACAATGAGCGATGTCTCAGAAGGGCTACAGATGTTTGTGAGCGGCATTTTTGAGGGAGAGATTGCCTACTTTTGAAGACTTCCACAAAATCATGTTGCGGGAAGAGCAATGTCACGAAGTGGTGAAGTCAAGGCAAACCCCACAGGAGGATCAAGCCTTGCTTGCTAAAGGCAAGCAGAAAGGATGGAAAAGGGTTCCCAAAAAATCCAAGGATGATGACGACGAGGGAGAGTCATCATCAAAAGGGAAAAAGAAGAAGAAAGACAAATGTTATTATTGCCACAAACTGGATCATTGGGCACGCGAATGTTACAAGAAGAAAGCGGACATAAAGGCGAGAAAAGTGACTCAACAAGGAAACATTTCCAAAGATGATGGAGAAGATGACGAGACAAGTGTCTTCTCATCGGCATTGGCATCCCAAGTTGATGATGGTGCCAGGTCCAGATGGGTCATAGATTCAGGTGCCACAAGGCATATGACCAGGAAACATGATCGGTTTGAGAAATTCTCACCAATCCATGATGGGAATAAGGCCACTCAAGCCAATGGGGAGGAATGCCAAATACAGGGTGTGGGCAATGTACTTGTACAATTTCCTGATGGTAAAATTAAGAACATCCCTAATGTGCTTTATGTTTCTGGACTCAAAAAGAGTTTGCTTTGTGTTGGCGTAATGGCAAATCAACATCTTAAGGTTGAATTTGTGAAGGATGGATGCCTTATGAGGGTTATGAACCACAATTATAAAGTCGTGGCGAAGGGTTATAGAGATAGTAATTGTGGCCTTTATAAACTGGATGCTGCAAAACTAGGAAAATATGGTTTGGCTATCTCAACAGCATCTCAATCTGAGTTGTGGCACAGAAGACTTGGTCATTTGAACTATGGGAGCTTGAGATTGATGGCGAAGCTGAAGATGGTAATAGGATTACCGGCATTGCAGGATGATCATCATGCAATATGTGAAGGATGCGTCATGGGAAAGCATCACAGGGAGACATTCAAGAAAGGTGGAGCTGCAAGAGCTAAGAAACCGCTGGAACTCATTCACAGTGATCTGTGCGGCCCAATGAAGACCATGTCATTGGGGAAAGCATATTATTTTATGACTTTCATAGATGATTACTCTAGGAGGACATGAATTTATTTTTTGAAGAAGAAATCTGATGCTTTTGCTCATTTCAAAGAGTTCAAGACTTTGGTAGAGAACCAACTGGATGCATGCATCAAAGTGCTAAGATCTGATAGAGGGGGCAAATATAAATCTGATGATTTTGAGGACTTTTGCAAAGAACATGGCATCAAAAGACAATTCACACAGTCACACACGCTACATAGTAATGGTGTAGCTGAAAGGAAGACCATGCAAGTGGTGAAAGCATCAAAAGACTTCTCACAATTTCGGAGGAAGAAGATGAAGAAGATGCTCCACAAGATGATGCACGTGAAGATGAGAGTCGAGAGGTCGAGTATGAAAGGACACCACCTATTCAAGAGTCTAGGGGGAGGTACTTGCCAATAGGAGCAATAAAGGAGAAACCGGTTGGAAGTACGAGACATTACTTGGACACTCCTTGGGATACATACTCTCCACATAGTGTATCACCTGAATCTAAGATACCAAAATGGTATGAAAAGATCATGAAGGATGCAAAGCTAAATCAACCAGGATCTAGCACACAAGGAGAAGTGAGAAGATCAACACGGGAAAGGAAGTCTCCTGATCGTTATCATGTGAACTATGCCCTAATGAGTGACATTTTGAAGTGTCAAGAATCATCAACCTTTGATGAGGCAAAAGATCACAAAGAATGGCAAAGGGCAATGGAAGAGGAAATAGAATATATCCATAGCCTTGATACATGGGAGTTGGTTGATCTACCACTTGGAAAAAAACCCGTTGACAACAAATGGGTGTTTAGAACAAAGTTTCATGCGGATGGCACGATAGCAAAGCGTAAAGCACGCCTAGTAGTGAAGGGCTATGAGCAAAGCAAAGGAATTGACTATGAAGAGACATTTGCTCCAGTGGCTAAGTGGACTATGCTACGTCTTATCATTGCCTTCGCATCTCTTTTTGGGTGGAAAATCCATCAAATGGATGTGAAGTCTGCATTTTTGAATGGTGACTTAGAGGAAGAAGCTTACATGGTCCAATTGCAGGGCTTCATGGCAAAAGGGCAAGAACAGAAGGTATGTAAATACACAAAGCACTTTATGGCCTTAAGCAAGCGCCACACGCATGGTATGGACGCATTGACAAGTACTTTCTTTCTCATGGGTTTGTAAGAACAAATTCAGATTCAAACCTTTATGTTCTTATAAATGATGACAAAATTGTCTTGATTGTACTTTATGTTGATGATATCATTATCACGGGCAATGATAAGAACCTCACTTGTTCTATCAAAGCCAACTTATGCAAGCGGTTTGAGATGACAAATTTAGATCTTATGCAATATTGCTTGGGTGTCGTAGAATGGCAAACTAGCAGTGATATGAGGTTATGTCAAAACAAGTATGTGGGCGAGATATTGGAGAGATTTCACATGACAGAGTGCAAACCTTCCATCAGCCCTTGCAAAGCTGGTAAGAAATTATCTCGTATTGATGATAGTGTACATGTTGACGCTACTCTATTTTGTCAGCTAGTTGGGAGTTTGATATATCTTACGACTACACGTCCTGATATCTACTATGTTGTAAGTTTGATTAGCCAATTCATGTCATCACCCACTATGGACTATTGGAAAACTGTAAAAAGGATTTTGAGGTATGTGAAAGGTACACCTAACCTTGGCCTAATCTACAAAAGACAGAGTGTTTTACCTAAGTTGCAGGGTTATGTTGACGCTGATTGGGCATGAAGTATAGATGATCAAAAGTCAACAACATGTTATGCCTGCAATTTTAGCCTACTATGTTGTTTTTCATGGTCTAGCAAGAAGCAAGATACTATTTCTCTTTCTGCTACAGAAGCCGAATATAAAGCGTTGAGTTCTGCTACCCAGGAAGCTGTTTGGCTATGTGAGATTGGCATGAAGCAAGTAAATCCTACTGTTATTTTCTGTATTGTGGTTGTGATTAATTGGGAGGTATCATAGAGTTTTTCTAGCGCATATTCATTGAATTTTATAACATCTTCAGGATGTGTACGAATGATTGAAATATTGTCATCTATCATTTCAAAAGCTTGTCTCTCGGTTATTATTCTATCATAAAACACATTATGTATTTTATTTATTGTTGGGTGTCTACTTCGTATGATGTTCAAAAATTCTAAATATATAGGATGTTCAGAATGTCTCACTGAATATGTGAAATTGAAATGCGTTGCCATTTTCCAACATGGAGAAGAACATATATGACATGGCCAACATTGGATTCTTGTCTATGTTGACATATTGCAGGTAATTGTGCATGGTCTCCAACTAGTAATAGAATGAGATTTTTGAAAGGGTTATTTTGAGGATTGTTCTTCACTTGATTTATTTGATGCACAACCAATTGCAAAGTGTGGGATGTCATCATCGACATCTCATCAATTATGATAAGTTCAGCATCGGCTATCAATTTATAGCGGAAGTCTGTAGGACTTAAATTTTGAACATAGAGATTCTTTATTGGAATGGAGAATAGATTGTGCACTGTCATTGCAAGTCTTGCTGCTGCAGCTCCAGTTGTTGCTGATAGCAATACATTTCTATCCATGCAACAAAATTTATATGCTAGATATTTTATAAACATTGTTTTTCCGCTACCAGGAGTTCCTGAAATGATGAAAATTCTGGATGTTTATATTGTCAACATGTTATAGACATGTGTTTGTTCTTGTGTCAAGTTAGATGTTTTTAAATGTTCAAATTCGTGCTCCAATTGTGAGTATTGATGATATAATTATTTCAACATATTGGGATCAACATGATCTAGGCCAATACGTTTTGCATCTTCTGTATCGAGATTAATATGACCCATTGGTTCAGATTTCATCGCATATTTTAGAAGACAATATGACCAATTTGTGTTTGTGATTCTCCGTAAATTCATGTGTGCTTTCCACAAAGAGTACGTCCTATCGATACAACATCCATCCCATAAAGATTTGTGGATTTCCCCAGATTTGAAATGCTAGCACCTGAAGACATTGGTGACGATTCTACACCTACCTCTGGTAATTCTACCCACAACTGAAAATCGTTTCTATCCAGATTACGCAACCAACTGGAATACGATTTGACAATAGAACCAAAAAGGTGTTAGGGAGTGAATGGTCGCCTAACTACCTACCACTAGTCACCACTAAACTGTTAACACACCAAGTGGATCCCTTACAGATAACAGATACAAATCCATAGCAAGTTAACCCGATATATCAGAATCTAACTAATAACCATTCACAAAGTGCGATGAAACTAAATAACACATTCGCATTCCACATCTTTGTTATTACAATACAATACAACAAATTGGCAGAGCATAACTATCACATAGAACCAGAAACTTTCATTACATCAAGGGTCGTACAAAGGAAAAGACATTACTCAATTTACATTCCATCTTAATACTGAAATATACATAATTCAGACAGTGAAGGTAGTGTAACAATTCTACACCAAGACTACTCGAAAGGTCTTAAGCAAGGCACTTCTATTTGCAGCCTGTAGCCTGACATAAACTTGTATGACAAACTCATAGAATGCTCGGCTCTCACTCTTTTGATGCTTGATCACACTTCTGCTATCCAGTGTCAAACCAAGAGTGCCCCCCTGCGGCTACAAGTTGTGAAAAATTGTCAAAAATCCATCTTGGTTATTTTATGATTTTATGTTTGTGAGTACATTTCACATGTGTGGAGCATGTTCCCACATGTGTAAAATAGTTAGAAATACTTTATAATGTTGACTTTAGGTGTATCATAAATATTGCTAGTCAAGCATCTTGGTGTCACTAGGTGATAGGGCCAATTTTGGCTTTAGAGGTCAAATGGTCAAGTACACATGTTTTGTCATGATTAGGCCAAAATTCAATTGTGATGTAACTCAAGCTAGTTAGGTTGCTTACAAATGTCAAGTTTAGGTTTGATGAGTGATGCACCCTATATGGTGGCAAAAGTCAAAGGGTCCAATCAAAAGTGAGGGATGTTGCATCACACATCCAATAGGATTAGAGAGGCTATGTTTAAGGGGTCCAATAGGAATTAAGCTTGGATCTCCATGAGTTTCTATATGTACTTTCATTCCCTTCATTAATGTACGAGAGATCTATGAGTTTTTTGAGTCAATTTGGAGATTTGCCAATTTTGCTTGTATTGCCTTCTCTCTCTAAATGAGCCCAAAAGCAGTATTTTCTCTCTCTCTATCCGAGGAGAGGATCTTGTTGGGACTTAGTTTACTTCATGAAGTCTTCCACGTGTGAAACACCTTTTGGTAATGAATGAATGCATGTAGAATGGTCTTTTTGCTCTAGATCTTGTCATTGATCTTGGATTTCAATCAATAGGTGATCTATAGTGCATGAGCCAAGCTTAGGAGATCAATTTCACACATTAGGACATTCCCACATGTGTGAATTTTCACATGTCAAAATCTATCTTGGTTGTTTTGTGTCTTTTAGTTTGTGAGGAAAAGATCACATGTGTGGAGCATGTTTGTAGTGGGTTTCTTTCCTTGCCTAACCTAAATCCAAGATCTAGTCAATCTAGCATCAAAGAGACGGAGTTAGTTGTCACGCGTAGGTTCGTTCCCATGAGAGCGATAGTATAGTTCAGATCTCAACATGAATGGAGGATCTAACGCTAACATCCATTAACACTAAGCATTAACACTACATCCATTAGCCCTAAATCCACAACAATGATAAAAACTTACTCTTCTCTCTCTCCTTTTCTCTCTCACAAAAAGCATAAGAAATAGCAATCCCAATAATGATCAAATCAAACAATTAGCAAATACAAAAGAAGCATGAGAAATGGAGGAAAAGAAAGGAAGAGCAAGGACATTCATCAATCCATTTCTAAAGAGAACCAATTTGCATCAAAATCGGAGGGAACCCATCTTTATTCACTAACTTGACATTTAGGCCCTGTGACATTAAAAGTCCCGCAAAAAGGCCTAAAGTCCTTTTATTAACATTCTAATTAATCAAATAACTATGTGATCATTGGGTTGGACTTACACACGCAGGATGCCAAATCCCTCTCACTTTTTAACTAGGTTTAGGGTTGCCTTAAGATTTGCAAACCCTCCAACAGTATCCCCCACCAAAACTGGTGGTGGTCCCACGACACCTGCAATATGCAGTTATTGGGGACTTTTATTGGCTTCGCGCCGAATCTTAATTAAATGATACTGCACCTTCTCCATAAAGTCGAGACGTGCAATATTGAGATCCATATTGTGTGGCAGGAAACAACGATGGGCTCTGACAATCCATTTGGAAGTTGTCCATGAGGTGAAACGGGATTCCCAAGAGCCTCCCATCATAGCCGCACGGAAATAGAGACGAGCAGTCGGCAGCTGATCTTTGATTTGCTCTGAGGCCATCGGCTTATTTGGATCGAATGCCAGGGGAGGAAGGCAATCATCCCCTTTGGTTGCCATTGACACCAACAGAGTTAGATCTTTAGCAAACATTGCCGATTGTCGCACCGTTGGATCCGGCGACATACTCTTTCTGATATGCTTGTAAAGCATGGTGGAAGTCCACTGAAATGGTCCAACTGTAAGACTGATGGATGATTGGCCAATTGGGCGTATGGATGGTGATTTTGTCCATAGCCAACCCCAAATCTTTCCATTTATTTCTTCGCGGCATTGGCACGTAATAGGGATCTACCCGCAATTGGCGAGGGTTGGCGACATAACTCTTAATTGATTTTGGAATTTTCTCAAAAATCGTGATTCTCCATGATAGCTACTCTCCTAGTACAGCTATTTTGTCCAACTCTTTGCCGGCCTCAATCTCGGAGGTCTTAAATTTCAGAACCCATCCACCACGCGAGGACTCATGCGGATGTTGCTTTAAGAAGGTTTGGATCTGGTCCTCGACGCTGATGGGCCTTCTGAATAGAGGTCTTGTCCTTGATGAGGATGGACTCGCTTGTACTGCCGGTATGGTTGGCGGTTGATCTGCTATATCTGGAGCTCCCCCCTGGTCCATGCTTGAATCAATCCTTGTATCCATTTGTACAGATTCTTGGCATGAAGGGGAGAATTGCGGCATGACCAGAATGGGGATTTGTGGTCCAGCTTCCAACACTTGAGCAGCTACTTTTTCATAGGCGGTGATGGTCTCTTTTGCCTTTGCCAACTCGGTTGAAGCTGCTCCTTTGAACCTATCAAAGAGGCCTTGGAATCCCTGAAGGGCCACTTTGTATGTCTCCACTTTTTTTAATAAATACGCAATCTCCGTCGGTGTGACCGGATGATCGGGTATTTGCGTTTGCAGATAGACATCATGCTCAAGGGTGGTCGCATCCAATTCACCTTGAAGCCGTGTGCGATCTTGTTCGGCCATCTGTAATTGCCCCTTCAGTAGCTGCACCTGTTGCTTGGCATCTTGCACTGCTTTATCTACCTGATTATGTGCGGTTGTCAGGGCGTTTTGCAGGGAGCTGATATAGGTTTTCAAGCGATCAGCTTATTGCTGGGCCAACTTCTTTTCGCTTTCAGCCTTATCTTCATGTTGTTTGGCTATCTTTAACTCTCGATCCAGCTGGACAATTTTTTGGCTGATCAGAGTGTTTTTCGGATCCTAGATCAGAGATCCTCTGCTCCATTTCCTTCTTCTTATCAAGCACAGACTAGATCACTTGCCCAAGGCTTGAAATTAACCCTAGTGCATCACCAAAATCGATGGTCGCGACAATGACAACAGTAGGGGGACCTAATGGTACTGTCCTTGGTTGGCGTGGAATAGGTGCCACGGTCTCTTCTTCTTCAAAAATATCCTCCTCTTCAAACCCTTCAGGCACTGTGGCGTCGAACTGTGTTGGTGATTTTACAGTTGTGTCGACTCGAAGTGTGGTTGGGATACCTTGTGTGTAAGGTTGCTGGCTGGCATCTTCGACACCAACAGTAGATTCATGGATATGTCCGAATCCTCTTCCAGGGGATTAGAGTTCAAAGGGCGCTGGGCTCTGGGGCATTTCAAAGATTTCGGTGGCCCCAAGGGAGTCGAAATCATCGAACATATCTATAAAGAACTGTGTGTTGGGTGAGGTGGCTTCGGTGTGCGAGGGTGAGGCGGCCTGGACAGCTGTGATGGGAATGGTAGGCCCAATGGTCACAGACTGTCCTTGTATGGGAGTAGAGGTGAGGGAAGCATCAGAGGCTAGGGGGATGGGAAGTTCAGTGCGAATAGTAGTAGGGGGTGGAAGCGCAGCTGACGAGGTATGCCTAGTGCGACGTCGTGACGTTCAGGAATTACGATCTCACTGCGTGAACGACGATGACTACGAGAGCTTGAGGCCTGATAGGATGACTCTGTCGGTGCTTCTTCGTAGACCGAAAGCACAGAATCCAGGTGGAAGCCATGGATTCTGTTTTTTAAGTGAGAAGCGGCTAAGAGGGACAATAAAGAACCAGCAGCAAACTGCTGCTTAGTATTGGCCTTAATAGCTCGTTTGAGCTCACCAGAAATAGTCTTGAACTAACTATATGGTTCAAGAGGGGCTTTGGCCAACTTAGTGTGGGACTCCACTATCCTGTGAAGGATTTGATATGTGATGCGGTCTTTCTTGAGGTTGCCAACCATAAGGAAATTATTCAATAGCTGGGCAGCTACGTGGATGGAAGGCTCAGTGATGGCTTCCAAAAGGTAGCCATCATTGGTCCAGTGCAGATCGTTGGTGAGGTCAATAAATGGCTTGATGGCCTGTTTGGCGTGCTTGTGATTGGGTGAGGCCTGTGTACCAGATGATATTCCTATAGTTGCAAGTGCGGCCTCAATGATGTGCACTTTGTGTGTGGCTCCTTGGAAAGTGATATAGAATTTGAATTTCTCTTCCTTCCACGTACTGAAGGAGAGAGTGATGAAATCCATATTTATACGACCCAAAAAGACTCGCTCATGAATATTCATTGCAATGAACAGAGGCTCCGCAAGGGTCATCCACTGAGTGACCATGCTTGTGCTAGGAAGAATCATGATGTCCGTTGCAGATGGGACATCATGATGGATAGTATAACGCGAAGACTAGGAAGTATCGGTAGAAGACATGATGATCAGAAAGGAATTATAAGTGCGTGAAAGTGTATCAGAAGACAATGTAGGAGATTTGGAAGGCTTTGGTCGCAAGAAAAATTCGCAAGAGCTTTGCTAGCACAAGTGAGGAATGAATCGAATTCAGCCAACTTATAGGTGAATTTGGTGGGTCCGTCACACTGAATAGTAGTTTGGCTGATCAATTCTGAACAAAAATTTGCAGGCATGTGCAGTACTATAAAAATAGGCTATAAAAATCTCGGCAAAGGTTTCTAGGGATCTGAACCTATCAGGCGAACGTTTTCTAGGGCTAGCGAAGGATGAACCTTTGCCCAGGAGGGTAATGCATTTTTCACTATCTGAACCTATGGACAACCTAATTTTGACATTTTAAGATCATCTAGCAGGTCGGCGAAGGCTCATAATGAGGTTATGATGCTCGGCGAAGGTTCCCAAAATGGCATATCACTGAACATTCGTCTGACTCAAAAATTGGATTTTCTTTTGGCATGAACCTTCGCCCACCTCAATTTAGATAAATCAAGGGTGGATGTATAGTCTGAGAGCTCAGCGAAGGTTTTTGATATTGTATTGGCCAAATTTGCTCCAATCAGTAATTTTCCATAAAAAAATACTGTGCTTCCTTTTCCTTATGCTGATGACTTCTTGACTTTTGCTCATCAGTCTTTCCTTATTATTATTATTATTATTATTATTATTATTATTATTATTATTTTTCTAACTGTCTTTTTCCAAAAAAGTCAGCAAATTAAATACTAAAAACAAAAAATTGAAAAACAAATATAATTAAAATATATTGAGATCAGGCTTGCTGAACTGGCGGAGTAGGCTGCCAAAACTTGCGTAATCGGCTGCCATTTACCGGAGTATCAAATCGTTTTCCATCCAAGTGCTCAAGAATTACTGCGCCATAGTTCAGGATTTCCTTCACTTTATACGAGCCTTCCCCGATAAACTTCAACTTACTCTTGATTAACTTGGTTTTGTACATCAATGCAAGATCTCCTGCTTTCAGATCTTTCTTGTGCAAACGACGATCGTGCCATGCCTTGCGGCGGGCTTTCTCTGCTGCTAAGGCATGAACTGCCATCAATCGGGTTTCACATAATTTGTGCAACGCTTCATGACGGAGTTGTAAAGACATATCATCATTTAATCGTTCTGTTGCTGCTATGAGTAAAGATGAGATTAAAAATTCAATTGGCATAACAACATCTTGACCATAAACCAGTTGAAAAGGTGTTTGATTTGTACTATTTTTTGTAAGCGGTTCTGAATGCCCATAATGCTGCATACAGATTATGTTCCCAATCGGACTGACTTGCTTCAACTGTCTTTGTCAAAATGGTGCAGAGAATCTTATTGGAAGATTCAGCTTGGCCATTCCCTCTGGGATAATAGGGAGTACTAAATCTGTGTATAACGAGAAATTCTTCCAGTAAACACTTTATTGTTTGATTAACAAAGTGTGTACCCCGGTCATTGACAATTTCAATTGGACATCCAAATCTGATTATAATATTTTCATATAGAAACTTGGCTGTAGATTTTGCATCAGCCACTTTGACAGCTTTGGCTTCAACCCACTTGGTCATATAATCAGTTGCAATGATAATGTATTGGGCTTGAGATCCTTGCGCAGCAGGATGAATAGGACCAACATAATCCAGTCCCCATTTTTCAAACGGTGCTTGCAATAAAACTAGATGTAAGGGTTCATAATTCTGTCGAGTAGGCCGTCGTGCTCGCTGGCAAACATCACATGTCTGAATAAAATTTTCTATGTCCTTATGAAGCGTTGGCCACCAACAACCGGATTGCAAAAGTTTGCAAACAGTAATATCTGTAGAGAAGTGTCCTCCACCCATGCCACCATGTGAAAACATGATTAAATCTAGTACTTCATGTGATAAAATACATCTTCATAAAATAGTATCTGATCCACGACGGTACAATTGTCCTGCAATTAATTGATAAGGTTGAGGCTTATAAATTAATTGTCTCTTCTGTACTTTTGTTAAGGAGTCATTCGGTTGTCCTAGCATCAGGTACTCAACAATATCTGCCGCCCACTCAGGTATTGCTTCAACATAGAACAACGCAGCACCTGACAATTCATCATCCACTTCAGTATTAACTGGTGCGGATTCAATTCGCGAAACGTGATCGGCTAGATAATGCTGCTTTCTCTTTCTAACCACAATTCGAAAGTCAATAATAATAACCACCTTGCAATATGTCCAGTATTACACATCTTGTTTACCAAGTAAAGTAACGGTTGATGATCCGTATAAAATGCAAATTGCGTTTCCATGAGGTAGTGACGAAATTTTCGAACAGAAAAAATCATGGCTAGCACTTCACGTTCTGTTGTTGAATAATTCTTCTCTGGATCTGTAAGCTGTCTGCTTGCAAATCGTATGGGATAATCCTTCTTAGAATAAGAGTAAGTTTTTATCATTGTTGTGGATTTAGGGTTAATGGATTTAGGGTTAATGGATGTAGTGTTAATGCTTAGTGTTAATGGATGTTAGTGTTAGATCCTCCATTCATGTTGAAATCTAAACTATACTATCGCTCTCATGGGAACGAACCTACCGTGACAACTAACTCCGTCTCTTTGATGCTAGATTGACTAGATCTTGGATTCAGGTTAGGCAAGGAAAGAAACCCACTACAATTTTGGCGCTGATGTCGGGGAGCTACGCCAATTTTTCAGTTTGCAGCATATTTGGTTGATGGTTAGCTTGCATTAGGCATCTTGTCGTGGCTGTTAGATCTGCATTTTAGGGTTAGTTTGGGATTGATTTTGCTTGATTTGAGTGGATTTGCTTGTCTGAAATCTAATTTGATTATTAAACAAGGAAAGCTATTCAGATCACCAATCTTAAGATCCATTTGGATCTGAGGTATCAGAGAAAATAACAAAAACCGGTCAAATCTATCAGATTTGGTCAAAAAGAGGCAAAAAGCATCATCGGAGCTCAAAATTTTATCCTCTTTCAGGACACCTTCATCGAGTTGCAGACACCTTCGGTTTTGTTTACAGAACCTTTAGTTTGAAGGGCAAAGATTGATTCCCAGCAGATTTCCAAAAACATAAGAAAAATCGCCAAAAAACACTAAAAATTATCAAAACTCTAAAAAATACAGAAAACGAACCTTCGCTTGATTTACTGTACTAAGATGTGATTCATATCTATCTACTGCCAGTTTGGCAAAGAATAATATAAAAAATAGAAAGGATTTCAGAGGATCAGTTGTCATATTGTCATATTTTTGTCAAAAAAGTTATTTTTCTGCAAAATTACCAGTATTACTCTTGATCCTTCGCCAGATCCTTCGACGAGTTTTTAGAACATTTTATTTATAGAAAAATACTATTTTTGAGTTCGACGAAGATTCATCTTGATCAGATCACAAAAAATTTGAATTTTTACCCTCGCCAGATTACAGAAACTGTATTTCCTTATGTCAGAAACCTTCGTCCGGTTTTCCATAGTTTTATCTGTGTCAGATCTTCCATCTGAGAAGTCGGCGAAGGTTATTTTCCAAGAGATTGTCAAAAAAGTTGTTCAAAGAGTTTTTTGTTCTTCCAAAGTAGCATTGTTTAACCTTCGCCGAGCCAACCTTCGCCTAGCGAACCTTTGCCATTCCTATTTTTAGATCAAGTCTCTGTCAAAATTTGGATCAAATCTGATATATTCTGAATTGGATTATGAGAGATTTATCATTTTTGAACAGTATCGATTGATCAAATTTCGGAAAGTTTCTCATCATATAGAATCAGATTCTTGAAAAGTGGAATAGATCTAGCAGATCTAATCTGAGATATTTTGTTGGAAAAATCTAGATCCAATTTCACTATCCATTTGATCTAAATTTGTAAAGATGGCTACCCTTGGAGCTGCTCTTGGAGGTGCTCCACAGGAGGTCAATCCAATTATTGTTAGAAGAGCAACCTGATTGGATCTACCCAAATATAATGGATTAATAGATCCAGTTAGATTTTTTCATATCTATGCTGAATCCTATGAGGTCTATGGTGAGATTTATCCTCGAGATAAACTTAAGCTGTTTCATATGGCCTTAACAGATGCATCACAAGATTGGTACTATAACCAAGATGAAACTGAGCATACATATTGGGAGGTTGTTAAACGAGCCCTTATCACACGGTTCAAACAGGGGAAGTTTTTGGAAGACCCTTTCCTACTTTTAAGTAAAATTACAATGGGAAAGAGAGAAATGGTTCGAGATTACATCGAAAGGGTGAAACGTCTTAGATCTGAATGCGAACCTGAGCTGATTAATGAAAATGCCACGATTATGTGGTTTTTGTCAAGTCTACCTAAACGGATCAGACGTGAGCTGAAACGCCATAATGAGTACGCACTTTTGCAAAATGCTATAGATGATGCAATTCGGGAGGAGGATGAAGATTCAGATGATGAACCGAATGTCAGTATGTTGCCTTATACAGCAGGGCAGACTACTATGACATCCACCACTATTACATCAACGAATGCCAATGCTACTACAGAAATGATGCTCAATAAGTTCGAGAAACTTGGGAAGACCCAGCAGAAACAGATGGAAAAGTTGCAGTTGCAATTTGATGAGAAGATCAAAGCATTGGAAAATTTCCACGGAGAAGCGAATAAGGAATCTGAGAAGTTTGCAAAGACTTTTCCTACTAGGGAAAATATCCGGTGTTCTATTTGTACAGGAAATCACACAGTGAACGAGTGTCCTCAATTGAAAAAACGAATGGAAATCAGTGTTTGCCATCTGTGTAATTCACCTGACCATGAGACTGCTTTTTGCAACTTCAACCCTCAGATAATTCAGCAACGGTATGTCCAGATTGGATATCGAGATCCACAATATGGAGGAAATCCAGCAGCAAGACTACGACAATCTACTCTTGGATACTCGGAACGTCTAGCTTTGCCTGCCCTACCAAAACACTCCGCTCCTCTTGCCAATTTGATGGAACCAGAACCTTACGGAAGTGCTGAGCAATGGAGCTATGGTAATGATCAGGAAGGTGGATCTTCAGAACAGTATGCCATTTATGCTGCCGCTCAACAACAAGCCTCGAGAAATTGGACCAGAGCACCACTTGGATGCTTTGCATGTGGAAAAAATCACAGAGTTACAGAATGCCCAAATAAGAAAAAAAATTGTACCATTCTATCGTGATTGTGGATATAGGCATTGCTATATAGACTGTCCAGCAAGATCAAAGGCACCACCAACTACAGCACCTGTAAATTTGATAACCATCAAGCAAGGATCAATAGCTCAAAATAAACCAAGTGCACCCTTGATGGTGGTCACCAGAGCACAAAAGCAAAAAGAACCAGTAGTGGATCCAATGCCTGCTGATTCTATTCCATTGAATGAAACACCAACAGCATCGGGAGTCTACCCAAATCTTAATGCAAAAAAACGAAGATATTAGGATATGAGATGGTGGATTAAACATCTGCAAGAAGAAGAGGAACTTGAAGCTGCTAAAGTAAAAACTGAAGTTCGGTCTTCACCATTGCAGCTTCCAAGAAATTTTTGTATGGATATGAATGATCAATTACATCATCACAAAGAACCCTTCAAGATGACTGAACCGGAAGCACCGCATACAGAATTACTCATGAACTTCGATAACGAAGAAACAAGCTAAGCAACATTATAATACGGTCCTAAATTAAGAAAATCTCCCTCAAAAGATCGATTCAAAGGAAGTGCCACCTCTATTGGATAAAGGCAAAGGAAAAGTCAAGAATGATCCTTCAAGTTAGATTTCCAGCAGGACATCATCGTTTAGGAAGTCTTCACCTATGAAGAGAGATTTATCATCCTGAAAGTCATCATTCCATGATCAATTCTTGGTAAACGAAGATCCAAGACAAGTCCTTTCAAAAAAGAACAGGAAAATGTAGTCCAACATGATATGCCAGAGCATTTTAAACGTTATACACTGGATGAGGTGGTTATCATGTTACCTAAAGCACATCGTGAACCTGAAGAACACGTGCCGGAATCTAGAGAGGTTTACGATGGCTCAGCTAGGACGCAGCCAATAAATCTTGTTGAACCAGGAGAACCGAAAAAGATTGTACAAGTGGGATCACAACTTACTCCTGAACAGTATCAAGCACTCCGTTTGTTACTTATTAAGTATCAAGATTGCTTTGCATGGACTTATCAAGATTTGAAGGGTATTCTGACATCAGTGATTGAACATACCATACCTTTAGTACCTGATGCAGTTCCAAAGGTTACAAAGTTCTATCGCTATAATCCTAATGTGGCAGATCTGATAAAGAAAAAAATTTAAAAGATTGCTTGACGCCGATTTCATTTATGAGATTAAGCATACAGAATGGTTTTCACCGATTGTCATTGTTCCTAAGAAAAATGGGACATTGCGAATCTGTGTGAATCTCAAAGAATTGAATAAAGTGACATGGAAGGATCACTTTCCGTTACCTTTTATTGAAAGCATTTCGGATCGCCTTCCTGGAGCGAAAGCTTATAGTTTCTTGGATGGATTTAGTGGTTACAACCAGATTAAGATTGCACTTGCTGATCGCCACAAAACTGCTTTTGCAAGAGAATGGGACACCTATGCTTACAAAGTAATGCCGTTTGGACTCTGTAATGCACCAAATTCATTACAAAGAGTAATGCAATTTGCTTTTAAAGATTATCTGCAGAAATTCCTTGAAATTTACTTGGACGACTCGGGAGTTTATAGTACATATATAGACCACCTGGATCGATTGGAGAAAGTATTTGAAAGATGCCGCAAATATCAAATTTCTCTAAATCCAGAAAAATGCCAGATATGGGTTTCACACAGAGTTGTGCTTGGACATGTGATATCAAGACATGGTATTGCCGCCGATTATTCTAAGATCAAAGTTATTGTGGAATTGCCACCGCCAACAACAATTTGAGGAGTTTATGTGTTTATGGGTCATGCGAACTACTATCGAATTTTTATTATTTTCTTTGCAGATTTAGCACGACCTATATACAAACTAACTATTGTTCCTATTTGGACAGTAGAGGCGTTAGAAGCCTTTGAAAAGTTACAAAAAGCATTAACTTCGGCACCAAACTGTGTTCTCCAGATTGGACATTAGAGTTTCATGTTCATACGGATGCCTCAAAATACGCCATTGGATCAGTTTTGACGCAGCCAAGTGACTATCTCTTTTTTTCTATCACAAAAAGCATAAGAAATAGCAATCCCAATAATGATCAAATCCAATGATTAGCAAATACAAAGGAAGCATGAGAAATGGAGGACATTCATCAATCCATTTCTAAAGAGAACCAATCTGCTTTATTGAAATGAGAAAATGAACATGAGGAGCAACTTGAGTTGGTCCCTTTTTATAGTTGAGAGGAGGACCCTGGCCTCTGAATCCTATTGGTCCAGTCTTGCCTCTCTTTTTATTCAAACTTAAAAAAGTGTGGGAACCATCAAAATTGGAGGGAAACCCAACTTTATTCACTAACTTGACATTTAGGCCCTGACATTAAAAGTCCCGCAAAAAGGCCTAAAGTCCTTTTATTAACATTCTAATTAATCAAATAACTATGTGATCATTGGGTTGGACTTACACACGCAGGGTGCCAAATCTCTCTCACTTATTAACTAGGGTTAGGGATGCCTTGAGATCCGCAAACCCTCCAACAATATTCCCACATGTAGAAAAAGTCAAACATAGTTTGTGATATTCACTTTAGGGGTATCACAAAATTTTATGTCAATCATCTTTGTGTAGAGTTGTGATAGGGCCAAAAATTGGCATAGTTGGCAAATTGGTCAAATCCACATGTAACTATTGAGCCAAAAGTCATTTGTGATGCAAACTCGAGCTATGTAGGCTAGTAAATAGGATTGTGACACATGTATTAATGTAGTTTGATGACTGATGAAGTCAAAGTGTTGGCTTTGGTCAAGGGGTCCAATAGGAATTGAGAAATCTTGAAAAAGGGTCCAATAGAATTGTAGGATGGATGCATCACTCATCCAATAGCATTAGAGAGGCTAGGATTAGGGGTCCAATAGCATGCAAGGAGGATTTTCCACGAGTTTTATATGTACTCCAGTTGTGAATCATAATCTATGTTGAGTTTTTGAGTCAAACTTTTTGGTGAGATTTGCTTGTTGTCTCTTCTCTCTCTACACGAGTTGGAATTAGCTCTATTCTCTCTCTACCCGAGGAGAGGAGCTTAATTTTCCTTTGGTTCTTCAAGAAGCTTTTCTCTTTATGTGTATGAACTTTGGTTATCAACTATTGCATCCATCTTTTGCCTCTATGCCTTGCTTTTTGATCTAGATCTTGGAAATTAATCTAGAATCCATTGGCAAGTACACAGGCTTTTTTAGGAGATCAATTACACACTTTAGGGCATTTTCACATGTGTGAAATTTCACACAAGTTCCCTATTTATACAATTTTGAAGCCACCACAACAAGTTTTCGTAAAACTCCATAAAAGATCGCCATTGTTTTGTATGCGGTTCTCTTGTGGCCAGTTCAACTTTCACTACTAAGACTGCATCAAGGCCGCAATTGTTACACTTGCGGTTGCTTTCGGCCTGTTCACCTTCCATCCTTCTTTACTCGAATACGATCTTTCCATTCTAAATTAACAACCTTGAAAAACAATCTTTCTGGTGCTTTTTGTCCTATCTATTCATTACTAAAGCTGCTACTTAAGATCTATCTTCTTCCAAGTTGTAGACAGACACTGCTGACCTACCATTGATTTAATTATGATGAGCCATTGTGCGAAAAAACAACTAACAACTAATCTTGCGAGAACATTCAACAATCATAACGCATTCAGTGATTATGCATAATAGACAAGAGATAAGAAAATTTCTTTTCAATTATAGTGACCCCCTTTTTTTGAGCATTGTTTGGCATACCGCACAATGCATTACCGCAAGAGAAACTCTGTCTCTTACGAGCAAAGGGGAGTGGCACTTACTATCATGCACTTCTATCTATCTCTGTGTGTGTGTGTGTGTGTGTGTGTGTGTCCTTATTGGAATGATCAGCTCAACTGGTCTTGCTTACTAGTGAACGATTTTTCATCCTCACATTCAGCATTCAATCACTCAATCTATCTACCCATCCTTCTCCCGTTCATTCTCTATATGGAAGCAGAGGAAGAAAGTGGTCTTTAATCTGATCAATGATCATAAATGCTGCTTCAGCCACTACCAGCAGCTTCCAGTTTGCTGTCTCCTTCGTCCGTGGAGTCCGTCCCTTTACTGTTGGTACTTCATTGATCTTGGATCGTGAAGACACGCCAATTTCATAGCCACCTTTGCAGCCGTAGCCGAAGATATTATGATTGAGCTTCGATTTTCATTTGCGGACTGCAAGTGTTGAACCGCAAGTGTTGACTTGAGGTTTCCTTCGGTTGTCTTTGCTCGTTGTCTGGAGGTTGTGATTTGCGGTTTGTCATGGTTTGCAGTGTGTTGGCCTTCGTTAGAAATTCTTTAGTAGTTGAGCTACAAGATTCTTGATGAGATATGTGAGTAACATATGTGGATTCAGGAGGAATCTGCCAGATAAGAATGTGTTTATGTATTGGGTCATATTGAGATTATTCACATTTGTGCACGATTAATCTTGTATGGATCTACTATTATTCCTAGTTACTAGGGTTATTTGGTACACTTAATCTAGTCGGTGAACATAAACATATGATCAAGTATTGTTGAGACAAATACTTGCAGAGTTAACAAATCTTTGTGTGGAAGATTTATGGATTAACTTATAAATGATTTGGATTAGGATCTAAATGTGGTGCTATACTAGTATAATTGAATTTTGCACCTATACATTTAAGATTTTTGAATCATTGAAAATTAACTTGAGTAGTTGATTACTCTTGGTAAAACGATCAGTGTGATGAGAAGTCACCAAAAACTAATGGTTTTGAATTATATTGCTTGTAAGACGCATGATTAGTGATCATCAAGATTAATCAGTGAACATTATGTGCATTGGATATACAATATTCTTGGGATAGAGTATTTCTTAGTTAAGGAATAGACTCAACTCACTAGTGATTGTGTCCCAAAGCGCTCAATTGGATAACGAATCATAATGAATCCAAGAATAATAACTAAATTGATATTCGCCAGGACTTTGGGTATCTAGATTTGATTCTAGATCGTAATCTAAAGTTTTTTGTGGTTGAAGATGATTGTCATTATCATTGTGGTATGCTTTCTATCTTTAACAGTGACATATACAACTTGAATATCTAGCACTTCTGTCAGAGAATCCGATTTGAAGAATCTTGCTAAAATCCAGTATTTTCCTACTGGGAAAGATTTTGGAATGATTCTTACTTTTCCCGAGTTATGTTGGACATATACTCTAGTATCCTGTAAATAATTAAGTATGGTTTTGGATTCCAGAAAATTATGATTGACGAATCATATGAATCTAAATATTTATGATTGACGAATCATATAGATACATAATTGTTGTTAAAGAGGATTATAAGAAATTGTGACGATTAATTCTTGATCTATAAATTAAGTAAGAATTCAAATCAGTGTTTTGAATCTCTTTACTCCAGTGTTTTATTGAGAGCCTATGGATCTCACAAACATTCTCACAAGGTAAGTTATTTTATTTGTGGAGAATTTAATTTACATTGATGAAGATTCCTTTTGGGATCAAAAGCATCATGATTGATCATGATGGTCATTGTAATAACTACAAAATATTACAAAAGTATGTACTATCAAGTACATGATTACAAATCCTATAATCACAATAATGGTTACTGACAATTGTAACCAAGACTCTTAGAGTCTCAGAAAGGTATCTACTTCCTACTCTGAATCAATATCAGCTGCACATTCTTTGGGTGCTTTGGAAAAATGGTCCTTGATGTGTGATACAACTATGTCTGGGACAGATATTACTTTCTCCACAATGATTCCATGTTTTTTTGTCATCTTCTTTGCCTTTGATTTCCATGCAAAGATCATAGTATCAACTTCTACATCTTCTAGTCCGTCGTTGTTTGGAACCCATTCTTTCAATAGGCAGCCTTCACGCAAGACCTTGTTGTTGACCGCATTCTTGCCACGTTTTTGACTGGTTCATACAGTTGAAATTCCGATAGAATCTAGTGCAGTATGCATATCACATAACACAATCACCATAGCCACTCCTCACAAGCTCTCAAAGATGGCACAACAAAAGTTAATAGATTACAAAGAAACACTGTACATATAGAGTATTCACAAACTGCATGAAAAGGCAGGTGTCCTAAAATTGGCCTACCACCTGTCAAACTAAGGTCGGGCCCAATATGGTCAAATTCGATCGACAAACTTGGGACATGCCCCCAAGTATAGCAAGTATTGTAAATAACTCTGTACAGGCTAATTCTTCCTATGTGTGGCTACTTGGCTAACCCAAGTAGCCGTCTACGGGATCAGTGCCCGATCATGTATCCTAACGGATCACGTCTCGATCACAACCATATATAGTAAACCAAATAAGCTGTACACCAATTACATCATCACATTTAGAGCTTATACTAATGAATCAGATCAAAACTAATTTCTAAGTCTCTCCCTTAAGCTCAAATGTGATAAGAGTGAAAAACAATATACTGCAGTAGCATTTGGAGTGTCCAAAAGATGTTATGCATATCACAGCTACCATGTACTTGACTCACACTCAAGCACACCAACAAACCACCAAGTTTGACTCACAAAGTATCATGCAAACACAATGCTCATACAGAGAGTCTATCATACTCTTGACCAACTGACTCATCCCCAATTTGACTTGAACACAAGTGGACCACATGGGCGACATGGCTCAAACTGAGAAAATCCCACTGCCACCATGAGACTTACATCCTCCATCTAGCTAGGCTGACATCCTATCAGACACTTACAAGCACAAACCTGTAAAGCTGACATAAATGAGCGATTGAGGCTCAAATTCTCATTTTTCAATGAATGTTGCAAAGACACTAAATCACTAAGATATGAGTTAATAGAATCACCACCACAAAGTGGACCCTTGGATTGAGCATGTCCTTTAGCAACTAGTCTTGTTTTGTAATTGTTTACACTACCATCTTGATTAAGGTTGAACTTAAAGACCAATTAGCAAGTAGTAACATTTTATTTGATGGAGGATCAATAGTTTTACAAGTATCAATATCCAACGATGTGTCATATGCACTCTAAATTGCATCAAATCACTCTTTTGTTGTTAAAGTTTCATTCAAACTCGAAGAAACATCATCAAAGATAGTAATAAGGGCAACCTCAACTTGCAATTGCTTTTCTCTTTCATTGTTTGTGAGCCTTGATGGTTGCATTTTTGCTCGACTTGACATTTTTGGAGAGGTTGTAAAGTACACAGACTTGCTCCTCGCGGTTTCCCTACTATTTATTTGATAATATGCTTGCTAGTAGGCTCGATTGCATCATCATCAAGCTTATGCATTCTAGATTAATCAAAGACGACATCTATAGAAACAATAAATGGATCTTGACTCTCTCTCTCTCTCTCTCTCTCTCTCTCTCTCTCTCTCTCTCTCTCTCTCTCTCTCTCTCTCTCTCTCTCTCTCTCTCTCTCTCTCTCTAGTAAAAGATAATGGATCTTGACTCTTTTATCAATCACTTGGCATTGGAGTTTGCACATTAATTAAATCATCAAGGACTAGCCTCAAATTTTTACTACAATCTCTCTAAGATTGCTAGGTTTGTAATTGCTCCTAAATTTAATGTGACCACAAAGAAAAATGCATTCAACACAATCTAAAGCACACGTGGGACAATAATGCAACTAATTAGCATTAAACTGATCATTTACATTAAAAAGATCAAGCAAATATTGATGCTTCTACTCTTGGCCTTGGAAAACAATGTCACTAGCTCTCAAAATTGCATTTCAAAAAAATGTAAGTACACAAGACCCTAATCAAAATGATAATAGATCGGCCTAGATCCAAGCATTAGGTTTTCCATCATTAAGTCTTGACCTAACCCTACCATGATTAGATTAGGTGAGTCATGTGCATTGTCACCCAATCCCTTAAATGTTGCCTAAAAATTAGGACCTCTAGTTTGGGGCTCAAATTGGCCACCCACCACATCCACATGTAAATGGATTTCAGTCACCTGTTAATTGTTTAAGTACGAGGAATGTAGTCAAGCCTTTTAAAATTAAGTCTTTTCCTTAAACATTCAACATCAATTGCACTGATTTATTATTCTCAATAGACAACACAAAACTAATTATACTAAATCTATAAACCTTTCAACAAGTGACAACTTTACATGGCATACAATTACATCCTATATGAAAAAATTACAAAATTCAAAAAATGTATTGCGATCTACGTATGCATCTATGTTGCAGCAGATCACGATCTGCTGCAAAAATGATCTTAATTGTGCAATTCGGATTGCCAGTGATTCGAAATCAAAAACACTTTTTCAGATCGCCAATTGAACATGGATCCGCCGGTTGCAATCCAAATAAATAGCAAAATACTAAATAAAATAGAATGGAAATCACTAGCCAATGAATATATCTGCAAAAATGATTTGCATTAGTATTTGATTGAAGTGAATAATATAAATTGGACGTTCACCATATGAAACCAAGCAATAGAACTGCTCTTTTGAAAATCCTTTCACATAATACTCATAATGGTAGCTTTTGAAAAAAAAAATTGCAATCCGAGAAAAATTTGCATATTGGTTTGATCATATGGATTATATCTATGAGTGACATAAAATATTATTTTGTAGTATTCTGTTACAAATATGATTTTATCAAACACATATCAAAACAATTACTATTTTTTTATAAAATCCACGCGTGGATAATTATCAGATAGAGCGAGTGTGCAATGCCATAGTTGTTGCTATTGATTTGCACTCTCCATTCAGTTGCATGTACATTTTCATGTGTTTATATAGAATTCAATCCAAGAGTCTTATTGTGTTAGTTTGAATGTGCTCATCTCCTTCTACTTGATCGAATTTAATGATTGATTGGTGAATGTTAATGCTACCTAGCACTTCTGCAAGCTGCGCTCTATAGTTTTTGCATTTGTTTATGTAATCAAAAGATTCAATCTTGATGATTTCAAAGTCAGACTTATATTATTTTGGGTTTGAAGGCCTACCAGTTTTTCTTTAGCTCTTTGCAATGAGCTCCACAAGCTGTTTAGGCCTAGACATGAGCTCCAGAGCTAGGTCTTGACTATGAAAATCATGCAATTGACTCACCTTAGGTTGGAGGCTTAGTCTTAGAATTGTTTTGAGACTTTGGGAGGGTTACCCATCTAAGTCTTTTGGGACATTATTGGTGTTTCTGAGTTAACTTTATCCTAGAAAGGGTGGGCAAAAAAATACATAAGAAAAAAAATCACTAGTACTTAGTAGTACATGAATGTGCTCAATGATTCTCACCAACAAATATCAATAGATCCCAATGGCTTATATGATTGTTTTCTTCATTTGGATTTCCTTTTATATCTATTTGTTCTCGTAATAGCTTATGCTACACTTCCTTAGTTTGAATTTCCTTTTGATATCTTTTTGTACATGACAAGTAATATCAAACTTCATTGTACAATTGGAGTACATTCTTGACTTGACTCACAAACTTTCATTGAGCACCTGAAAAATTAAAAATCAAAGTCTTTAATTCCTTTGCATGACAAGGCAAACAAAACACGAGGTCTCTCACATCACACCTCTCTCATTGGATACAACCAATTCTTGGTCTATGAAGATCCAAGTTAAAACCCAACTTACATTCAATAAAAGGACATCTAAAGCTTATGCTCAATAAAATGATGTATGATGGATAGTTAAGTCATGTTGCTAGTGCAAAAGCATATCATTGTAAAAAACTAGCATGATTTAGTTCTATTTTTGTTCTAGATAACTTGCACTATTCTCATTATGTACACAAGCAGATCCAAAAGAGGCATTACCAAGTTAGAGCACAAAGGTAGAAGGCATTACCAAGTTAGAGCACAAAGGCTCCCAATTGTCCCTTTTTTTAGCATCCAGGGGGCTCGAGCCTTGATCTATGTGAAGACATTGTTAAAGACTCTTATGTAATTTGGATATCATTCAAGGGACCATATGCTAGGTGCACATTAGTGTGTTGCTTTTGATCTTGGCAAACATTGAACTCTGGTTAACTCCCTTGAGTAACCTAGCTACTGTTAAGAGACCATGTGTAATCTTTTGGTCTTGGCAAACATTGAACATTACACACTTTTAACTTCTTCTATCCAAGTGCTATAGAGTAGAGAGAACCATGAGTAAATTACACATTATTGTTTGCTTGAATTGGAACCAAGGTACCTCTAGTCATCCCAAAATAAGTTGTTGAAGAAGACTTGATTTTCCTTATTAACTCAACCTTTCATATCAATCAAATTCTCAAGATAAAGACATACAAGAGAAAAATAGATTAACCTACTCCAATACTATTACAAGGACTGCCTCACAAGTCGCAAGTGGTCACATGTGGACGATAGAAGATAATGGTCGGTCATTGCTTAGCGACTTCCCCCACGACCCCACCACTCCCCAATATGGGCTTTAATAGCACGATAAATTTTGCCCCTTGCCCACTTGGATTCTTGCCACGTGACATCCATCGGTAGGCTTGAATTAATCATGTGAGGTTCTTCTATATCCCTCAACCTTCCCTTTGAAGCCCATATTAATTCATTTTTTTAAAAGTCCTATTTTTCAATCGAGAATCGCTTCCGGGCTTTGCCTAGATTATATTCTATTGGGAAAATAAATACTTGCATCGAGGTCCGTATTAGAGAGAGAGAAAATTAGCCCGGTTAGCTTATGGGGTAAATGAGGAGCTCGATGCCAGTGAAGCCACGTGGGGTCTTCAAATAGAGAAGTTGATTTTCATTGTCCTTTATGAAGACCTAACCCTAAATTGAGTTGGCCCCACGTCAGCCTTCACGAAAACTCGCTTCACTATGTCCAATTCCTCTCTCTCTCTCTCTCTCTCTCTCTTTCTCTTCGTCGATGTTCGTCCATGGGCCTAATGGCACGGTATTTCTACGCCCGACCCGGATATCCGCCACGTGGCAGACTTGCCACCTGTATGTATCTAAACGGTTTATCTAAAAGACGTGGCAAGATCTGAACGTTGATTGGGAGATCCAACGGTTGCAAATTGTCTGTGTTGCTCTTCTTTGGTTTTTTCTTCTCAAAGACTTTTCCCTCTCCCTTGCTCGCTCGCTCGCTCCCTCTTCCTGCCTTGGCCGCTCGATTTGTCTCCAGCGATCGCTGGAAACCCTGCTTTGGCTCTACTCTTGGATCGGAATTTGCAATGCGATGCGATGCGCTGATGCCTGGCCTGTAATTGCATCGCTTGGGCTTCAGTTTGAGCTGAAATTGGCAGAGTTAGAGCAGAGAGCAGGCAGTGGGTTGTCTGTTTGTTTGTGAATTTTGAGCTGGATTGAAAGCAGACGTGGATGGTTGCTTCAGCTGGGCAGCTCTTGCCATGGTGACAAGTGATCCGTTTGTTAAAGGCAGCAGCTGAAATGTGTCTGCCCAGATTATGCTTCTGCAAGGTAGGGCTCTTTTTCCCTGCAATTCTTTCGTAATTTTTCCTCTTCTCTTGTGCTTTGGTCTTTCATAATTCTAGAAGCAGCGCTGTCGTATTGGCTACTGCTGCATGCAGCGAATTGCTCCCATCTCCGTGCGATAGCACATCGAAATGCTCCAATCGCGGTCTTGATATTGATGAGAGCTGGCATCTCTATGGATCTGATTCACACCCACTCTAGCATTCTGGTTCATTAGATAGGGATTTTGGGTAGTGTATGATGCATGCTAGGCGGGAATTGATTTTCTGTGACTGAGCTACCTTCAAGAAATAAACGTTGCACTGTTCTTCTCAGTTATGCTTGCGTCTATCTCAGTACTCATTTTTAGGATTCTATTATAATTAAACTATCAATTCTACAGTTACGAGCGGTGTTTAAAACCTTGTCCAGAATCTAATTCGTGTACAAGTGGTTGTGTTTGATTAAATTTCCAGATGGGCGCAAGTGCAGGGACACAATCTAGGCCTGCTAGTAAAGCTCCTACTGATACTGGTAAAGGGAAGAACCAATCTAAACGTGTTGTGCACGGGTATGCTTTGGTGAAGGGATTTGCAAGTCATCCACTGGAAGATTATCATGTGGCAGAATATAGGTCAATTGGGGAGCATGAGCTAGGGCTATTTGCTATATTTGATGGTCATCTGGGGAACAGTGTGCCGGCCTTTCTGCAAAACCATCTCTTTAATAACATTCTCAAAGAGGTATGAAAAGCCGTCTACTTTGTGACACCTGTTTAGGAAACTTTTGATGTGATCTTCTTTTTTACACATCCACGTTAAGAATCTCCTATCAGTGTCTTTTCTATGATTAACTAGTGCTACAGATGAATTGAAAGCCTCTAAGGATGTACAAATTTTCCCCAACCAGGAAATTTTGTTCTGTAGATTTTCTACTTTGGATTCAGCCTTGTAACTCTAGTGTTAATTTTGGCTAAGACATCTCCATGTCACCTCAAGTCTGCTCAAGTTCTCATTCTATTCAAGTACATTTCTCTCCTGGAATGGTGCTTTTCTGGAAACTTATCTTACATAAAAGTACTTGTATGGCTAAGATATTAGTAGGTGTGAGAATTTCCTTGTAAAAAAGAGAGTTTTTTCTTCCTCTTTTGATTGAGTGATCCCATTGCCAAAAAATCTGGTGTTTGAGACATGATTGAATTGCAGCCAGGATTCTTCAGGGATCCGGTAAACGCAATAAAAAAGGCGTACAGTAGCACTGATCAAATAATCTTGGATAGAGCATCTGTGCTCGGTGCTGGTGGCTCTACTGCAGTGACGGCCATTCTGCTAGATGGGAAGCGCTTGGTTATAGCTAACATCGGAGACTCTAGGGCGGTGCTGAGCAGAGCAGGCACAGCAGTTCAACTCTCTGTAGACCATGAGCCTAGCAAGCCATCGGAGCGGGTGAATATTCAAAATAGGGGTGGCTTTGTCTTGAATATGCCAGGTGCTCAGATATGCATAAACATGTTCCTTAGCTTTGTGCATTGAGCTTGTGACTTCTTTTGAAGGTGGAAAGTGTGTATGCATCGTGTCTCAGTTTCTGTTCTGTTTTTTTTCTTCAATAATATACAGGAGATGTGCCTCGAGTTGATGGGCAGCTGGCTGTAGCAAGAGCTTTTGGTGATAAAAATCTGAAGGAGCACTTGAGTGCAGATCCAGATATCAAAGAAGAGATGATTGATCCAGCAACTGAGTTCCTTATCCTTGCCAGTGATGGCCTTTGGAAGGTCTCTCTCTTACACCGCTTTTATCGTCTTTACTGTACTTTGACCCCTTCTGTGATATGCAAGACTTTTTGGTTTGCAAGTCAGAATCAAGAAAGCTATGTTTGCAAGAGTTGATTTTTCTAAAGTCTTCTCATTGATCTCCTGAGACAAGAACTTTATGAAAAATATCTCTATCAATCTTCTATCAAACATCCACATGTTGAGTTTCAGTCATAGTGCAAATGTTGAATTA
The DNA here is from genome assembly GCA_029204225.1 of Diphasiastrum complanatum. NCBI lineage: Eukaryota > Viridiplantae > Streptophyta > Lycopodiopsida > Lycopodiales > Lycopodiaceae > Diphasiastrum > Diphasiastrum complanatum. The sequence continues at coordinate 18,664,447 of CM055093.1, read as the reverse complement.
GAAGTCTTGTTCTTGATGTTCTTCGTTAATTGGCAATGTGAAGGTGGTGCAAAATCAAGAGGCTGTTGACCTGGTGAGAAAAATCCATGATCCCAAAACTGCGGCAAAGCGGTTGACAGACGAAGCCCTTGCTCGAAAAAGCAAAGATGATATATCTTGCATTGTTGTTAGGTTTCTATAAACATCAACGCTGCAGTCTGTGCTGCATCAATTTAAAGGTAGTTTCATTTGCAAATTCTTCAGTTTCAGATTAGTTTGAGCTTCAATGATAATCTATTCATAACTTGGGCTATCATCAACTATTAAATTTTCAGTTGGCACAGTTTATTTTTTTTGACATTTTTGGGGTCAGGTACAACGGCGTTGCCTCCATTTTGTAGGTGACTTGAAATTGGAAGTGCAGGCACCTAGCTTGTTCTATTTTTCTGGAATTACATGTCAAGTGATAAAGAGCGTTGGAAGCCAGAAGTTTTTACAAGCTTGTTGCAGTAAGTTATGGGATGGTTGCATTGAGGAAGGGATTTACCATTACGCTGAATGGGAGAACATAAACTCATTATATGTTTGCAGAGAATCACAAAATATTGTTCTTTGAGCTTAATTATTTTTCTTAGCAATGTTTGCAGCATGTACATGTTATGCAAACTCAGGTACGTGCTAGTTTTTTGCCTAGAAGTAGTTAGAAATTCACAAAAATCTTATGGCATTATTAAAGTGGGGATTGTCATGCCTGTAGGTATGGTATTTCGAATCTTTGGAGGGAGTGCTCTCTTAATAACTCAAGTATTATTTGTGCAGTTGCTCTATTTTTTCACTTAGGATAGTTTTGCTGGCCATTTTTTCACAATTCCATTTGTAACAGCAATTTATTCTTCCAGAGCTTGCTTGTATCAAAATTGGTTTTTATCTGACTTCTTACAAGTCAATGATATTTTCTTTTGGCCTTAGCATGGATACTTGAATCTCGTAGAAGATAACCAGCAGACTCAGCAATTTGTGTTTTCCAAGCCTTCCTTGAATCTTCTCAATCATGAAAAAAATTGTAATGGATATGTAAACTGATGGGATGTAGTGTTTCTTATTTTTATATGAGGAAATGGGGACTTTATTGCGTGGGCTTTCTTTGTGGTGCAAATTGTCTTACCACAACCATCATGGACCCAAGCACCGATGTCTGGACATCTCCAACTCAAATCCTATCTTTTCTAGTTAATTGTGCAGATTCCTCACTTTTACCATCAGCTCAAGAGGAACATAAGGCAAATAGCAGAACCTGCAGAATGCTAGTAATAGCTTCTCTGCGCTACTGACGTTATTTGACAATCACAACTCATCAGATGATAATTACTATGATAGGGAAGATAATAGTGAAATGGATGAAAATTCAACCATTGAAGATCCGATCCTGAATATCATAGGGCTTAATTGCCCCGTAAGAAAGAAAATCCTCAAAGACTTTCGAAATAGATATCATAATACCTTCAAGACACAAAGCCTCAAGGTTTCCATCTTCATTCTACTTGCTGCTTTCTCAGCCACACTTGAAAATGGTACAAAAGGAGTGTGAATTTTTATCACCTAATATTGATAAGCTAAGAGAAAGAGAGAGTTATCCGACACTCTATACAAAAAGTTGAAATCTATAAGGATGTGGGTCTCAAAAATAGGGCTAAGCTCAATTGGCTTGAGAAAGAGATCTCCCATTTGCTTCTTCTCCCCATACATAAGGAAGACACATAAAAGAGCAATTGACATATTCCATCCACTCAAACTTGCTTTAGTACATAAAATGATATCTTCCGAAAGTAGAAGCAGCTCACTTAGTCCAATATATCACACAAGAACATCACCTTTGGCAAAATAAAATATTGACAATGTTGCACCCATTTCAATCCTTATACTTTTAAATAGATGAACATTGCATGGGAGAGCACTAATATTAGCATGATATAGATGAATCTGAATTCGGCTAAGTGATCCTTCTAGCTAATTCATATAAATTTCTTCATGAATAAAACCATTAAGAAAGTTGATCTAAAGTCAAATATCTAGATTGTTGTTTTTCATCGTTTCACCTTCAGAAGAGTGAAGGTTGGACAATGTCTTTCATAAACTTGATCAATTTTCTAGTCTAGCCTCAAGAGTGAGTACGTGAGGGTCATTTTATAGTCTTTTCAGAGTGATTATAACAGTAAGAGTTGATTTTTTGCAAGAAGTTATTTGTTATTGATAAAGCAGTCCAATTTCAAGAATTTATTGCCATTAATAGAGATATAATCGGAGTGTCTTACTCCAACGATGATGGTGAAGAGAAAACACGCTCTGCTCAATGAAAAATGAAGTGGAAAGGCCAAGCAACCAACAAGAACAAAGCCAAGGGAGGTGGGTCAGGAAAGTATTCACTAGGCATGATCATATACAATTGGCCCCAAAACGTAAATGTTGTTCCATTTACAATTGGCCCCAAAACGTAAATGTTGTTCCATTTAATGGTAATGGTGATTCGAGTGGCTAACATGGATATCCACTTCTCATGAAACCTATTACCAATGGTTGCAAGCTAGGTGGAAGAGGAAGGTTAGTCAAAGAACCTAGAATGTCTTTCACACATCAATATTATGTAGTAACTTGCAATTATCTTTCAAACTAGCCATAATACGTCCAAGACCTGTTCTCTTTTTTATAAGGGTGGGGGGTGCTAAAGTTTGTGGAATCCACGTGGAGTATCGTGGAGGATTCATGTGCAACATCTAGAATATGTGTGGTTGGGTGGTAAGAATGCATCTAGAGATTTGGGGACATGGATTGAATTACAAGGTAATCTGTTGATCCATCACATGTATGTATATTGATTTATGTCATAATTTTTTTATTTGTAATAGTGGTGTGGTGTACTCCGATTTGGTTGAGGATAGTGATATTAGTATTGCTCTTTGGAAAGCCAAGACACAACTCCATCACAAATGCCAAGGGTGCAAATGCACTAAATGTACAAAGATTATTTTGTCAATTTTTGTCACATGCTAAAATTCGTCACATGCTAGAATCTGTCAAATTTCATATGAATGACATGAAAGAATTTTTGCTACAATATCTCTTATCATTGGCAATTGGATTATTGGACCAATTTAAACCAGAATATGATGAGACAATACCATGTACATGCACACAATACAAAGGCCTTAGGATTCGAATAAGGAGGATTGTCAACCATCATATTTAAAAGGGTTAATACATAAAGAAATTGATACATCTAACATTTTCAACTTTTGCTAAAAAAGGAACATTAGTTGGTTTCAAGAAAAAGAGTTGCAAGAGAGATCGAGAATATTATTAATAGGATAAATTATATGAATATTGATTTTGGATCATCATTGGCCTTAGATAATGCTTTAGTTGATGATGATTCCTTGTATGATAGTACGATCTACGTCGACTAGTGGAAGAGCTTGAAGTTGAACCAGTCAATAGTTGTTCATTGAACTTTAGTCTTTCTTGCTCCTTTCTTTTGTGATAGATCTCAATTTTTTTGTCTTTCTCTAAATCACGTGGAGGTACAATAATTTTCCTACAATTCATAATTCCAATCAAATGTCATTGTAAGAATAAATTTGCAAGCCTAAATTATACAATCATATTCAAATAACAAGTGCAACTGATGTCAATATCAATAACAATATATACTTGTTGTTGCGATCATGAGATGAATCGCTATCTGATGATGATGGCCTCATCGATGACATATACACATTTTAGCCAGCTACTCTATACCACATCATAAGTAATCATTATGAGACCGTATGTACTGAACAAATATAATAAAATTTCTTAAAGACATGCCAACATCTGGTCCATGTATATTCTAGTTATGCTTAATGAACTAATATTTCTAGTAACATTTGGGAACCTATCCTTAATATCAAGAAAATTGCTTGGGTGGGGCAACACATAAAGATGTCCTAAAGATGATATGGTCCATATGGCCTCTCATAGTATCAAAATAGTTATCTCAATTTGAAATTTAACATAATATTTGTCTTCTTCTTTCAAACCTTCACCAAAATCACTCAACCAAAAATCCATTGTTTCAATTTGAGCTAGTTTAGCATATTCGTCATGTCCTAAATTGCCACTAAGTGTCATGAACTTGCAATTCGAATATGCTAGTACTGTAAGCCAAACTTCTTGGCAATCTTGTTATTTTTTATTTCAACCCTAGTGCGCGTAGGCCTATCTCAACATAGCAGTCAATGTTCGAAGCTTTCAGTTTGAACTCTTGTCCAAGATGAATGATGATCTTACTCATTCTTTTATTTCATGATGGAATGATCAAATCAAACAATCAGTCATATACTCAATTGATTGATTGCCCCACTCAATATCTCATTTGATTGATTAATACTCAGATCGAGTTAGTTAGTGATAAATCAGATTTAGAGTAACTCTTAATTTCAATTTGTTATTTGTGACAAGTTTAGTTGCAATCTTGCAATATATTTTGGGATTTTAGCTTCGACAAATATGTGTGTCATTACATCGCCAACCTATTTGATACTTCTAGTCTCAGGACAACTAGGATCAGCATATTCTACTTCTACGTATACATTCGATTCTGAAGGGTACATCTCGTTTGTGAATCCTAGTACGTGGATGGTTCCTATGGTCACAATTCTATCATAGTCATTGTTGGCATCCTCATAATGAGCTAGAAACATAATCTTATTACCAAAGGTACGTTGCATGGGTGTTCCACCTCGCTCTCTACAATTAGTCTCTTCAGTGTCCTTAATCGTTTGGCTCAAGTTGTTTGAGTGTGATTCAAGGGTTTCTATCCAGTTTAGGCTCTTGAAGGCCTATACAACCAACTCTCTGGATTACGTGTGGGTAATTAAGATGGTTGTGAAATCAGCTTCGTCTCTCTTGAATATGCATTTGCCCTTTCTATCTATGGTTGCTTTTAATGCAAGATGATGTTCCTCATTCAATTCCACTCATTTAGCTATGCAACTGACACTTGGATTCGCTCACAACTATATCAGAAAAGTCTACATGCATTCTCATTCATATGACTATCTCCCTGCCATTTGATTGATCTTGCATCCCTATGATACCCATGACCTTCATCGAGTCATAATTGTAGAGTGTATAAGTACAAAGTCAAGGTTATGATTAAGAAGTGTTATTACAAAGTGATTGGATCGAGATAACTATTGTTTATGACTCGATCAATCAATACCAGATACAAATCTAGAGTTTTTTCAATCATAGAGTCAATGACTTGATATAATACTCAATTATTTGATTGATAGATTATTAAGTAGGACAATTATATGTATGATCGAGTGATTGCTCCATAAAATGATCAAAACAATGTCAGTCAATCATATTCTCAACGACCATTTATCAGCATCTTTATTAAAATTGTAAATGATATTTCAATTAATAATTATTATGACTTTCTATTAGGCTATATAGGCCACACACCAACAACTAGAAAAAATATTATATAGGTCACATATCACTAAGGTCTTCAATATATCATAAATGCTATTGATCATGGATCTAAATGACCCTATGCAACCACCACTTAGGAGGTCACATGACAAAAAATCATATTTTTACTTTGACCATATAACTATGTCATGAAATCAAATCAAATCTATGACATCTAGATTTTTAACAAATCTAGATTTTCATGACATCATCGATTTGATATAATATTGTGTCATAAAATCTTAAAAGATTTGTCAAATATCATTATATCTCATGATTTTGTCTTGTATGTCAAATCTCAAAAAAAATTAAAATTTATAAAAATATAAGATTTGTAAAAATTAAGTACTATCATAATGACCCATGATTTTATCATATATGTCCAATCATTTTTAAAAATTATGTTTTTGTTTTTTCTAATATTCTGAGTCAATTTCACAAACTTAGTCACAAAATTCAGAACAAATCAGGATTTTCATGACATTTGAAGCATGTAAACCCATGTGGGGGACCTTCCCACGTATGAAAATGCAAAAAAAATTGTGCATGGATTATCCACGTGTGGATACTTGTAGCATGGATGATCCACGTGAAACTTGAATGGCAATAAAATCAGATTTGGGTGTCCATTTTCTTCCTCTTTCTTTAGTTTTGCTTCTCTTGTTCTTATTCTTGCTCTTGCTTGTGCTCAAGCTATTGCTATCACTCTATTGCTTGCATTTGCTTTTGCTCTTGCTCTATTGTTTGCAAGATAGGCTTGTTCTATCTCCCTTGCTTTTTCTCTTGCTTACTCTTTTGATAGCCACTCTTCACTACTCTCTCACTTTCCACCACTTTCATACTTTTTAAGTTTTGTATAACAGAATGTCGTCTAGTGGAAGGTCTAGTGGAAGATTGAGTGGAAAGGAACCCGAGCAATATACACAAGATTGGTATGAAAATTTCCCTCCCCAAGCGCAAGAGAGAATCAAAAATCTTGTGTTATCTTCTTCAGGTGAATCATCCGGAGGTAGACCTTCCATAGATGCACCTTCCCAAGAATCTTGTAGTGTCTACTATGATGTTAATCCCCATGGTGGCGTAATCAAAGACCGAAGGGGCAATGTAGTCATTGCTCGTTTGCGTGATTTAGTTGCATTGTATTTTGGAAAGGATTACATGACCAATTGGTCCTTCCAATCATTGGAAGATAAAAACAAAGTAGCAAAAACTTTGTATTCTGAATTTCTCAATCCAATACATTTAGTAGGATTTGGGCTTTAAATAAAATGTGCCTTTGGACTTGAAATAAAAGGCAATTGATGAGAAGAGCTCCAAAGAATCCTAGGAATCCCTCAAAGCCTGGATGGTGCTCCAAACGAGATTGGAGGAAGGTGAAAGGAGGGGTGTTGTAAACCAATCCCGAGAAATATGAGCAACAACGCAAAGCCGCCGCCAAGAAGATAGCAAAATATGGACAAAGCCATTTTTTGGGATCACGAGGAAGGGGCAATCTAGAGGCCCAATTTGTAAGTGCAATCTTTTTTACTTTAGTTGTAATTGTGTATTTCTATTGCTATCTATTGCTAACATATTTTGTTGCTAACTATATTTTTCGTTTTATGTACCTTGGTGATTTTGGAAGGCACATGACCGGTAGAGAGTACAAGCAAGGCTACGAATCTAGATGACGCTCTTAAAGCTTATATGGCATCCCGTATAATGCATCCAATTGTAAAATCTTAATCTTAATTTTACACTTTTGCGATGTAAATAAGTTCAATCTCAATTCTAATGAAATGTATTTCTGTATATTGTAGACAGGCTCTACATCCTCAAGCGTTCAGGATGCGAAAGAAAATGTACCCAAAAATCTCAAGGAGGATGTGAATGAAAGTGAATGGGACTTTGAAGATGTGGATATGGATGTGAACCTACAAGACGATAAGGTTTCTTCCTACTATGGCTTCCCAACTAGTAGGGTTAGGGTTCCTAAAAGACATTGAAGTATAATGGTGGTGGGGTTTGATCCACTCCATTCTATGTTCTCTTGCATAACAAAACCTCTAAGGCTCACCCTTCTAGAGAGAGAAAATGACCTAAATTAGTTCCTTATGGCAATGGAAGATTGTGGCTAACTAATAATGAATCAACAAAATGCATGCCACAATACAAAGCAATGAGAAGGATGCAAGAGGAGGCCCAAGCACCTTCCCTCAAGCTATGCACTTTCCCAAAGGGAACACAAATGAAATAGAGAGATAATTTCAAAAATAGAGAGCTTGATAGCTCAATCTCAAAAGTGTTATTTACAAGACAAATACCTCTCCTTTTATGGCAAGGAGGGTCTTCCATAAGTATAAGACAAAATATTTCTAGTCTTAAGTTTCCTAAGTCTAAGTTCTAAATCTAAGTTTAAGCTATTTTCTTATTTTTTTAAGCTTCTACTCACGGGCTTACAAACACATGCCATGGCGGAAATTTATTAACAGACACTCGTACATGGACTTAAACATGCCACGAAGTTTTACTTCTCTCTTTTTTATCTTTTCTGTGTTAGCACAGATGCTAACATTATCCCCCTTCTTATTGGATTGGTGGTCCCACACCAGTCGAAGCCTTTTCTTCTTGGATCTTCTGTGTTTTTTGGAGACGAGACTGTTGCTGTCGGGAGTGGTAGATTGGTGCCGATGCCCTCCATCATTTGCCATTGTAGTTTGTTCAGGAAGGGCATTGGTTTGTAATAATGGAACATACCCTATAGAAAGTTGTGGGTTTTCCATAGCTCCACCATATCAACGTGTAGGGTTGAAGTGAGTGTAGCTCAATAACAAAGCCTTGCTACGCTGATGTGGTCTTCTTGCATTCGCAGTGATTTACAATATGAAGGGCTATTGGGGTAGCCCTCGATCCCAAAATCCTTGAGTTCCACCAAAAATGCTACCAGGTTGCAATTGTCCGCAAAATATCTAATGTCTCGCTCAGGGTTGTCATGGTGCTTCTGGTTGTATACATGGCAGTTGGTGACCATGTCTTCGGCTAAGTTGCCGATATCGATACCTGTGAGCTTGGCCCAAAATATCCTATTCTTGACCTTGGTGGCAGGAAACGGTTCTTGCCTCACTACTGGATAGTAATAAGGATTTGTGCGCATATAGGAGGGTGCTTCGATATACCGTGCCATCGAGTTCTTGCTTTGTAGAAAGAGTTGATGGCGCCAGAGAGGTTGTGGATCTAGGATGACTGCTTCTTTATGTGTTTGACACTGGTCCAAATCTGGCAATATGTAGCCACCTCACTCCTTGAGAGATGCACAACTCCTTACTTGGTTCTATGGACGTGATTCTATGCCGGATGTTTGGTGCTTCAGAGGCAATCTCATGCTGAATTTGGAGATCAGATTCAGGAGAGAGGGGAGGGGAAGGGTTAGCTTCAGCAATTCTTTGTGATTCCAGAGAAAATTGGTGTTGAATAAATGGGGGGTTAGTGGTGTCGACAAGGTTACAAGCGGTGGAAGGAAAATGATAATGTTGGGAGTTGGTACCACCAGAGCCTGATGGATTGGTTGGTGCTTGAGCTCTTTGCCCCAGGGATTGGCCTTGAAAGGGGGAGTCTTGAGTAGCAGGAGGAGGTTGCTGGAATCCTGCTCCATCTCCACCATCTGGTCCATCAAAGTGGTGCCCGAAATCATGGAACTGAGCGTGCTCTACATGAACAGACGACATTGACTAGGCGGCTGTCTTTAACTGTTCTTCCAAGGTGGCAATGTGCTAGTTCAAGACCTCGATGGAAGCAATGTATGATTGTTGTAATTTTGTGTGTTGCTCCGTCGTGGCTTTCAACTTTTGGGCCAATGTTTGATAAGCCACCATTGGAATGGGAGTTCCCTTAGGAATAGCAAGTGGTGCAAAGTCATTGAAGTCCACCAATTCCAATTGTTTTTTCATAGCGTAACGTGCGGCTTATGCATCTGCTACTGTCTCATTTCTTTTTGCTTTGATATTGTCGATGGTATTCTGCATGTTCGATACCTTTGGTTGGAGCCGGTTCTGGAGGTGGATGAGCATCTACTGCTGTTCTTGATGATAAGTGGTGAGATTTTGGATCTGCATATGTTGTTGCTTGTTTTCCACTTCCAGCCTGGCTTTTTCTTTTTGAAGGTCCGCCATAGCGCCATCGTCGAATTGCCGCCTGGTATATTGTCCCCCTAGGTTGCCGAATAGATTATATTGGAGCTCATTTAGGTAACTGCTCCCAAGGGCCAATGTCAGGGAGTGTGCGTGTATAGTTAGAATATGGCATTGGGTTAAACGGTAGAAAATCATGAACAAGGGTAGATGGAGATGAATGAAAGACAGGCAGAGCTGATTGAGGGATGAGAGGCGAAAGAGATGGGGATATATTGTGTGGCGGAGATTGTGAAGTGGGTTAGTGGTGACAGTGGTTGCTGGAATTCCTGTTAGTAATTGTAGGACGAAATCTACTTTGATTGTAGAGTCAAGTAGGGTGGATATTTGTATAGGTGAGGGCTTTTGTGGATGTGTGAAATTGAAGCCCGTATTGAGAGTGAGTGACGGTGTGGAGGTAGTAGTAAATGTTGGAGGTGGTGGTGGAAGTGTGAGAGCAAGTGAGAGAATTGGGGTTGTGGAAGGTGGCGGTGTGGATAGAACCATGCCCATAGGATCAGAACCAAAAGTGCCTATCTCAATTGAGCTGTCTGCTGCTGCCGCTACTGATGGAAAGTGCAAAATAAAATTTTCAGTAAAATTCTGGTGATGAACTGATGGGAGTCTCTCAAATGATTCGTGAAGTTTTTTGCGAAACTGTTCTGATCATGAACAATTTCTGCTCGAGAAGAATTCGCAAAAAAAAAAAAAAAACAATCAAGCTCTGTAACGAAAGGAGAAGAATTCGTGAAAAGATCAATCGGACTCTATAACGAAACGAAACGAAACTAGACGAAGTAAAGCGAAGCTAAACGAAACTTGAATGAGCTCTGAAATTGATTTATGCTGACAGCCAAGTGATCGCGAAACGAAACGAAACACGAAGCAAAAACATTCGTGAACAAAATCAGTTCGGCTATATCATTCTTACAATCCTCCAAAATGTAGACAGACACTATTGATCTATGTTATAGATTAATATAGCATTCAACAAGATTAAACCAATGTGTAGAATTGAATAAACAAGTAAATGAGATACACCAATAGTAGCAGACAAATATTCATTCAAAATCATACAATCATTCAGAATAATATGCGCATAGCAGCTACAATATTATCTATTGATCTTCTGATTTCAAGCACTGTGTGATAGATCCACACAGTGCATTGGCTTGAGAGAAATACAATTTTTCCATGAGTAGTGTCTCGCTTACTAGCGGACTTTTGGATCAGCTGATCCTCTTACAAAATTGTCTCACTCACAGGCGGCCATATATTCTGTATATTTTCGTCCTACTATTTTATGCATCAAGCAGAATGTATATAGTTCGCGAACTTTTTCATGTCGCGTCATGTAACTTCCTTGATTAGACAGATTAAACAAATCTATAACTAATCATGGACTACAAGAGTGGCAGATTAGCCACGTCCTAAAGGTACTTCTGTTGATGTCACGATATCAGATCAAATATTTGTACCCCATGGTACTTGGTTAATCTCTTGTGGAGCATGAAAGATTTTGTGTCGCAAAACAATTTTGTGTCGTGTGTCACAAAATTTTTCGCGAACATTTTTGCTTCGTGTGTCTTTTGTGTCAAAATCAGGGTGGAAAGCTAGCAAAGCTTTGGCGATTGAAACATTTTGTTTTTTCAACTCCCTCTCAAAGCATGATAGCTTGATGACTCCAAGACTGCTCCTTTGTTTCTCGAACAGACCTTTGTCTAAGGCCTTTGTGAAAATGTCAGCATCCATCTCCTTCATTCCAATGAAAGTACTCTGCAGCATCGTCTTCCAGATCAAATCCCTTATCAACTGGTACTTGATTGCAACTTGTTTCGTCCTTGAATGGAACACAGGGTCTTTTGTTAGATGTATTGCAGATGTGTTGTCCATCTGCAAAAGTAGAGGTTCATCCCTCGTTTTGCCCAATTCGTCAAGAACTTATTTGAGCCAAATGATTTCATTGGCCATCTTTGCTGTTGCTACGTACTCTGCTTCGCAAGATGACTGAGCCACAATGGTCTGCTTCTTGCTGACCCAGAGAATTGCTACTCTTGACCTGATGGTGCATCTTCTTGAGAAACTTTTGCAGTCGTCCTTTAGAAATGCCCAACTAGCATTACTGTAAGAAAGCATCTAGAACCCTGCATCACGAGAATAACACAATCCAAAATCCTTCGTTAATTGAAGGTATTGCAAAATTTGTTACGCAATTTTCCAATGAGTTGAGTCTGGATTCGTACAGAATTGGCTCTCATTCTGAACATGGCATAAGCAATGTCAGGACGTGTGTTATCTGCAAGGTACATCAGTGATCCGATCAGCTTCCTGTATGGTGTAAGCTGCATCAATTCTCTTTCTTCTTCAGTCTTTGAACAGTCTTCATTCGTCAGGACTGTTCCTTCAAGCATTGGAGTATTCACTCCTTTTGCAATTCAGCATCCCGAAAATCCTCTAAGATCTTCTGCATATATCTGGACTAATGAAGGTACAATTTATCTCTCTCATAGTCCCTGTCAATCTGTAAGCCAAGATAACATCTAGCTTCTCCCAAGTATGCAATCTCAAAATGTTTCGAGATGTCATACTTCACCTCAACAATAAGCTCTTCACTTTTGTAGAGTATCAAAGTGTCATCCACATATACAACTACAATGATGATCTTCCCATCTGTAATTCTTACATAAACATTGGAATCAGCCATTAGTGGTTTGAATCCTAAGGATTTTAGAGCTTGATCTTTCTTCTTATACCATTGTCGCACTGACTGCTTCAGACCGTAGATACTCCTATGCATTCTTTATGCATAAGTAGGAAGTGAATTCGAGATGTAGCCTGGAGGTTGATCCATATAGACTTTTTCATCTAGCTCACCATGCAAGAAGGGTGTCTTCTCGTCTACGATGTGAATTCTGAGATCATAAGCAGCTGCATATGCAAACAGTAAATGTCGGGAGAAAAGGTCTCAGCATAGTCAATACCATATCTCCGAGAAAATCCCTTCGCTACAACTCTTCCTTTATACTTTGAGATATCTCCATCCGGTCCATATTTCAGCTTGTATACCCACTTGCATTTTACAGTCTTTTTCTTATCTGGTAATGGCTGCAACGTCCATACCTGATTCTTCCTCATGGATTCCATCTCCTCATTCATGCCTTGGATACATTTGTCCTTCTCTAGACATTCGATTGCTTTCTCAAATGTTTGTGGTTCTCCATTGAATCCACAAAACTCTTCTGATGTAGAAGTTGAGCTGCCTAGCACAAATCTTGTTGGTGCTCTTCGTTCTCTTGTCGATTTTCTAGGAGATCCTCCTTGAACTGCAATTCACTTGCCTTTATCTGCTCTACTAGGTCCAAAACCATTTCAGTTTACATGTATTGTAGCAGCACGTTGGCTTGCGAATCTTTCTTCGTCTGATTCGTCACTCGAATGAAATTTTGAAATAAAAAATTTGCACGCTAGCACGCCAACATGCTAACTTTTACAACTTCAAGAACAATTTTTTTTATGATCATCTTCGTCTGAGTGTTCGTCGTCTGCTCCCTCTATCACAGTTGGTAGAACATAGTATTGTCTTCCAAGGACTCCATAACCGACAAGATCATCGTTTGTCATTGTTCTGCTCTCATCAAATTTGACATCTCTGACTGTCTTCATTGTGTTTGTCTCTGGCATATAGACTCTGTAGTATGACAAATTATTGTTATATCCTACAAGATATCCTTGTTCTGCTTTCTCATTAAGCTTCTTTCGAAGCTTGTCGAGAACATGTGCATATACTGCACAGTCAAAGATTTGAATGTGAGTCAGATTGGGTTTTCTACCCCACCATAACTCGTGTGGTGTTGTGTGAGGAACATCAAATTTTCCCGTCATGTTCTGAATGTAAGAATAAGGGAAGCTCCCTAAGATCTTGCTTACAAGACAATACACAATGGAAAACACACTATGGAGCAACCACCCAACCAAGTAGAAGCAACCAATCGACTCTAGAAGCTTCACCCCCAAGCCAAGGAATAAGAAGCATGAATGTAGAGTGAAACCCTAGCAATGAATCAATGATCACAATGAGGAGTAGGGCGAGTTTGGCCTCAATATATAGAGCCGAAAGCAACTTGGGCACATAGCCATGCATAGCCCTAAGTTCCCTATACATAGATTCACCTAGAATAAAATCCTATGCATGGACCACCTATTCATAGAATTGCTATTGATAACTCTACACATGCATACACTGTCTCATACCTTGTCTAAACTCCATTTAGTGTGTCATGGGCCTCACAAGAATATTAGTTACTTTCGGGTCACATCTAGTATGACGTGGCATAACTAACAGCTTGATTTACTGGAGTATCATCGTGTATCCAAGACTAGGAGTATACTGAATCCTACTTATTGGTTATGGACATAACATTCTTCCCTCCTTAAACTGTTTCTATCCTTAGAAGTTCTCTAAACAGGAAAGAATTACAATTCCTTTAACTTTCAATAATAACCGAAAAAATCATTATTCTTAGTCTGAATTTCATATCAAACAAGTACTCAGAGATAAACCTATTTCAAATCGTTAATCTCTGCTCTGGAGTACAACTCAGGTTTGAAAAGTACACTAAGCGATAAAATTTTCATTTGGGTTACATTCATCACAAGTTAGTAACATCACCTTCACATAAAACACTTACATGAAACACTGAGTGAAATAACCTAATTTAGAAGACTAAAGTTAAAAAAATAATAAAATAATTATAAATATAGTCTGAAATTATCCACAACTCTAACAGATAATTCATAAGTTTTCAAGTACAAATATCCTTAGAATCCAAATTCTAAGATATGATAATTCATTCAATTAGAATCTCTAGGAGAATCATTAAGATATAGAATGATTAAAACTCAACTCTGAGTACCCCATATACTCTTTTGAGTTAAATGCTCATATACTCTGAGTATCCCATATACTCTTTTGAGTTAAATGCTCATGTTTCTAACACCAAATGCAAGAAAAACAGCATTCATTCATTTGTCTAGGAAACCATTGATCATCTAGTTGTCCTAGAATCACTATAGGAAATTATCTCTTGTTCTCAAACACTGGAGAATCCTTTTACTTGAATAACTAGCATGCCTATGAGATGGATATCCAAAATCCACATCTGATTATGTGACTTAGACAGAAGAATTAACATGGTTCAATATTACATTCTGATCCTTTCTGGTTAATGATAAGCTTCAAACCCCTACTGATGCATCAAATATAGGGACAAGCTTCTGTCAATTAACAGGTCCAATGTAATCCACGTATCAGATTCCACTTCTAACCTCACAATTGACATTCAAAACTACGAATAACTCAATGGTTACAAAGATATCAGTTATGAATTCAACTGAATGAATTCTAACCAGGAAATTAATAACCAGTATTAAACAATTATTTACAGGGATTACCAAAATTCTCAATGCAAAATACCCTTCCCGATCACACTTACTACCTCTAATGTCCACTCTTCTTCCCTCTTTAGAATTTTTAGTTCCCTAAAAATCTTTCAACTAAGGTACCCAGAAGATGTAACGACATTAGTAAATGTTTAAAAAAATTAATTGCTATAGGAAAAAGTCCAAAACAATTTCATTTCTGTCCTATACCTGGGCTGAATATAAGTCAACATAGGATTTTACTGGAAATAAAATCCGTTATGTAATTTTTATTATTACAAATTTTCCAATAAAATTGTGTTTTTTTTTTATTGACTGGTTTGGCATTACTCCGTTAATATTGACAAAACCTATACAAACGTAGAATATGAAATTACATGAATGGAAATAACACCAAAAGGATTTCAGTAATTCTTAAACCGTACACATCATCCAATCTGGTTATTTCATATTGTTTGACGATTTTAATTCAAATTTAACGAGTAGCTTGCACAAACGTTTATTTGACTGATTTCTATCGATCAACATCGAATAGAAAACTTATCAAACAAGTAACTGATTTCCAATTTTTACCAAATTGAAATTCACCAAAAAAATTCAAATTTTAACTTTCAATCAGGGAGTTCCCAACTCCAAAGTTAAAAAATGACAGCACAGTAAAAATTGTAGGCAATTCATTGTGGTTCCTTCTGTCAATTTTTATTTATCTATCACCGGAAAATAATTTAGACTTAGTGAAAACATTGTGATCAATTCTAACTAATAAACTCAGTTTAATCAATTCACTAATCTAAACCAATTCTGTAGATAACGAAAAAATGACCAAAATTTCGATTTTTTCAGAAAACTCATTTTTTGCTTTATTTCACGTAATTCGAATGGCGAAAATTCTAATAGTACAAAAGGCAATCGAAGTCGAAAAAATCGAAACACTGTCCGATTTCTAATATTACTAACTCAATGTCAAACTGGCATGCAAAGCACACTACATCAGTCATAGACGTTATTATGGAATTTCTTACGTAAACTTCAGTTTTACAAAATTTGTCAGCCATTAACACAGATTTGTGACCCAACTGTCAGAGCACATGCATATGACCACTCAAATCGATTGTAAATCCCTCATGCATGTCAAAATTACTCTGAGAATAAGCATCCCACTAATCCATGCAATCACAATACTACAAATTAGGGAAATGACTGGCATGTAATCAGAACAATTTCAAATTTTGCAAATTTTATTCACAAAACTGCAAAACTTTAGATGATCATAACTTTGGCTACAAGACAACAAATTGGGTGTTGTAAAGCTCAGTACAGAGGGAGACCAAGTGAACAAGATGTTTGCCACATCAGCCTGCCACCTACGCTTTACACGTGCGAGATCAGAGTTGCCAAAAACTATGTAGGGCACACTTTTTGTAAACCAAATGATCAAACAACATGCAAACACCACCCCAAGCTCAAAATTGATGCTACCAACAGACTTAAACCATCAATTAGATTTCCACAAAGCATTCATACTGATCCTAAGATGCAGTATAGGCTGAGAACAAAGATTTCTTGATTTGTAGAAGTCAAAATAGCTTCAAACTTGATGGAGATGGTGCATAAGCCATCGGCCATCAATTCACAGGTTTGATAGCTTGTTGGGAAGGTAAAAAAGAATGCTAATCATGTTGTAATTAATTTCAGAATGATCTTCTTATGGATTTGGAGAAATCCATCCCCCAAAAATCACAAAAAATGGTCATTTTTTGAACTTTTTTGACTTCCTACAAGTTCAATTGCTGGAATTCTTGGTTCTAACTTCATGGAAAGCTTCAAAAGACTTTGATTCACCTCTTTACAAGCTCTACATGGTGTTTTACATCCACCTACTATCCAACTTTATGAAAAAACAAGCAAAAATGATGATTTTTGGCTATTTTCCGGTTTTTTCATCACCATAAAGTGGAAATTCATGACATACAACTCTTTCTCTAACACATGCAAACCAATTTACAGAATTAAAATCATCTAATTGATCTAATTTTGCTGGATTTTGGTTCGTACTATCTATTTTGTGCCAAAAAGCATGAAAAACCAAGCAATTTTGACCAAAACATAGTTTAGAATCATAAATCATTGGAGAGATTAGGCATGCATCATTAATTTCATCATTAATGAACCCTAAAACAAAAGTACATTTGCTGGAAAATTCAGATCTACCAAAGATTTGATCTATACAAGAAAAAGCTCCAAAAAAGCATCACAAATTGGCCTTCAAGGACAATTTCCCATAAAACCACAAAGAACACGAAGAGTAATGGATCTTAGCAACATGCAAATTTAAACTGGGATAGTACACCCACTTGCACCCTTGCTATCCACCTTGGAAGAGAATTCCCATGGATCCATCCAAAATTTTGACGAAAGGTAGCCCTTCTCCAATCTTCGTAAGCGTTGCTCTAATACCACTATAAGGGAAGCTCCCTAATTCTATCTTGAGTGATCAGTGTATTGGTACTTGCATCAACAACGTTGCATGTTTCACCTAAGAACGTTACACGCATCCCTGCATCAACTATTCTTGCCACTGATAGCAAGTCCCGCTGTGGTGTAGGCACGAATAGAACATCTTCGAGTCGTCTATCTCTGTCGTTTGTGTTGAGCCATAGTAAACCAATACCATTCACTCAATGCTTTGATCTGTCTCCAAGACTGATAAATCTTGATAGATCTGCACTTCAGAAATTAGACATGATTTGTCTTGATGTACCGAAGTGTGAGGTAGCTCCTGAATTAAGGATTACTTCTTGTGTGTCAGATGTTAACACTGCACACATGTCTGCATAGATGTAGGCGGTCGAATTTCCGTTATTCGATTTTTCTTTGGCCTTGACCTAAATGTCATCATCATTCGTTTCAACATAAGTCGAATGTTCTTTGCTTTGAATAATGCTAGATAAGAGAGCATAATTTGCTTCATACCTTTCAGGTTGTGTCTTCTCTCTTGTTGATCTTCATAGCTCTCCCTGGCTAGATGATCTTGGAAAGTCATCTATGTCGCGGCTCTCCAACAATCTCTCAAACCACTTAGGGAGCTTCATGTCAGGTGATCGACTTCTTGGTGAAAATGTATCCCACGGTACATTTTTCTCCTTGCGTTTGTCACCTGCAACTTCAATCCTTCTTGCACCAAAAGATTTATCTCTACCTCTTCAACCTGTCTCTTGAGGTTGAGTAGTAATATCTTGAGGTATATCCTCGTGTCCATCACTAGGAAAGTCAATAAATGGATCATCATCAGGAGATATCCTCATTGTACAATCTTTTCCACTGGATGTGTCCATCTTCTCAGCATCCTCGTCTTCATATATCTTAGATTCATCAAAGATAACATCACGGCTACATGTATTTTGTTCTCCACTGGATCAAAACACCTATAGCCCTTCACACGGTCATCATATCCTAGGAATATACACTTGATAGCTTTCATATCAAGCTTACGTCTCTCTTCCTTAGGAATGTGTACAAAGGCCTTACATCCAAAGAATCGAAAATGATTCACCTTTGGTTTCTTCTTTATTAATGTCTCCTCAGGTGTTATCTTTGGTATGACAATGGTAGGACTTCTATTTTGAAGATAGACTGCCGTACTGCATGCTTCTGACCAAAAATCTTTTGGTAGTTTCATCTCAGCTAGCATAGATCTGGCACTTTCCACAATCGTACGACTCTTGCGCTCAGCTACACCATTGAGAGCAAGAGTATGAGCTTGCGTAAATTGTCTTTTGATCCCACATTGATCACAAAGATCATTGAAGTCATTAGACTTATACTCACCTCCAGTATATGATCTTAGAACTTTGATCTTTCTACCTAATTGATTTTCGACCAATGCTTTGAAGTTCTTGAAAGTGTCAAACGCATCCGATTTCTTCTTCAAGAAGTAAATCCACGTCTTACATGACATATCATCAATAAAGGTCATGAAATAAAGGCTTTACCTAAGGACATAGTCCTCATAGGTCCGCATAAATCTGTGTTAATCAAATCCAGGATATTCTTTGCCCTTGCAACACCACCTTTATTGAACTTCTCTCGATGATGCTTCCCATACACACATGACCTGCACATCGTCTTCAAGTGGTCTTCTATCATAGGCAGTCCTCTCACCATTTTCAATTTTCTCATCAAGCTAAGGCTTTCTAGGTTCAAATGACCAAGCCTTTTATGCCAAAGTTCAGTTTGCGATGGAATCTTAAAAAAAAATTTCGGAAAGATTATTGGCTTTTTTCTAGTTGTAGGAAGCCTGACAAGGCAATTTTTGAGAAGCAGTGTGCAAGCCTAGGAATCAGAAAACTACTAGCTTTGAAAACTAATAGTTTCTATCCTACAAAGCCTTAGCATTTTTCTTAGTCTTTCCTTGTTGTTTTTCCTGACTGTCTCATTTTGAACTATGTTTCGCACAGTCTGCATTTTTGAACTGTTTCGTCGCATAGTGCGCAATTTTTGGTCATGAGAAAAATACATCACTAAGTCAAAACACTTAGAAAATAATTCTGGCCAACTCTCCCGACACTATCGCATTCTTCGCATTTAAAAAAAAAAAAGCGAGACTGTCTCCAAATGCCTTAGAGAATGTTTTTAAGGCATGTCGCACTTTTTCGTCCTTCGAAAAAAAGCGACATTGTCGGGTTTTTCGCTATTCAAAAAAGTGACACTGTCTCTAAATGCCTTCCAAAAAAATACCTCTCACCTATGATTGGTTGCCCTCTCAAAATTGTCGCCAATGATATGTAGTCACAATGCCAAACTGCACTTTCATCACCAAAAGTAGCTTCCTCCACACAATTTCACTATCATTCGTTCCGATATCGCATTTACCACCTCCAAACTCCATGTTACCCTGTCAGAAGTAAGCAATAATGATTTCGAAATGATAATGCCTCACTGTACCACCCTGTAGCAGGTTTCACTAGCCAAAAATTGTCCCAAATTTGGCCCTAAGGTACCCAAATAGTGAATGTAACCCATCATTAGATCACCCGCACTCTGCTCATTGGAATGGTGATGAAAACTCCCTAAAACGTGTTTCTCCCTACTCGATGACGTCGCTCTGTCCACTTGCTCTAAGTAGCTAGTTTTAGGGATCAATTTGGTCCAAGGATGGCCAAAAAAGGTGCCTTCTAGCTATAGTTAGCCCCAAAACCATTTTTCTTGCAGAAATGAACTATTTCTTCAAAAGAAAATTTTTAATGAGGAGTTGCCCTTTTGGCACTTCGGGTCCAATCTGAATTTCAGATTGAAAATTTTTAAAAAAGTTGAAAGTTGTCTTGCTTTTCAATCCTTCAGGTCACATTTTCAAAACCTATCCAACGGCTCTTTCCGATCCGAAGACCCACATTGATTTCAGCACGACCGTTGATCCTGAACCTTCACAATCTAGCAACTGTGCGCGATTTCGTGCACTGAAATGGGCAAAACCGTGGATCCCTTTCGAACACTATGTTC
Source organism: Diphasiastrum complanatum (assembly GCA_029204225.1). Taxonomy (NCBI): domain Eukaryota; kingdom Viridiplantae; phylum Streptophyta; class Lycopodiopsida; order Lycopodiales; family Lycopodiaceae; genus Diphasiastrum; species Diphasiastrum complanatum. Next base: position 18,643,871 of record CM055093.1, on the reverse strand, counting down.
CATCCCTCTCTAGCGCGGGCAATGCCCCATGGGCCCTCTCCGGAAGCATTTTCTTCTTTCTCTTTCCTTAGCTTTTTTTCCTCCATAGCTATGGTTGTGACTGATTAAAACGTTCAAGCTCCTACAAGAGCTCGTGGCCATCTACAAACTTAAAGTAGCTGTAGTTTCTTTCCAAGGCGCTTCTCTGTAGCTATCAACAGTGTCATGCCCATGACTGGTCTCGGGTAGTGTGTCCACCCTAGGGACTAATAGACCAACAACCCGTAAGTTAATTTTGACTATAAGGGAATTGAGGCCCTTATGTGTACATGGTCATTATTAATGGTTGTAGGCCTAAACACATGGTGGTGGAGTTGATATGGGTCTATCAGTGAGTCATTAGGAAACTGGATGACGTGGCCCAGATAGGCTGCAGAGGTGTCACAGTGCACTACTAGTGGTGCATGGGCCTTGGAGGGTATAAGTATACCTGCTGGGCTCTCACTAGTGTATGCTTGATAGCATGACCGGTGGCAGGATGCTGCTGGTGTGATGCCATACTCCTCTTTATGATTGATCCATAGCTTGGGGGCTAGATCCGTTTGATCTAGGTTTGGTTGGGTTGGTTTGTCCACCGTCAGGTTCCCTTGTGTTGCTTGTGTTTGGCATGCTTAGAATAAGATCCTTAAATTGAGGACTTTATATTGGTATCAGAGCCAATTCTAAGCACGTTTTGCCATTGATTTGTGTTCAAGTGAAAATCTCATTTTGTGTGGGAGTTCTCCGTTGTCTGATATGGAATCTCGACATTCTTTGAGAAGATTAGTGGAGCAAGTAACAAGTGGAAAAAATTCGAGTGCCTCTTCTCGAAAATCACTTTTTTGAGGCACAATCAAATGGTGGTATGTGTACTACCTGGTATTGAATCGATTTGGCTTTCAGGCACTTCAAATCTGTGATTAAGGTTCGATTTTTTGGATCCACATATGTTACCGTTTGCTTCATTGGGAACACTTTTTCTGTTAGCAATTGGATAAATATGAGTGAATGCTGGTTTTTACGACTTTTTGTTCATTACACAGTGATGTAGGTGGTTTTGTTGGCTGTCTTTTGCTTTTTAATGAGCCAATTTTGGCTTGAATAAGAAAAAAGCAGAAAAAGAGGCACAAAAAAGATTAATCATTGGTTGTGAGTGTGGTGGTTTCTTACAGGATTTGCATGGCGGTTTCTTGGTGATTCACAAGTTTATGCTGGATTTTTTGGCAAACTAACAGTGTTTGTAGGCTTATGTGAATCAGTAAAGCCATTTGTTATGGTATGAATTACAAGAAAGCCTATCCTGTGGTGTAGGGAAGGGCAGCTTGTAACTTTGTGGTCTGGAAAAATTTTGGTAGCATATACTCTGTCTTTCAGGTTTAAGAAATCTTGTCAGTGTAAAATCTGTAAGAAAGCATGCTTAAGCATTTGTAAAAGCAAAGTAAGGCTGAGCAAGCTGAAAAGTACCCTAAAAGTCGCCTCTTTCTGCCAAAAGATAGCAGTAAGGATGGTTTTTGGCTTCAAAATGAAGCTAATGCATGTAGGAACGCTGATTTCCTACCGTAATGCAGATTCATTCATTCATGAATGTAAAATAACGGATTAAACCGCCCTGAATGCTTTTTGTATCTGCAAAAAATAGCAGATGAAATGCAAGAAATGCTTCAAGCATTAAGAAAAAAACTGATTAAACTCTCGTTCTGGAAAAAGCCAGAAGTTTAGGCCTTCCAATCGCGCTCCTCGTGCACCATTCTGTGCGCCCTCCTGTTGGTTTCCTGTTGGAAATGATTGCAAGGAAAATGAGGGAGGGATGGCGCGCTTGCAATCCTCATCTATCTATATCTCTCTCTCTCTCTCTCTCGCGGGCTACTGTTGTCGCGCGCAGGCCCTCTCTTTTGGTTTCTGGTGAAACCCGTGGAGGGAAATGCGCGGTGAGAGAAACGGGGCGGGGGGGGGGGGGGGGGGGGGGGGGGGCTTGGGGTTGCATGGCTGGAGGGGGTGCTTGATCGGCCAGTTTTGTAATGGTTTTTCGGTCATTTTCCTCCTTCCATGGGCTTTTTTGTGTTTATCTTGGGCTATGTTTTTTGTTTAGATTACAGTCCTTATATTGGCACCATGTGTGAGTTGTAAAAGTCTGGAACTTTCCATGTGGAAAGGACTTTGTGAACAGCTCATGTGTCTTTTAAGAATTGTAATGCATTCTCATGATGTACTCTTATGATATGGTATGGTTTCGGGAATCTGGAGAGTTGGGATTGTTGAATCTTAACTCAGATTCTAGGATATACCTAATCCATAAGAAAGGATTGTGATTGGTAGATTACCCCGGATGAATAAACAAGATAGTGAAATTTTGGTAATGATTGACAATCTTACCAAATTGACTATGTTTATTTGGGTAAAGACCAACTAATTATTTGAGTATCTGTTTTGGCTTTACGGATTACCAAAGTGGCATTATGAACATTCGTGATCCAAAGTTCACCGGTCACTTTTGATTGGCCGTATTTGCTAAACTAGAGATGACACTGAGCTTGGGTTCTTCTGATCATCCTGAGACGGATGGACAGACGAAAAGAACAAATTAGATGATGGAACAAATGCTTCGGGCATATGTTTCCAGATGGCAATTTGATTGGGAAAAGTACCTTCCATTGATCAAGTTTGCCTATAACTATAGTAAGCATTCGGCTACCGGTTATAGCCCGTTTATGCTTATGTACGGTTTTGAGCCTAGGTCACTCATTGCGGTTGAGACTCGGACGATCAAGTTTCAGAAAGTAGCGGATTTCCTACACAATATGCAGGAAATGTTACGAATTGCATGTGAAAATGTCCAGAGTGCCCAGGATTGGAACAGACATTATGCAAATCTGAAAAGATCACCGAGAGACTTCCAAGTGAGAGATTGGGTATATTTGAAAATCCCAGAGAATTCAAGTGTAATGCATACTGGCAAGCATTGAAAAGGATATCTTGGGCTTTTGTTGATTTTTTCTAAGATTTTTCTTGCAGCTTCCTACCTAGGTCGCCCTACCTCTGCCTTTCCGATGCAATTTACAGTATTCCAATTGGCTGCTAACAGTCCACTTTTTTGAGAAAGTCTTTTATAGCTCGTAGAATTTGAAAATTTCCACAATTCTTTTTAATTCTACACTCAATCGATCTCTATAAATTGCCCTAGATTTCCAACACTATTCTCTACAGCTCCCATGCAAAACTAATTGCTTCAACCGGCTATCTCCATAGTGATTTATGTAGCCATCATCAATTATTTTTCCGAAACCATCGAAACTACAAATTTTTCAAATTCTTTCAAAAATTCACTTACTTCATTTTGAACACTTCCCCGAAGCTCAAATCGAAGGAACTTTGTCGTTTTCTACCATTCGGACTGCCGATGCCCAGAATGGAGTCCTCTCCCCTAAGACGCTCTTAGTGTCATTTTTTCTGATGAAAGATGCCGACGATAGCTCCGCCAAATCGTGCATACCTACAACATCCTGCTGCTCTGATACCAACTTTAAATTCTGATAGAATCTAGTGCAGCAGATCTCTCTCTCTCTCTCTCTCTCTCTCTCTCTCTCTCTCTCTCTCTCTCTCTCTCTCTCTCTCTCTCACACACACACACACACACACACACAATCACCAGAGCTACAATCTCACAAGCTCTACAGCAAAAGTTAATAGATTACAAAGAAATATTGTACATACAGGAACTCACAACATGCATAAAAAGACAGCCTAAAATTGGCCTACCACCTACCAAATTAAGGTCAAACCCAATATGGCCAAATTCGATCGACAATGCCCTCCAGTATAGCAAGTACTGTGAATAATACTGTACATCCAATTTCCTACCTCTCTGTGGCTACTTAGCTAACCCAAGTAGCCGGCTACAAGACAAGTGCCCGCCGACTAATATGTCGATGGCAGATCAAGTCCCAATAACAACCAAATACAGTAAATATAATTAATTGTACATTTATCAAAATATCACATTTGAAACATACAATTGGCCCAAAATCCACACTCAACAAATGGTTGAGCCACCTTAGTCGACTTCATGCATGCCCTAAACCAATTTCTGGATGATGCGGCTAATTCTCTAGATCCAATCATTCTAGAGGGCTACTATAACGTAGAGACACTTATCACGACTGCTAAGGTGGGTACCAAATAAGATCTTTGTTTCGGTGAATGTTGTTTTGATCCTAATAAAGCTTTCAAATCGTCAACGATTGAGGATCAAATCCCTCTGTACTTGACTTGCCAGTGCCTATCTACAACTTTGTTCGTCAACATAGCAAGATTGGAAAAATGTTACATGATGGACTTTCTTGGTAATATGCATCTGACATTCGGCCCAATCCGTTTGCAACCATTAACACACAACTCATTGTGGTCCTGTTTTGTCAGACTTCTCATTTTACGTCACAAGCAAAACCGAGACGCATTAAAAATGAAAGACAAGCAAATCGAACAGAATATCTAAAGCAGCAACCCAAGGACTATGTAACTTCTTGAACTGTTGTTCATCACCACAAGTAGAATCTCTCTCAATAATGTGTTTGTCAACTATAGCTTGTCCACGTTCAACAAGTCCATTTTTTCTTAAGCTAGTAGGTTACTATTGATCACCATAATATCGAGCAAGCTTCTTTGTAGTGTGGTTGTCAATAGTAGCTTGTCTATGCTCAACAAAAAGAGAGAAAAAAAAAATTACAGAAAAAGTCCTTCAAAAAGCATTAATATGGACTCAAATCCATTTTTATTGCATTCCAACATTTTTAGCTTTTCAATATTCTTTACATGCAATAATTGTCAAATACATCTCATTTCTTTTTTTCCCCCTAATCTGAATATTCATTGTCAACATTTTTTTATTTTTTTCTAACGTTCTTAACTTTTTCTTTTCTTTACATGCAGTAATTGTCAAATACACCTCATTTGTTTCCCCCCCTCTAATCTAAATATTTGTTGTCACCATTTTTTTCCTGATTGTTTTTTTTATGTCATTCTCTTTTTCCCTATCTCGTTTCTACTCCCTCTTCATTCCCTCAAATCGCGGCACCTCCCAATTCACATCGCCACGCAGATAAACATTCAACAACATCTAGAAATTGTGGCACTGGTGCCAAGGGACTGAATCACAACCCCAAAACCGAGGAGAGCCTCAACGGAAGACTAGCAACGGGCGCTCCAAAACTTATATTCACCGGAAGTTGTACCATCAAAAGAAAGTCGAAAAGGTGCGAAAAACAAATAATAAGCCCTATGCCTTACAACCATACTTTACGACGACAACAATAAAAGCATGACCGAGTCGACAAGTATATTAAAAACTACAATTGTTGTAAAATCATACACCAGTAAATTGTGCAATGTACTTGCAAGACAAGGACGCGAGAAATAGTGGTAGACTAGGTCTCAAAAAGGCCCAAATGTAAAAAGAGACCCAAGTAGTTAAATATGAATCTATCATAAAGTTTTTGTGCAACTCAAGTTGTTGTAGCACATGGTTTTGGGTCCATCAAACCTAGCTTTGTCTATATAAAGACATGTAACACCATTATGTAAATACCCTTTTTCATTTTGCAAAGAGAGAGAGAGAGAGAATATTTCCTCTTCCTACTTCCATTGTCTAAGCTCCTCTTATTTTTTTATGTGATCCATCTAAGGATGTTGAATGCTTGCTTTTTCTTTGTTAATCATGCTATTAATTTTAAGAAAATGGATGTTAGATCCTCACACAAAAAGTGATAATTATGATCCATAAATAGGACGTTTTAATACATTGTTCACCTCCCTTGAGAAGATCAATCTCAAGTGAAAAAGATCTAGAGACATTAATGCCTAGACAATCCAAAGAAATCAAAAGAACAAAAAGACAAGCAAAAAGATGAGTTATTCTCACAATCTAGGTGCCATTCCACGTTAGATCACACACTAAAGTTCGTGACACCCTTAGTTGCCTAGATTCACACCTCTAAACTAGTTTTACCCTCTCCACATTAAATCAAAAGCCATACTACAAACGACACTCACCTGGTTGTAGATTCCAAAACCTCGTTCTAAGCCTCTAAAGCTACATCATTAAGGAGTCATGAGAAAGAGACTAAAATGTGAATGGGGCCTAATGGAATATTACCTAGTGGGTGCACTATTTTTAGGCTTACCACTGAATCTACTTGTTTGATAAGACATTTTCTATACGTGTGATTGGATCTAATTGCCCCATCCAAATTCTCTAATTTAAAAAAATGAGGGAGTAAACTATAGGATTAAAGGCTTTCTCTTTAGGGAGAAAACTCCTTATTGGGTTTCAAGATCTCTTCTAGCATTTGGTCATACATCCCATCCCATCCCCCCATCACACACACACACACACAAACTAACAACTACTTTGTTCATCCCCCCAGTATGTGAATTGATTTCTCAAAGCCAGTTGTTTAAAGCCCTAATCTAGTCCAAAATGTTGATTTGAAAAAGAGAACTTGTTTCAACAATAAGATGATTAAATTTGATGGTTTTTATGTATTTTCAAAGTTCCATTGTGTAAGCTTCTGATGTGCACATTGATTTCACATCTAATTGGAACACCCCTATTTGTGTCTTGGAAATTAAGCACTCCCACATCAACTAGCTAAAGCTGCCATTATGAGAGTGCACATTCTTCTGCTGCAGGGAACTCACTTGTCGAAATCAGCACTTGTATGATACGTCTTTACAATCCAAGCAACCATAACCCTAAAACCTTGACAGCAATCGTTTGACCTAAAATCATTGTCTCTTGGATGCTTTCTGCTCAGCATTGACAACTATTTTGCCAAGGTAGTTTTGAACTTTCTAATTGAAAGGTTATTCCGTGTCACCAGCATATTCCAATAGTACCCAGCCCATGCAACTATGCACAGTCCACTTTCATACTTTCAAAGTAATCCAAACACTTGCTGACCCATCATGAGAGCAAGCACTATGCAATGCTTTTGAGGGAGCATTCTTTCACTGCCTGCTTAAACTAGCTTGAAGTTTTAGTACTATTTGTGCACCAGATGCAAAAATTGTCGGTAAAATGTTTCAACATTGATTAGCATCTGAATGATAGAGATCTCCGGATTTTAGATATTTGACAATGTAGTATCTACCATCGTACAAAAGCTCTATGCCAATGTGAAGCATAAGAGCACCTAGTAGTTCTCAGGTTCGATTTTCCATCACATTCATGATTCATTAGAAGAAAACAAAGACAAGATAGGCCAAGACCCAAGGTTTTTCTTTTCTATCCAGATCGCATAGGGTGAATAAAAAATGGCCAGGTATAGATTTTTCTCACTTCGAACTCATACAAATCAAAAGAACCTTCAAATATTTCCTTTGACATTGAAGTCAGGATCATAACTGAAATAGGAAACTCATGATGCACAAGACGTCAATACTTTGACCATGAAGGGAAACCTCGTACGAAAGTTTGGACCATAATAAGTGCCATATACATGTTTTACAATTTCCAAGTTGTTTTGGGCTTGTTCCAAATCATCTGCTGCGAATGCAATTGTTGCCAGTTTCATGCGCTCATTTGCAACCACAATGTGATCCTCACCATACAGTTTCTCCAGTATCTTTTCAGAAAATAACTTATCAGATCAGTAATGGTTAGAACTGGAAATTTAAGCAACCAACATCAAAAATGTGACAAAGTTTGACAATGCGACATACAAATCCAGGGACTGAAATGATAGTAAAAACTTGAAAAAACCATTACCTTAATAGAATTTCCACAATGTTGTAAGGCGTTTTGAGGTTGCCGCATTGCACAAAATAACTGTGCTACTATGTCCTCAGCCTGGATAAAAGATTACACCGTTCAACTGAGTGTCTCTAACTTAGAGTGAGAACTTCGCATTTTGTAATTGAAAGGATTGATTTATTACATTACAGCACAGGCACTGACCTATTTTTAGGGTCAGTTTTGCAATATCCCAACTTCTATGAATGTTCAAACCTGGTAAGAAGTACTGTCGGATGACCATTGAGACCAAAATTCTGAGAGCCTTTTAAAATGATATTCTCATCTAAAAGGGAAGATATTGGATCAAACGAATGAAAGAGCCCCTAGTTAGGCTTGTGTTGTCACTGAGTTTTCTATACATAGTCAAACTGCCACAACATAGAAGCAGCATTGCAAATTCTTATCTTCGGCAATTATGCTAATGACCATATGGGTCTACCGCTTATTACATTAACAGAGTTCAACTTAATGTGGTATCTGTTTGATAAACAACAGCATTGTGGGAAGATCCATTTTCATCACTATATCTGGAGGTGCCACCAGATCAGGCAATCTATGTAGTACAAGGAACATATCATATGTCATTGCAACTTGAACAAGAAGGATATATTGTGATTGTAAACCTGAATGTAAAACTTTTCATTCTAATAGAACACTAATGGAAGGACAATGAAGAGCATCATCAACAGAGCAATCTACTTAAGGAATGCAACAGACATACATTCAAATATTTATCATTTATGAACCTGCTATATTTCCAACGTAGGTGGGAGATTTTGGTAGAATTTCTCTGGTGGCACTCTTTCTTTCAATATCAGCATCTCTGATGCTCATATATCAACCTTTCTTAATTTGGTGTTTATAAGGTTTCCGATGCAATCCAGAAGACTCTTTCAGTTCTATATACTCTTTTTGATTCTGTTAAAAAGAGCATGGAGTTATGAACCATGTCTTGCTGGAGATTTGTTGTTAATAAAATTGCCATCTACGGACCACAACCAAGTGTGACAAACAGGTACTAACTCATTTTGACATCAAGCTCCAAAATAACCTGAGTCTTTGAGCTATCATTGCCAAGGGATAGGCACCAAAATGGTGGGGGGAGCATGGAACCAGATTCTTCATAGATATGCAGAATTCCTCAAAATCTAGTTGCAATGCCACTCTCAGTTGGAATAAGCTGAAGAGTATGAGAAATTCAATAAGATAGTGTGCTGTTAGGAATAAGTGGTGAAATCTCGTATGATAGAGATACTGTAAATTCTAGGGACTGCTACGTGGTACTGCAATTTTGGTGTAAATAGCATTTATAGTAGCTCAAAACAGGACTTTGTAAGGAAATAAAAGTTGTTATATCCAGCTTCAAGTGAAGGCCCTGATTTAGACCTATGGCCACAATTTCTAGCTTGTTGACCTCAACATATTGCTAGTGTGACCTTGTGATTCTTGTCGTATGTATATCTTTATTTATTGAGCTTAAACATAGTACATTTTGTGGGGTTTCTTGACCATCTATACCATGGAAGTCGTAGGAGTACACACACAATCACTATCACAAATTACATTGATTTTGCATTACCAAGTATTTACTACATTTGGGTTTTTCTTGCTCCATTTGATGCTTAATGGAATCATGGATGTATTTGCTATTGAATAATCACAATGTTGCTTGTTTTTTGAAAAATTTATTCACTCTTTGTTTCTGGAAGAAAATGGTTGTACGTCCATGTAAATCTGTTTTGATCTGATCCAGAATGTTTATAGCTTTCATTTGAACTATTTCTTGCTGGATTTGAGGTGGTTTTGATGGTTCCTTGGTTGAATCTAGCTAGTGATCTGCTTTTTTGAAGTTCTTAAAAGGATTATTTTCTTTGCAAAAGTGTGAAAAGATCCAAAAAGTTTTTTCTTGAAGAAAATGGTTGTAAATCCATGTAAATTTGTTTTGATCTGATCCAGTAAGTGCATAGCTTCCATATGAACTATTTCTTGCTGGATTTGAAGTAGCTTTGACAGTTGAATGTAGCGTATTATTTTGGAGGCTGTAGATGGATCACTTTCTTGGAAGCTGAGAAGTAACAAATCGTTTGGAATAAAATTGGGTTAGGGAGCTGATCATTGACCTGCAGGCTCAAGCAATCAACCAGTTGTTGAAAAGAGAAAAAGCACCAAAAGGAGATTGTTGCAATAAATAGACCATATTGCTGGATTGTGGAAGCAAATGGGAGGAAAGAAACCCTCCAGTATGTCAATCATTGAAAAAGGGGGGTGGAAAATGAAAATGTGGACAGGAGATTCCCCTCCTGTCAATCACTGCTCAAAAAGCCTCTATAGATAAATCATGGATGAACGCCTAAGGCGTCCAATGTTTTTTTGACAAGCCCTGGAAAGTGCTGATGTCATGCTCTGAACCCGATTACAGATTTAGCATCACATTAAGCACAATAAACATAAAAGATGAAGCAAATAACATTCTCCAATTAACAATACTGAAGGAACATCTAATACAACCAACAGCTGATCCCCTCCCAAAAAGAGCATAGGAATAATCCAGATTATAAGCTATGGAATGAATGTCTCTGATCCTACTTGTACTCTATCAGAATCAGAGCTGAAACTCTAGCACGAAAACAAGAAGGCTCTCTGAGTTGGCCAACCCATCCGATGCATTTGCTCCCCACTTACAGAGGTGTAATAAACATATGAATAAAATATAACCACCGGATCCATAAAAAGTAAGATGGGTACCTAAAACATGAGTGGGTCATGTGCCTTTAATATCAAGTGAAACCTCATGTGTCTTATGTCCATAATAGGTTAGCCCCGTGGATCAGTGGAGGGCCTACCCCAGGCACCCATAGGGTGGCAGACCTACCACCGACTAGTTTACTTACAACTTAACTCATGGTCATGCTGAGGTAGTTGGGGTTACTTGCATAAACGTGGAATAGTCCAGCTTGATAAGGTCTGTTATTGTTTCTATTTGATTTATCATATAGTTTATTTACTATTTCATTTTCACCTCCTTCTGTCGTGTTCTGCAATTTCTGTCATTCAGTTGCTTGAAGACTCAACCGAACGTCTTGATCATCTAATGTTCCTAGGACTTACTTTGCAGCTTGTCAACAAAGGGATAGAACTCATTCCAACAAATCCTTTACCCCCATCTACTCTCCAAGTTTAGCTTGTCAGAATGCAAGCCCTTGTCTTCTTTGAGGAAAATTTGGTAATTTTGAATACCCACAGGTTGAGCCTATCTCATTTCTTAAACAGTAGATAGCAGTACTTTTTTTTTTGACCAGAACCTTGGCTCGAGTTTTACAACACAAGCACAGGTCGAGACTAGATAGATAATGGTATAAAAATAATCCCTAATATGTGCAAAAAAAGAATTCTATAATCAGTCTCAATTCACATCAACTCTGTAAGGTGCACCAGAAGCCTTACGCTACATTAAGATACCTTGCACTTGGATGCTTCAATTTTCTTAACAAAAAGCAACCGCAAAGATTTTCTCTTAACAAACCAAGAAGGAAAAAAATTTCAACATCAAACACAAGATTCTTCAACAGATTACTCTGGGTCAGAAAAATCCAACACTAACACATTTAGAAGGATAGTAGTAAATCTACTCATCTACTACACATGTTTCTTCTTATAAAAAACTCAGAGTTTACATCTCTTTTTTCTAACCTCTGCAAGAAGTCTGTTGAATCGATGAAGCACAGATCTTAAGTTCTTCAGGGCTGCATTGGCCATTTCCAAAGCGATTTCAAGTTCAAACATTTCAGGTGAATGTTTCATGAATGGCACGCTGGCTCTACACAACACCAAGTCAAAAAATTGCAAATGGCAATGAACAAAGTTCTGAAACAGGTTCATCAGTTACACCCACTGCCAACCAGAAGAGACATGGCAAAATTATGGCATGGTAAGAAGTTCCAAGTGAAAGGCATGCTATTACAATAAAAAATTGAAAGACCAATGAAGTGAGGAAAACCTTTAGAAATTATAGGTAATTTTCACTACTTAGCTTGGTTTTCAAATTAAGCTAGCAAGGCTTTCACAACCAGAACCTCATGTTTGTCCTAAAGTCTAAAACGTAGCTGTAATGGAAGCTCTTACAAAATCCCTAAAAAGAAGAAAAGTCATCATAACTAGAAAAATCAGTGTCTGATGATCGAAATATTTTTTTTGTTCATCTTCCAAGACTTTTAGAATTTGAGCTTCCATCAATCAGATAGTTGTGATTGAATAGATAACGTAGTGGGCAACATGGTCGTTTCTTCAAGCTAGGCAGTCAGTTTGTGGCCAAAGGACTGACTCATGAAAAGAGAGAGTTTATCCCATCTTTGATGAAATCTATTTGAAACATTGTCACCTTGATTGAGATGTGATCACAACTGTCATGAAGAGTATCAAGATGGATTTAATACCCACTGCAAGTCACAACATAACTCTAAAAGACATTAGCATACATCTTACAATCATCCACATGCCCTGACATAAGATTCATAAAGCAAGAATTTATCAGCCTTCTGACCTCATAGATCAGGTTGGTTAAATAGAATATATAGGGGCTAATGGTAATTACTGATAGAAAATTTACTACCATGAACATGCTGGCTCCAGTGAGGATCACCAATTTTTCTTGAGTAGTGCACTTCAATGATGCATCACTCAACTTCTTGCATTAAAAAATGGCTCCCATCCTAGAGCAACTCTGCAAAATCACTAGCATCTGTCACCACATTTGGTTTACTAAGATCAGCATTAACTAGATCCTTGAGAGAGTGCCACTACATTAGCACAACCCTTAGTGGACTCCCTAGCAGAACACAATAAATACCAATGATGAATTTTGTTGTCTAGCAGTTTGGGGTGCAGGCCATCCCGTACCATCTTTATCTTGTCTTAACTGCTTCTTATTTCCTGAGTTGATATGGCATTCCCTGGAAAATAGTTCCAGGAGCTTTAGTCACATTTGTAAGATAGCCTTGAGATGCCTAATCTGTTCTTCTAGTGCTTTATTGTAGACAGGTACATCATTTAAGAACACTATCACAAATCTTTCAAAATATGTACGAAATAAGCTGTTCATCATCTATTGGAAGGTCAGAGCATCGAAGGACATAATTGAGAACTCATGATGTCCATGCCTCTTCATGAAACCCAATGCCTTCAACACAAATCCCAATCTGCTATAACATGTCCATAGATCTTAGTGAAGTATTTAGTCATCCATTTTTTGGAATACCTTTCTTTTGAAAGTTAACTAATCAACCCCCAATATGCACATGTGTTGATGGTTTGTGACAACTTTTTGTTGGAGATAGCTAGATGTGCATTGTGGATGTTGAGAACACAATTAACTTATGGTCTCAAAGACAGAACTGGAAATATTTTGGTAATGAGCCATAATAGAAGTGCTGCAAATGTCTTTGAGGCATAAGCAAAAAATGCAGGTTGGCAAGGAGCTGTGTTGCTGTTGTGAAACTGAGTTGCTCTATTTGATCAACTATAGAAGGAATCACAAAACCAGTAAAAAAGGAAACTGCCTTGAGTACAGATCATCGTGTCAAAAAGATCCCCTTGCATGACCAGTAAAGCTAGAAAAACTGTTAAACTGTTTATTAAATTGTTGAAAAGTTATAATGTAAATAACCAAGTACAAAAAAGTTTTGCGTTGTTTCTCTCAACTCAACCCTAGGAAGGGGATACTAACTAAGAGGGATTGAAGAGAAGGAATAAAATAAAGGCATCAAACAACATGTGCCCAGGAATTAAATGCAACATCCTAACGTGGAAAGGTGGGGAGAACGATCACATTAGGAGGAAGTGAAGGGAGTGAAGGCCAAAGGATTAACGGGGTGGGGGAATCCAAAAGGTTAACAAATGATGTATTTTCTTTTCTCAGAGTGAGTCGACAGTGCGGCGCCAAATAGAAGCCTGACGCTCCTCTTACACTTCTCTCTCTTTCCCGTCTCTTCTCTTCTCTATTCATCTCTATATCTTTTGATTTCTGTTCCCATACTTATATTTCGCTAAAGGGAATTAAAAGATAATCTAGCTAGTCATTACAAGAGAGGTTTTACGTTTAACTATCAGCTAACTACGTGTTAGCTCTTGTAACGTTGCCTACGGCTGAGCGTGACATTTTATGTCTCACAATTGCCTGGTTTTGAATTCGATAATTCGAATCGCTCGACAGTCCGTTTCAACGCTTGTAGACATTCAACAGTTCGGTAACTATTCGAACTATCGGCTATTCAGGGGATGTGCCGAAATAAAAGGTTGGTTGAGTTCACCATTTCCAACACTCCCTCTTGAACGATACAGCCCTTTTTTTTTCATCTGATTCCGGTTGATCTTCTGGGTTTTGTGAACAATGGCTTGTGTTTGGTCAGGAGGTCTGCGATCATGTCTTCTGATTTCACGAATTCGACACAGAGCTCTCCCTTCGAGATCAAATCTCAAATGTGATGATACTTCAGAGGTATATGCTTGGTTTTTGAATGAGAAAATGGATCCTGGGCTAGATAAATAGCACTCTGTGAATCCATCTTCATGGTGGAGGGTCTTGATGCGGTGCGCCAATCCCTTCCAACATCATCTTCAACCATATTACCTCATTCGCCACCTTTGAGGCTGCCACGTATTCTGCTTCACACGAAGATTGAGCTACCAGTGTCTGCTTCTTGCAGGTCCAACTGATCGTAGCTCCACATAAGATTGAACATCCACCAGTTATCGACTTGGTGTCGTCCTTATAGCTAGCCCAACTTGCATCGTTGTAATGTTGTAGGATAAAATCATTCTTGCTTTCGTAGACCAACCCAAAATTGTAGGTGCCTTTCAAATACTGCAGGATTTGTTTTGCCATTTGTCAGTGTTGCACTCCAGGATTAGAGGAAAATTGATTGATTGCATAGACAAAGAATGCTAAATCGGGTCTTGCGCATATCGTGAGGTACACGAGGCTCCCAATTAGACTCTGATATGGGATCCAATCCATCTTCTGTCTTTCCTCATCCGCTGTCGGGCTATTCTGCTTCAACAATCTGGCTTTGACCATCATTGGCGTTGCCTTCTCTTTGCAATCAATCATCCCATATTGCTTCAAGACTTTCTCGGCATATTCGGACTGGTTCAGATGCATGATTCCTTTCTCCTGTCTCTTTCGATCTGCAGCCCCAAGCATTTCGTTGCTTCTCCTAGATCTGTGATTTCGTAATTCGCAGATATCTGACTCTTCGTGTCACTGATTAATGTCAGACACTTTCCTATCATCAAAGAATCGTCCACACATATTGTTAAAATCATGAATTTTTCTTCTATCCTTTTAATGTAGACATTGCAGTCAATTTGTGTCGAACAAAATCCCAGAGACTTAAGAAGAATATCGAGATTCTTATACCAAGCTCGCGAGGCCTGCTTCAGACCATAGATACAGCTGTGCAACTAACAAGACATAATCTGGATTATTCGGGTCTTCATAACCTTCAGGCTGCTCCATGAAGAAATCAAGTCTCCGTGTAAGAAGGTTGTTTTAAACATCGATTTGATGTATCTCCAAATTGTATTTTGTAGGATAAGCAAGGAGTAATCAAATGCTCGACATTTTGACCATCGGGGAGTATGTATTGAAGTAGTCGATACCATACCTCTGAGTGTAGCCTTTCGCGACAAGTCGAGCCTTGTATCTACCAACATTGCAATCTGATCTCAACTTCTTCTTGTATACCCACTTGCAATTGACTTTCTTCTTTCCTTCGGGTAATGGTTCGAGTGTCCATGCTTGATTCT
Organism: Diphasiastrum complanatum; assembly: GCA_029204225.1. Lineage (NCBI taxonomy): Eukaryota > Viridiplantae > Streptophyta > Lycopodiopsida > Lycopodiales > Lycopodiaceae > Diphasiastrum > Diphasiastrum complanatum. The sequence goes on along the minus strand of CM055093.1, from coordinate 18,628,261 downwards.
GCTTCAATGGTTCGATTTCTTCTGACATGGCTTGTCTTTAAAATTCGCCCTTAGGACTCTAGATTGCTTCCAGATATGTCGTTGGCTCCTCGGTGAAACCACAGAATTCGAAGTCTGCAACTACACTCGACTGAAGACTATCGATGTCTTCGAGTTCTTGTCGACCTTCGCATCTGGATCTCTGGCTGCGGATTCATCCTCTGCATTTCTTCTTCGAATTCTCCGACAGGCTGATCTTCTGTCTTCTGTTCTGGAGTTTGCGGTTCCACATTCTGATTAGACGTTTGGCCTTAAACACCTTCTTCTTTGATCTCTATGATGGTCATAGTAAGAATATTTGCATCCTCACTCTGACACTGCTCAAGGTCTTCTCCTAGAGAAGAAGTTTGTAATTTGAGATTGTGCGTCTCGAAGATCAAACAAAGCATTATGGCATAGATCTCTCCGAAGTAAGGATATCCCACATAACATAAGGACAACACACCTAGGATCCTCATAGGTGGTGAGAGAGGGTAAAGTGAGAAAGGCAATGATATAGCCCACAAATCTCATAATAAACTGGACATCTAACAATGAAATCCTCCGCAAACTCAACCTCTCCCAAAGAACACATATGGCATATCCTATCGGCCTTGGAAGCATCATGTCTCGACAGCCACTTGTTGCGAAGAAACACAAATCTACCCGAAAGGAAATCTTAAATAGTGTGATAATCCATACTCAAGATATTGTGGTAGGATTGAGAAACTTGATGTATCTAGCTCTAGGAAGTGTGTTCGATAGAAGTCAGGCTTAACAACCAACTGCCCTTGCCAACTATGTTGAATATAGGCACAATAAGTAGATCGTCTGATGTTCTCATGAGTACCTAATGGGAGAGCTGAGATAGGAATGCCGAACCTGTCCAAAAAGTGGGCTCCCTGAGAGAACAATTAGAAATGGAAATTCTGGTTATGAAGCTGCATCGAAGAGATAAAAACGAGAATATTTGTCTAAAGGAATGGTCAAAGCTCTCTGGATATAAACAATGAGCCAAGAGAGCCATCGACCAATAAGGGAGGGACTGCAAACTTGGCAATGATTATCTGATGTGGAACCAAAGGCTTGGCCCAAATCATCCAAGATAACATAATGACCTGAAATTTGGATATGCTAGCGCAATTTGAGTCTATGAAAGGCATGTGCACCAAACCTCCACAACATCTAGTGTTGCAGGAATCTCCATAGTATCAAAAAGCTGAAAGTTACTCGCATGATCGTGAGAATATCTCATGAAACAGAATTTCTCCAATTGTTGGAGACAGATGGAGAGGAGGCTAGCACAAACAATTATACAACACATAAAAATTTAGCTAAAATGACTGCTTTGATTATTTTTATATATTCAACACACACATATAACATCCATACTGACCTCTTGAGATTGTTGAGGCTTGTTATCAGCACCGTATGATACAATTTTCTATCCATCACAAGTCCACAATTCATGCAGCATGCAGTATCATCCATACTGCCAACTTTCTCACTGTCCAAACGTGCAGAATCTTCCAGAATTTCCTGCATACGGAATGAATAAGTCATACTGGTAGCCATTTCTGACTGCAGCTGCCAATAGAAAATTTGCAGCATGTTGCAAGTTCATATATTGAATCTCCTTGAAGAAGCCATTGCTCTTTTTCTTCAAAAAAAACTTTATCGTTAAGCTTCACACGAGGACGTAAAGTACCTTAGATATCAAGCTACCATGACCTATTTCCTTGATACCAGGTGACATTTTTGAGATGAAGTTATCTGCTGGAACAACACCATCGCAGCCAAAATCATGACAGTGGTATGCAGACATATACATGTCAGCAAGGTTTCCTTCTGAACACGCCCAACATTGGCAATCAAAAAAGTACCTCTCTTTCAACCAATTTTGTCTCTCTAATCGCCCTGTTTCTCCTGCCTGCCTCAGACAGAGCGAGGAGTTCACAAAGGTTAGTTTTTATCTCTATAGAAAACCTTTGTCGTTAGTATTAGAAGATTTACAGGTGCATGACATATATGCTGCCCTATCCATTCTAATGCTTCAAAGTGTGCTCCTATGTAGCAATCAAATCTGACAACCAATTTCAGCCCTTAAAGCAACACAAATCAGACACAAGTTTTGACCAACTGAATAAATAAGCCCAGAAAGTTTATCCCAATGGAAAAAACTATTCACCCCTTGGAGAAAAATACAAAAAATGTGCTTGTCAATTTGAACAAGTTGCTTCAAAGAGACAATCAGCCGAAAGAACCAGCAAAATCTGCTCCCAACCTTGACTTGGCATGGGACAGTATCATGCTAATATGTAGAATAATCCAATGAATAACATTGAAAAGTGATTCTTCACATAGAATTTTCTAAACTAACAACATTAGTGAAATTCAGATAATGCCACAAGAAGGTACCCACCTCTGCACCATAACACAACTCCACTGGTGAATCTGCTATAATTGGTTTAGTAGAGTGAATATATAGATGGCGAGAAACAAATGATGCATGAGCATTTGGAATGCATGAATGATTGAATAAACTTCCTTGCAAAAATATTGCCTGGGCAACTTTGACCTGTGATAAAAATAAACGCATTGGGCACAATCATCAAAGGGAGAGGCACAAGGTGGTGGATTCTAGATATTGTGAATTGAATTCTTGCTTGACACGAGGGTACATAATTTAAAAGCAGAAAATTAAGATAAAGATGAGCTGATGATCTCTGTATATCAAACAATAATTGCTTACATGCTCAATACTACAAGTCATACTAATTGGTGCCCCATGGTCTTCAGATGACTTTTCTGATGACGGTTCATGAAGATCTACGTTCTCATTGTACTCTGGTGAGGTTAAATTAACAATGGCCATGGCATTTGCTCTGACCTGAGATATAAGGAGTACTAGCTGCAAACATTGCATCGCTAAGTTAGCAACTAACCATCAAAACATCATGCTCAACATCAAAAGACATCACTTGTTCAACTTCTTCAAGGATGCTTGAAACTATTGGAAAACTCAGCTATGCCTAGCCATTTTGAACAGCTAGCCGTGTACAAACCAGTCTCATGTAGCAAAATATTCAGAACCCAACACTGTTTGCTACAATGCCAGTAATTCTTGGAGAATGCTTCAGTCAGAAAAATTTGGCACAGAAGAAGTTGATTTGAAAATTTTCCAATGATGAATGACTAAGACATTCGTAAAAACCGTGTTACATATTAATCCTAACTGTCGCAACAGCAGGCTACAAGAACTGCAAACCCATAAGTAGCTTGTCACAACGTATCCTGAAAGCAAGATTATTTGCCTAAAGCTCACCCATCCAGATCCTTGGTAGCGCCCATCAAAATTGAATCGATACTCTTAAAACCCTTCTGTATAGTTTATTTAAGCAGTCAAACTTTTAATGGGTGCTAACTGCAGTATCTCAGCATGTCTATTGTCAAACACATCTCAGACTCTTGATTTTGAGCGTCTGTTCCAAAATGTGGGACAAAATGCATTTTTTGTAATGGTATTCCTTTTTGCTAGATTCGATAAGGTAGGTGAAAAAACAACATTTTTGGCAATGTTCAGCATTAAAAACAAAAATATAGGTTTTAATACGCCCAACTTCGAACTAAATTAAGAGTGGGGTGGGGTTTGCATATGTACAGTTAGTTTGTGACTTAGAAACCCGTTCCGACCCACAGCACTCAGAACGTACTGGGTCGGAAAGTGGTACTAAGTAAAAAAAGAGCAATTTTTTTCCTGTGTTAAATAATTACAGTTTCTATTTTATTTATTTTTGGCCACGTTCTGGAACGGGTAACTATGGTTTGTAATTAGTATCACTCTTTAGTCCCCTTCCTTAGTTATTACCACAAAAAGAATCTCTGTATCGAATGATGACCTGAGGACAAGGGCTGTGTTTATGCATTAAATCGCTCTTATGCACGCGATTTTAAATATAACTGAAGATTGGGACTTGTTGGCTATCATGTAGTTAGAGCTCAAGATTACAATAAGGCAAACTGGGCTTAGGAGCTAAGAACGCAGAGCTCTATATCTCAGAATAAAGCTCAAGGCAAGGATACTCTATTAGGTAAGAAAGAGTGCTCAGAGTTTCAATATCTGATCAATTGAGAAACTGTGAGTGTAAACAAATTATGGAGAAACCAACAAAGACGAAGCTGCATTCTATTAGCCATCCCAGTAACTCAGAGCTTCTTGTGCAATGCAAAATTTTACTCCCAAAATTGCAACTCAGATCACACCATACCCATCTAAAGGTGGAGTTACAGTGATTGCAGGAGAAAGCGATGAACATGATGTCAGATGAGTAAAAGAATTGGGTAGAAGGCAAGATGAGACTGGTGAATAACAGTATAAGTGAGTAAACCTGTGTAAAAGTCAGGCGATGGACATCAAGCAGTCCATGGAGGGGTCTGAGAGAGCTGCATCAAATAAACAATTGACTGGCTCAACATTGATGCTAGTTCTTTTGGCAATAAAAAATATCGTATCAAACTAGATCCAACTATTCTAGAACCAAGCCCTTGTGCTGCTGTTGTTACAATTTTTACTTTGAGCTTCGGACTCTTGAGTATATCCACTTTGTAGGGTCACGGGTGCTTGCATATCGGATTCGAAAAAAGTATTTCGACTTTATAAAGTTTTTTATGATGGAATGGAACCGTTCCGTACCGTTTCTAAAGTACCTAAGCAATGGTTCGGGTCAAACACTTGTGTTTCTCCTAGGCTTTGTCTTAAGTCGTGTATAATGTAAACCTACCATGAAATAGGGGATGGAATCGTCCCATAGGCAAGTGAGCAACCTTGTATATATAGCATATAGGTATATTGTCATATGCTTATATCTTGAGATCCTGAGATAGTTTATATGCTCGGGCGCAGCATGATCCACCTGCAAGGGCATTCCAGGAGCTCCAAAAGTGATGTCAGAGCAGTTCGAGGCCTTCGGGCTTGGGCGACTGCTGTACAACTTTGCTAAATGCGACCATATTTAAAAATACAATTTTGATGGAGGATAATATTCCAATTTTATCACCCAACTTATAGAAATCACACAAAGGGTACAATCTAGAGTGGTTGCCTATTGTCTTTCAAAAATCAGCAATAGTACCCTCTTTCTTCAAGAGAAAGAAAGAACTGCATCTAATACTTTCTTTTCCAGTCACACAAATCAAAGACAGGAGGCAGGTTAGGTTGATTTCCTCCTTGTTACCAAATCAGGGCTATGACCTCTTTTTCAAGAACACAAAGGAATCAGCACTAGTGCCCTTTTCTACAGTTGCATAATCATGAGAAGAATACACTTCCAAGTTTGCAACCTAGCTTTTTCAACAGGCAACCTAGTGCCTTTTTCTACTAGATAAAGCATAGCACTCCTTTTCCTCAAGAGCTCGAAAGAACTAGGACCATTGAGATAATCCTAGTTCTATCATGCATGACATAATCCTAGGACTTCCATGCATGAGCACTATACTGTAATTGAAAAAAAACCAATTAGTTTGAAAAGCTTGTACAGAGCTTTTTGAATTGAACTACAGCTAATACATTGCATGGGTAAACTTTCGAGCATCACGTGTTTATTGAAAGCCATGAATGTACACCAAGCATGAAACTAATGCAGCAACTTTATACACTTTCAAAGTTCCAAATTTGTTAAAAGGTATCTGTATGAGGTGAGCTCGTGGGAATGCTTTCACATAATGAGGTAGGATTGCAACTGTTAAACATGGTCAACTTGTAAAGGTACAATGGTGTGTTCAATTATGCTATCTAAGTACATAAAGCTCAGATATTCATGGCTAAATATGGCAGAACAATATTTATTAACTTGGATTTTACTTCTCCCAAAACATTAGGTTGAACACCAATATATATATAATAAATATAGACTGAATTACTGGACCAGAACATTTAGTTCCATTCACATGGATAGTATGGCAACATATAGACCCTACTAGCACTTTCAAATGTGCAGAATAAATTGTCCAGATCTTTCATGTGAAAATTTGCAACAAGAATTTCAGGAAAGGAAAAGCAATAGAAAAATCAACAACTTTACCACCTTCAATTGCATGCTTTGTAGAGCATCCATCAAAGAATTCCACGTTCAGCATACTGTGTTATTCCTTGAAATGTTGCCAAAAAATGAAATAACTTCATAGTAAGGGACTTACTTTTGCAGAAAGGCTCCCAAGAGATGGTATGTCAAATTTCAACTCATATAACCGTGGTTGTAAACAATGTGCAATGACAACAGCAAGCACATGTACCTCTAACTTGTCACTAGGACTTAACTTTTCATAGTGATGGCATAGCTTTTCCAGCTGCAAGATCAAAATTCAAAAGAAATTATTTTTAAGGGACTAGAACAAAATCAAACACTGAGAACCAAACAGAATGAAATCAATATGCAAGAGAGATAATAGATAAAATGTTTCTGGTAATACTTTTGAAACTTCAGTATATTCTAAGAAAAAAAAAGATCATCTGTGCCATGTGGAAATCAAGCTGCTTCGATCGTGTTCTGGCATTAAAACCCCAAATTAAAGAATATGTATCTGATAATATTTATTGAAAGGTCTACATATGGGGAGCCATCTCCAGATGTATCAAGAGGAATATAACATGGTGCAATCTAGACAACCTTGTCTAGACCAATCCTCAGCCTGTGGACTCTGATTCATAAACATATGGCTTACTCATCCCTGTATATCACATTTAAAGCCTGTTGAACTGAGAACACATAGAGACATGCTATCCCTCTTGAGCCCCTACCACCAACTAATCTGGCCTCCATCCTGTAGACCCATGCCCACTCAAAGCTTAGAAAGCATGATAAGCCCCTTTCCGGGCTCTCATGAGTCTCTGAAAAAAATAGAATATCTCTGTTGTCCATAAACTCTAGAAGGTCAGCTGCAGATGCCAAAGAGTGGAATCGCAATGGTTGGACCCCCTACCTGCTTCCTAGGCAACTTCTTATTTTCTTTTACCATCAATGTACTTCACCTGCCCATCCCTGTATATTGCTATCCTTCCTGCGTCTTTGGCTGCTTCAAAAGCTCTCCTCTATTTGTTTACTTGCATAAATGTATCAAGGAAGATACGTGTTCCCTTAAGCTTGGCATTTAAGCATAGCACTGAGCTTTTTTCTTCTAAAGATGAAAAGCGAATGATAAGAGTGGAATTTTCCTTTTTGGTTCTCCATGCTCTTTCTAACCCCTGTATAGGTGCATAAATATGTCTCCAAGAGCAAAACCAAAATAAATTTGATTAAATCAATCAAAGAGCTCATCTCTAATCATCTAAGTGAAATCTCTGCATAAACCGAGTATAGTGCTGAGCATGTTGTAAAGGGAGAGGTATATAAGATATCTTGTCATAGTGGAGCTGGAACTTTGCTAAAGCAGGAAAGGATAGATAGTCCCGACACTACTTATGAGACTAAAGGTGCAGAGTGTCATCTCCTCATTAGGGTGCTGTAGTCTGTCAAGATCTCTGAAAGGCTCTTGGTCTCCAAACTATGCGCTGCCTCCGATCACGATGTTGATCTCTAGTCGGAATATTTGTCTCATCCTCTTATAGTGTCTTAGTCTCAATGGTTGTTCTGAAGTGTCTCCTTGAGAAAAAGGAGGTAATTTGGGGATGGGAGCCTACTTCCATATTGATCCCTCTAGCATGTATGTCGACATAAAAGAAACATCTTTCGCATCATTAAGGCAACACACCATGGATCCTCACAAGAAATAAGAGAGCATAGTGTAAGTAGGGAATCACAGAAAGGCAAGGGAAACACCTTCTATTCCTATAATAAACAGTACATCTGTGCATGTAACTAACATGTGTCAATGGTTATGATGTGACCATGTTGGCAAAGGTGACCCCGCCTGTACTATGTGTATAGAGGCGGATGTCCATGAGCTAGGCATTCATTCTCACTTGGAGATTGGAGAACTCTTCCCACGTGTGAGGCCAAGACAATATCTTGCCTCAAGATGTAGGCCTGAGAGGGTTGAAGCTAGGATGCGGTGGTATAGGACATCGTAGCCCAGGCCCTAGGGGAGACCTTAGCTTGCTTTATGGTGGTTTATAGCTACAATGCATGAGGGTGAGATGTCAATACCTCTATGGATGGGCAGTAATAAAGTGTTTGTCACCTGATTGTGTCCTTACCTTGGTCGATTTCGACAATGGGGTTTCTAACATTGGTATAAGAACCACCGATCATTGTGTACATTTGGTATAAGAACCATTGATCATTGTGATTTAGGATGCGTTCTAGCTGTATCTTGGTTCGCTTAAACTTCATGAATGTGTGGGTGAAAAGCTTATCTTCTATGGTGGTGCTGCTATTACAAAGTTTGCTTTTTGTTCCATTGAAATCCGACGTCGTTTGGATAGAAAACAAGCCTTGTATACTAGTTAAGGAGCTAAATTTTGGATGTTCTACATTTTCATAGCCGATTTTATGCTACAAAATTTGCAAAGGTCAAAAATGTTTTCTTCTAGTTGGTTTTTGCACACAAAACCGTCAAAAAACTACTGTTTTTTACCTTTATTAAAAAACAGTCCTATTTAACTATTTGATCATCTTTGGGGAGCCGTAACAAAAAGAAACTTAAGCAGATTTCAAATTTTTTGTTATGGGCCCAATGCTAAGGTGCGTCGAAACGGCAATCTGGGACCCTAGGTTCCGGAACGCAGTGTTCCGGAACCCTGGAATGCAGTTCCAAAAAACACTTGAAATTTTTTTTTTTGCCACTATGCCCCATTTCACACACGTATTCCAGTTTTCTATTATTGGAATGACTGCTAGCAGCACTTAATCATCTCAACTATAGAGTAAATTGTAATTCACAAAGGCCCGACATATTCTATAGAACCCAACCTGGAAGCATCTTGTCTCAACAGCCACTTGTTGCGAAGAAACTTGAATCTACCTGAGTGTGATAATTCATACTCAAGATATTGTGGTAGGATTGGGAAACTTGATGTATCTAGCTCTAGGAAGTATGTTCGATAGAAGTCAACTCATGAGTACCTAATGGGAGAGCTGAGATAGGAATGCCGAACCTGTCCAAAAAGTGGGCTCCCTGAGAGAACCATGAGAAATGGAAACTCTGGTTATGAAGCTACACCGAAGAGATGAAAACGAGAATATTTGTCTAAAGGAATGGTCAAAGCTCTCTGGATATAAACAATGAGCCAAAGAGGCCATCGACCAATAAGGGAGGGACTGCAAACTTGGCAATGATAATTTGATGTGGAACCAAAGGCTTGGCCGAAATCATCCGAGATAACATAATGACCTGAAATTTGGATATGCATCTACCTCTTTGTATGGCCCTTGCTGTGTAAAATGGCATCTATAATTTATAACCGTAAATCTAGTAGGAGTTAATGCACCTGAACTAGACCATCCTGCATCCGAAACATTCGGCAACCTATATAGATGTATTGCCCTTAATTAGAGCTTTAATCTGATACCCATATTGCCCACAAAAAAATAAAAAAATAAAAATACAAATAAAACGTATGAAACACATTTCTGAACCAGCCAGAGAGCGATGGAGCAGAGCAGCACCAGCGGGCTGGAGCTTGACAGTGGCAGCAAGATGGAGCAGCTGAAGCAGCATCAGCAGCACGCGATGAAGCAGAGCTACAGCAGTAGCAGCAGCAGCAATAGTGGCCGTCGCTGGAGGCAGGCACCATTGCTGGCGGCCGGAGGAGAGAGAGAGAGAGAGAGAGAGAGAGAGAGAGAGAGAGTAAATAGAAATGTGCACGGAGGCCAATATGGCTTATACGATTTATAATTAAGATTTTGTCCCTACCTACCATTGTAGATGCTAAGGGAATTGTTGGTAGTGGGACGTCTCTCATTGCTGATGCCCAAGTGTTATGTCCAGACTCCATAAGCGTGTAGTTGTGTTTGGGTTTGTTCTAAACTATAAGTCAGCCCTTAAAGTGGTTGTGAATGATGTCTATATCTGGAGAGGAAGGCTTTTGACATATAGGGACATGGCATGCAGTTTGCTGACTCCCAACGAGTGCTTTGAGGCCAAGTTAAAAGCATAAGTCAGCACATAGACATGAGAGAGGAGAGAAGATAGAGATGGACAACTTTACTGATCAAAGGATCATACAAACCTTAACTTCATTTTGAGGTTTGCTCCAGCTCTATGCTACTCTGAGCTATCTCAGCTACACTAGCTATGCTAAGCAGCTAATGAGGCCCATGACTCCTTTACTCACAAGGAAGCCCAATTTATTGGCATCAACTAGCAAGGTCTTTCATTTGACTTTCTAGGGCCAAATAGTTGTGCCGTTCCAATATGCTCCTACTTACTAGGACCCATAATGACTGTCTTTTGATGGCTGGGGCAAAACAACCTTACTAACTCAGAGGTTCATAAAAGCCCACAAATAGCGAATTTAGTTATCTAGTTAGAACTGTATTACTGTCAGTAATTAGAGAGTGAAAAAAACTTGCAACAATTTTATTTAAATGGCTTACTGTGAATGGTCACTGGCTTAATTTCTCGTGAAGTACATGCTGTAGGTAATACCTCATCACAAAGTGTCTTTGAAGCTCTTACAGCACTGCTAGCTGTGACCCAGATAGATTGAACAAACATTCGAGCAGCCAGCACAGCTTCTGATGGGAGCACTGCAGGCCAGCTGGCACCTCCACACTCGTGATTATGTTCTCCATACATGTTATCAATGCTATCTAAAACTCCATGCATGTTGGTGTAAGCAGGAACACCTTTTCCACCTGGGCAGGCCTGTCTAATTAGATCTTTGACAGAGCATTTGATGATTCATAGGTTTTCTGCACGATATTAAGAAGCACTAAACAGCATATTGACTGAAAATTTTGCTTACCCTTTGGATTTAAAAAGGACTGCGACTTTTCGTTAGTTCTTTCAGCAGATCGACGTGTTGTGGTAGTGCTCATTGCACAGTCTCTGCAAGATTCTGAGCAGTACAAAGGTGTTGTGCAGCCCTTGCATGGTATTTGATCAGCTGGAAGCAGCCTGAAGCAGAAGTGACAATGCGTTTTTCGATGCTCTTTGAGGATAACCTGCATTGCTGCAATCAAAACCACTGTACCTCGGCTGGTGATGACCATAAAGGCCCCCAAAACTCATTACATAGTCAAATTTATGCTTTACAAGCTTTAGCAATGGCATGGAGGGGAAGAAAAGAGCACAAGCAGGCCTGTTCCACTTTCGTAGAGTAATGCCAACTGGAAGCTATGCCAGACAGTGAAAAGTGATAAAAATCTATGAAACAACAATCTCAAGGCTTCTATGTACACATAGATTGAATGGCACGCTGCAGTCCAGCTCATACCACTGTAAAGGCAGGCTCTTGAAGAATCAAGTTGCCAGGCTCAAAATTCTTGGTTGCAAGTACACCCCTACCCTTGTCAGGAGTCAAATAAACATCAACTGAGGATGTGCTAGGTAAATTTTCTTGATCCAGATCAGAGCTCCCTGATGAAAAAGCAATGGCAGACACATAGTCAAGAAAAAAGAGAAAAATTTACAGTGGCCACCATATGTTTTCAAAGTATCAGCAATGTGAGTAGGAGACCTCCAATAGTAAGTCTGATTAGAACTTTATGCATATGTATAATAATAACTTGAAACATAGTAAGAAAATGTGTTGCCCCCAAAAGGGTTAGGTGCAAAGCTCTATGCACAGAAGCATGACAGTTAACGTAATTGAGTGTGTCAATTGGAGCAACAATTAATTGACAAAAATCTAAATCTTGATTCTGAATAGAGCAAAACTTCAACTGGGATGAAGTTCCAAGGAGGAAGGTAAAGACAACAAGCAAATAGGTCATTCAGGTTAGTCTGAAGATAACAAGCCAATGGAGTTATTCCAAGGCCAAATCATATAGTAGTTGCTTTCAACCAAATAAGAGCTAAAAAGTCTTCCGGGATGTCTTGAGTTCAATCGATAACAGCAATTAAAAAAATCCATAAATAAGTAGCACGAAGCAAATTATATATCCAAGGTAAATGAGTAAACTTTAACTGGGATGAATGTACAAGAAATTGGGTAATGGAATGCTCTCACAGAAGCCGATACTTCCTAAACTATACTTCAGATGATAACAAGATAATGGACTTATATATCTTGAAATCTCTTTCAAAACGTGTCCGGTTTTTTATTATCTATAGCATGGCGTAGATTGGCACTTGTAGAAACTGAGTTACTCATTAGAGAGACTGATTCATTCACGTGCCCTGTTCACTAGTCATATATTTCAAGCATGAAAAGCATGCACATTCCCAAAACTGGCTGGTCAAAAATGGACATGCTCAAAGAAGAAAGTGTAATAGCTTACTTTATAAGTCCAATTAGGAAAAGGTGCTCATAAGCCTTTTGTGATGAGGTCTGAATTGTTGGATCAAATCAAAGAAAGGAACATTCTACTGAGGAAATTTCTGAAATTCCCAAGAACATCACCCACTAGCAGGCATCTAAGCTGTCTGGTAGATTTAAATACAACAAGCATAAGTCAGAAGCCTTGTAAAGAAACGACACAAGAGGACACTCATTAGAAGTCTCCTTGACAAATACATCAGCGTTGTAGTCTATAATGATGCATTCAGGAATAGCCTTAAATGTAACAAATATGGCACCTGAGACTTTTGCCACTTGAGGATCCTCTGATTTTGCTGTGCCATTTAACTTTTCTTTGAGAAGCAATAGCTCTTTTTTGACTTCATTTTTTCTGCTAGCAGAACTTTCATATGCCAGAGCTTTCTCCATGTCAGAATGGGCTCCTTTGTAGTCTAATAACTCAGCTCTCACATGACCTCTTCTATACCATGCCTGCAAGTATCCTGGTTAATTACTAGGCCATTCCCAGTAGAGAAACACATCAGAGCATTTTATATTACAACCTTATATATAAATATGCATAGAAATCTTAACAAAGGTGCAACAATGGGTCCTAGTTTTCGTTTTCGTAAACAATTTCACATGTAGCTCTGTTCAAGACAAGGTTTACTAAATTGCTGTCAATCTATATAGTAATAATGGAATTGAAAACACTGCTTGACTCTGGAAAATTGTACACTTGACTCTGGAAAATAGTAAACAGGATTTCTCGATTGACTACATTAGAAAGTTCTCATGGACGATAAGTTTTCAATTTGGCAGCAAAAGATGTTGACAAAAAACTTCAGTAATTTCTGTAATGTAGATATGAGAAAATCCTAATCTCCTATGTTCCTGCATGTTCTGTGGTCAGAGGACTTTCCTGAAGAAATTAAGACAGGTGCAAAACCAAGACTGTAACAAAGCAGAATGATTCAGAATTTAGTAAGCTAAAAATATGGTAGTTGCCAACCAAATCATTTTTTTCTGGAATGATGATTTTTACTCACATTAAAGAGGTCACAATTTAAAAATAGTAAAGTTCATTTTCCTTTTCCATAACATAATCCTCAAGGACCCATCAACACAATGTTCCTTCTCGAAAAGCCTTTTTGCAACGTGTTTGGGAAGCGTTTGGAACGGGAAAGAATCGGCTTTGTCGGGAAAGAAACAGCAAAATGACTTTAGGGTTTTTTTCTTTTTCTTTTGCTTGGTTTTATTCCCAGCCTTTTGTTAAAAAAAACCAATTGTTGTTTAAGTGTCTAGACAGTGATTATAGCTCTATACAATGACAATACAAACAATTGGTAATTGACACACTTAGATGATGAGGAGTCAATAAGACATTGCGGTACATCACACAATGCACATGCACAAGGTATTCATAATTCTACTATTCCTTTATTGAGTTCTAACTAAATTTTTCTATGCCAAACTTTCACACACACTAGGAGGTTTTTTTTCACATAATTTTAAAATCCGTTTCAAACGGTCACATTGCGTCAACAGAAAGCTCAACAGCAAGCTAACCACCATAAATGTAAGATGACAAATTGAAAAGCCTCTTACAGACTATTATGATCCTGACCGGTGTGCTCAGATCCTATCACAGTTCTAGATAAGAAGGGAAGATATATAAATTGTCAGAATGCAAACACAGCAATACTTACCTTTGAATACAATGGATGAAGCTCAATGGCACGAGCGCAATCCCTTTCAGCCGCTTCCATCATCCCAAGTTTCTGTGGGTCAACAGACAATATTCGATTGTAAAAGCTCAAAAAGTTTATTTCAGGAGTACATTGAGGGGGAAGAGGAGGATGACTATGATGAGGAGGAGGGGGAGCCTATGGCTGCACGAGAGTGCTAGGAGGCTATTGTAAGATCATGGATGATAGCTGTGGAGAGTATTGCTCAGAATCTAGACAGCAGGGGTCATCATTCATAATTCATCAGACAGAGTTCATAATAACATTTGAGCATTCAAGTTTTGGCATTGAACGGTGTACATTGTACATGGATGATGGTCTGCTAGCTCCTAAGTGGATTCTGAATTTTTCGCTTGACCTTTATTTTGTCGTGACATGTTACTAGTTATGTATTACTGCAATTTCATTTGACCTTTATTTTGTTATGAGATGTTGCTACTGGTTAACTATTACTACAATTTCTTATCTGGTTGATCATTAGTCTACTCGTGCGGACTCTGCACTGTAGTTACTAATCTATGGCTATTGACATATGTCATTGTGAGATGTTTGACGTGTTTTCAATCCTGCTTATTAGCTAAAGCCTAATTTCAATGATCAATCATCGGCACCTTGTAACCTTAGAACTGCTACTAAGTCCTAATCCAAAGAGCTCTTCTAAGTTCAATCTTCTTACTACTTGAGTAACACCAAGATGCATTGATGATTGAACTTTGATGCCTTCAAGCCAATGGCCATTGAACACTCAACTCAATTCCCAACATATGTTATGTAGAAATCAACAATACCAAGTAAGGACTCAGGAATCAAGAGACGCATCACAACAATTGACTGATTATAGTCTACACGTCACAACGTTATGATTGCAATCTAAACACTAAACTACCACTTCTTTTTGCTAAAACAGAACGCCAGCAATAAAACTCACAAGAAATCTAGAATAATTTAATGGTTCGAACCTTGGAAGAGAGATTATTTCCCAATTCAAATTGTCAAATTGTTGAATTGGCCAATTCTAACCGATGGCCCATGAAACATTGTTCCACTATGTTTGATATTATGACTGTCATACAAGCATCTCTTCAATTTTCTTACAAATATTAGATGTGCTTTGTATCCCTCTTGTAGCTCCAACTTGTAAGCTATGCTTTTGAAATTTTGAATAACCTTCCATAGTCCACACTTTCCAGATATAATTTGGTATGCTTTCTTGCTCATAATGCCAACTTTGAAAGAACAAAGAAGACCTTTTTCCTATTTCAAATTTGCGGCACATGCAATTTGCCCTCATGGAAGCCTCAAAGACCACAGCAAGCCCCCTCCGGGATACGTTGCATTTGAGTCAAAAGTTGTGCAACACAAAGCTTCTTGGTTTCCTCTGAAACATAAACATCTTATTGGGATAGATCATAGAACAAAATTTTGATACTTGTGTCATACAAAATAGTTTTCCAAAAATTTTAAAATTGCTCACAAAAGAATGATATATTTTTTTAGCCAGTTTTAGTTGAGAGTTTTATAAAGGCTGATTCCTTGGAAAAAGCTGTAAGGTGACAACTTCCTCGATTTGCATATCATTTTGAGAGTAAAAACAACTCAATTTTCTACATAACACAAAATGAGGAATAGGCTTCTCTTTTGGTTTTTCCATTTCGCTAGAAAGTCAAACTCCTATTCAAGTGTCTCAGCTTATCCTCAGTTCAGGGCAGCAATTTCACCAAGCGAAGAATAGCGAGTGTAAGTAGTTTCATATGAATTTGATGAACATGAAAGACATAAATCTCTTCAAGAAGAGGGCAAGTCAAAAAAGTGGGACATATAGCTTGAGGTAGCATTATTTGTCTTCTTAGAAAAATGCTCGTGTATTACAGAGATATTGTGCCCTATGGGCAATCAAAATTAAAAACTGAGATTATAAAGTTTAGCTATTATTATATCTTCTGCTGGAGCAGCTCAAGCTTCACTGTGGTAAAAATTTACGTCTACAAGTTTCCTTTATCTTTTTCTTTATAGATGTATAGAAAAGGATGTTTCTTCCAACTCAAAAGCTTTTGCATACCTTCCCAATAGAAAAGGGCGAAGCACCATTGTTTCATGGGTAAAATAATGTTTCGATCTTTTTCATCAAACCCTCCACACATATGGAAGGCTTGGACAATCTAATTATTGTTTTTGGATATGTATCATATGCATATTCATGAAAGAAAAAACAAAGTGCTCAACATAGAACCAAACTTACTACTTGAATGATATATTTACTCAGTTTCAATTTAACGTACATGCAAACTGAAAGCTCGGTTGACAAACAGTATAGCGGTTGCTTCCCCACCCTTCCTCTCCAAAGCTAGTGGTAAATACTGCAAAGCCTGGTAGTACACCACGTTTATGTAGTGCAGAATTCATTAGGAATCTGCAAACACTCAACTCAGAGCTCCAACCAATCAAACGATCCACTACATCATCACCCAAGCTTTTGGAAATACTGTATTCAACTGTTTAGTGAAAAAAGAACCAATTGCAACTAAGCGATTGAGAAGTGAGATTAGAGAATGTACAGTATTGTGAACAAAGTGCTATACCTCTTTTTATATAATGAAGAAAGCTCCATAATTATACGAGTTGTTGAAGAAAAGTTGTTTGCACAAAGACAAACTTATAAAGCCAGCATCTGTCACTTTATGGCTTATAATTATCAATCGAGATGATAACTAGATCATGCACTTAACACATTTTATAGGAAAAGACTACATCTGTAGAGTGGATGGATAGAGGCAAGTGCTCAAACAAACAAACTTTCTTCCTCAATCCTAAAGACTTTGTTTTCTAAATTATTCTTCTCCACTAGATTCATTCACTTTCAAGAAAGCCTTTCTAAGGAGTAAACCGAAACCGCAATCTAAACGCATTAACAGATTCACCTAAGTTACTTCCAGAAATAAGTTACATCCATACAACTTCATTTTTCACTAGAGATTGGCTCAACGAATATGTTGCTGAGAAACACAGACCCGAAGATAAGAGTTAGATTGAAGCTAAGACACTTTCAGATCAAACACACAGACTTGCAGCTCAGAGGTAGAGATAATCAGCTCAGATACAGACTTATACGTTGAGAGACACAGACAGTTATGTCTGGGTTAGAGATTTACCATCAACGCAGAGATAGAGATATTTCGATCAATTGTTTGCTTGAGTTATGGGTAGAATTCAGTCTTTTGGTTCAAATTCCACTCGCACATCTTCATATGGAGATGTGTGCACGCCTGCATGGAATCAGTATTTGCAGCTGAGGTGAATATATTTACAGATGAGACACAGGCATGGTATCTCTACAAATGAGTCGTCAATAAATATGATAGTCAGGCGCTATCTGCTTTATAGGCATCTTCTCATTTTCTGATGTCAGGTCCTTCTACAGATGCTACATGTATTTCTTCAACTCCTGGTTATCTACCATTGCTGTTATTTGTACATTTCTCACTCACACATCTAATTTGAATATACTTGACATTGTATAGTTTTCGCATGTTTACCTCTCGTTCATATGTCTTTTATCGCTACATCTTCTGTTGTTCTACTTCTGTATCTGTTTCCATATTTACACTCATTTTGTTTTATGTCACCTACTCTAGTGATCCCATACACACTTACTTTCGCCTTGCAGCCTCCTATTTCATTCAAGAGGCACTTTTGATACATTCAGCTGGCACAGTGTCTAATTGTATACAGCGGCTGAGTCCTTAGTGCATACTTTACCGAGGTGTTGCACATTCATGCCTTCATTCGGCATTTACACTCCATCAGTTGGCAAGGTAATGTAGTAGAGCTATTATGGTGTACTAAAGTGCTCTGGTTCAGTTTGATGCCTTTATTTGAATTCATGAGCCATTTGTAAACTATGATCACAATAGGCCCTTTAGATGATATTCCAGTTTTTTTACTGCTGCCTCAGCTTATACATTTTGGATTTGGACGGTTGCTTCTTCAATATATGCCTTTATGCATTATGCGTCATTATGTTGCAACTTCAACATTTTCATTAACCCAAGGGCCAACATCGAGGACAGTGTCTTTTTAAGAAGGGCGTATTACAAGCATCTTATTTTCATCTTAGGACACATGTTATTTGTTATTATTGGAGATTCCAACCAAATATATCTTATGCCCTTGGAAACCTCCATTATGTCAATTATTGGGTACTAGCCCATATATACAACATTGTCAAATGGCTGATTGTTTGAAAACTACCTGCTTAGATCAAAGAGCAAAGATTGGTTCGATCCCTTACATACTGCAAAATTGGGATTCATTTATTTTTCAACCTCTGACTACTCTTTAGAAAAGTTGCCTGTTTTGAAACGGAACCCGTTTCGGAACGACGTTCAGAAACAGTTCCTTTTTAGAATGTGACCTAAAAAAAAGCCAAATTGTATTTTTTTCAGAGAATTTTTTTTTTTAATTCTTTCTAAAATAGTTAAAAAAGGTAATGGCATCGGGCTAACTCAAATAGGCTGCTTAGACATTAAAAAAACCATTTAGTTTTCAAAAGATAACTAATTCAAACAATATTCAAAAACCGACTTTTCCCAAAAAAGAATAATGAATACTGATTCAACATCCCTCCCCAAAAAAATAGTAACATATTCAACTCCCTGAATTATGTTATCACGGACTAATCTAAGTAATTCAAATAAACGTGAGCAGAAAGAGGGTAAATTTAGCCGTCATAGAGGGATAAGGACTAAAAAGACTAGGTTTTTAAATGACATGCTACTCAAAGCAAACTATCACCAAAACACATACTTCATTAGCCCTGAACTAATCAGAGCCAGGTAGAAGATTTTTTAAGTGTAGAATGCTTTAAGTCCATCCAATGAAAACAAATTAAGTTAATATTCTGTGAAAGAAATAGGGACAGTCTACTTCAAAAATTTTGATTTCAGATTTTTTTTTTGGGGGGCAATGGATGTCTTTCGAAGGAAAACAATGTACCAAAAAAAAAATCGTTAAGACATTCAGACGATCAGTACACACTCAATCCTCGATCATTTTGCATGCCGTATATTGCAGACAGGAGGGAGTGAACTAACAATCTGCCTGCCATGTAAGCATCGATAGTATGGCCCACGAGCGTGAGAAAAAAAGTGCAAAAAACAATAGGAAGGTGCAATTTCCAGAAGGGAAAAAGTTAAAAACCACCATGAATCAATGCACGTCGGAGATCTAAGGCTAACAATGCGTTTACGATTGCCATTAGACCCTGATCATACCCTCTATCAATCGTTTATGGAGCAATATGGCAAGAGCAATCAAAAAATGAGTTTTCTACAAGGTAAATAGTGCTTTGAAGGTATTAATTGTATACAGGCTGTAGCTATGGATCTGGGCCGTCCTCATGCTTCATACATGCAGCCAAAATCAGGCTTAAACCGCCAGCAACACATCCACCAAGCCTCAGGTCTAGAGGTTAAGGCACATATTCGTGAATAGAAGCATCCATGTCCACTACAACTCATCACAACAGATTTACAGGCTCATAATCATTCTACTGGGATCCAACTACAGCAGCAGGTAGCTTCAGAACGCTCCACCCCATCAAAATTCACATTTTTAGACCAGAAATCCATGATTTTCATCCAAAACCTCCTATTTTGCAACCTATCAACGATTCAATCTCGTATGCAGGTTATCAGAACCTATAATGATGCAAAATCAACCTCCTTACAGCACACAACCCTCTGAAAATAGCAATTATCGGTTTTAAGGACCGTTTCTCAAAAAATCGTGAATTTTCACCTAAAATCACTATTTATCCAATTGTATCAGAAGAATACTAACATGCAATCACCATACCCAGTCAAATCCCTTGGAGACAAGTCTTACCTTCCCTAGAATCCATCAAATATTGCCTCAACCAAAAAACATCAACTTATCACAAAGTTTCTTTCAACAAGATGATAAACTGTGAGATGAATCCTTACGAGCGTCAAGAACTTGAATTATTCCTGAGCTATTGATTCACAAGCAAAGAGGACTTCATCAACCTCATATCTGGAGATAGCGTCCACCAGGACATAGAGTAGCATAGAGTTATGTTTCCTTACCATAACTTGTGGAATAGCAGCACAGACCTTCACCTTCCATTCCAATCGTCGTAAGCCTTGATATCAATGTAATGGTCACCCTAGGATCAAGCTTACAAACACACCTAAAAGGACACTGTGGAGCCAAACCACCCAACCAAGTAGAAACCGATGATCAAAACTCAAAGGCTTCACTCACAAGCCACAGTATGTGAATGCAAGATAGGAGAGAAAACCGGTAACTAGATCTATCAAACTGGAACAATTTCATGTCGGTACATATAGCCTCCAAAGGTCTATGCATGATAACATGCTCTCAAGGTTATTAATTACAAAACTAGCCTTGAATTGGAATTTTTTTGAGGCATAACGAACAACAGAGCGCCGGTCAACCATGTCAAGGATTACTCTGTAGGAAATAGAAGCCTAAGGATCCAAGATCTTAACTATTCAATCACACAAAGCATTCTCAAAAGAAAGAGAGAGATGGCTAGAAACCCTCTTGTAGAAACTCGTGGACAGCCAAGGAGAATAGTCAGTATTGCTTACAAAAGTGTCTCATACAAATATGCACACATATATATAGTCCAAGATGACTATCTAACTTCATGACTATTGGCTATCCAACTACTTGACTATTGACTATCCAACTTTCTATAGGTTACATAGAAAGAATAAGGTACCTCCAATATGTCAAGTTGGGGTACTTAATGTCACAATTAGGCCTAGTGGACCCATGAGTCCCTACCAAGTTAATTTCATACTAGCTTAGCTAACTCTAGGTTTAGTAGGCCTTATATAATATGACCATGGTTACACAACTCTCGACCTTTTGGGTCAAAGTAACCTATGATAATGTAAGCAATTCCATTTACATTCCAACACCCTCCTTAAATCAAAAAGCATAACATAGCATGAAGTAACTTCTCGAAAGAGAAAAATGTAACTTGTTGTCCGAACTTCATGTCGCCAAAAAAAACTTCGCAACGAAGTAGTCAAAATCTTATCCCCAATCATGTCCAACATATAAAAGGAAAAGAATGCGTAATAATGAAGCATCAAGTCGAAGGGTGAGGATTTGCATGCTCCATCCGCAGTAGGGAACCAACATAAACTCGGCAATAAGTCGAAACATGGACTGGTAATCCATCATAGGCTCCCACATCATTCGAAAAAACTTCTTACCATAAGGACAATAAAAAAGAATACCAAACTCTTTTGGCATCACATCCTCCCAAACCTTACCATCAATGACTTGCTCACATAGAATAGGCAATGTACCAACATCATGATGAAGAGTAAGTGTAGAACCAAAAAAATCAGCAAGAGGTACTGATTTTAAAGAGGCATGTGCCTTCCCTTCGTAGTAAGACATTTCTTTGCTGTCCTGCAAAGTCTCCAATAGCCGACAAGGAACTGTTATGGGCTGTTCAACACTTTGCTGCCCAAACTGTTATGGGTTGTTCAACACTTTGCTGCCCAAAGTGTTCCCAACATGGACCATGTTGTCCATAATCTTCCGCAGGCTGTTCCCAAAGCATAATGGACTGCACATGATGTAAAATGGGCTGTAAATGACCAAAAGAAGATGACTGAACCTGCTGTCCAATGTCTTCATCATAAAAATTTGGCACGCTATCAAGAGATGCATCAACGATGGCATCATCAAAGTTGTCCCTCGAAGAGGCATGGGATGACATAGAAGATTATTCAAGTAATGAAAAATTCTCTCCAAACAAATGCTCGCTCTTAACACTTTGAACAAAAGTACTAATTGACACATGTTGACTCCCTCCTCGATTAGTACAAAACGGTTCCAAAGAGTGCTTGAATTCTTTAGCCTTTGCTAAAACATCAAATTGAAAAGATTTCGCATGAAACTTTTCACTAAGGCATCCATCATATGCATCAACTTGGGGTGACTTTAAAAAAGAAGATTGCTTCAACATCTGCTCAATGTATCGTTGTTGAGAGATGAAGATTCCAGCCCCATGTGGAAGATCAACAAGAACCCAGGTGTGGTTCTTCATGAGTGAGTTACACTCTTCTTGCATCGCATCCTCCCAACATTTTACTCCTTTGGCCTGCTCATAAAAAACAGGTTCTACTGCACCATCCTCAATAGAAATAAAAGCAAAATCAGAAAAATCATCAAATTCTACTGATTTAGTAGATGCACGAGTCTTCCCTTCATAAAAATGATCCACTTTGTTGTCCTGCAAAGTCTGCAACAACCATTTAGGGACTGGTTTGGGCTATCCAATAGCCTTACCTTTGTCAACACTTTGTTGTGCAAAGTGTTCCGAACTTGGACCTTGCTGTCCAATGTCTTCGAACTTGGACCTTGCTCTTCACCATAAATAGGTTCTTCTTGATGAACTATGGGCTGCAAAATTGAAGAAGTAGTGGGCTGTCCACTAGAAGTTGATGGCAGTCCCTTATCTTCATGATTAGATGGCAAAACCAAATCTGGAAATATTTCAAGATATGCATCATGGGGGAAGTCCCCTTTCATGACATGAGTGGGCGCAACATCACAGGAGATCTTTTCATCAAAATGAACATCACGACTCACTATGATTTTATTAGTATCCATATTAAACAACCTATAGCCCTTGCTTTAGCTACTATAGCCAACAAATATGCATTTAACTCCTTTATCATCAAGCTTGGTTCTTAGCTTATCAGGAATGAAAGCATAAGTCGTGCAACCCAAAGTGAGAAACAATAGGCTTCTTACTTGATCTTCAAAGAGTGCCCAAACTGGTTTTCTATCATTGCTAGAAAATCCTTAAAGCGTTGAAAAACTTCAGATTTTGCCTTCATAGGATAAATCCATGTAAATCTTGAAAGGTCATCAATAAAAGTAACAAAGTACTTACACCTTCCAATGGATTCGGTCCTCGTTGGACAACATACATCACTATGAACCAAATCAAATTTGCCATCAACTCTAATAGTTCCATCAATTGGACAAGCTTGCCTTTGAAATTTTCCAAGAATGCATCCTTCACATACATGTCCTTTGAGATGCTCAATATTAGGAATGTCTTCAACCATATTGAATCTCTTCAACATCTTCAAGCTAGAAAAGTTGAGATGTCCAAACCTAGCATGCCATAATTCAGCCAACTCCAAAGAATGTGAACTTGATGCAACAAGACAAAAAGATGATGAAGCTCTTCGCTCATAGGTATCCATAAAGAACAATCCACCACGTAATGGTCCCGAAGCAATGATCATAAGAGAAAGATTATCCTCCTTTCCAAATTGTTGTTCCAAAGTAATGATTGCGGTACTTGTATCGTTACCTTTCTCTTTTTCCTTTGCAAGCCTCTTCCTACATTCTTTGATGTGATGCCCAAACTTCTTGCAATAGTGGCACTTACCCTTCTCCTTGGAGCCTTGATCTTGAGCTTCCTTAGATTTTTTATCATCTTTGGAAGTTTTGAAAGAAGGCTTCCCTTTCCACTTGCCTTTGCCTTTGCCTTTTGCAAAGAAAGCTTGATCTTCTTGTTCACCAAAGTTGATCCTTGTTTGCTATTCTTGAAGAAGTAAGCCAACAAGTTCGTCGAAGGAGATTTATTGTCCCCTAAGAGAAATGCTCAATGATGACACAAATGGAAGGTAATAATTCGGAAGAGAGTTGAGAGTAATAGATACAAATTGTGAGTTCTCAATCACCTCATCAATACTAAGAAGCTCCTCTCAAAGATCCTTGATCTTCGTCAAGTGGTTTGTAAGCAAATCACCTTCTTGCATCTTCAAGATAGAAAGTTGATTTCAAAGATATACCACTTTTGCCGCATTCTTTACTTGAAACATCTTAGTAAGAGTCTCCCAAGCACTTTTGGAAATCTTGCATGATCTAATATGAGGAAGGATAGATCTCTTCACTGATAATGCAATGACGGAATGTGCTTGTGCATCTCGTCGATCCCACTTGTTTGCTCATCGGAAGACACCTCCGTAGATGATGAAGTAGTTGTTCTAGATGGTGTAATAGGTGCCCAGGTAGGCGGCCTCTCTTTGTCACCATTAACTACTTCCCACAAACCTTTAGCAATTAGAAGGTTCTTTATCATGTGGCACCACAAGAAATAGTTTGTGCCATCCAGCCTATCTTCATTAAATAAAGAACCAAAAGACTCCGATTCTTTAGCCATAACAGAAAAATCAGCTTGTAGTAGATAAGAAATAGACTTTCCAAGACAAAAGCACCCTCAAAGCTGATATTATGAGCACAATAGATTGCAATACTCAACATGCAATTTGCTCAACAAGTAATGAAATAGGTGGCTGATTTCTACACAAAAAACAGAATGCTCACAAATAGGTAGACTTCAAATGAAGCCTAAACCATAACCAGAAATTTGTGGCTAAAAAGAGTGCACACTATGTGCATATACTTATGGTAGCGCCCTACTCCAAGCTCACCAACAGGGAAATTTCAGCAAGAAATGTGTGTAAAACACATGTATCTTCATTTAAGAAGTAAATCTGAAATTTTCAACATGTAATTAAGTCAAGATCACATGCAATTGGTTTGAGCATGGGCGCCCTACTGCTAGCTCTCAAATAGGTGAAGGTGCCCTTCAATTTCCTGCAATTTCTTGCAAAAAAGTTACAAGAAGATGAACAGATTCTTCTCCTGCAAAAATCAGCAGCTTGATGATTTTCTGCTACCAAAATAGATGTCCCAAAGTGGTGGTGTAGATAATGATATTTGCACTATCTTGATCTCTTGGCATTGATCAAGCTATATGCCACAAATTGGAGTGAATAAAGTTTAACCCCTAGAGAATACTAAAATTGGTGTCATATGCCTACACACTATAGTTTGCGCTCTCTACCTTTTTGTGGATCAAGATCAAGGGATGATTATTAACATCACAAGGAAATATTGACGTCTTTGCACCTAACGGTATTAGCTTAAATCAATGTGTCATCATCTCGATGTCCACCAAGTACTACTAAATATTTAGAATAAAAGGGTTTATCGATGTGCTCAATTTCAAAGAGCACAATATTCACAGTTTTCCTTTTCAAATTATTTTCACCTGTAGTGGTGTTATTCTTATTTGTTGAGAAATTTTGCTAAGAGGTTGGACAAGGCTCGTAGGAAAATTTAAAAACAAGGAGTCACAATTTAATGTTGTCATGACTATTTTGCAAAGCCTAGAAGCCCAATTGAATCCTTCTAAGCCACTTCTCCAATCAATGACCAACCCCTCTAACCAGTCTAGTAATACTCCTACCATGGGGCTTAGTCTGCCTCCAAGAAAACCTTGCCACATCATCTACTCCACTTGTTAGCCCAAGAAGCTACCACTAAGTGCAAGCAATTAATTGAGAAATTGTTTGAAATGTCTAAGTTTGTGGGGAATAAAGCTGGCCTTAAGACTTGCTTCGATGGCAATCCATTGACCATAGAAAAACATCAAAATTGTAGTCTTACGCTTCTAATAACAGGCAACCCTCTAGTAGGTCCAATACATAAGTGACAGTGGTCTAGCAATTGTTAGAAATAAATGACTACGCTAAAGTTAATCCATAGGTTACTTTGACCCAAAAGGTCAAAATTTGTGTAACCATGGGTATGTAGTTATTTAGGCCATGTTAAGTTTGTCTTAATTTGTGATGGACCCAATTTTGGTCATGTACTGACTCGTGGGTCCTTAGAGATCTAATATGGTTAGGGGCCCTATCTTGACTTTTGGGGGTGCCCTACATTCAGTAAGTAGCTAGAGTACATATTGGCTTATTGTGTCACACTTTTCAGTTTTGGCTAAGCATTGCTCTCCATTACTTGTGTTGATGTTTCTCTCTCTCTCTCTCTCTCTCTCTCTCTCTCTCTCTCTCTCTCTCTTAGAGGAGGGCGCCCAGCCTCTTCTCTCTTGTGTCTTGTGGAGATTGATTGATAGCTAGATCTTGGTGCCTTGACTCTTCTTTTTCTACATGGTATCAGAGCTACCGGATCTGCAGCAAGCTTGTATGTTGGCACCCTACCAGAAGAGGAGCTACTCTACTTTTTGTTCTGAAATTTCAGCATCCTGCTGATTTTTCCAAGTGGAGTTTGGATTAGCTTTTTTGTCTCTTTTCAGGTTGAAGGAGGGCACCCATCACAGATCTTGGAGGAGCAATTTTTGGTGCCCAAAAATCAGCATCTCAAATCTGATTTTTTTGCAACCAGTTTTCAACAAGTTTTGTTTGGAGGAGCGCGCCCAAAAATCTGCTTCTGATTTGGGTTTTTGGAGCCTTCTTACCTTGCTATTTTTTCTTCAGGTTTGCCGTTGTGAAGGAGGGTGCCCAATATTCAGCATACCCTATTGTGGGTTAGGGCAAATTTGTGGCTGGATTTTCAGCAAGCAGTAGGGCGCTTTCAACAGCCCTATTGATCACACTATTTGGCATCCTAATTGGGTTTCGATGTAGGCTTCAATCGAAGCTAACCTAATTTTCAAGCAGCTATTTTTTTTGTGCAGAAAAACAGCCAACTATCCATTATCTTTTGGGCACTTTGGTTGCAGATTGGTAGACATCTTGTACAGCCAAGTGCTAATTGGAGAAGAAGGTCACTTGCCCCATGGACCCCCCATTATGAGTTGGGCCCCTCCAAACTTGAGTACATGGACCAAAAGTTAAAAAATGCTCCTTGGGTCCTCAAAACCATAGACATTGCCCCAACTTCATTAAATATGGCATTCACCCCATGAAGTCACGCAATCCAAGCCTGGAGAAAGCTTTGTACTCGCCATACTATCTCTGGAGAAGATTTCACCCAGGGAGAAAATAAACTCTGATGACCCCTGAAAGCCGTCCAGGGGGTACCTTCTGGTACCTCGACTTCACAGTCAGAGCATCAACAGAGGAATCTCCATTAAAGGACAAATAGGACAAATAGTGACTTCTAACAAACTGCATATTGAATAGTGCTACGCCATGGATATTTTGCGACATCGTCTTTGGCATATGCATTTTTGTAGGTGACAACATTCCACAAAAGTTACATTCACAGCCCATATTGAGAGTAAGGCTTATGTTAATAGGGAAGAGTGATGGACTAACAATACATATAGGGTTACTCGACATTATGGACCCAAGGCCCATATTATTTGGGTGAACCCATTATTATTGCTATGCAAAAGGCGGTATAGGATTCTAGTGGAAGGACACATTACTTTTACGTAGGGCCACTTAACCAAGGGCATACTACTTTTACTTGAGGCTACTTAACATTTGATGTTTTAGGCCATTCTATAAGGGGCACATATTGGCCTAACTTGCTCAAACAACCACTGCTAAGTAGTAGCTTCATTTATTCAGTAGCTCATGATTTGATTGTTCTTAAGTTCTTGTACAAGACTCACTGCTCTTCTTTGTAGGGATCAGCCGCTATTTGACTATAGTTGATGTTCTTTTGATCTTCTTAGTTGAATGATGCTATTTGCTGCATCTTTTATGGTCTTTGTTCTTATGTGATGCTACACACGTAATTAAGATCGTCACTACTTCTATGGAGGTTTCTTAATCATTAACATTCAACAAATGAAACAATAGTATCAGCATCCCACGATGGCTAACGGATTTACTGAATTTATCCTCTAAGAATCACAACTATGCAGTTAATCATATCTTTGGAATGGTTTGAAGCTGATTGACAATCACCAAAAAAGCTTTGGCATTGAGATTTGAAAAGAAATCATCTTCAATCGGTCACAACAGACCCTTAGTTAAACCAAATTTGTGTACACGGTAGATTATGGAAATTTTGAAGAGCAAACAATAAAAGCTGACAAACGAACTTGGTAAAAACCTTGCTGTAACACGATAATGCTTTTTCGAAATCCTTGCACCTAACAGCAGAGTTCCCATCCATCTTCCACCTCAGTGCTGCATCTGCATCTTTTGAACAGCACGTTACCTCAGGATCTGTGAGCTGCTGCAGAAGCTGCACCCCCAAGCGACATAATCGGCCAACTCACAAAATAATGTCGGATGACTCCATAGAAAGGAAAAAATTCAGCTGGATAAATTAGGATGTAAGATAAAGATCCCTAGACGTCCAACAAAGCATACAAATTGTGAAATAGCCTTAGCTTTTTGGGGATGCTCTATCTGGAAATCGTTCAGCTTCAGCTATCTTAGGGTGTTAAGGATCTCGGCCATCAAATGTGATGGACACTGCGTGGTGATCACCCCCATGATAACAAAATAGCAAAGTTTCATTGACTAACTAGATATGAAAACGTTACTCATCATCGAGCTGCTTCTTTACCCTTCTGCAGCTTAGTGAAAAAAGAAGAGATTATAGAGTACAAAGCATATCAAAGGAAGAGCACACAAGAAGCAATACAAGAGCAAGCACCCATTACCGGATAATGTCCTTGCAAATTCCACATAAAGAACAACTTAAATCGCTTTGATTGACAAGATATTGAGGAGCCTTTGTGAAGGGTTGCTGCCCAAAAAAGGGGAGATGTAAAATACCTGAGGAAAGATAGGATTGGAAGCAAGATGGGCAACTAAATGAGCACAAGTAGATGGCACATGTTCAGTCTTGCTCTCAACAATTCGATTTCTGAGATGGGTTGGTATGGTAGCTTTGATCTGCTCCATATTCAACTCAAAACCCACGAGGAGCACTGCCTCCCTCCCTCATTACAAGGTAAACTTCCTTTGGTTTGATAAGGAAGCACTTGTGAGCTTCTAGCCACCATCAATGTGTGTTGTAGCTTTTCACACGTAAATAGGAAAGGATCGTGTTGCCATTTCACTTGATATGTTTGAATTGGATCAAAAGTCATGCAAATTATGATTTTAGCTTTGTGTGAGTTTGCTTTACAAAAAAGGATTGTAAAATGAAATGTAAAAGGGATTATCATTTGTGAAAGGGAATGCTATGCACACATTCAGCGCATCCGGAGGTCCTTTTGCGCACTCATCGGGCTTTCCCCTACATAATGTCAAGAGCGAAGGTTCCTTTTTTTTTAATTTTTTTGCATCTTTTTCGAAAAGAAAAAAATCTTGATTTTGCCATTTTTTTGAAAAAAAATTACATTAGAGAAGAAAAGATTATCTGAAATGTGCATGTGATATGTGGCAGCCCCCATCATTGGTTGTCCTCGTGCACATTCCATCAGAATTTCATGTGCCATGTGTCTTTATTGGTTGTTTAATTGAGAATTGTGGCAAGAAGGTTCACAACAAAATTCTAGTTCTAAGTTTGCATGAACATTGTGCTTCTAGGGGTGACTTCATAACACATAAATTATGACCACTTGGAATTACAAAATATTGAAGTTCATATAACTTTTCAAGAGGAGTTTACATCTCATAAAATGTGCCTAGATAGTTTGAGACAATACAATACACGTCGTAAAATATCAAAATCTATGGGCCATAAATATTGGTTCAATCGTAATGTAAAATGCCAAAACAATCCTTTACGCTTGGTAAAAGTTGTTTTAGTGACCTTTACACCCAGTTCAAAGGTTGTTTAATTATGGCTCGGCCTAACAACCTCGCTATAATTTTTTACGATTTTTTTACTGGGTGCCAAGGTCACTAGAAATACCATTTTACAATACATAAAATTGTGTTTAGAGGCACCTAATGAGGGTATAATAGTAAGGGCTCTCACCTTTGTATGCTCTATTAAGTTATCAAGAACAAAGATTAATTGAAATATTTTGTTAAATGTTTTAAAATACACTGTATTCCTCTAGCAAGTTAATCTCTATGATTGAAAAACTAGATGTAGCAAATTACCACCTGTGGAAATTCAAAATGAAGGAGACTCTTCAAGCAAAAAAATTGTGGGATGTAGTTGACAATATAGAAGCTACACCCTTGGTGGAAGCTCAAGCTATCACCAAGTGGCAGTGAAAAGATGATAAGACATTTGCTTTAATCATCCTAAATATACAAGACACTCAAATTGGACATTTAAGCTCAACTCAAACTTTCATAGAAGCTTGGGACATTCTGATCACTTTCTATGAAGTTAGGTATATGTTTTCAAAACTTTATTTTGAGAAAAAGATTCTTTGCATTCAAAGTGCAAAAAAATGATACAGTATCGAACCACATCAATAATTTCAAAACATTTGCTTGCACAAATGGCTACAGTAAGATTTGAAATTCAAGACACTAATGCAATCATGAGCCTTTTTTATAGTCTCCCTCTGACCTACAAGAATTGGGTGATGGTAGTAATCAATCAAGGCGAAGTTACTCTTTTAAGAGCGATAACTATGCTACTCCATGAAGAGATGAGGAGAAATGACAGCTTAGCAACTTCAGCTAAATTCAAAGCTCAAGATTCAAAACTCGAGCTTTATTCACCAAGAAAGGTTATAAAGGCAAGAAGAATAAACCAACCAAGCAAGACATGGAAAGTTAGAACAACAAACAATCAAATCTAAATGATGCATCTTCTTCAAAATAAAAGAAAAACCCTCTTGCAAGTATTGTGATTACAAAAATCATGAGATTCAAGATTGTAGAGCCTTGAAAGATAACAACAAGAAGAAGAAAAAGCATACTAATTTGTAGCAAGTCATTATTGTAGTCACCATCCATGAAGCAAAACAAGAAGATTAGCTCTTAGTATTCATGACAAAGCATGAAGATATTCAAGACTACCAATCTTGGTATCTTGATCGAAATGCAACTTCACACATGACTAACCATAAGTAGTAAAATTTGATTTTGAGTGCTACACTATTCTAAACAAAAACAATAAGATACTTGCAATCTAAAAATAAAATAATATCTTTATAAACTTAGTTATTGCTATGCTTCTTCTTCACAAACACTACATAAGGTAGTTACAATCAATAAAGATTTACTTTAGGATTACATATTGGACCATCTCAATCATTCTAGCATTATGCACATGTCTAGACAAGATCTAGTTACAATCAATAAAGATTTACTTTAGCATTACATATTGGGAGATATGTATCTTCTACTTTAGACTATGGATTGATCTATAAAGAAAAAGATCTAACTTTGGTTGCTTTTTCAGATTTAGATTTTGCAGGAGACAGGTTGGATAGAAAATCCACAAGTGCTTACACACTTTTTCTTGGAGAGAATCTAGGTTCTTGGCTATCAAAGAAGCAAGCAACATTTCAATAATTCTAGCATTATTTACATGTCTAGACAGGAGAGGGAATCACTAAACATACTTCTTTGAAGATCAACAAGAACCTGAGTTTCTTATGTCAGGTTCATATATGAACTTTGAAAAGAAAGCTATGGACAAACAATATCAATCTCTTTGAAAAATCAAATGTGAATTTTCATGAAACTACCTACAAACAAAAATGTCATTGATTGTAGGTGGGTCTTAAAGACCAAATACAAAGCAAATGCTAACATTGAAAGAAGAAAAAGGCAAAGGGGTATTCTCAGATTTCCAATATTGATTATTTTGAAACTTTTTGCCCAGTAATCAAACATTTCTATCAAGCTATTATTGTTTTATGTAGATAGAACAGATCTAAAAATCCACCAAATGGATGTCCAGACTTAATTCTTAGTAATACACAACTTGAGGATTATGAGCTCAAGGGCAAAGAGCCCATGGCTTGCAAACTCCGTAAGGCCTTGCATGGACTTAAACAATTACCTAGAGCCTAGTTTTAAAGGATTAGATACTTTTTATTAGAAGTAATATTATGCCTAGCTCTATAGACTCAAATGTTTACTTCCATGTCACTTACACTTCTTTATAATTATTATATTACTAGCATAGTGTGCCCGCCGATGGCGGGCGGCCGATGGTGTGTGTGTGTGTGTGTGTGTGTGTGTGTGTGTGTGTGTGTGTGTGTGTGTGTGTGTGCATGCGCGCATGTGTATGTGTATGTGTATGTATATGTTTGTCTTTAGGTATGTATATGTGTGTGTGTGTGTACATATATGTGCATGTGTGCATGTGTATGTGTAGTCAAAAAATAGGCTTGTGTGTGTGCATATGTATTGTATGTATGAATAGGCAAAGAGTAGGGTCTAGGTGTGACATAGGGAGAGTAGGGTTGGTTAACAATACCCTTTACATTCTCTCTCTAAAATATATATGATGTGTTGATGATACATTATTGTTTAGTAGTGATATCAAATTCATTAAATATGCCAAAAGAATGTTGTCATGGATTTTGAGATAACAAAGTGGAGGGAGGCACAATATTTCCTCAGAATTCAGATCTATAGATATAGGCAAAAAATATTGATTCATATAAATCAACAAAGATATAATTACAATTTATTGAGAAAATCGGATATTTTTGAATTAAATACAGGTAAACTCTCCAATAAATACTTGACTAAAGTGATTAAAGGAAGAGTGCCCACATACCAATGAAGAAAATGGACAAATGAAGAGATATCATTTTCATTTTATCATTAAACGTATGCAATGATTTGTACAAGATTTGACATCGCATATGTAGCTAGTACTTTCAACCAATATATGTCCAATCCTAGACTTACCCATTGGGAAGCACTTGTTAGAGTAATGAGATACATGCAAGCTACAAAGGACCTCTGCATTTGCTATGACAGTACAAATGTAGAAATGCAATTTGTTCTACGTCAAATAAGATCTTATGCATGATTGTTACCAAAATTATAAAAACCAGTCACTCGGATTGGGAACAGAAGTTACAACAACCTTATGGGCATTCCACACAACATAAATTAGCTACCGATCACACCCCTTTCCAACTAGTTTATGGCTTAGAAGCAATTATCATGTCGAATTCATAGTTCCTAGCTTATGAATAGTCATTCACGAATGGTTATCCAAAGGCATTTTGGATTGATAATGAATCTATGTAAAACCCGATCAATAGCTCATCTAGAGGTGCCAATGATGTACACAAGACCAGCTTGGCAATATCCACTTCCGTCACGGATTTGAAAAGAGAATGCTCGATGAGCTCTCTCCACCAAAGGCACAAGAAGCAGTGAGTACCACTCCCCCTTCTAGAAGAAGTTAGTTGGTGGCTATGTTGATCGACAAGAGGCCTTCCTTCACCTTGTCCCCGCCACCATCGGCACTCGATTTTCCTAGAGGCCAACCAAGCAGAGGAAACCCCGCAAAGTGCACCGGAGCACTCGATGCTAGAAGAGCAGGCAATTGAGAGGGCAATCTATCGATTGTTGAACCAAGGTCTGAAATCATTATCATCTGACCAGTCGAATAAGAATCTTCTAAGGAGTATATTTTTCCATTATTCCATGAAGGCTTTAAACCTCCTAATCGGTTCAATCAAGGGTAGAGCAAACTTATGATGTTCAAGAAGGGGCCCCACTAACAAAATTGAGGTAGCAGACACTAGAGCCACACTCCACCACCTCAAGTACCACCAACACTGATACTTAATCTTGGCTAGCCCCTAGCCATGCTAAATGTGCCTACCACCAATGCTTCATCTCATGCACATGCTCTAGTATGAGACCTCAACTGGCTATTGATCGATCGGTTGAAGCACCACCAACTAGCCACTGGGGAAAAGCTTGCTCATGAAAGAGCAAGAAAGAAGTGGGAGGTAGAGCATGACCTCAAAGCGTAGCTCCCAATAGCAACTGGTTCAACTACACTAGGAACAGTGTGGTACAAAGGAGTCACCTCCAATAAAAATGGATGCTATGGGCACTAGCCTTAGCTCATATCAGTCCATGGTACTCACACTACAACATCAGGTCACACAGTTGCAACATCAACTGGCCATCCAACAACGTGTGACAAACCAATTTGGCCAAGCGTCAAGATCATATAGCCCCAGACATGGCAGATCAAGCACAATCAACACCAAAAGATCATTGAAAGCAATTTGTTTGCGCCACCCATGCATGATACCACTGTTGTGCCAATTAATAGAATCAATGAGGTCATCGCTAAGCTTTGGGCCACCAAGCAAATACATGTCGATTTCAACAAGTCCCAGCAAGATTATGTCAACCCTACCATCAACCTTGTCGAGCAACTTGAGAAAGAAAATGATGAGTTATCAGCTCAGTAAAAATCATGCCCCAGCAACACAATGGGCCACCACCTCAACAGCGCCAACCCATGACACAACCATAGCCTCAAGAGACATCCACTACCGTCACCAAGCCTCCCACCTTCGACCAATTCTTTATAGTCAAACAAGATGATCAAGCGGACAATGACCCAAGTACAATGGGTGTAGAGCAACAGACTTCCCAAGAAGTAGCTACACAGGAGAAGGGCAAGCCATAGCACTAGCAACAACACATGTCAGCACTAGGAACACATATAAGAAGCCTAAAACTCTAGAGGAATCCATCCTTGAGTTTGAAGCTAAATATCCAAACCTACCAACGCGAGGTAGCGTTGCCCTCCCATGCAAGTTAGCTAACCTCTTGTTCTACGATAACATGCAAGACGTATACATTCCCTTGATCAATGAATTTATCTCTCTCCCTCTGCTCCTCTATCATCTTGATCAATGTCTTTGTTCTTCGTCCCTCTCCTCTCTGTCATCTCTCCCTGCATGTGTTGGTTCTTTTTTGTAATTATTCGCAATGTTGGATAATACAATCACCTTTGCGAACATATCGCGTGCTATAAAACAAGATCTAATGGCAAATTCACACAATAATGACGCTGAGTCACACTCACTCCCCTTCATGGCCCCCATCTTTTCATCTTTCTTCATCTAGATTTCACGTACAAACATGCATAATGACCTTCATTCTCTCTCCTCTATCCTATAGCAACCTACATGATGTTCTCCCATTAAAAAAATTCGATTCTGAACATCTCTTGAAAAATAGGGGCCCTACTATAGTGGATATATCAAGGGGTCATGCCTAGCATGTTCACTTACCCCATGTCGGCACTCTTTATGCCAAGTCATCTGCCACATGGGATCCCTTACTTTCCTATGCTAGAAATGGGGTAACCACCTTCCTATTTTTTCTCAATGAACATTGAATATTTTTTACAAATAGACACTAGGCATGTGTGAAAACACCCTAACATGTTAATCATGTTAATACCAAGGATGAAGGAACTACTTTGCCAATTGATGGTCAAACGGTCACTTGGCAATTAAAGCTTTTCTCTGGTTGTACTATTTTTGTCAGTATTGAAATGGGTAGATTTGTTGATTGCCACCGGAAAGGTGCAGGCTCGAATCTCGAACACTGTGTAGTGACATCTAAGGAGCTTGGCTCCTTAAATGGCATTGCCAAGTTGTATATGTTATATATAACGACCACTAGTTGCTTAACATGTATGCAAACAAAAAATATTGAAATGGGCCCTTGTGTGTATGGGCAGCATCTTTTATTCTGATATTTGGAAATTCGGTCATAAAGCTTCAAACCAATAGGGACGTATTAGCAGCTAGAAAGCTCATAGCTCAAAGCCTCAAAGGTACAGTAAGCTTGGAAGAAAAAATTCCATTCTGATCATGATTTTGCTAATTTCCAGGGTAGATGATTGTATTAATGCCATAGTTGACACTGATCTTAGGATCAATCAATATCCTTTCTTCTGTGTGGCTAAAAGTTTTGTAAGAATTTTATAACTGCTTGGACTAGCATCTGCTAGTCTAAACTCTTCATTTGAAGATACTGACTGGTCGTGGGCCAGATTAAGAAATCAACACTTCGCTTCACAAAATGAGATGACGTATTTGATTCACCTTTTTGGGTGGCTTAGTCTACATATAGGAACCATACATGAGGTGCAAAAAATAGCAGTTTACTAAGGTATGCAGCGGTATCAATACAGTAGCTTGGCGTCTACAGGTCACACATTTAAGCAGGATTTTGGAGGCCTTAATGTATTGCAAAATATTGGATAGTCTGCAAGAGAATTAACATGCCAATGGAAATTGATCACAGCCTCAAACTCCGGATAGCAACTTTATGTATGTAGATTGTATGAATGCAAGAAGCTTTTCCAGGATTCAATATTGCTGCAATAGCTTGGCAGTGACTCAATCACACCAGATGGAAGCTTTTTCAGAAGTGATAGACTGCATGGACATTTGCTAGCAAAAGATCCACCATGTCAGTCATTACAAAGTAGCTAGAGCAGAGTTTGCTTAAAGTCAAACTTTCAGGCACAAATCTTCTACTATCTGCAAGAACATGATAGCTAGAGTCATAAAATTATCATGGTGATTAGTCCTGATCCATGGAAACATTGAGGAGTTGTATGATGATTCACAGAATGGAAGTATTATACAAAATTGAAGAATATTTCAAGACAGGCTCCCCTTTCAGCAATTTATGCATCCAACAGAGAGAACCATGGTTCAATATTATACATGAAGATCATACTTATTGGACGGACAATTGAATACTTCTAGCCTGCACGTTTCTTTTGAAATCTCAACACAACTACAAGCATTGTAATACCAGCTGCTAGTTTCCAAAACCATCTCTTTTTTTTCCTCACTTCGGACTCTAGATTGGGGTTCTCAAAATGGTCAACCTCTTGCAATTCTGCAACTGGACTTTTGCACGCGACAAAATCACTTGCATAATCATCATTCAAAGCTCCCAAGTCTGTTGGTACATCTGCTGATTGACTAGCCAACGTGTCATTGCTTTCAGTGTTGTTGCAGACTGTATGGCAGGACTCATTGACTGGGGTCTTTTCAGAAGTCTTCACAAGACATTTTTTTGATATGAATGTTTGCCTCAAAGTTTGGTTATCCACCTTAGAATTCGACTCATCTAAGTTGTTGTGCAAGTCCTTCAGTGACGAAGAGTGCTCTAGATTATTGCATGAGATTTTCAACCCAGCAGGATAATGCCCACATACTGAGCAGCACATTTGCTTCATCATTGTCATCTGATAGCCACAAGCAACACAAGGATTTGAACCCCACCTAACCATTCCAGGCGGTGCACGGTCTTTGAATATCCTTTGAAAAACTAAATAGTAGGCTAAATGCTCAGGATCTCTAATCTTAACACGATCTTCCCGGAAAATACGACTGGCTTCTACTTTGAATTGTGCCCAAGATACTTGCCCAGAAAAATACTGTGAAAGAACGTATGTCCCAGAGCCAACCTGTTGAGAAGGGTGCAACATTTGTGGAAGGAGTTTAAATGGCTACTTCAAAAATAGTGATCTCCAATGGCAAAAATGTGATATTCGTGTGGAGAATAAAAAATCTGTTGGGATGAGATGCCATCTCTCGCACATTTCTTTTATAAAGATTGGTGTTTGTAGTCAATTGTTTATGGAAAACTATGAGGCATGCCATTTGTTAAAGACAAATTCACCTAGAATTCCAGTTAGAAATCAAAGGTATACCTCAATTGCATCTTTTGAACGTCTTGCAGATATAACTTCAGAAAAGGCATGTCTCAGAAAGAATTTATCATGCACTTTTCCATCCTTAGGACCAATCAGATCTACCTTGCCTAACCCAGCTGCAAATTCAACCACCTTTTGATTAAGATAAGGTTGTAGTACCTGTATAAGATGAAATGACATGGAATCAAAAATTGTTATTGGAATGTTTGTGCAATAGTCAGCGAAAAAGAAATATCCTTCCATTTAAAATCAGGTCTTGCAGATGTTTGGAGGTACTTTATAAGTGCAAACCTCCATGGGGAAAATTATTGAGCTTTGCAGCGACCACAAATCTGTGTCTCCTGTAGATGTTACTAGGGCAACGATTTAACATTAACATGCACATAATTAAGAGCACTCAAAATGCCTAAGCTCTTAACTTACAAGCAATGATGCAAGACCTACCTTAATTCCAACAGCTGTGCCCAGGGAAACACTGGAATATGTCATTGAACTTATTTGCTGATAGCGATAACAGTCAAACTCATCTTCAGTCATGGACTGCATACAGTAATGCCTGTACAAAAAAACGTGGTCATTGGAAATCTTGACTTTGTAAACTAGTTAATAGTAATCTTCCTATTGAAAATTTGCAAAACAGAGAGACTCTCAGGACACTGCGAGTCATGAAAGAAAGCATTTCGGTCTGCGCTGCACCTTACCCTGCAAAA
The DNA here is from genome assembly GCA_029204225.1 of Diphasiastrum complanatum. Classification (NCBI taxonomy): domain Eukaryota; kingdom Viridiplantae; phylum Streptophyta; class Lycopodiopsida; order Lycopodiales; family Lycopodiaceae; genus Diphasiastrum; species Diphasiastrum complanatum. Next base: position 18,590,006 of record CM055093.1, on the reverse strand, counting down.
AGCTCATCTGCACCATCACCTGTGACAACAGAGCTGAACCCTAAGCGCTTAGCCTCCCTTAAAGCGGCTGCTAAAGCTATTGCTTTTTGTATCTGTACCATCAATCATAACAGTTGTCCTCAGAATCATTGATGGACAATACATCAGCTAGTTGCCAAACACCAAACATTTAGGCTACAATTCATCTTCATGCTTTGTAGTATGGTAAAAGTTGAAGCATTTCCTCAAGCCGGGAGATGCGAAACGTAGAGTTGAGGAAGGCGTTTCCAAGTGAAAAAAGTCCCAGAAAATGAGTTTTACCTTATCTATGATCATAAGAATGACGTAGCAAATCAAATTTCCACTAAACAAACCATACCTAAACACAATAGAACTCATATCTGAAACATTTGGGGAGCTAGATGATTTTATTTTTACCTCTGAGGGGTTGAATGTTTGTAGAGTTTCAACAACGAAGTCAAGCTGCATTTCCAATAAATCCACCGGATTGCCTTTATCCCCACCACCAACAACAATGTGCTTCATGTCATATTCTTTTGATATTAGTGGAGAGAAGTGTTTGTCTTTTGCATCGGGCCCAGCAAGAACAGTCACTCCTATTCTATAGCTTTTAGGAAAGGCCAATTGTGCAGCTTCAGCCAGGATAGTAGAGCCAAGTCCCCCGCTAAGAAGAAGACAGTCTGCAAATGGCAGTTCTTTCACTGCCTTGAAAATAAGATTTCTCAGAGCCAAAGCTTTCTGACTAAAAACTGATAATTTGGAATTACGCAAACTCAAAGTGCAATCAAAACTTTTCGACATCGCATTTGTGCCATTCTGAACAGCACCCATTGGCTTTTTGTTAAGCGACGGGTCTGCTTGAGGATGTTTGGCTCTGCAGCGTTTCCTACCAGAAGTGGCATTGTTATTCTTCACCTCTTCAGACCTTTTATCAAGTTGAACATCGGTACCGACCACTAGCTTATATACAGTTGCGATGTCCACACAATCTGGTACGTCCTTGGCACTGTCGTGCGAATATTTTCCACGCTTGATTGAACCCCTGAGTGCCTCTGAAGATTGGCATTTTGCAGCAGCTTCTGTTGATGCCCACATTTTTGACAGCACTTCTTTTTCAGAGAGGGTCCCAGAACTTGATATGGACGCCCAAGAACTTCTCGCATTGGACGATCTGCCAGCAGAGAAAGGCGATCCCTTAACAGGTGAAGTTTCACAAGATCGTTTGGCGATTGCACCAGCATTATGCATGGTTGGATCTTTAGTATAACAAGCAGAGAAGTCCATTTCCAATGTTGGAGGAACAGCATAGTGTCTCACATTCGTAACTAACTTCGCTCCACTACTTTGATCAACAGCATCTGCAAATCTGCCTTCATGGAGGGAGGGAGAAGCCTGATCGGTCAAAGTGCTGTCCATTGAATGTCCAGAGTACTGTTGACCTGATACCTCGCCGATAACTTTCAAAGCAGATGGATTGGAATCTGCCAGAGAAATTTCAGCTAGTGAATCAAGTATACTTGAACTACTGAAGTCTAAACGTCTACCTGTCTTTGAGCGATTATCAACTAAATCTTTGTTTCTTTTTGAAGAATTCATGCGGAACATCGATGCACTCTTGTTATACCCAACATGCCCTTCTTCACAGCAATCATCCCATCCATTGCCCTTCCTAGAAGAAGCCAAAACACTCGCTTTCTTCTCAGAGGATACCGTTGAATCTGAGTCCGAGTGCATATGAGAAACAAAAGTTACTCGTCCATTTTGAACCTCCTTTTCCATGAGGCAATCCTCCAAAATTCCACGTCTCCCAGCATGCTCACCTTCTAAATCTTCTGCACCTACAGTGCCCTGATTTGATCTGCGTGCCAAACTCTGCAGTCCATTTGAAGGGACAGCATGTTCCACATTATTTCTTACTTCCCACCTTACATAGCCATTTCCATGATAAAGAAATGTCTGCTCATTACGTGATCCATATAAAATCTCCACAACTAGCTCCGCAGAATCCACAACTGTTGTTCCAGGCAAGTTAAAATACCTGAAACCTAACAAATTTAGTCAATGCCTGTCATGTAAATGTATTTGTGAGCACAAAAAATAGCTGAATTTCAGAGATGAAAGCAGACACTCAAAAAGCTGGAAATTTCATTAAGAAATCATGCCACCGCAAGAAGTTGATGTTTTTAGGTTATTATAATGATTACAGCTCATGTCCATATACAAGGGATGAAAATGCAAAAGCTTTTAAACGTCATAAGCGAGTGCCTCAATAGTTGCCAAATGATAAATAACAGACCCAAATGCCCAAATTAGTTTATCCAAATATTAAAAAAATGACAAATGTTGACCATGGTTCTCTAGATGTCCCTCTCAATAATATCTGGCTTGTAACTAAGTTGGACAGGATCAAAAGCATAGTGCACGTCGATCCAAAATGCTACATTCTGGAATCTGGAATGCATATGAAATACACATATCCTAACAGTTTTTAAAGCATTCCATTTTCAAATGTTCTCTAAAGAATATTTTGCCTTTTGAGCGGATAGCTTCAAACTGAGATTGATTGATCAATATGTTCAATGGATCCCTGGACCCAAGTATATCTCTCTAATCCCAAAAAAATTTCTATATTTTTTCCTAGCTCAAGAGCCTCTTGGTCTTTCAAGGAAGCCAGGCTAAGTATTTTGATAGATATCTCACTCTTTATCTTCACATTGTCTATTCAAACAATAATTGCTGAAATTCAACAGCAATCTTTCACCTTCAATATTCTCCTAGCTTTATAGATATTATCGTACATTGGTTGAGCTTCAACAAGGGGTTCCGTGGACACATCAAAGTGGTCTTGACAGAGAACAGTCACAAACCATATTGATATGGGTATGTCATTTATTTTGATTCTTCTAGCTCTACTTCTCAGATGTTATGTTGGATTAGCATCAAGAAGGTGTTACATGATCAAAACAGTCAACATTTTGATGACCTCCACATTCTGGAAAAAACCGTTTGTTTCAAGGCCTTTAATTTTGATGACCTACATTCTGGAGAAATTGTCTGTTTCAGACCTTTGTTTTCATTGTCATATGAGCCCCTGTTAAAGATGCAGATAGATTGCTTATGGTCTCTGCCTTTATAATAATTTCTATCTAGTAGGCATTATGAGTCCAACAATCAAGCTTTTCAGGCCAAGTTTCTTTTTTTTAAGTACCATTACCATACCCTAGTCTGCTGCCTCCTGGCTAGGAACTGACAAGGAATTCCAGCAACTTAGAAGTACATCACTCCAGAAATATGTTGGAATCAAAAAGCATAGCAATGTAGTGCCATAGAGACTTTCGAGGTCTCAAAAAATTTCTTTTGGGTGAAGAACGTTGGAAAGAAATTTAATTATTGTAGAAACCATGAGCTATTTTTCGATTTAAATTTTTACCACCAGAGCAAAATGTAATGGTATATATAGACCTTAAAACTAACCTTAGGACTCTTTTTAATCAACAAAATATCCAGGGCAAAAATTAAGGTCCGGAATGCTGGTTCACCACCACTTAGGTCAAAGGCAATAAAAATGATATTTTCTGCACAACATGAACGCAAAACTGAAAAGGCCAACATTCAAGTTTTGCTGAAATAACTAGGAAAACTATTAATTTTCTTTGAATCTGTTACAAAATACATAATTGCAAGATGACCTTACCGCTCACCATTTACAACGTAGACCCTTTTGGCAATCACAGCTCTAAGCTGCCTCCACTGGTTTGCATTTTGAAGTAATGCTAGCACAGAGCTTGCTCTTTCTATGTTGAGTCCAAGACACACAATGATTATAACATCTGGATCAGCGTGCATAAACTCTGGCCAGGAAATAACGGGACTGTGATGGCCTACATCACCAAACATATTGAAGCCTCCAGCACATGCCACAATCTCGGGGATCCAGTAGCCTGCGCCAATCAGCGGCTCCAGCCACTGCAGGCAAGCAACATTTATACGAGGAACCCCATCTGCCCACTGAGGGCTCCTCTGCATGGCATGCTTCCACCGAGTTTTGAGATTCGCCACCAACTTCTTGCCTTTACCACTGGAGTAGCAAACGTTTGCAACAGACTGTATATTTTGAAAGATGTCTTCAATCTGTAGCATGTATACAAATTGAATTCAACAAAATGACAGTTGAATTGCTCACAACATCCTAAGAGGAAATTTTTAAAATCCTTCACTAATGCAAAATTGCCCGCATATCAAACCGAGCAAACTTGTGCCTGAGGAATAGAGGATGTCTAACAGCAGATTGTAACAAAGAAAAACGGCAAGTATCAGGGATAACCAATCTCAAAACAATTGCTTTGCAAAGCCAAACGGACAGCATGAGTTATCCTCAGGAATAGATGACACCTAGAGCTTCGAGATTGAATTTTCTTGATCAATGTAAAGAACCCTAACTTGACAAACTACCATGATGTTTGTCAATTAGGCATCAATATTTAGCAGAAAGGTGGGCTTAAGTTCCCTTAAAGCCTCCTTGTCATGTCCTTAGAATCCCATCAATGTCGGCATTGTACTTATCAGTTACGAGGCCCAAATCAGAGCTCAAATATCAGGTGGACTTCAGGCCATTTCAAGGACAAATAGCCACTTCTATAAGCTTCCTTTCAAACCTTTACTCAATTCACAGAAAAGTAAAAATGTACGTTGTTGGACTTTCATTCCTCCACATTCAGGAGATCTTACTGATCTAGCTGAAAACTTCAATGTTTCAATAAAATTGCACAGAAAGAATGACTAAGCTCAACCAATGTCCTAGTAGACACCTGCCTCGTCCTAGATCAATACAAACCCAATTCGTTCATTTCCTAGCATGGGCATACAATATTCGCATCACTAACGTTAGCATCTCGAAATGATCGCCTTCTTCACGTAATTTTACCACTATGGAAGGCCAATATGAAAGAGAAACTCAACTGAAAAATTTATAGCAGTGGCTGGTGGGAGGGATCCTTATATCTTCTCCGGAAAAGAAAACGGAGCTATATATAGTTGTTGGATCCTAATCTTATGGAGCATTCTGGAAAGATATCAGTGCCATCACCGTTGGAAGACAAAGAAAAATTTCGAATAGCCCTTGGGCAAAGCGTTTTGAGGTATTGCATGTAAGTAAAATTGAGAATGTGTCCTACCATCAGAGGTTTGAGGGACAAGAGCCGACATCTTTTATCATCTCCAAAAATTAATCTTCCACAAGCTTTCTGAAGCTCATCCAGGCCGCCTCCGCATGCTTCACACCGGTCCTGCGTGATGATCACGTTTGGCTTCAATTCCTTAAGCAGCTTCAAGTTGACCTGGAATGGGGCCAATGCCTTCCGGATAAACCTTTGCTCCTGCCATATCCCAATATTTCACCTTCAATTGCAAATAAGCAGAAAACAACCATCAGCAAATAAAACAAACGACAGTGGGAGTTGAGTTTTCAATACTGACCTTGAAATCAGAGGCCAAGAGTGCTTGATCTTCCGGAGAGATGCAAGAAAGACAAGGCAAAGACAGGATTTCAGGTGGGTAAGTGCATTCATGTGATCTTCCAATTAGCAAATGCTGCAGCTCCAAGGCACACAGAACCTCCGCAGCTGCTCCCTGCAGAGCCACCACCCGGAGCTCCAAATTTTCTTCCATTGCTGCTGTGATTCAACTCTGTGAAGCCCATACAAACAGTCCCATTTTCTCATCAGCAATCTGGAAATTCCGTCCACTGCTGCTGCTCACGAAAGTTCCCATTTCTGAAATCAACTGTTGGAGCTGCAAAACTTTCCCATCAATCACCCAAAACAAATGTTATAGCAGAAAATATGGCGGAGCTCCAGAATTCAATCTGTAGCCGAGCTTTTCGCCATAGCCCGCTCGCTCCTCTCTCGCTTTCTCTCTCTCTCTCTCTCTCTCTCTCTCTCTCTCTCTCTCGCTCTCTCTGGCACAGACACGCGAACACATTGTGGGACTTCAATGTTGAAGGGGACAACATGGCATGGCCGTCATGTTGACCGTTTACACACACTGTAAACTTCAACATTGAAGGGAAAAACATCATATGGCCGTCACACTGACTGTCATTTTGAAAAGAGAGCGTCTAAATTCATACTTGACTGGCCGTAAAATACTGTAGCTGGATACGAAATATCGCGAACGTCAGTTTTGAAGGGCAAGAAATGTTCAAAGACGTCAATTTGAGGTAGACCTTGAAAAGTGCACGCCCTAATTGACACTACTAGCCGACACTACAAGAGTATATAAATAAATAAATTATATGAAGAGATTTTATTTAAAAAAAAGGAAAAAGAATATATGAACAATAACTCAAAGGTGGATGACACTTTAGAGAGAATAGGGCCATCTTATCTTAAATTTTGTGGCCCTTTCCTTGGAAGGAGAGTATTTTGCACAATGGCTAGTAAATGAAGATCGAGAGGCAAGGCCCCCACCCTCATCTAGTCGTAGGGCTCATCACTTCTAAGATCTCTCACCAGGACCTCTCCCACCATGAGGATGCTTTTCCACTGTTGAAAGCTCGCTTATGAGATCTCATCAAGACCCTGCAAAGGACTTGCTAAAAATATGTTGCATTTGTGAAGGGAAAAAAAAATAAATCCATGTGGCACGTTATGGTTGGCCAAGACAAGCTTAATTACAGGCTAATAAGCTATTCAAAATCATCTGTATTTTTCTGGAAATCGGCTCATATTGTACAAATGCTAGCAGAGCTCGTGCCAAAAAAAAAATTGAAAGTTTTTCTAACTTTTAAACCAGCCTATTTGCAAACACTCTACCCTTATCTACACACTTGCCAACATGTCCAAAAAAGTTCTTTCCACTAAGTCCTCTTCCGAGTCTGATGAATCACCCACAGATTGTTAGTTCAGAGGTCTGTGCCTCCTATACACGATATTTTGGTGCTCGCTAGGTTAGAGAAAGTTGTCGAATGGCTTCAACTGACCATCGCCCTCTAGCACACTTTGTCGCTCCCACAAGTAGGTGTGCTATAAACAGTATAGCCCGTTGTCTCCTCATGAATGAAACATAGTACATAATCCATTGCAAAAAGCCTACATAAATTTGATTTTACGTGTCAATTTCTTCCTTTAAGTTTCCACAATGTGCATGCCCTTTATAACCTATGAGCCTATCATATATTTTAGGTTTTACTAAAATGTTTTAGCATAAAATTTAAAAACAATCATTTTGTCTATAGGCTCTAGTACATTGTTTGCTTGGCCCATAATGAATTTTAACGAGGTGCATGCCATCTTAGCCTCTTATTAAACCGTAATGCTAAGTTTTCACTTTTCTTTGTGTTTCGGATGTACCTTCAAAGGCATAATTTGTCTCTGAGTGAAATAAGCACTCATTCTATTCAAAATTGACACATCGATTTAGCAATTTTACGATTCTGTGTAGAATTTTCATCACCAATTCAGGAATTCAATGTTGCATCGATTCTATCAAGAGAAAAAATAAATAAGTTCAGACTTAGCATTACGTAGGGGAAGGCCCTATTCCCCTCGGGCCTTCCGTACAGGTTGGGGCCATGCCCTCGGCTCTCGCCCTCGGGCAAGGGACCTCCCAGCACAAAAGGCCCCCACGTAACAGCCTATAGATTTTTTCACTTTGTATATAGTGGAACCCTTACATGGAATCCTACACCTAAAAACATTATTACAAAATACATGGAGTAATAAATCCCTTACAATTGTAAGGATTTGTTATTATTTTTAGAAAGTCACATAAATATCTTACAATATGTACTATTTTAAAAGGTCGCATAATGTACTCACCACCATTTTTAGAAAATTGGAAAGGACCTTAAATCTCAAGCTTACTATTTCTAGATTAGAAAGTCAAATAAGGGTAGTCATGAGTATTTTTAGAAAATTGTAGGAGCCTGAATCTCAATTTATTATTTTCAAAAACGTGAATTCGGATTTTCTAAGAATAGAAAGTTAAAAAAAAAAAAAACCTTTGATTGTCGCCAAGGAAAACCATTTCTCAAGGCCTTTAACGTTGTTGTCTAATTCTGGGAACGACATGGAATATTCCAAAATATGGCAAGAGGCTTCTACAATAGGCCCAAACACTACCAATTAGGGAGGCACGAAAAGGGTCCAACATTTTTTTGGCGCCGTTGCCGAGGAGACGGTGCTAAACAGTCCTAGGAGTGGATTTTATGTTTGTATTTTTTTGCCATTTTTTTTCTTTTTTGCCAGGTTTATTACACGCCAACTATGTTTTTTTCACTTTTTTGTGATTTTTATTACTCGCGACTTTTCTAGAGGCCGTAGCAGAACCCGATGCAACATCAATCAACTCGGTGAGTAATGTCTATTACTCGTCCACTGTGATTATTACTCGCCGATTGCAAAATCAAGAAATTTTTACAGTATTTTACTCGCCATCAATACAGTGTGATCAAAACCCTCAGATCTAGCATCATGCAGCTCGGCAAGTAATAAGTTATTACTCGCCTACTTTTCATCAGTTAAATTTTCCCGCCATTTTTTAATTTCCTTTCCTTTTCTATTACTCGCCAACTAAGACTCACATTTTTTCCGGTATCATTACTTGTTGTCGATACAGAGCATAGTACAATACTTGATCTATTCCATTGGGAAGAATGAGGGGTATAGATCCAATGCCTTCAATTGGATAGGAGGTGTTGTCAACACCTTGAACCTTGCTTCCATCTTTGATTTTTGTAAGCTTTGTGAAGACGTCTCTATGGTGAGTCATATGGCGTGTAGCTCCGCTATCAATCACCCAATCAATGGAAGAAAAAACAGCAACTTGCAAAGCTGAACTAGTGCTGTTTTCTGCTGAAAAACCAGCAAGTCGAGAAGTGGTAGAAATCTTATTTTGATTAGAAATGAGATTGTTAGTGACAAAAGCAAAATCACCATTGAAAGAATCATTCTCCTTTTGATGTTCTAATGAAATCATGGTTGTATTTGTATCAATACCTTTCTCTTTATCCTTAGTAAGCTTCTTCCTACATTCCTTTATGTGGTGCCCAAACTTTTTACAATAATGGCACTTACCCTTCTTTTTGGATCCTTGATCTTGGCCTTCCTTGGATTTTTGATCCTTGGAAGAAGAAGGCTTACCTTTCCACTTGCCCTTGCCTTTGCCTTTGGTGAAGAAGGCTTGATCTTCTTGTTCACCAAAATTAATCCTTGTTTGTTCTTCTTGGAGAAGTAAGCCAACAAGCTCTTCAAAGGGGATTTGTTGTCCCCTAAGAGATATGCTTAAAGTAGACACAAATGGAAGATAGGAATGAGGAAGTGAATTAAGAGTAATTGAAACAAATTGAGAGTTCTCGACAATTTCGTCAATGCTAAGAAACTCTTCACAAAGATCCTTGATCTTCATTAAGTGATTTGAAAGCGTATCACCCTCTTGCATCTTCAATGTTGAGAGTTGATTACGTAGAAAAAGCACTTTCGCCGTATTTTTCACTTGGAACATCTTGGCAAGTACTTCCCAAGCACTCTTGGAAGCCTTGCATGATCGAATGTGAGGTAGGATTGATCTCGTCACGGATAGCGCTATGACCGAATGTGCTTGTGTATCACGTCGATCCCACTTTTTTTGTTCTTCGGAAGACACCTCCACATGTGTTGAAGAAGTAGCTCTTGACGGTGTAGTAGGTGCCAAACTAGGTGGCCTCTCTTCATCACCACTTACAACTTCAAACAAACCTTTAGCAATAAGGAGGTTTTTGATCATGTAGCACCACAAGGAGAAATTAGTTCTATCCAACCTATCTTCATTGAACAAAGATCCTATAGATTCAGATTCTTTAGCCATTTCTGAAAATTTTACTAATAGTAGATGGGAAAAGCAGATTCCAGGCCAAAATCTACTAAAAAATCAGCAAGATCAAAGTTGAATTAATGAGCACTATAGATTGCAATACACCACATGCAATAGCTCATTCACAAGAAGATATAGGTGGCTGTATTCTGCTGAAATAACATAATACTAACTAATATGCAGGCTTCCAATGAAGCCAAAACCACAATTAGAACTTTTGTGGTAAAATGGTGTGCACTCAATGTTCTACTGGAGCAGATGGTAGGACCTTCTTCCAAGCTCAAAAATAGAAAAATTGCAGCCACTAAAAATGTGTCAAAAACGCATTTGTCTTCAAGGTAGATGGGCGCCCTCCTCCAAGAAGAAAATCTGAAATTTGAAGCATGTAATCTGATTTCAATCACATGAAAACTAGCTAAGCATGGGCGCCCTACTGCTGGCTCCCAAATGAGGAGGTTCCAAGCTTTTCCTTGCAATTTCTTGCACAAAAAACAAGAAGGATCCGAACAGGTCTCTCTCCACAAAAATCAGAAAAGTTCTGACTTTTATGAACCAGAAGAGGAGAAATGTGGCTGCCTATTGGGTGCTCTCCAGCAAGCAATCAATTCTATAAAATGGCTTTGATACCATGTAGGAATCCAGAATCAAGACTATTCATTAACACAAAGTATTCTCAAAGAAAAGAGAGAGATGCTTAGATGACCCTCTTGTAGAAGCTTGTGGACAACCAATATGAATAGTAGATTGCTTAACAAAAGTGTGTCTCATACAAATGAATGGCTACATATAAGTAGTCCAAGTTGGCTATCTACCTTCATGACTGTTGGTTGTCCAATAACGTGACTAATGGCTATCTAGCTACCATAAGTTACATAAAATAATTAAGTACCCCAAATAACAAGTTAGGTACTTAATTCACATGTATAGGCCCCTAGCGGACCCACGAGTCCCTAGAAGTTAGTTTCATACTAACTTGAGCCTAAAATATAAATGACCATGGTTACACAGATCTCGACCTTTGGGGTCATAGTAACCTATGGCTTCTACATCATTTACATTTATTATTCTAACATCTCCCTTGTCTGCTTGAACCTTCATTTTTTTTTTATTTCCCATCCGATATTTCTGTGTTTGGACAGGAGTGATCTGCTCTCTTCTTCAAGATAATATTCTCCATCATGACCGCATCTTGACATATTTATGACAATGAAGTGTAGCACGTGAACTTCTTCATACCAGACTTGATCTCATCAAGTAGTCCGATATAGTAGTACTTCATTATGGTCTCTAGGCTCAGTAGTGTAGGAATTCGGTGGGCCTTCAACGAATACAACTTAACCTTTCTGGTTCAAAGGTTGCACCGTGATGCAACTTAACCTTTTTGGATCAGAGGTTGCACCAAAATTGTGGAGCCTTTTGTCCCTTCCTTGAGCCGCGTTCCTGGATCCCGTCCCCAGACGCCTAGCTGCCCACGAATCCAAGTGCTCCCCCTTACCCGCAAAGGGGCTGGTACCAGGGGACATTCACCACTTATATCCATTTTGAACAAAGTGCCACTTCTACTTATGAGATTTCTTTGAGCGTGGGCTGTGGCTCCACTTTGCCATTCCAACACTCCCCCTCAAAGTGGGGCACAGATCACGTTGCCTGCTCTGATACCATGTAGGAATTTGGTGGGCCTTCAACGGATACAACTTAACCTTTCTGGTTTAGAGGTTGCACCGTGATGCAACTTAACCTTTCTGGTTCAGAGGTTGCACCAAAATCATGGAGCCTTTTGCCCCTTCTGTGAGTCGCGTTTTGGGATCCGGACGCCTAGTCGCCCACGAATCCAAGTGCTCCCCCTTACCGCAAAGCGGCTGGTACCAGGGGACATTAAACACTTGGACATTTACCACTTATATCCACTTTGAACAAAGTCCCACTTCTACTTATGGGATTTCTTTGAGCGTGGGTAAATCATTGTTTTTCACCAAATTGTACTGTTATCTGGTGTATTGCTGAATTGTCTCATCAAGAAACATCTGAAATAAGGTAATCTAACAAATTCGGCAGTCATGGCTGGAATGCAGTGTAGTCTTGAGGTAAGAGATTGCTTCAAGGGTTGCACAATTGTGGTGTCCCACTTTCTTTTTTTTTGTTGAAACGAGAAAAAAAAGGGTAAATAAAAAATTGATCAATATGGATAATAAACATAAAGTGGAGTAACAGATGGATGTAACAGAGAGATCCAAGAGATGGATACCCTAAAATTTAAACAATTCACATATCCACGTGGGACAATATTTGTTGATAGATCCCCTGCTCCAGAGGATCTGTTGGTTTTTTAAAATTAATTCTTTCTTACTTCTGTCTATCAGACGGTGGGTTCTTTTTGAGATTATCTTTCTTGTTTAAAGACCCAGATTAGGCAAAAGGGAACATATTCTCGTTGTAGTATATTTTTGTCCTGCCTGTCAGAGGATAACTCATGGTCGAACAGTTAGAATTAAAGTAGAATCACTGTGTTACTGTACTGTGGGTCCTATCAATGGATAAGGATCAGTTGGCCTCACCACGAGGCAAGTCGATGGGACGTGCGTCCCGCCAACGGCAACTTGGGTCATGCATGGGTTGCTTGAGTGAACAACTATATGTACAATGTAATTTCATTTTGAGAAATACAGTTGCTATGTGAGCTTGTTGTGGAGAGTGTTTTCTGTATGTGTTACTGTGTAGCATGATCTGTGTTCCTGTGCAAAGCAAATTCTAAGTTGGTATCAGATCCGTATAGAGAGTGTACACAATACAACATCGTCGTTGAAGAGAGCTTCGGGAGAACTGTCTTCTGAGAGTTCGGGGTTTACGGCAGGTTGAAGACGGAAAGAGAAGCACTGGTGCATGGTTTCTAGTTTATAGAGGCTTGCCAAGCTCAACAGAGGGATTATTAGCCTGTGCATAGCATCAGACAGGGAAAAATTTGGTGAAAATTTGACAATTTTGAAGCCAGCTGAAAATTGAAATCGGGTTTGGGGTTACGGTTTTTTATACATAACTGGTGATTTCTTCGCTGTTTGTGCACCGTTTTGGATGCCTTAAGGACAGGAAGGAAGCTAATCACATTGTCAACCAGCCATGGAGAGATTATGAGGTTTATGTTAGAGATTTGTCTCCAAACAATTAACCTAGCAAATTTGCGATAAAAGGTGAAAAAAAGCCACTTTGTCAAGTTGAGATAAAATCACCGTTTCTCCATGGAATTTCATGAGTGAACACTCTACAGACTTGGTATCAGAAGGGCGACCCTGTCCAAGCCTCAGATCGTGCTCAAATTGAACCATAGGCGAGTTAAATCAAGCAAAAACGAGCTTGGGGAGGCTCGGCCGTAGACAGGGAGGTCGCGGCGAAGTCTGCGCGCCCAAACCAATCTCCTACATAGTGTTTTGAAGTGAGCCAGTGGTTGGAAGGGCTTCCATCAGTGCACAAAAGTGTGCAGAACCATCGAATTTCGTGGCATCTGGATGGACGATGAAGATTAAATGAGACTGGGCCATTGGATCTTGATAAGCCATTGGATTTATTTAAATCCACATGAACTTCAATGGAAGGGACCTGAAGTGTAATTCACATTGCAACTTCATTAAAAAATTTCAGTTTGAAGTGAGAGTTGGGTCCAAATTCACTGAAGGGTGGAGTTTCTTCAAAGTGAAAAAACAGTTCTAAAGTTCTAAAAGTCCCTATTTTCTAGTCCTTTGCCCGTTTTGACCCAAACGAAAGGCTATAACCTCCAAACGAAGGGCACCCAAACTGTACCTGCAAGTACGATATAGCAAAATAGAGTGATTGCAATGGAGAAAGTGTTCGGAGTGCGCCAGAAGTGATTTCACCATTCCACTAGGCACATTGTTGGGAGTTGACGACTGAGTGCATTTCGGAAGGCGGCGCCGATTTGGCTTTCAAATTGGTGGAAAAGCGGCGAGTGGCCTAGTAAGGGAAAAGGTGAAGGTCATTATTTTCAACTTTTGACATCACTGTTGCCTCGGCATACTGTTTTTAACCTACGGCAGAAGTTTCAAGCAATTTTGCGATGGCAAACATGGGACAGTCCATTTTGAGTGAAAGTAGCAAATTGGACGGGATTTCCAACTATGCAGTGTGGAAATTCAAAATGAAAAACATATTGATGGAGAAAGACGTGTGGGAAGTCATTGCAGGTGATGAGAGAAGGTCACCAAAGTGTTCGACAAAAAGATGAGGAAAGCTTTGACCTTCATTAACTTGTCAGTGAAGGTCCACATCATTACCCACATTTGTGATGCTGTTACACCCAGACAGGCATGGGATGTGATAAAGGAGCAGTTCAAGACGTCAAATCCATCAAGAATCATGTTTCTGAAGTCGAAGCTAAATAGTGCCTGCATGGAGCAAGGAGAGCACATTCAGACGTACATGACCAGAATCAAGACAATGAGGGATGAACTGCATTCTATTGGTGAGCGCATACGTGATGTGGAGTTGGTGCACAATGCATTGTGTGGCATCGCAGAACCCTACCAGATGTTTGTGAGTGGAATATTGATGGATTGTGCATTGCCAACCTTTGACGAACTCACAAAAAACTTGATGCAGGAAGAGCAACGACGAGAAATGGTGAAAGCTACACGTCAAAATACTGACGATCGGGGCACTTGCAACACGCCAAAAACAAGGCAAGGGCAAGGGCAAGAAGAAGTCTAAGCAGCAATTTGCCAAGTCTCAGGAGGATGAGGGATCTTCCAGTAAGACCAAAAAGAAAGACATGTGCTTCCATTGTGGTAAAAAGGGCCATTGGAAGAGTGAATGTCGCAAATTCCTGGCGAAACAAGGCAAGGGAAAACCAAACAAGCACGTAACCTTGTTGATCAGGGTGAGACTGAGGACTCTAGCATCTTCATATCTGCATTGTCATCTAATCAAGATGTTCAAGCATGGTATATTGACTCGGGAGCCACAAGACACATGACAGGTAACAAGAATTGGTTCAATAGCTTGAAAATGTTGGATAATGGAACATCTGTTTCACAAGCAAATGGTGAGGTGTGCAAGATCAAGGGGATAGGTACCGTTTCAATCCAACTACTTGATGGCAAAAGTAGGATGATCAGGGAGGTACTTTACGTACCAGGTTTGAAGAAAAATCTACTTTTTGTTGGAGTCATTACTGATCAAAAGTTGAAAGTAGAATTCGCCCATGATCGTTGCTTTGTGAAGGATGTGAACCAAAAGTTCAAAGTTATTGTGGATGGAGTAAGAGAGCCCAATACAAAATTGTACAGGTTGAATGCTACAATTAAGGGGCAACATGGACTTGTATCATCCATTCCATCGCAAACTGAGTTGTGGCATAAGAGGCTTGGTCACTTGAACTTGGGAAGCCTCAGTTTGATGAGAAGATTGGAGATGGTAACATGATTTCCTACCATAGAAGATCACTTGAAATCGATGTGCGAATCCTGTGTATATGGGAAGAAGCATCGAGAGAAGTTCAATAAAGGGGGTGTTGCAAGAGCAAAGAGCATCATAGACTTAATCCACACAGATTTATGCGGGCCTATGAGGACCATGTCCTTAGGTAAAGCCTTCTATTTCATGACCTTTATTGATGATATGTCACGTAAGACGTGGATCTACTTCTTGAAAAAGAAATCAGATGCATTTGATAACTTCAAGAGCTTCAAAGCATTGGTCGAAAATCAGACAGGTAGGAAGATCAAAGTCCTAAGATCAGATAGTGGAGGTGAGTACAAGTCTAATGACTTCAATGATCTTTGTGATCAATGTGGGATTAAAAGACAATTTACGCAAGCTCATACTCCTGCTCTCAATGGTGTAGTTAAGCGCAAGAATCGTACGATTGTGGAAAGTGCCAGATCTATGCTAGCTGAGATGAAACTACCAAAATATTTTTGGTCAGAAGCATGTAGCATGGCAAAATAGAAGTCCTACCATTGCCATACCAAAGATAACACATGAGGAATCATTCACGAAGAAGAAGCCAAAGGTGAACCACTTGCAAATCTTTGGATATAAGGCCTTTGTACACATTCCTAAGGAAGAAAGACGTAAACTTGATGTGAAAGCTATCAAGTGCATATTCCTAGGATATGATGATCGTGTGAAGGGCTATAGATGTTTTGATCCAGTGGAAAACAAAATCCATATAAGCCGTGATGTTATCTTTGATGAATCCAAGATGTATGAAGACGAGGATGCTGAGAAGATAGACACCTCCAGTGGAAAAAATGGTATAGTGAGAATACCACCTAATGATGATCCATTCATTGACCTTCCGAGTGATGAACTTGAGGATACATCTCAAGGTACTACTACTCAACCTTTGCAAAAACTCAAGACCAAGGTAGAAATGCAATTGGCCTAAATCTGATGTATCATAAACTGAAGCAAGATCAGATTTTAAGACTGCAATATATTGTTCATTACTACCCGTAATGATAATATCATCAACATATAGCAAAATGATGATGATAAACTCAGATGTATCCATGACATAAAGCGTAGATTCACTAGGACTGTTAGAAAACCCACGATCACAAAAGTATGTGTGTATCTTTTGATACCACATCCTTGGGGCTTGTTTTAGTCCACTTCTTGAGAAGACACACTTTGTCTTCTAGACCTGCAACCAAAAAACCAGCAGGTTGTTGAAGGTAAACTTCCTCATTAAGATCACCATTGAGGAAGGTTGTCTTTATGTCAAGTTGGTGCATATGCCAACCATGATGGGCAGCCAAAGCAATGACTATCCTTACGATAGTTATTCATGTGGTAGGTGCAAAAGTTTTCTCATAATCAATGCTTTCCTTTTGCGCCTAACCTTTGGCAACAAGTCTTGCCTTGTGCCTTTCAATAGTACCATCGGACTTGTACTTGATCTTATAAACCCATTTACAGCCAGTTCTATTGCACTATCCCCAATAGATGTAAGAGCAAAATTAGAAAAATTAGCAAATTCTACTGATTTAGATGAGGCACAAGTCTTCCCTTCATACAGGTGGTTCACTTTGTTGTCCTGCAAAGTCTGCAACAACCAATTAGGGACTGGTTTAGGCTGTCCAAAAGCCTTACTTCAATCAACGCTTTGCAGTTCAAAGTGATCTGAACTGTCAACACTTTGTTGTCCAAAGTGCTCTGAAATTGGACTATGCTGTCCAAAGTTTTCAACAGGTCGTTCCTCTTCATAAATCTGCTCCTCTTGATGAATTATGGGTTGTTCGCTTGAAGAACCAGTGGGTTGTCCATTAGAGGATGATGGCAGCCCCTCCTCTTCAATATTAGATGGTGATACCAAATCTGGAAACACTTCAACATAGTCATCTTGGGGGATGCCCCCTTTCATGACATGAATGGGCGCAAGATCATAGAAGTTCTTCTCATCAAAATGAACATCACGACTCACTATGATTTTGTTAGTATCCATATTAAACAATCTATAGCCTTTACTTTGTTGCGGTGTGTAAGGTTCAGTCATTTGATGTAAAATGCCTTTGCTTTGAAGAAACGTGTCGAACGTACTTTTAATGTATTCCCCTCCTCGGTCGGTACGTAGTATCTTCAAAGTATGCCCAAATTGATTTTCTATCATAGTTAGTATGCATCCTTCACATACATGCCTTCGGGATGCTCCATATTTGGAATGCATTCCACCATGTTGAATTTCTTCAACATATTCAAACTTCCAAAATTGAGGTGCCCGTACCTCGCATGCCATAGTTTAGCCAACTCCAATGCATGTGAATTAGTAGCAACAAGACCAAAGGATGTCAAAGCTTTAGGTTCATAAATATCCAACAAAATCAAACCTCCTCGCAATGTTCTCGAAGCAACAATTAAAAGTGATCTCTTTGGGTCTTTTATAAGACATTTGTCCTCTTTAAATTCTATAATCAATCCTTGATTCATGATTGTAGAGACCGAAATGAGATTTCTTAGGAACATAAGGTACATTTCGAATGTACTTTTCTTGGCAAACCGACAAGTAAAAATCTATTTTCTCTCCATTACTCGTCGACAGTCATTTTTCGCCATTTCTCGTCGACAACCATTTTTCGCGCATTTCTCACCAATAGCCATTACTCGCCCACTGTCTATTACTCGCCATTACTCGCTTACTTCTAAAAAATAAAAAAAAAATTCGTCTCATCGGCTAATGACACGCCAATCACCTGTTGAGGCCTCGGACCCCACTCTCCCCGGCATCGTAGTTGCCACTGTTCTTTCACATCAGTTTCTACAAGAGGGTCATCTAACCATCTCTCTCTTCTCTTTGAGAATACTTTGTATTAATGAATAGTCTTGATTCTGGATTCCTACAATCTTCCTTTTGGCACAGATAGTGGGTGTAAAACTCCACTAGGTTTAATCCTTTCAGCTTTAGTGACTTGGTATTTCAAACAGTGCATCACGTAATGGTAAACATCTATTTTAAGCTTAGTCCACCAGAAGTTACGTAAGGTCAACTCATAGGTCTTATCCACACCAGGATGACCTGCACTAGGGCAATCATGACACAAATGGACAGTCTTCCTACGCAGCTCCTCACAAGTTGGAATGAGAAGTTTGCCATTTATCCTGATCATACCATCTTCTATGGTATATTTAAAGTAAGTGTGAGTCAAGAGACCATAACTCTCATCCTGAGATTCTACTTGCGCAAAATTTGTCTCCCTCACAATTCCTTGACAATGAGGATCCTCCTGTTGAGCATGCTTAATCTCAACAATCAGGTCATTTTCAATGACCACAAAAGACATCTGATACAATATTCGAGATAATGCATCAGCCACACGATTTTTGGCACCCTTCTTGTACCGAATCTCCATGTGAAATTCTTGCATCAACTCAGCCCACCTAGCTTGCCACCCTCTTAGGTCTGGCTGGTTGTAGAAATATTTCAAAGTGTTATGGTTGGTGTACACATAGAATTCCGCACCATACAAATAATGCCTCCATGTCTTCAAAGCGTGGATAATGGCATACAACTGTTTCTCATTAGTTGGATAGTTCTTCTATGCAGGCTTGAGCTTCTTGCTTTCAAAGGCCACAGGCCTACCCTCTTGCATCAGAACTGCCCCAACGATGATGTCAGTTGCATCCGTTTCTACGACAAATGGTTTTTGAGGGTCAACAATTTTTAAAGTGACAAAGTCAGCCACAACTTGTTTCAAAGCATCAAAACTTTGCTGCTAAACTTCCGTCCATTCTTTCCATTTATTTTTCTGTAACATATCGGTCAATGGTGCAGCTATGTGTGAATAAACTTCACACCTTTACGATAAAACACAGCCAACCCTAGAAAGCTTCTTAGTGCTGTCAAGTCTGTAGGAACAGGCCAGACAAGAAGAACAACAACTTTCTGAGGATCCGGTTTTATTCCCTCAAAGTTGATAACACAGTTATAAGGTGATTAACATGCATAGCATCACCACAACTGTAAAAAAGTATGTCATCAACAAAATTAACCACAAACTTGCCCATAAACGGTCTAAGCACATCATTCATTAACATCATAAATGTTGCAGGGACATTAGTCAATCCAAAGGGCATAACTAAAAATTCATAATGTCCAAAATGAGTCTGGAAGGCAGTTTTATGCACATCCTCTTCTCGACCTCTCACCTGGTGGTAACCACTCTTAATTTTGCTAAACACTGTAGCACTATGGAGGGCATCCAAAAGATCATCTATACGTGGCATAGGATATCGATGCTTAATAGTAATCTTGTTCAAGCCTCGATAGTCCACACACATTCTCCAAGACCCATCCTTCTCTTTTACCAGAATGATCGGAGAGGCAAAGGGGGAGAAGCTAGGTCTTACTTGCCCCTTGGCAAGATAGTCCTCAATCATGCTTCTGACCTCTTCCTCCTCTTTCAGACTCATTCTATAAGGTGGTCTATTAATAGGAGATGATTCAGGAATTAACTTGATTCTATGCTCCACATTTTTCTTAGGGGGTAAAATAGATGGAAGTTCGTTCGTGAACACATCTAGAAACTCCTCCCTAATTTGGCGATTTAGGTTCTTAGTAAGGTTAGTTTGTTCTTGGCATACATCAGACTCATTAGCAGAAACAGACATATCATACAAGAAACAAACATACATGCACTTACACAGAACGTTACGCAGCTGCATCGTCGTGATCAAAGTACCTGGAGGCATATTAGGCTCTCCACGCAAGGAGTGAATCCTACCATCGTGCTAGAACTCATACACATGAGTATCCCAAGTGATGTAGGGTTTCTCAGCCACATGCCAACAAATTCCAAGCACCACATCAAAGCGAGCCAAATGGGTAATCTCAAAATCTAACTCCTTAGTGTAGCTTTGAATGGTTAGAGGCATACCCACAACCTTGGCATCCCAAACTTCTGCACTCTTTCCATCAGCCATCTCGACTGTGTACTGGTACAAGGATGGTTGTGTGCTCACTCGTAACCATTTAATCAAAGCAGAGTTGATAACATTATGTGAGGACCCAGTGTCAAATAGAATTAAGACATCTCTACCACACAACTGTCCATGCATAACAATCAAAGAAGTACAAGGAAATTAATACATGTATTGTGCCGCTCTTGATAGGTGTGGCAAAGGAACTGAATCCAACTTTAGAATCACCAACACATTCATTAATCTTGGAACATCAGGAGGTTCTTGTCTCAACACGAGAACACTCCTTCCACCTATGCCACCCCAGACATCCAAAACAAAGATTTTCCTTCTTTGTCTGTTCCACGTCTTGCGACAATAGTGTCGAAAAGCGTTGGCCCCCTTGAACATTGGACGTCCCATACCGTCATTTGCCTTTTGAGGCGCCCGCGCCTTTACTCTTCTTGGCACCCTGAACTTGCTCCTTGGAGGATTGAGCCTTCCACTTCTTGAACTTTCTTTTTTCCCAAGGCTAAAACCCTTTAGTAACAGGTGTCTCAATCCCCTTGGCCTTCTCTTTGATCTTCTCTTCATCATCATCAATACCACACATCTGAAAAGCCTTTTCCCACTTTTGAATCCAATTCTCGACTGCATCGATGTTGCGTACTGCAACTGCTCCTGTGTATTTTGGCGGTTTCAAATCTTTAATTGTGGGCAATTTTCGCATCTTTGATAGTTGTTCGGCTTCTTTCTCAACTGTCACAGGCTCAACGGCTACCATAGCCATTCCACTAACCCTTTCAGGTTCTTGTGGAGATTTAGCCGACTTTAGTTGGTCGAGAATTTGTTGTAAAATCACCTCCATGGCATCCACCTTGGCTGCCACTTCTCAAGATTTCTGTGCTTGCACCTCCTAATGGATCCATATTTGCAATGTTGGAGGCTGTCCACTTGCTTAGAAGTCGAAATTACTGGCAAATATGAGCTTACAACTCTCAAAACCCTTTTTTCCTTGTATATTGGCCCAAAAATCAGACCAAATTTGGAATGCTATAACTTTTTTGTGACTTGGACTTTTCCTAAGCGGTCAATTTGTAGTAGGTCGCCCTCTTGCTGGCTTTTCAATCAACCCTTAACAGTCCGGTTTAGGCTAGGATTGCCTAATCATCAAGCAATTTCTTCTCAGCTGGTTTTGCACCTACGTATGAGAACCAAAATTTGAAAAAAAACACCATAGGTCTCCATTTTCTTTGTGGTAAATTGCATACTATAGCCCTTGAGGCTGCCTAAAAGACTCCCAAAATTTGAGGATGATCCAAGGACCGAGCGAAAAGTTATGAAGAAAAATCCTTTAGCCTGCCAACGCCCACCAGCCACAAGAAAATTCTCAAAATCGCTTGGATTTTGCTGCTGGGGTTGGTTTCTGTGACTAATCTATTGTGCCTTGGCAATAAGAACAGTTTGCAACAGATCCCATAGCCATCTGAGCTCTCAATCAAAAGTTATGAGCAAAAACTTGTCTTTCTCTCTCTAGAACGTGTTTGTTTTTTGCTGTCTCAAGCTTCCAAAACTTCCAAACCTTCGCTCTGATACCAAATGTCAAACTCCCTCTCTGATCTTCTCTTCACCCTTGCTAATTTCCTGCACATACAATTTGTTACTCATAATCTCAATGTTGATGTATCGTCTTCTCCTAAAGCATTGTCTTTTTCTGATGTTAATTTAGAATCAATGCCTGAGGGCAAAATCTTTAAAAGATTTAGGGAGGAATGTAGTGATATATTCCCTGAGTAGTTGCCTGAGGGTCTTCCCCCTCCTAGGGGAGTGGACCATCACATAGACGGTGAGAGCCACATTAGACCCAATAAGTCCCCTTGGGAGCTCCTATTTTGTTAACCGACAAGAAAGACAGTGGTATTCATCTTTGTGTCAATTACAAGAAGCTTAATAAAATGACTATTAAGAACTATTATCCCTTACCTCGGATGGACGACTTAAATGGTGCTAAGTATTTCACCAAATTGGACCTTCGGTCGCAGTACCATCAAATTAGAATTCACGAGGGGGATGTTTTCAAAATTGGTAGGTATGGCCACTATGAATTTTTTAATTTACCCTTTGGTCTAACTAATGCACCGACAACCTTCCAACAAATGATGAACGATATCCTTCGTCCATATCTAGAGAAGTTTCTCGTGGTATTTTTGGATGACATTTTGATTTACAATAAGACTCTTGAGGAGCATGAGACGCATTTTGCGTACGGTCTTAGATATTCTAAGGTAGGCAAAGCTTTATGCTAAGGAGTCTAAGTGTGAGTTCTTTCAAACAAGACTCAAATACTTGGGACATACCATTTTTGATCGAGGTCTTGAGATCGATTACGATAAGGTCCACAACGTTCGTGATTTGCCTACCCTGAAAACCATTAGGGAAGTTAAATCTTTTTTGGGCTTCACAAGTTTTTTTTTCATAAATTCATTAAAGACTATGCTTTAATTGCATTGCCTCTAACGTATCTTCTTAAGGGAGTGAAGAAAGCCAAAAGAAAAACTAAAAAGAGTAATAAGAAGAAAGTCGGAAGGCATTAAAAAATCAGTCCACTTGTTATTTGGACCGATGAACTTAATCAAAGCTTTGAAGATTTGAAGATGTTAGTGTCTACAGCCCCTATCTTACACATAGTGGACCCTAGCAAACCTTTCCTGGTGGAAACTGATGCTAGCGACTATGCGGTGGATGCAGTCCTTTATCAGGATGGTAGACCAGTGGCTTTTGAAAGCAAGAAGTTGGACCCAACTCAAAGTAGATATTTTACTTATGAGAAGGAACGTTTTGCTGTCATCCACGTGTTAAAGATCTGGAGACATTATCTGTACGGATCTAAATTCGTGGTTATGATGGATCACGAGTCTCTTAAGTTTATCTGTGATGCCTCAGACCTTAGGGGTCGTAAGCCCCGCTGGTTGGAACTGATATAGGAGTTTGAATTTGACATTAAGTATCGTCGAGGTACGTCGAATTGTGTCGCTGATGCTTTGAGCCGGATTGGAGAGGTTAATCTGTAAGTTTTTGCTGAGTTCTAATCCGAGTTGTATCTTTCTCTGCGAGACCTTTGTCGGATCGATGAGTTTTTCGGTCATATTTGGCAAGAAGTCCTGGCATGAAGCTCTATTGTGAGAAATAATCTTGGAAAGTAGGATTCCAAGAAGTCTCGCAAAGAGAAGATACTTGATGAGTATTCAATTAGGAACAGTTTAGTTTTTTGTAGAGGAAAGGTTTGTGTGCCAGATATCGCGGACATAAGGGTCCAAATCCTGCATGAGTGCCACGATAGCCCTAGTGCAGGACACCCTGGTATAATGAGGACACTTGACCTTGTTAAGAGAGAATTTTATTGGCAAAAAATGAAAGGTCATGTCAAGGCATATGTTCAAAAGTGTGAACAATGCCAAGTAAACAAAGCAGAAAGACTCAAAGCAGCTGGTCTGTAATATCAGTTGGAAATTTCCAACAAGAAGTCGGAAAGTATGTCCATGAATTTTGTGGTCGGACTTCCCAAGTCTGGGAAGGGTCACGATGCCATTTGGGTAGTAGTTGACATACTTACCAAAATGGCGCAATTTATTCCAACAAAAACTATTGTCAAAGCTTCGGAACTTGCTCAACTCTTTGTTGAAAAGTTGTTCAGGTTGTATGGTTTGTCGGAACGATATTGTTAGTGATCGTGATTCCAAGTTCACTAGGAAGTTCTGGCAGGTCTCTAAAGACTGGAAACTAGTTACCTTAAGTCTTTCGTCTATGGATCACCCAGAAACCGATGGTTAGACCGAACGTGTCAACCGGTCGATGGAAGATATGCTTCGCACATATGTTTCCAAGCGACATTCTGATTGGGAAAAGTATCTCCCAATGGTTGAGTTCGCACACAATAGTATGAAACATTCTGCCACTGGTTTTAGTCCTTTCATGCTCTTGTACGACTTTCAGCCTCATTCCCCTATCTTCGTTGGACTCAAATGTCTCAAGGTTCAAGCTGCAGCTGATTTCTTGCAAGATATGCAGGAAATGTTGCAGGTGGCTAGGGAAAGCATTAGATCAGCTCAGGATCGAGCCCAATTCTATGCTAACCAAAGCCGCTCTCCTCGAGAATTTGAGAACGGTGATTGAGTGTATCTAAGAATCCCAAAGGATTCTAAGACACTTCGAACGGGGAAATGTTCGAAGTTATTTCCACGTTATAGCGGTCCTTTCAAGGTTGTTAACAAATTTGGTAGGACTGCGTATCGACTAGAGCTCCCTGTTGGAACTAAGGTCCATCTTGTATTCCATGTTAGTTGTCTAAAGGAATGACTTGGTGAAAAAAATAACCTAATTCTAAGATATGAGGAAATCAAAGTGCCAAGATCCTTCTAACATTCAATCTCCATATACAAGAAGAAGAAGAAGAAGAAGAGGGAGAGGGTTAGGCGCCCTCAAGGAGAGAGAAAGTAGTAGCAATGCTTCAAAGGAAATGAATTATAAATGAACAATGAGTACATATAAATAGGCCTTCCAAGGGCCTAGACTCTTCCAAACTCTAAGTTCTAGAACCTTCCAAACCCACTACTAATTATAGGGCACTCCCAAAAGTCAAGATAGGGTCCCTTAACATAATTAGACTTTACTTGGACCCATGAGTTACCACTAGACCAAAATTGGGTCCAACTTAACTAAAACTATCTTAACATGGTCTAAATAATAAACCTACCCCATGGTTACACAAGTCTCAACCTTTTGGGTCAAAGTAACCTATGGGAAACTAACATTATCATTTATTATTTCTAACATGCTGTTGGAGGATTTGACTGCCTTTGTACCCCATGAACCAGAAAGGATCATGGATACCCGACGTCTTAATCGTCCAGCACAGAGCCCATCATAACACTACTACGTATTTTATGCATAAGTGTACAAAGTTTCAAACTTGATGTGGGAGCCAACAATCAAGTATGTCAACAGAGCAACAAGCAGGGTTTGAGCTTGCATCAGCATGGCATGAATTTCCCTCTCACCTAACCCATCCTATTGTCCTTGACAAAGGTAACAATCATTTCTTTAAAAGTCAAGGCAGTGGACAAAAGAAATATCTAATCCTAAAGATTCAAATAAGCTTTGAGGGCCTTTACGAGGAGGGTAAAGAAATGCACCACACAAAGGATAAAGAGCCAATGGAAGTGCCTCATTTTTCCATAGGCATGTGCTTTTGTCCTGATATTTGAGATGAGTTGCATACCATGTTCTAATGACTTTAAGGAATGCATGCTAAAGAATCAACTTTGGCTCTTAGGCTCACTTAACATGATTTAAAGAATAAGCCTATTAATGAATCCCATCCCAAGAGTTGGCTATGAGACAAATTCAAATTAGATAAAAGTGTGAAGAGCAGCAAAAGATGAACTTCCCTAAGTAGAAGAGTGTACATGCACCTCTTTTACTATCACATTTATGATGAACTTCCCTAAGTAGAAGAGTGTACATGCACCTCTTTTACTATCACATTTATCTGGTGAAATGTGGAGAAAAATGTGGAGGAACCAAAATCCAGGTCTCAGAACCTAGTTGAGCAAATCCAGGATAGAATGTACTTCCACATGAAATTTAGGGATGGAAGCGATCCCATATGATATGCTCATTCCTTCTAGAAGAGTAAGAAGCACATAAGATTTTGTAATCATGAAAAAATAGTCTACTACATACTAGTCATAAATAGGTAAGACTATATTAAATGAAATTTTGGCAAAAATATGAAACTCTGTTATTGCACATTGGTATATGTTACAACTCTCATAAATCTCCGATTGCATTGAAGGTTGCAAACGCCCCATACCAATGACAACGCACCGTATTCGCCCATCCATAGGGTCACTACCGACCCACCCCCATGCACTGGAGCTATCGACATCCTCATGCCTAGTCAAGCCTACTGCGATAACTGCCGTCCCATACCACCAGCCATCGCCCTTGGCTCTCCCTAGCACACATCCCCTGACCTGGAGATACATCCTGGCTAATGCACGTGTTCTCCATCCACCAACTCCCGGGTAGACTCAGTGAATGGCAAAAGAGAAATCCCACCACTATATAGGCATAGCATAGTGGGTCCCCATCAAGCACGGTCCTGCCGGCGACACGTGACCACCTAGGATGGTGACACGTGGCACCAAAACATGTCGATAACACCAGACCTGCGTCATAGACCTGTGTCATGCCCTTGTGAGGCTATCATTGAAGGGCGTACCGTTATGGTACATAAGATTCCCTCTCCCATAAAAACTTACTTCTATGGGAGAAAACTAGGGAATCTAAGTCTCAAATCGTCTTCCTTCTCCCAGTGTCCTCATCATCTGACTTGTCTTTCCAACGAATCAGATGTTCAGAAATCAAACTTGCCTTTCCAACGAATCAGATGTTCAGAAATCAAACCATTTCTCAGGTGACTCCATTCATTGGCTACCATTATCATGAGGGATGGTTGAAGAGCTATTTGGGAGAACCTGGGTGGGTGATTAGTGACTCAAGTTCCATGAGTTTTCCCAAGACTGCTGAGATCTAGACGCATCTAGAACCTTCCGCTGCCAAATTTAGAGAAGCCTTGCTAAATTTAGCTGACAGCTACCTCAACTGGTGGATTCTTCGTGCTTATGAGAAGGCTGAGGGAGAAAGACAGGAGGGTTGATCTTCACATAGAAAATTGTTCTAGAAATTGATGAAGAATCCTTTTTGGTAAAGAGATCAGTAGAACGTGTTGGTGCAGTCTGTGAGTGGTTATGGCAGCTTGTGGAAAAAATTTCCAGGGACTTTGAAGCCCTTCTTTTAAAGGAAACAATTGCAGTCAGGCCGGCTTGATAGGGAACTTTTACCCGTTTATCTTTTTGCGTGCTGTTAAAGTTATGGTTTGGTGGAAAGCATTATCCTTGGCTGTAGCATTCCTGCCACTTCTACCTTAAACCCCGCTCCCCCCCCCTTCTCCAATTGGTGTTGATGCACCCATCGTGGCCCTGACTCAAGGACATACTTGGCACTGCGCACACTTTCCTCAGTTCCAATGTATACTGCCTGATGCTCAATTAATGCGTTCTCATCCCTTCAGTACAGGGGCTATAGTAGTTTGTGCACAAATGATCACAAAACAAAATGAAGCTGGATCTGCTTGTTGTTGCAAAATTGAAAATAAAGTTTTTGTTTTTCATCACCTTTAAAATGATAAGATCTTGGAAGGGACACCAAGCTATGAGAAAAAGTGATCTGGTATCTATACGTGTTTCAGATATAGCTAAATGGATGAACAAGTAAATCAGTTGAAAGAAAGCCTCGTGGAAGTGGAAACAATTGCTGAACAACTATTATTGGCACAGCAACAGGTCAGATACTTCAATTGTATTTACCAACTTTGTTTTTGCTTCCTGCATCATACTTACCTTTTAGTAATGAGTTATTTGTTTTTGATTTCTTTTTTTTCTGAAAACTTTTTGTACAAGGATGCTGGGATTTAGGGTTTAAATGTACCTACAGCCTGGTAAACACTGTATTTTTGGAGAGCTAAATTCCTCTCAGCGTTGATTTCTTTACACATTGCTGCATACTTCTTTGATTTGATATGGCAGTACCATAGATCAGAGATTGAAGCATTATGAAAACCTTATTGCTGCATTCAGTATGTTCTGCAAACTTGGATTTCCCCAAGCTGTTCGTAGAGATGTTTTTATGTTGTTGAAGATGTCTGCTCGTGCTGTTCTTGGAATACATTCAAAAGATGGGGAACTTCAAGCCTGATTACATCCTCTAATGACCTATTTGGTAATTGAGCTGAGCATAGCAGATATTTGGAACAGGGCATGAACCATAGTTTTTGGGTCTTTGATTGAGACATACAGTTCACTTTCATAAACTTAATATAAATTGTGCATTTGGCTCCTAGGTGTAAACAAATTGTTGTTTGTCTGTAATTGTTTTCAGTGATAGGAATTGGATTCCTGGTACCTGCAGTATTGAATTCAAAAATATCTCTCTTCATATTTGATTCATCCTGTTTTCTCATTAGTTAGATACTATTCATGTATACTGTCCTCCATAATGATCCTGTTTTCTCATTAGTTAGATACTATTCATGTATACTGTCGTCCATGTGCATTATGTTCCACGTTCTTGTGTCAATTCACTTATGTTTTCGTACATCGAGCTCTATTGGGGATTTATTTTCAAGCTCTAGTTAGAATGCTTCATGCTGGAAATTTTATGCTTGGGTACAAATTTTTCCTTTGGTAATAATTACAAATTTTCATTTATTTATTGTTGGCCACGTTCCGGAATGGGCAACTATGCCTAGGACACATAGAAAAGCTATGAAGAGATGTTGCTCGATAAGTCTCATGTTTGTAATGGTCTAGTAGAATGCCAAACTATTCCTAAGAAAAATGTTACAAAGCATAGTTACCAGCAAGTGCTTCTATATTGGATTGCAAACTTTCAAACACTTTCGCCACAAACTTTGCCAAGTCATTGCAAAATTTCAGTATTTATCGTGAGAAACTTTTTATGAATTACTGTTTATATTTGTAGTATGACAATATGAATATTGTGCAATAATAATAAATATGTTTCAAATCTTGAAGTGAAATTTATTTTAAAGCTAATCTGTCCTAAAAATACCCTGAAAGTTTCAATCTTGATGTAGGGTAGAACTAGGTTTTCTACCTCAAAAATGTTTGCAAGCTTTTTTTTACTTTTTTTCAAACTTTTAAACTCATTTTCATACCCAAACATTTGACAGTTGCAAACTTTTGCTGGCAACTCTAGTTGCAATGCTGCTAGGTCTTGCATAAAATGTCATTGGTAATATGTAAAAGAATAGTCTCAATTGCAAAGAGTGGTTCTCGCACCATTTTGTAAAAATTGGCTTAAAAATTTGATTGCTTAGACCCAAGAACTACATGTAAGAACACAAAATGAACCTCTGGAAATATAGCACATGGCTGGAAAAATCGATCGTAGTTTGTAGAATGGTAATGCAGCCATTAAATATGCAACATTATTTATCATGCTTCCAAATATGAAAGGGAAAGTACTTATGATCTTGTGCTAAAATAAGGTGTTAACACTAGGAGAGTTCACAAAACATGTAAAAAAGACTACATCAGACGTCTTAGTTCCAGTTGAAGCAACAATGTGGAGTTTCTTTGATGCTACATAATTTACTGTGGCGGTTATCCTAGCTTCTCTGGGGACTATAAGGTTCATACATCCCCTATTGGCAGCAGTCACATCATCCATGAATGTCATAACTTGACACCAAGGCCTATATAGTTCGGAGACTGCATTTTATTTGAGCCAGTTCTGAGTCATACTTATGTAGTTCATGATGTGAGAGGAAGACTTTTAGTTGAGAGATAGACATGATGATGGTGTCTTTCAAATAGTTAAAGCTTCAACATAGCTGGGACGACTACTTAGCAATATGTGATATATCTGAAGGAATCTAGTGCATAGGTAAGGAGGTACATCTTGTTCCCGTTAAGTCATAGTATAAACAAGATGAGACATAGCCACAACAATAGGATGATGAGCTATACGAGTCATGAACGTAGGTGTTTGATACAAAAGGTTTTGGATTAGAATCGTGAGGATTGTATCTAGATGTAGCCTAAGGTCTTACTATTGCTTAAAGGATCATACATGAGCCAGGATGATCAATCATTGACGTATATCTAGAGCAGCCTTAGCCTGTTCTACATGACAATGTTGTGTCAAATTGCGGTTCGATGAAAGAACCACGATTCGAACGTCCGGTTCGAACCATGTAAAAAAAAAAAACTCCTTACCTGCTGCTGTCCGCGCGGATTTCCAGAGAGGCCAGAGTCCGAGAGAGCAAATCAGAGAGAGAGAGAGAGAGAGAGAGAGAGAGAGAGAGAGAGAGAGAGAGAGAGAGAGAGAGAGTTGTGTGTGTGTGTGTGTGTGTGTGTGTGTGTGTGTTTTTGACAATGTGCATTGTGTGTGTGTGTGTGTGTGAATAGATATCAGATTGTTAGAAGAGTGTTTGAGGCAGAGGGAGGTAGAGTTATGTAGGTGTGTGTATGTGTGTATAGATTCTTAAGTTAGAAGAGTGTGCTTGAGAGAGAGGGAGGTAGACTTAGGGGTGTTTGTGTGTGTGTGTGTGTGTGGAGGGAGGGAGAGTTGGCCTTTAGGTGTGTGTGAGTGAGAAATTAGAATTTAGAATTGTTAAGTTAGAATGTTAGATGTTTATTTGGCTTGTTAGAACTTAGCAATAAGTATTGGTAATTAGAAGTTAGGTTAGGTAGTTTATTGAGATAGACATTAGAATCTAGATCATACGAGTTTGAGTGAGCACTTGCCACTTAGTGAGGGGGAGAGAGACTAGAATCTAGATACCATGCCGAGAGACAAGGATCCCTTGTGGGATCATGTGACAATTGCTTCTAATTATGGCACCTTAGGCACTAAGAGGTGGACTTGTAAGTATTGCGGCAAGGACTACACAAGTGGCCCCACTAAAATGAAGGCACACCTATTGCGTCTGTGTGGTTATGAGATCACAGGTTGTACGCGAGCACCTGACTCATTGATGATACCTGCAGCTCCATCTATGGCTACTTCGGAGGCTGGCCCTTCGCCCACAGGTTAGTGAGAGTAATCAGTGATTCGGAATTCCCAAGCTGTTATAAATCCTAAGTTATTGACAATCCCAAGTTGTTGCTAGATGCTAAATAGAAAATATTTGCATTGATGATTGTATTGTAAACTATTACCTGTTAATAGTTATTGTATACGTTGTCATTTTCGTGAAATTTGAATCATTGAACATTTGCTAATTTACTACTAACTAATCATGCACATGGTACATTGGAATATGTAATATGTATGGTGTGACATTAGTGTTTTAAAAAAAAAACCCTAAAACCGATTCGCCGGTTCGAACCTGGAGAAGCCGATTCTTTCCCAATTTAAACTCGATTCAAACACGGTTCGAAAAGGCGATTCGAAAGGTACCATAAAACATTGCTACATGAGGTACATATCGATGTTCATATATGGATAGACACTTTGCATGCATAGTTGAAGTACAACCATTGTCTCATTGGCTTCTTGTTTTAGTTTTGCATTTCATGAAAACTTCGAAAATTATAAAATTTTCTAGAATCGTAAAGTTGCATGCATTGGACTTTACTAACTAACATTTTGCTATGGGGTTCGAAGTATGAAATTTGAGTCTGACAGAAAACAATTTTGGCAATTTCTGTTATGATAATAGCATCATCATTTTCATTATTAGCATAGTTTTGCCATATTGACTTGAAAGCTAGAGTTTTCTTGATTGTTACCTCTGACAGAAAGTGATGCTTTACATAATGATGGCATCATATTTTTTTGGTTTGCTTGGTATGTAGATTTGAGACATGATCATATGCTTTTCAATAGAAACTGAGGACTTCATATGTTTTCATTTTTATGCCAACCTAATGTTCACTATTTTTTAATCTTGTGATTGATGTTTCACTGGTAGTTGCTTAAGGAGAAAAAGTATGAATGTTTTGTGGAGCTGTAAGCTTGAATCTTTATGCTGGATTTGAAAGTTATTGCCACTTATGTTGCAATTTTTCATGGTGGTATTTGAGGCATAAAACTTTTGTATATGATGTATATCTTCATAGTTCATTTGGTGAATGTCAGCAGCTTGTAGAATTGGATAAGTCTCGGAATGCCAATAGAGAGGCTCTGACTACACTGCGCAGACTAGCTCGGACATCAAGAAGTAGTGTTCCTAAAAAAATAACTGAAATAGAAAACGACAAGGAAAAATTTGCCAACTTGAAGTGCTTGACATGTGGCAATTCGGATCAGTCAGCTCCTATGTGGATGATGTTTCCTGGTGCTGATGTGTTTGCGCGACTTCCTTTCCATCAAGCTCACTGTAGCTTGGAGAAGGGTATTCTTTATTGCTTCTAATACAACATTGTTGATTTTTAATTTACATATGTGTGTGTGTGTGTGTGTGTGTGTGAGAGAGAGAGAGAGAGAGAGAGAGAGAGAGAGAGAGAGAGAGAGAGAGAGAGAGAGAGAGAGAGAGAGAGAGAGGAGGTCCTGATTTAGATGACCTTTTTAGCTCAAATGTAAAATTTAAGTTGCTATTTAGGGTATTGTGATAATGTTATTGTATTTGTGTAGATCAAGAAGAGGTGGAGCTTAATGTGAAGCGAACCCAGAGCACAATCAAAGAGAAGATGCTGATGCTTTCAGACAGAGGAGCTATTGCTGATCGAATAGGTCCAAGCCTAGTTAGGTCTATGGTGACACTGAAAGATAGCGGGAACAATCAGCGTTATGTTTGACAATATGAAGGTGTTTAATTCCTTCATACTATTTCCACGAACTAGTCCTCCAACCAATTCCTGTGAAAGATGAGGGTCTCATAAGTCTCCATACTGAATCTGCAAAGCTATGTATAGGCATGTAATTTCAGTGGAGTAGCCAATTCCATCAGTCCTGATTAGTCACGGAAAGCCCTTAGGCGGGCTTCCTGCATGTGGTCACTGGCTGACTGCTTACAGGGCAATCTCCTCTCTCAGGGCAATATACAACTTTGAAATCAGTAGTTGTTTTTGGGTGTCTCCTCAGATAAATCTATTTTTGTTCATTAAAGCTTCCGCGGCGGGGGGGGGGGGGGGGGGTGGATTTAGGGGTTAGTTTTTTGTTGCTTGGCACTGCATTTGTTTTTTTCCTGAGGCATACAGACTGTTTTGTATATTGTACTAAGATTCTGTATCATTCCTATTGTATAATGGGTCTTAACAGAATTTGTACATTTATCTTGCCATCACCAGTCTCCACACGAAGCTAAATCTGGTACAGCAGAAATGATGTGATAAAATGCTGGTTGTTCATGTGTTTTTCTGCAAACCAACACAATGTGATCCTAAGGTTATAAATCAATACTGGCTTTTGCTTGTGAGCATATTCAAAATCAGAGGCTTACCCTATTCAAGATATAGATTTCACTATGCAGAAAAAGTTAATCTTGTCTTATATGTTGCTCATTTTCATAGCCAATGTACAATATGCAAATGGGGGTGGTCGATTGTCCTCAACAACTCAAGTGACATCTAGTGGCTTTTAAAATGAGAGATGATCTACAATGAGAATATGCATATTGAGTGCCCACATTCTTTTCAATGATTTGTAATTTCACAGTGATCACTTTTAGTTAAATTGTTTTCTCATACTGGAGATAGTGGAATAAGTTGTAAGCACTCTTTTAAGTAGAATTTTACAAGAAGTGAGTGTATCCACATAGCAGACATGAATGTGGAAGTGCAACTCCTGTTGCTAGTAAGAATGTGCCATATTTTGACAAGCTTGTGCTTCTAGAATAGAAATTGTGAGAGCTGATTATGAGTGATAGAACACATCTTTCCAAAGCAAAAACATCCCTGGTGCAGTCTTCCAAAGCAAAACATCCCTGGTGTAGTCTTCATTCATTCTCAAAGTCTTATCGGTTATCAATAATCTTACAAAAGGCACAATATATGAAAATCAATATTATGAATCCAATATCATCTATCTGGTTTCAGTTAACATGAAAAACGAATGTGATGCAGCTCACTTATTTATGATGAAAGGTTTGTTTTTTGAGCCCTAATCAATATTAGTATTGATGATTGAGTGAAAGGAGCTTCTTATCATCTTCTTTATACAAAAAAGAGCATCTGCTCTCTTAAACTTCTCTCTTGGATAAGATACAGAGAACTCTTTTCAATATTAGTATTGATGATTGAGTGAAAGGAGCTTCTTATCATCTTCTTTATACAAAAAAGAGCATTTGCTCTCTTAAACTTCTCTCTTGGATAAAATAGAGAGATCTCACATTGTTTACATTTCCTCCATTTATAAATTGGTTTTCGCTCAACTTCGCATCAAGTTATTTGTGTTAGCATGGACCAAAATGAAGGCAACACATGCAATACAAATTTAGACAAAGGAAGATGCAAAAATTTGCAACAATGGCAACGCATTAATGCTGATACCTAATCTTCTCCTAAGACTCGTCCCTCTCTTATTTGACTCACAATGGTTGTGGTATCCTCCCTAGCTTCAATTTGTGGAGTTTGCAAATCGAAAGGTAATGTAAAGTTTTTGAAATCAATGAAACTTTGCTTAGACTATAAAAGATCCCACCATTGCGCATACTCAAATCTATATAGCCTTCATGAGTTCTTGCGTTGGTCATGTAGTACGTCTTGAGAGGCGACTTGGAGAGGCTTTTAGCATGAAAGAAAGTGTTTATAAGATCTGTATAATGTGACTTTGGGAGGGAGATGGAGGAAATGCAATGACATTTGTTTTGGAACTTTGACCTAAAAAAGAGTAACTTTTTTTGATATTTTTTAGGGGTTTTACTTTTAGGCCAAAATCATGGTTTTTTTTTGGGATTCTCTAAATTATATTTAAAAAAAATGTCAAAAAATGAATATTTTTAATAAAGCACTACAAGCTTTTTTTTTGCAAACTTCATAAAACCATCATAATTACATACAATTTTCTAAGAAAATTTCACTAATGCTTCTCAATATAGAAATTCACATATTTTGAATATTTGTTTTCAGCTGATGAGGTGGAAGAGCCGTCCTCTTCATAAAGTCAACTGGCATATCTTCCTCAAAATCTGCATCCAATGTTGATAAGAAATCTTGTAAGTCAACTCGTCATTGTTGCTGACGAGTTGAGGATGATGGTTGTCCCATTAATCCAAGTCGTTCTTTCAATATGGCTATAGTTGACTTTTGTAGATGATTGGTCATTGTTAACTCAAAAATAAAAGCCAAAACATCTACATCCTATATTTTCAAGTCATCAACTCTTGGTTGATTTCGTGGCAATCTACTTGCAACATTTCAAATTTGTACCTTCCCAGAAAAACATTTGTTGAAGTGGTGCGCAACCAATGGACATGTAATACTTTTGTCTGGTTGTTATTTTGAATGAAACCAAACACTTTGGCAATCCAAAATGGATGTCCTTCGTTGTTTTCAGAAGCTAGAAGTGCAACAAGACTTCCAACTTGAATTTCATTCAGATCACCACACCATTTCATTTGTTTTACACTTTGTCTATTTTTTTTTTAGCTCACATAAATTTCACGTTCCTCTTTTCGAACAAGTTGCAAAAAATTGTTATTCCGTGGAAGATTTGAAGGTTCGGAATCTGTAAGACCAATGAAATTCTTCAGTTGATGATGCAAGTTCGAGGTTGAGCAAACTGATTTTTTGAGCAAACTGTTCGGCTCCTTGTTTTTTGTGCAAGAAATTGCAGGGAAAAGCTTGGAACCTCCACTCATTTTGGAGCCAGCAGTAGGGCGCCCATGCTCAACTAGTTTTCATGTGATTGAAATCAGATTACATGCTTCAAATTTCAGATTTTCTTCTTGGAGGAGGGCGCCCATCTACCTTGAAGACAAATGTGTTTTTGACACATTTTTAGTGGCTGAAATTTTTCTGTTTTTGAGCCTGGAAGAAGGTCCTACCATCTGCTCCATTAGCACATTGAGTGTACACCATTTTACCACAAAAGTTGTGGTTTTGGCTTCATTGGAAGCCTGCATATTAGTTAGTATTCTATTTTTTCAGCAGAATACAACCACCTATATCTTCTTGTGAATGAGCTATTGCATGTGGTGTATTGCAATCTATAGTATCCGTGCTTTCACCATTCAGCAGCACATTGCCTCAGTCACGTCCCACCACTTTTTGGCCGATGTGGAGGTGTCTTCCGAAGAACAAAAGAAGTGGGATCGATGTGACACACAAGCACATTCGATCATAGCGCTATCCGTGAAGAGATCAATCCTACCTCACATTCGATCACGCAAGACTTCCAAGAGTGCTTGGGAAGTGCTTGCCAAGATGTTCCAAGTGAAGAATACGGCGAAAGTGCTTTTTCTATGTAATCAACTCTCAACATTGAAGATGCAAGAGGGTGATACGCTTTCAAATCACTTAATAAAGATCAAGGATCTTCGTGAAGAGCTTCTTAGCATTGATGAAATTGTCGAGAACTCTCAATTTGTTTCAATTACTCTTAATTCACTTCTTCATTCCTATCTTCCATTTGTGTCTACTTTTAAGCATATTCTTAGGGGACAACAAATCTCCTTTGAAGAGCTTGTTGGCTTACTTCTCCAAAAAAAGGATTAATTTTGGTGAACAAGAAGATCAAGCCTTCTTCACCAAAGGCAAAGGCAAGGGCAAGTGGAAAGGTAAGTCTTCTTGATAAAAAATCCAAGGAAGGCCAAGATCAAGGATCCAAAAAGAAGGGTAAGTGCCATTTTTGTAAAAAGTTTGGGCACCACATAAAGGAATGTAGGAAGAAGCTTACTAAGGATAAAGAGAAAGGTATTGATACAAATACAGCCATGATTTCATTAGAACATCAAAAGGAGAATGATTCTTTCAATGGTGATTTTGCTTTTGTCACTAACAATCTCATTTCTAATCAAAATAAGATTTCTACCACTTCTCAACTTGCTGGTTTTTCAGCAGAAAACAGCACTACTTCAGCTTTGCAGGTTGCTGTTTTTTCTTCCATTGATTGGGTGATTGATAGCGGAGCTACATGCACCATAGAGACGTCTTCACAAAGCCTATGAAAATCAAAGATGGAAGCAAGGTTCATGGTGTTGACAACACCACCTATCCAATTGAAGGCATTGGATCTATATCCCTCATTCTTCCCAATGGAGAAGAAAAGTACATTCGAAATGTACTTTATGTTCCTAAGATAAGGAAAAATCTCATTTCAGTCTCTACAATCATGAATCAAGGATTGATTGTAGAATTTAATGAAGACAAATGTCTTATAAAAGACCCAAAGAAATCACTTTTTATTGTTGCTTCGGGAACATTGCGAGGAGGTTTTTTTTTGTTGGATATTTATGAACGTAAAGCTTTGACATCTTTTTTTTTGTTGATATCACATTGGAAAGCATTGAAGAGGATCATTCGATATCTTCAAGGAAGTAAAACACTTGGTCTGTTTTATTCTTCTAGTGATGATGCATGTTTGGCTAGTTTTTGTGACTCGGATTGGAGTGGATCAAGACACTAGACGATCTACTAGTGGTCATTGCTTTTTCATTGGAAATTCTGCAGTTTCTTGGTTAAGCAAGAAGCAGTCCACCGTTGCTACATCCTCAAGTGATGCAGATGATACTGAATTTCTATGTGCTTGGATTTGCCATGAAATCTGGGATTCAGTGACAGTGAAATACAGCTCATGTTGTCACACAGAATGGTGGTAGCATTAAACTGAGTGTGATGTAGGTCGTGAAGTAATAACATGATCCATACAGCTTCTTTTGAAGCTTGGCATAATGCGATGTACTCAGTCTCTGTCGAAGAAAGCGCAACTGATTTCTGCTTCCTTGAGTTTCACGAAATCGGTCTCCCTGCCAGATAAAAACAGAACCTGGAGGTAGATTTTCTGGTAGAGACTGTTCCTCCCCAATCTGAGTCGGAGTAGCCTTGCAGGACGAGTGAGTCGATGGCATTTTCATCATAATATAAAATGTGATCTAGACTTCCTTGAATATATCTCATCACTCTCTTCAATGCTTTCCAATGAGAGATCCTAGGATTAGACTTGAATTGACTTAACATGCTAACAGTGTATGCTAAATCTGGTCTAGTACACAACATTACATACATCAGAGATCCGATTAGTGAATGATAAGAGTACTTCGTTGAGTCGAGTACTTCAATATCAGTCTCAGCACAAGAAGATTTAGTCAATACAATACTTGGGATCCATTGGGGTATCAATTGGTTTGCAATCAGACATATGAAACTTTTCTAGAATGCCTTTTAGATATGGCTGGCTAAGATATATCTTCTTCTGAAGTCTATTTCTAGTAATGTGAATTCCTAGCAAAGAATGGACAACTCCTAAATCAGTCATGTCAAATTCCTTTGACAGATTGCTCTTAGTAGTGTGCAGTAGAGAAGTGTCGTTAGACAGAATAAATGCATCATCTACATAAAGAGCTATGTGAACTGAATTGGTGCCTATATGCTTTGAATAAGCGTTACAGTCAGCTAAATTGTTTGCAAATCCCAATTGAATGAGATAAGAGTTGATTCTATCGAACCATGCTCTTGCTGTCTGTTTCAGACCATAGATTGGTTTGTGCAAATTGCACACTTTGTGCTCTTGGCCTTTGACTTTGAATCCTTCCAGTTGGAAGCTGTACAGCTCCTCTTCAACATTGTCATTGAGAAATGTTGTCTTGACATCCATTTGGTGCATTTTGAGGTCTTCCGCAGCTGCTAACGCAATCAAAGCCCTGATTGACTGCATCTTGACGATAGGACTGAAAATTTCTTGATAATCCACTCTTTGGACTTGAGTGAATCCTTTAGCCACCAACCGTGCTTTCCATTTTGCAATGAAACCATTAGAGTTGATCTTCTTCTTGAAGATCCACTTGTTGTCGTAACTCTCTTGTGAGTGGGGAAGTCGACCAACGTCCAGGTCTGATTCGTCAAAAGTGAGTTGTACTGACTTTCCATAG
Source organism: Diphasiastrum complanatum (assembly GCA_029204225.1). Taxonomy (NCBI): domain Eukaryota; kingdom Viridiplantae; phylum Streptophyta; class Lycopodiopsida; order Lycopodiales; family Lycopodiaceae; genus Diphasiastrum; species Diphasiastrum complanatum. Next base: position 18,551,134 of record CM055093.1, on the reverse strand, counting down.
CTTCTTGCCACTTCACAGCATCCTTGGAGTTAGTTGCTTCGGTTAGGCTCTCTGGTTCTTCTGATGAAGTCCAGAATGATTGAGGTGCATACCTCTCAAGAACTATCCGAGTCCGTGAGGATCTGCAGACGTTGGGTTGACCAGAATTCGATGATGCTTCTTCTTGAATTTCTTCAGATCTGCTTGAGCTAGCTTGGTTTGGTCTGATGACAAGTAGCTATAGCTGCAGGTTTTGTAGAAAGAACATCAATGTTGGAAGAATCCATGCTATGTAAAATAGGATGAAATGACATAGCATCATCTATCAATGCCTATTTGAAATCATAATATGCATGTTCTTGAAATATTACATCCCTAGACACAAATACTACATTGGTGGATGGATCATAAACTTTATAAGCTTTATGTTCATCAGGATAGCCAATGAAAATACATTTATTTGTCCTATGATCTAGCTTCTTCCTAAGCTATTTAGGAATGTGAACAAAACATATACAACCAAAGATTTTTAGATGGCTGATACTAGGCTTGTGCCCATGCCAAACTTCATGAGGAGTTTTGTTGTTGACGGCTTTGGTGCTGGATCTATTCTGCACGTAACAGGCTGTGGCAGTAGCTTCTACCCAGAACTTCGCAGGTAGGTGTGCTTGATGTAGCATGGATTTGGCTGAGTTGAGGAGAGTTCGATTCTTCCTTTCTGCAATCCCGTTCTATTGAGGTGAATAGGAAGTGGTGAATTGTCTTCTAATACCATGTTCAGCCATGTAGTCAAACATCTCGTTAGAGATGTATTCGCTGCCACCATCAAATCGGAGTGCCTTCACTTTCCTAGACGTTTGTGTCTCAGCTATGGCCTTGAATCTCTTGAAGCATTCAAAGGCTTCATATTTGTGCTTAATGAACATGGTTGTAGACCATCTAGAATAATCACCTATGAAAGTGATAAAATAGATTGCATCTCCTAATGAAGGAGTTGGCATTGGACCACAAAGATCGCTATGTACAAGATCTAATACAAGCTTTGTTTTGATGGAATGTGATTTGTGCACTTTCATCACTTCTCCTCATGCTTTGTAAGATTTGGTTTCTTATAATAAGCACTCTTGAAGTGTTGTTGGATTCATATATAGCTTTTCAAGAATCCCAAGTTTCCTTGTCAGATGTGCAAGAGGCTACCTCCTTCAAGAGGTCATCACTAACATTCATTTTGATGCAATAAAGTGCTAGTCTTCTTCTTATATCTAACCAATTCTTGTCCTCCAAGAGGCTCATCCTCTTCATCTAGGACATGGTCAAAGAGGTCTTGGATCACTAAGAGTGACTTCGTCCTCACTTTCCATATTGAGTAGTTTTTAGAATTCAACCTCTCACTAGATCCAAGAAGGAATCCACCAATGGTTCCCATCTCTTTAATGACTTGTACTAATGATATACTTGTTGGCTCTCCCTAAGCTCTTTTCCAAAATTTGCCTCACTAGCAAATCAGTTGATGTTCACAAAGACACAAGTGGCAAGATCCCCTTGATCTTGATTCAAAAGAAGAAACAGGAAGGATTCTACAAAACAATGGTCAAAAAAATTGAAATTGATTTGATCCTAGAAATTCACAAAGGTCTCACTTTGTATTGATTACCTCAAATTTGACTTCTAGCCCTTTCTTGGACTTCTAGTCATAGTTCTTACACTCCCTCACAAAGATGAAATGCAGATTAGATGAGACTCTATCAATGACATATCAAATCTTATCAATTTTGGTTATTTTTGGACAAAAACATGACTAAATCTCACTCACACTTCTTGATGTACTTTCAAGACCTGTAAATTTTCTTTAGAGGACCTGATTTCAGCCTAGATTAATTAGCTATCATGACCCTATGTCAAATCTAATCAATGGCTCTCAATCTTGGTAGCTTTTCCTAGGATTAGCACCAAAAATCACATCAAGAACTCACAAATTGGATTTTTAGTGATCAAATGAACGTAGTGCATTAAATGCAGGTTCAGAGATTCCCACGTGTGGAAAGTATAGATTTGGATCCCTACCAAGTTTGGAATCAAATCCCCTCACCAAAATGTAGATTCTAGCTCAGCCTCTCAATACTAGTATTTAGCACCAATATTGCTAAAAATGGATTTGCATTAGATCAATGGCTTATGCTCTTGTACTTGGCTCTGATACCATGTGAAATTACTGTACTTTAGGACCATAAATGGATCTACAAAAGATCCACAAGAGTAATTGGATGCTTGCTTTACAACCTACCAAAAAACTAGACACAAAAAAGTTGATCTAGATTGGCAATTTGATAATCAACAAGCAAGAACAATCACTAAATCCGACTTGGCACGTGTGTATTACAGGTTGTAGTATGGCCTGCAAGCTGATAAACAAGTATGAATTGATTTGGTTTGGATCACAAAAACTCAACGTACAATGTGGAGTAGCTTGAGATTGCCAACTCCAAAAATAATCTATCTCCTCACTATGGGAGCTTGGAATACATAGCAAACGTGACTTCCTTTGTGAAGTTAGGTGGATTTCCAGCATGTAATAAGGAAGTTAACTCACCATTTTTGCCCTAAAATGAAACCCTACCTAGATCCTAGAGTCATGCTTGGTAGGTAGCTAGTTGGTCAATTTTTCACCTTAAACTTAGGTGTAGGTCCTATAATGTAGGGATGACCACCAAATAGACATGGCCAACTCTCTTGACTCGACCTAACCTACATTAGGAGTGGGTTGTCGCGTGGCATTTTGGCCATACATGTGTGGAACCCAATTATAAACAAAATGTACAATATGCTACATGGCTAGATTTGCCAATATAGGCAAATTTTCACAGTCCGTCATTTTGATATTTTTTTTGACGAAATCCTCACTCCCCTAAGATGGTGTTCACCTTAAGCAATCATTGGCCCTTTCCGAAATCCACCCAACTTATATCTTTATGTTTTAGGTGTGAATCTTTCACTCTATTTATAAGTCCTTGGTCTATAAAACATATTGTTGCATCTTATACTCTTAAATTAGGCTTGAGGATTGTGCCTTCAAATGTTTTTGCTTTAGCACATTCTCTCAAATACGTACACATATAAAATCAATACATTCTCTCAAATATGTACACATATAAAAATACTTGTGTAGAGAGAGAGAGAGAGAGAGAGAGAGAGAGAGAGAGAGAGAGAGAGAGAGAGAGAGAGAGAGAGAGAGAGAGAGAGAGAGAGAGAGAGAGAGAGGGAGAGAGAGAGAGAATCCATTTGAAATAGTCGACTCCCTCGATTTTGATGGATCCATTGATATAAAGAATCAACATGTAATTCCTTAAAATCATATGGATGCTTAAATATGTCCAATTCGCTTGGTTCTTTCACTAATATTTGTTCATTTAATTCACTCTTTTCATACTATGGATCCTTGTTTATCTAACTCATCGTCTTTATTATGTACAAGTACTTATTGATTTTGTTGAACCTCGTTGAATATAACAAAATAAAAAATAAGCAATGAACATGCCATATTGTTGATAGCTGAGGTGATTGAACAATGAATCTCTTTTTCATGTTAAGCTAGGAAAAAGCACTAGACAAAATGATATAGAAAGATGCATGATCTCTTTCATTTTATGTGGCATTGTACTTCATTCCACACCTATGTATTGGTTGCAAAACCTTATCGGCATGAAGATTATGAAGAGCATTGCGTCTCAAGCAACAAATTATATAATTACTATTATAGTCAAGTTTAGATTTTATAGCATAGATAAGAAAAAGTTTATAAGACACAATTAGAAGAGCAGATTGTATATGAATGACAAAAAAAGGTAGCAACCACTGCAAGCATTTCAAGTATGATGACTTAACATATACTGAAATCCTTCAGTGAAAGTGAAAATCTATTTCACCATGCAGGGGTTAAAGGTGTTAGAAGTAATTTGGACAAAACTCTTACTGAACCCCTAGTTGCTCTATTATGTGCTTAATTTCAGGCACGAGCAAATACAGTTATGAACGCAACTTTTTATTTGTGGTCAATTTTCATTGGCTTTCTATTGATGCAAGGTATTCTGCACACATCTCTAGAGACACTATTCTTCACATATCACAAACTTCATTGATATTTAAGCATTTTGCAGCATACAAATAACTGATTCAATGGTCTAAAGAATAGCAAAAAATTATATGTTTTGCAAATATACAAAAATGCCGAACTTTACAATCTAGATAGCTAGAGCAAGAATTTATTTTTACTATGTATGAACTGCACCCCTCGGTAAAGAGCTCCAGGATTCTTTCAGGTCGAGACTTCCAAATGCCATTCTTGGGTAGGTTTTCCTCCTATCTATTCTTCTGTCGTCTGATTGCTGTGTAACCATTTGGGAAGAAAGAAAATAAATATCTTTGCAAATATTTTCTTAGAGCAGAATGGTAGCTTCACATGATAGCTTCTCGGAGAATAGAAGTATGAAGCCATCAGTCCATTTTGTGCATCTCCGGTGCAGCTGATAACTCTCTGTTGAGGTTAAATTGACTCTAATAACAGATGCTCTTTATTGTGTGTGCTTTCTAGAATTTGAGGACTTAATACCATAAGTCGTAAAACAGCTGAATCTCAAAATGATCATGCTATGACACTTATCACCTAATGATAAGCTCAAGGAAGTTTTACCTACAAGTGACAGGTCTGATCCAGAAAAAAAACATCTTAGAGAAATTTAAACAGCTGAGCATTTCTATTTCTAAATCACAATGATCATGCTCTACAATCTCACTTTCACTCTGCAAAGCCTCTCTAACTATTGCCAACTTTATGCTGCAGATTAATGCCCCTGGACAATTTTAGTGAATGCTATGATTATAGAAAAGAAAGATTATAACGGTTTCTTGTCAGAGACACTCCAGGTACCTAACTTGTTCAAATAATTTTGGGCTAAATCAATGTAGTGACAGCAATCCGATTTCAAGTATGCACATACACTGTCTTATGAAGCTAGCTGCCAAATGATTAAAAGTTGTTCCACCTAGACAATACTTGACAGCTGAAGAAATTTGCAAGTCAACCTAATTCCTAGTTTCTTACACATCGGAAATGTACACAGGAATATGGAATGACAGAGGCAGGTTCCGCGTTGGCAATGAGCCTTGCTTTTGCCAACTACCCTTTCCTAGTGAAGCCTGGGTCATGCGACACAATAGTTCGCAATGCAGAGGCTAAGATTATAAATCCGGAGACCAGGGGTGTCACTTCTCCACAAGCAGCCTGAAAAAATCTGTATTCGACGATCTCAACTCATGAAAGGTACTCTTTACAGGGCTATAATTGTTGCATCCTAAGAATGATTGACAAACGACTACATGTAAATTGACTACATTCCACGTCTGTATTATCGAGCTATCTGAATGATCATGTGTCAACCTCATTAACAATAGACAAAGATGGATGGTGACGTGGGCTATATTGATGAGGATGATGAATTGATCTTTATTATAGATCGAGTAAAGGAAATTATCAAATACAACAACTATATCAACCAATGAACCTAACAACAAGAACTCCTAAGCTTAACGCATCTTACGTTGTTCCCTGCATTCAAACTTCACAAAAGAAAGACAATTAACCCTGGTGTATCATCTTAAAGCTAACCATTCTCTTGATTGTTTGCTTTGTTGAATGATGCAAAATACTCTATAACATGCTAAAATATGCCATAAGGTGGTGTTTTACGAGAAGCTTCATCACGTTATCTTCATCGACGCAATATCCAATTCACCTGTTGGAAAAATGCAAAAAGATCTGAGGATTAAGCTGTCTGCAAACTAATTCTTTAAAAGCAGAAAAAATCCCTCAAGCAACCAAGAAACAGAATAACGATACTGAAGATTTAGTTTTTAACTCATTAAAAAAAGGTGTTGCGCATTATCTTGGAAGGTCAAAATTCAAAGAACATTACGAAAGTGCACACACGCTGATGCCTTACCGTTATGCGACAATCACTTTTGAAAAATTGTTGAGCATTGAATATGAATATGGATGAACTCCCTGATTAGCCATAAATTCAAGCAGGCAAAATGGATGATAGGCTCATGGCTTCTGTAAGGTCGAAAGTTCGAAAGACTATACCAACCGTCGGATTAAGACTAGTGGTGGAGATGGGCCTTGAAAGGGGAGATTCATTAATTTTGGAAAGAAAGCACTAGGTGAACGGAACTTAAATTGGAAAACAAAAACATAAAAACTGCTTCACTTACCAGAACATGTGAGGTTAAAGCAAGAAGGGAATATGTACAGAGATTCATTAATTGTGGAGAACTTGAATTGGAAAATAAAAACATAAACCGCTTCACTTACCAGAACATGTGAGGTTAAAGCAACAAGTAATCAGCACGTTGATAGGAGCCGAGCTACTGCATGGTCTACCCAGTCTCAATTGACAGCCCAAAGCTCAGAAACCAGAACCCGGAAAGGCATTGAACTATAATGCACCAAAGGGGGCATTTGGGCTAGCTCAGTCAACACATCCCATAGCATGCATCATTCTTAGCGAGTTAGATGGCACCTCCATTGAAAATCAAGGAGTTGCTCTTTCATTGATGTACAACAACTTTGCTACTTTTGTCATTGCAAATTTTTACTCCTCCTTTGCATTATGGCAAATTGTCTTTTTGAGTTCTAGTTGACTATTGATCTAGCAAGAAAACATACCATGATTGGATTCCTACTACCTAGGTTTCTAGCTCATGGATATTATTGTTGAACTTCTCGAGACACAACAGGGACATACAACAATAACTATTGTTGTTAAAAGATCAACACTAGAATCATAGAAGGGACTATTTTTAGTTCTAGGATAGTCTATCGTCCATTAAGACAATTTTGCTCTTCAACTTAAAATGATTTAATTTGAAGAATGTGTTGAATTTCACACGTGTGGGAGTGCCCAAAAGTGTGATTATGATCTCCTAAGACTTGGTGATTGCACAAAAATCAAGCATAGATTGAAATCCAAGGTCTATCTCAAAAATCGAAGGCAAGAGCACTACGAAACATGCATATATCACTCTCCAAAGTACATTCGCATGTGTGGAAACTTGAGATGGAAAAAACTAAGTACAAAATGTCGCGAACGATTCGCGAAATATTCTTGATTCTTCTTCAAGCTCAAAACTGTCAACTATCGCAAACAATTCGCGAAACATGAAGCTTGGATGATGAGATAAACTGTCGCGAACAATTCGCTAACAGAAATTATTCGAGCCTAAAAATAGAGCGTTTATTTGAATATCAACCGTTGTAACGGTTAGATCTACTGTTACAGAAATAAAAGGCCAAAAGACCTGTCCTGTAACAATATAAATACATGTGCACTACTCATTGTAACTAGACTCTCTACTCGCTCAATCAGAGACACAACATCGAGATAAGAGAGCAAGAGATGTATATTGATGATTCAGATTCAGAATTATAAAAATTCATTTTTGATCAAAGTAACTTCTGATTGTCTAAAATTGTCTTAAGTTGTCTCTTAATTTTGCAAGCTAATTCAATCAAGGCAAAAACTGTTCTATTAGTACATAAACCAGAAACAGACCCAACTGCAAACACACTATGTAAACATATATTAGTGAAACAACTCTGTACATGGCAAAATTTTAGCACGGCTATGTCGGCTATTTTTACAACTGGCTAAAAAGTCGCAAAACATCTTTACAGGCCATTTCTAAGGCCACAAACTTTTCTCTAGCACCCATTTCTAAGTGCACCGGCACTTTTTGCTCGGCTTTACATATATCAAATATTTTTTACGGTTCTTGAGAACGTCACAAAACTACTATAACATGTCTAACCACTTTAGGGGTAGGCTGGGACCCTTTTACAGAGGCAACTATATGCCGATTTTTTGCTAATAACCGAGTTTTACATGCCGATTTTTTTACAATATTGCAAAAAGAAATCCCAATATTAGCCCAATTTTCAGTGCGGAAATATGCTTGTCCTTTATGAAGTATGCTTTCACTTCTCCATCATCCTTCAAGGAAAGTTGATTGATCCTCAATAGCTTGTACTCTTGTCTACACTCCACAGAAATGAGAACTCCTTGTAGTGCCTCCAAGCTCCTCCTTGATTGCATAAGATTGAACAAGGTTGTCAAATTCTTCCTTCAACCCATTTAGGATCACTTGCACTAGCTCTCTTGGATTGAGGTAGTCTCCTATGCAAGCAAGTTCTCTATGAATATCTTTGACTCTTTTATCGATTTATCCAACACATCAACAAGCAACCAATCAAATGCCATAGTTTAAAAATTTGTATTAAATGGACCAAAATTTTGTACACGTGAGTAGGTTGGTGAAGTAAATGACTAAGTATGGCTTTCTACTACATACTTATTCTAATCTGACACCAAAAATATCTCCACACTAATTTATTACAATTGGCATCATAGAAAAGATTGGAGTAGGTCACATACATATTGGACCTTTCAGCACACGCGCAAATCAAGCTCTGCTGACTGATGAAAATCAGTCTTTTGGATCGAATTCAAAAAATTTTGATTCCGAGACAATAGTGGGCTAGACCCATATCAATTATCTTACTCCTTGGCCAGCATGCATTTCGTATTCTTTAGATTGTTGTTGAATAGTAGAGTATCATCTACGTAGAGAGTGATGATGATGAAGAAATTCGATACAGACTTAAAGTAGACATTCGAGTCTGCTGAGTTTGGAATGAAACCATTCTCAATAAGAAAACAAGAAATACATTGATTTCTGGAACCAAGCCCTGGGTGACTGTTTTGGCCCATATAATGTCTTGTGAATTTTACATACAAGGTGTTGCTTATGTCTAACTTCATATCCCTCTGGCTGTGACATATAGATTTATTCTTCAATGGTCTCATTGAGGAAAGCGGTGTGGACATCCATTTGATGGACTTCAAGGGATGCTGCAGCTGCAAAGGAAAGTAATAGTTGGATCGAAGCATGTTTGACAATTGGGTTGAAGGTCTCGGATTAATCCAGATTTTGAATCTGGGAATAGCCTTTGGCAACCAGTCTGGCTTTGTATCGATTCAACCTTCCTTTAGCATGATACTTTGCCTTGAATATCCATTCGCATGGAATCAGATTTTTTGCTCAGTGACTGTCCACGTTTGATTCTCTATCAGAGAATCAAATTCTGTGTCCATTGCTGCTTTCCATTGATCAGCATGTAGACATTGCCTCTAAAACTGTGTTTGGTTCTTGCACAAAGTAGCAGACTACATCATCCATAAATCAGGATGGAGGTTCTCTAGATCGGTTCGATCTTCTAGGCTGATCTTCGATACTCTGAGGTGATTCGACCCGTTGAGGTTTTGGCTCATTTTCTGAGTCAGTATCATTTTTTTTATTTTCAATCCTGGAGCTGTTTTCGATACATGGATCAAAAATTTCTTCGATACTTGGATCAAAAATTTCTCGAGCTTTTTCCTTGTTGTTGATAAATTGATCTTCCACAAAAATGACATCTCTACTGGTGTATGTCTTCTGGGTGTTCAAATTGTAGAGCTTGTATGCCTTGTGATCTAGGAAATATCCATTGAAAATCGAATTTTTGCTTGTGTCGTCCAGCTTCTTTCTTAGATCAGCAGAGACTGAGCGTAAGCAATGCAACCAAATACTCTGATATTTTTGAGTGACGGTTTCGATCATGTCCACACCTCATAAGGTGTCTTGTCATTCAGAGCTTGATTGATTTTATAGATAGGTGGTTGTAATAACAACTTATGTCTAGAATTTTTTTAAAGAGAGGCATGGGCTAGCATGCTCTTGGCACTTTCGATGAGTGCCCGATTCTTCCTTTTAGCTACACCATTGGACTGAGGTGAGTAGCTACTTGTGAATTGTTGATGTATTCTGTTGGCCTTGTAGAACTCCTTGAATTACGTGGAGATAAATTCCCCCCCTCCATATGTGCGTAGAGCTTTGATCTTCCTCTAGGTCTGATTTTTAGCATACGTCTTGAACTGCAGGTCGGAACTTGAAAGTATTAAACTGTTCTTCAAAATGATTTTGCTAATTGAAGGCAGATCTTGTACTAAATTCCGATTTAACATGATGAATACTATTGAAATTGAGATGGCCTCATCTGAAATGCCAACACATATCAGTTGATTCAGAAGTGGAAGTGGGAAGAGCTTGACTTTTAGAGGAATAGCAGTGGTTGAGTTTGTAAAGATTGTCACTTCTTCTCCCAAAAGCTAGAACTTTCTCAGATTTGTCAAAAATGGTGCAATCGTTTGTTTCAAATTCGACCCTCCAGCCTGAATTAGTGACTCTGCTAACTGAGAGTAGATTTTTGGTTAGATTTGGAACATGGAGAATGTGGACAATAACTTAACTTCACCCTTTTGAAATTCGACCTTGATTGTTCTTTCACCCGAAATTGAATGTGATGAGTTGTCTCCAAGTTGCACAACTTGAGAGTGGGTGAATGACTGATAATCTTTGAACCAGTCTTGATGGTGAGTCATGTGTTGTGTTGCTCCAGAATCTAGGTATCAGGAATCGATATCCTCTTGTTCTTCGACCTTGATCATAAATGCTACTTCATCTTCCTCTTGTTGTTGGGTTGAAAAACTGGTTGAAGGACTATGTCCTTGTTGTTAGAACCGTTTCTTCTTCTCATTGTTGTATTTTAAAGTTCTGTAGTCCTTGATTGCATGGCCAGTCCTCTTACAGTATCTGTAGAATATTTTCTGCATTGGTTGGAATGATGAAGAGTTTGAATTCGACCCTGAGCCAAAATTCGACCCTGAGCCAAGATTCGACCCTGACCGCATATTGTTCTTTTTGTCAGGATATGCTAACTTTGTAGACCTTTTGGATCTAAACTTCTGATTTTTGGAGTATAGGGCCTGAGGATCCGACCCTGAGCCTGAGGAGGATGCAGATCTTCTGATTTTCTCTTGTAGAAGCATCAAGATTAGTCTTGATAGAGTGAGAAACTCCTGGGTCAAAATTTCCATGACCCAATTTTCATAGGCTTCAAGCAGACTTGATAATAGAGTTATAATAGCATCGGAATCTTCAATGACTGAACCAATTGCAGTTATCTGCTCCATAGGGTTTTTGAAAGTGTTGAGATGACTCGAGACACTTTCTGCTTCAGACATTCTCAGGGCAAAATTTTTTTTCCTCAAATATAATTTGGAGGCGATGTTCCGTGCATCGTTAGCAGTTTGAGAAGCATGTATGTGACTGATTTGGGTGTCCTTGATGTTGAGAGTGATTATGGCAAAAGCCTTGCCATCTTTCAATCTCCATTCGATGATAATGGTTGCATCACCTTCTGGTTTAAGTTTTGTGCCAAAAAACGATGTCCCACAGTTCTTTGGCTAGTAGTATGACCTTCATTTTAAATTTCCGGAGATGGTAGTTATTCCCATTGAGTTTGTCGATCAGGGAAGAACTAGAAGATGGATCCATTTTGGGTTGAGCGAGATCGTTAATAGAAACAACAATTTCGGAATATTGTTGGCTGCATGCTTGCTAGAACAACGTCTTGATAGAAACAAGACTGATAATCTGCAATAATAATGTAGATTATTGAACTGCCCGCTCTGATACCATGTCAAAAATCAGTGGGATTGGTAGCAGAAGCTTGAGCGAGGGTAGTGTAGGATTGGAAGTCCACAGTTAGCAACAGAATATTCAAAATGAATGATTTAGATAAGCACAAATGAACAATACAATAGTGAGATTGAAATTGCACTCTGATTAATATCAGCAATGAGTACAATGGCTTGAAGTGATAGCTTTAGCTTGTTGAACGTGATAACGCTGGCTTAAAACTCTGATTAATTCAGAAGAAGCTTTTTGACGAAGACTAAAACTAACTTAACTACCTATCCACAGTTGATTGATATACTACAAAATATCTTCTACTTGCTAAATATCTAATTAGCATTAAATGCTACATTTATTACAACCACCTTTGAATGTACAAAATAGGTGGACTGTTAACGTAGTGTCATGGATCGGATTTCTAACCGACAGTATCGAAATCTACATTGTATCGAAAAATATACAAAGACTCGAGAAATCATACAGTGACTCAAAAATTACTATGACTCGGAAAATTATGAATTTTTCGAGTCGATCTCGTATCGAGAAATTTTGATTTTGGGTATTGAAAAATTACGGGTATTTTGAGTTGATACGATATCGAAAAATTCTAAAAAATACATCTAGTTTCTGCTATAACAATTCAAGTCATCCTTTTTCTGGCAACACTCCTAGCCTCGCAGTATCAGAGTCTGGCTATTGGCAATTGATCTTGCACCTTGTCGGACGCCATAGGGATATTTGGATCAAAAGCCAACGTAGGTAGGCAATCATCCCATCATGTAGAAACAGACGCCAACTTGGACAAGTCATTTGCGAACAAAGTGGACTTTCTAATGGTTGGATCTGGTGAAGATGTATACTGATAAGCGTAAGCCTGAAGGGCTCTATTGAAACTTGAAACATTTCCAGATCCGTTCATAGCTCAAAACGACCTGCAACCACCATCCACACGTTCCATAACACCTCCTACGATCCTTCTATGTCTTCCTTTACCCACAGTATATCCATCCTCTACACCCCATTCTCATTCCACTCTCATCTCAACCGAACACCTTCACTCTCATCTCAGCCAAGCCCCTTCATTCACATCTCAGCCGAGTCGTTCGTTAAACTCTCAACCGAGTCATTCGTTAACATCTCAGCCACGCCCCTTCGTTACCAGCTCGACCGACGAGCTCCTTAAAAAAAAAAAAAAATTCAAATCTCAACCGGAGGGTCTCCACGCCATCTGGACCAACGCCATCTTTCAAATCTCGACCGACACCACCCTTCGACCAAAGCCATCTTTCAAATCTTGACCGACGCCACTCCTTCAAATCTCAACCAAATTTTTTTGGACACCATCTCAACCGAATTTTTTTGATCACCATCTCGAACGACATTGTGGTCACCATCTCGACCGACGTTTTTGGACACCATCTCAACCGGGCCGAATCAACGCCACAAATCCTAAAATATTCGACTGAGATCTTTGATTGCCATTCCAACCGAACCATCATCTCAACCGAGCCTTAGAGCTCAAAAAAAAAAAAGGCATTTCTATCAAAAAAAGACCCAAAATACAAAACTTATACTAATAGAGAGCCCTTTTGATACTGAGTCTCCCCCTTGAGTTCCCTACTAGCCAAAAAAAAAAAAAAAAAAAACCCTAAAAAATCAAAAACACAAACACCAAAAAACTCATACAAATACAAAAATACACAATAGTACACAATAATGGACCACCATACTGCTCCTGATATACCAGAAGATGATCCACACAAAATAAGGTTTCCTATAACTAAACAAATAAGACGTCATAGGTTCTACCAAATGCAGTCCCAAATACACGAGCCATCCACAAACTCATTCAAGGGACAAGAACTTGATAGAGTCGAGCCTTCACGAGCACAAGCCCATGTTCATGGTGTTGAAACATCACATGCCAGAACACACCTGAATGGAGCTTCCGCCACTCATCCAGCTCATTTTGAGAAAAGAACACCCAAGCTAGATCTACCCAAGTTTGCGATAGTTCGGACCCTCAAAGATTCTTGCAAATCTTTGAGAATGCGTGTGATGTGTATGGCGAAACATCTCCCGACGCTATGGTCCAACTGTTTTCAATGACCATGATTGCTAAAGCACGTGACTGGTTTTTTAACCTTGATCGTGAAGATAAATTGGATTTGTCTAATTTGAAATAGTCCTTTCTCAAACGTTTTAAGCCCTTTCGTTTGATAGAGAGTCCTTTTGTCAAATTGAGTAATATCAAGATGACAAAAGATGAACGCATACAAGACTATATCGAGTGATTTAAGCGCCTCAAAAGTCAAGTACATTAACAGTCTACCAAACAGATGCTCATCATCTGGTTTTTAGTCGGCCTTCCAAAATGGATTAGACGCGAGCTTAGATCCAATGACGAATAGACCAGCAACACAACAAGATCAAATGAGGTATGACAAGAGGTCCAAAAGGGCTCTCTACACATGATAAAGATGAATGTTACCAATGAGCTTCTCAAGGAGGTTGGTAAGAGTACTTCATCTAAGGATGTTTGGGATTCATTGAAGAAGCTTTATGAATCGTCTACTTCTAACATTAGAGAAAATTTGGACTTGGAAAGGGCCCTATAAGGATTGCCACGTAGGATGACAATTTTTTGACAATGTAAAATACTAAAATAAAATGTTTTTCTGCCCGCAGTCCTGCCCACACAATCTTCGATGATTAGCTATTATGTGGGTAGTATAGTCTATGATTGAAAAAAATCATAACTTTTGAACGATAACTCGAATTGAGACGATTATGGTGCCATTAGAAAGCCTCGACAAGAGCTTTTCAATGACATCCAACATGACCTAGTTCCGAGCTACGATGAAGAAGTTATGGCCAGTCAAAGTTTTGGTTGCTTTGACTGGCCATAACTTCTTCACCGTAGCTCGAAACTGGGTCATGTTGATGTCGTTGAAAAGCTCTCGTCGAGGGCTTTCTAATGGCACCATAATCGTCTCAATTCGAGTGGCCGTTCAAAAGTTACACTATTTTTTTGCTGAGTTATATACTATGCTACAAATAAAATGGCTTATTAATGGGCTGCCCCCGATGCAAAATTACATTTCTTTCAGTAAGAAATGAAATTCAATTTGAAGGAGCTAGGTTACGTAGATTTCAATTTGACTGTTTTGATTGAACCATGTGGAAGAAAATTTTGAGAAAAAAAATAAAAGGTATCTTTTTGAAAGGCCCCTGTTGTGCTCAAATTTTCTCTAATGAGTGTTGACTCTAAGGAGGCAAATCTTTTCTTGTTTGCAAAAGAATGAAGAATGTCCAAATACTTTTATTTTGAGAGTAAAAGCATTGAATGATGAGTTGGCTTGCATTGATGAGAGCATTAAGGAAGGAGAGCTTGTTCAAGTTATTCTTAATGGATTGTTGGATGCTCATGCTAGCATTGTTCAGAGTAATGCTATTCAAGTTTGATGGATCTTCAAAAGATCTTGATCAATGAAGAATATAGGCTTCAAGCAAGAGGTGGATCTACATCGACACTTCAAGAGGAGGCTATGTTCACAAAGGACAAATTCAAGGGCAAAAGCAAAAGGAAGTGGTCTAAAGGGCAAGATCAAGTGGATGCTTCTTCAAATGGCAAAAAGAAAAATAGATCAAAGCTCAAGTGCTTCTATTGTGGCATCAAATGACACTTTGCAAGTAAGTGCTACAAGAAGAAGAGAGATCAAAGAGACAAGCAAGGTAATCTTACTCTTGATGAGGATGGTGTGGATGTTCAAGATGCAAATCATGGTGCTTCTGAGATGTCTTCATGTATGCTTGCTAATGATGGAGATCTAGATCCATGGTGGATTGATAGTGGAGCAAATTCACACATGACTTTTCACAAAGAGTACTTCACTTCTTTGCTGGCATATGGAGATGACAAGAGGGTGACCTACATGGCCAATGATGGTGACCTACATGGCCAATGATGGTGAGTGTGAATCAAAGGGATTGGCACAAATCTTATTTCTCTCTCTACAAATAGGAATGTTCATTTGGTGGATGTCTTGTTTATTCCATCTATTACCAAGAATTTGCTTTGTGTGAGTCAATTGCTAAGTAAATGCCTCAAAGTTAAGTTTGATGGAGATGCTTGTATGATCAAAAGGAAAGATGTCTTGATTGGAAAAGGTAAAAGACAAGAGAAGTTGTTCAAACTAGATGCTTGTCTTATTGCTAACGAAGTTGGATGTGTTGCAAGAGAGCAAATACCTATTCAAGAGGTTTGGCATAAAAGGATGGGACACCTCAACTTCAAGTCATTGGAGGTAATGTGTTACATACCTATGTAACTAGCAGTACTTCAGACCCCTATTGGTCCATTTAGTGTTGGGGGCTAAAAAAGACAATTTACCCTTATGCCTTGGATGGAGGTATGGAACCTAGAGAGGTGTTAGAAAGTCATTGGATGACTATTTTTCTAAGGGCCTCAACCTTGAACCATATCACTTTAATGGTCTAGGACCAAAGTATACATGCACAACCTGGGCATTGGGACCTAGTAGGAGGGCACACTTCCAATGGGTCCAATGAGCTCCCAACTCCCACAAGAAAGGCATTCAAAGAGTCATAGGTTATAGCAGGAGTCTCTTGACTTTCCATAAGCCTATGGAGGTTCAATGGGTCCAATGAGTTCCCAACTCCCACAAGAAAGGCATTCAAAGAGTCATAGGTTATGGAAGGAGTCTCTCGACTTTCCATAAGTTATGGAGGTTCTTGGAGGTTCTTTAACTCCCCTAGGCTTCTCTCTCTCTCATTGGATGGGCATGGAACTCCATAGTGCACTGGAGGGGTCCATGGGCCATCTATATTGGAGGGAGGAAAGATTTCTCTTGCTTGCTTTGCTTATGCTCTACTGTTGCTACTAGTGTGTAGAGTACTTTCTTGTGTGTAGTATGCTTAGGGTTTGGATCTTGCTTATGGTATGGGACATAAGTAGGGTTTGGATCTTGAGTATGCTATAGTTTGTTGTGGTATGCTTGTGATTTGTTTATGGTTAGCAAGGGGGTGCTAGATAGGTCTTGCTTGGAGCTTGGATCTAGCTATGGTTGGGTGGTGAATACTTGAGGCCAACTTGTTATCTATCTTTGTGTTTAAGAGTAGGGACACATGTGGAGGAGAGTTGGGGAGCATCTTGGAGCTTGCAGGTTGCTGGGAGGACATTTGGAGGCTCTACCTTGGATTTGGAGGACTCCCTCACCTCTACTTGTAAAAGTGGTATCAGAGCTAGACAAAGGATGGTAACCTTTCTAACCTTCTTCAAGTTCTATTAAGATCAGCACAGTCTGCATTTTTGAACTGTTTCGTCGCACAGATCGCAATTTTTGGTCATGAGAAAAATACATCACTGACTCAAAAACACTTAGAAAATAATTCAAGCCAACTCTCCCGACACTGTCGCATTCTTCGCATTTCAAAAAAAAAAAAAAAAGCGACAGTGTCTCCAAATGCCTTAGAGAATGTTTTTAAGGCCTATCGCATTTTTTCGCCCTTCGGGAAAAAGCGACACTGTCGGGTTTTTCGCTCTTCGAAAAAGTGACACTGTCTCCAAATGCCTTCCGAAAAAATGCGAAGGTGCCCTTGAAAATGCGATACTGCCCTTAAAAAATACGACATTGTCCTTAAAATCGCAAAGGTGTCTTTTAGCAAAATGCGAAGGTCTGCAGCGTGATGTAACGGGCAGAAAGCGACTGATGCACGAGGACAATGACAGGAAACTAGAATCAATTTTGATTAAGCCTAATGCATTTTTTTTGATAAAGCTTTAACTTAAACAGTTCCCTGGATTGTTCACATAAAGAATAAATGAAGGATACAAAAAAAAAAAAAAAAATCAAAAGGGGAGGATCAAAGGAGAGAGATCATGGATACAGAACAAACAGAACCGTAAAAGTTTGAGATAGCTCTAGAGTGAGTTTACAGATTAGCAGTAGCTAGTCATATTACTAGTGAGAGAGAACATCTCTCTTGCACCAACGTGCTGATCCGAGAAACAGACAACTCTCAAGAAAAATATTGTAAATTCAGTTCTGATAATAGAAACGATTTTCGCAATGCTCTGTTCTGTAATGTGTATGATCTGCAATATTGGAATGCATGCTAGCAGTAGATAACTTTTCGTTGTTGCCTTATTCAACATTATCTATTGTTTACAAGTTTAATTTGTACAACAGATTGTCAAAAACGATCTAGGGCTTGGAAGAGACTATAGACCGCAGTCAGTAGTAGTAGCTTTGTGAGTTCCGCACTTGACAATCCAAGCATGGATGATTAACTCCGCATTTTTCACACATAGGTTCGAATGTTGATGGATCCCCTTGATGTGGACATTCGGCTCGGCGATGTCTTCCTTTCCATCCAAAGCATCGTACTATGTGCAGTATACCATCTCCTCTGAGTTGATAAACATACACAGGTTTCACAAAATAAACTGGTAGGCTATTATGGTCTTCTTGTGAGTTTGGTGACATGCAAGATGATATGACCAATACTTCCACTTGGCCACCTTTTGTTGGAAAAATTTTGTGGATTAGATGGATCACTTTGACATTCATCCACTTGGTGAAGTCCTGTTGGGAGTCGAGCGATGCTCCGATACGAATGATGAGAATCGTGAGAAGAAAATTCACGAAACATTCGCGACTCTCTTTCGAGATTCGGATGGAGTTCAGATGCGTTCACTGGGCACTGCCAGCTGAAACACTCCTACAATCCTCTAGAGGATAGTCAGTTACTATTGATCTACATTCATAAAATCAATACAACATTCAACTTCATTTGAACCAAGGTGCAGAATTCAAAGGGAACAAGAAAACTCAGACATATTAAAATAAACAGCATAAGCATTCAACATCCAAGATCAGACACAACCAAAAAAATAATTTATACTGATTTTCTTTGATTTCTTTAGGGCACTGCATGCGAATCCACGCAGTGCGTTGGCATGAGAGAAGCACGGCTCTCTCACGAGTAGTAGTCTCACTTCACTAGCGGACAATTGGATTTTCTGATCCTAGACAAAATTATCTTTTCGCACGCAGGCGAAGCTTCTGTCAGTGTTCGTCTTGATTGCTTACTAGCATGTGCGGTGTTGCGTGAAATGACTCGTCTCCCAGATTTGATCCACCGCCCTCCCCGAGCTTAGACTTCTTCGGTGTCTCTTCTCTCTTAGTTACACTCTGTGTATCCCTTTTTGATATGTGTCAAGTATTATCCAATAAGTACGGTCTCTCTATGTAAACCTAAGATTAGAGTGATTAAGCATCTACAACTAACCAAAGAATTACAAGAGTGGCAGATTAGCCACAACCTTGGAAGTATCTGCTGACGTCATGTCATCAGGTCAGATCTCTATACTTCTGGGTACTTGCGTGATCTCTGGTGGTACTCCTTGGAGCGCGAGGACAGAACAGGTTTCGTTTCCACCGTTGGTTTCGCTTATCTCGTCTGTCTTTCTCTCTTGCTGGACCGCAAAGGAATCTCGTTCGTGGATCCTTCGTGTTTGCGAACCGTTCGTCTTCGTCTCCATTGACTTTCGTGTTCGTGAAACTCTTCGTGTTTCGTATCTTCAGATGTTCAAGTTCGCGAACATCTTCGTCGAGTGAAGGATTGAAAGCTAGCAAGGCTTTGTAATCAGAAACACTTTGTTTCTTCAGAGTCCTTGTCGGCTTGATTTTATTTTTTGCCTTTGAACCACTAGATCTTGTTGTCGAACTTGCTGCTTTGTATTTTGTCTTTGTAAAAAGCACGGATTCTTGATTGGACATTTTGTACTTGGATGATCCTCAAAGCAGTATGTACATTGGTCCTTCTCAAAAAATCTTTTCTTGCAAGCCTGAGTTTTACGACAACTGGAACTTGAAGTACTAGGTTTGTGGTCACTTGTTGCACCTGATCTGCTCACTCTGTTGTACTTCCAGATGATTCGTAGCCTTCCTCCTGCAGAAATCCAGAATCAAGACTATTCATTAACACAAAGTATTCTCAAAGAGAAGAGAGATGGTTAGATGACCCTCTTGTAGAAACTTGTGGACAACCAATATGAACAGTAGATTGCTTAACAAAAGTGTGTCTTATACAAATGAATGGCTACATATAAGTAGTCCAAGATGGCTATCTACCTTCATGACTGTTGGTTGTCCAATAACTTGACTAATGACTATCTAGCTACCATAAGTTACATAAAATAATTAAGTACCCCAAATAACAAGTCAGGTACTTAATTCACATGTATAGGCCCCTAGTGGACCCACGAGTCGCTACAAGTTAGTTTCATACTAACTTGGGCCTAGAATATAAATGACCATGATTACACAGATCTCGACCTTTTGGGTCATAGCTACATCATTTACATTTATTATTCTAACACCCTTCTTAAATGAAAATGACATGTATTCACTAAGTAAGAAAATCAGCATGTTGCTTTAAATTTAAAGCTTCAGAAAGAGCTTTAAATCGAACTCTAGGCAATGCTTTAATGAACACATATGCAATATTATCCTCCGTGGGACAATATTCAAGCGTGATGTCGCCATTATGAAGCTTCTCCCGAACAAAGTGATAGTGGATCTTGATATGCTTTGTTCTTGCATGAAATACTGGATTTCATGCAATGGCAATAGCACTTTGACTATCCGTAAATAGGAGAGTAGCTGAGGGCTGGCCATGCTTCATATCGACAAGTAATTGTCTCAGCCATATACACTCCGTAGTGGCTGAAAACGTTGCATTCGGGAGAAAGTTTTCTCAGGGCAAGTGATCCTTCAATACTGCTCCACAACAGAAATGGTCGCAAACATCTTCACCAAAGTGCTTCCCAGGATCAAGCATGTTGGAAGTATTTCTAGTGTGTGTGGTGGCTAGATCTACTTACGGGTGTAGTATAGGGATGTAGAGATTTGTCCACTTTTTAAGTTTCTACCAAGTTTCTAACAGAAATGCGAAAATAAGAAGTAACGACATAAGCACTAAGGCTTACCCAACTAGTGCTCAAAACGGAAATGAAACTATCTAAGGTGACAAAATACAAACCCTTGCTAAGGCTTACCCAACTAGCAAGGTGATAAATCTAAATTCTACTTAACACCCAAAGGGTAATAAAATGATATTGCGGCTAATATTAAGTAAATAAGCAATAAAGAACATGCCACAATAAACCGATGAAAAGGAGGCAAGAGAGGCCCAAGCACCTTCCCTCAAGCTATACACCTTTCCAAAGGGAACACAAATGACATAGAATGATAATTCTCCAAAATAGAGAGCAAGATAGCTTAATCTCAAAAGTGCTGGTTACAATGCAAATACCTCTCCTATTATGGCAAGGAGGGTCTTCCATAAGTGTCTACTAACTTATGGGACAAATCTGTTTCTAGCCTTTCAAGAGCTTCTAACTTAGGATTTAGAACTTCAAATTTCTTAACTTAGAAAAAGTTAAGATAAAATATTTCTAATCTTAAGTTTCCTAAGTCTAAGTTCTAAATCTAAGTTTAAGTTATTTTATTATTATTTAAGCTTTCACTCATGGACTTACAAAACACATGCCATGGCTTGAAGTTTATTGACAGATACTCATACGTGGTCTTACAAAACACATGCCACAGAGTTTTATTATTATTTTTTATTTTTTCTCTGTGTTAGCACAGTTGCTAACAAAGCACCAGAAGTTCTTCAACATGCTGAACCTGACGAAGATACCAAGGCACCAACCGTGACCTTAAGGGGGACTGTTGGAAATTAAGCCCACAGTTGCCTCCTTGGTGAATGACTAGTTCCTATTTCATGATTCTTCCTGCATGTTCATTGATCATTGATCTAGGGTCAGGTGAAACCAACTTTGGTTATACGTCTGCTCATCTGATACCTGCAGGAATCACAAACTTAGACAACCAATTTATTTGAAGAACGTCTACAACGGGCTTCTTGCTGATATCCAGCAAAGGGCAACCAATCATGTCATAATTTTAAAATTCAGATGTTAAGTTTAATAACTTGAATTCATTGAAGACTTGGCCATCTTCAAAGACTTTCACAAAACTTGCATTTAGAACAAGTCTGTAGAAATACATTACTTTTTCAACAGTCTGCAGAAACACACTATGTTTTCAACAGCTTCGGCTTTTTTGCATTTCTCCAAAATGCGACACTTGCATAGTTCAAAAGTTTAACTAGTGCAGTTCAAAAGTTTAACTGTTTTCAACACCTTCAGCTTTTTCGCATTTTTCCGAAAAATGCGAAGAGAGAAAATTTTTGAAGGTCATCTACTTTCAAGAGTTGAACTGTTTTAGGGCACCTTCGGCTTTTTCGCAAAATCCCGAAAAGAGAAAATACCGAAGGTCATCTATTTTGAACGAGGAACGATCCCACCCACTTCCCAAATTTTGCGAAGTGAGAGAAAACCACTTCACGTAAAATGCGAAGTGAGAGAATTTGTGACGTCTTTGTCCGCGTCAACGATCTTGATTTGTTGACCATATATGTATAGTTGTCACAAAAGCCATATACTTCCAAGTACAACGGCTTACCTAATTAGGTGACAAACATTTAATGTAGTTAATGTGAAGTTTTTAGCACGTGTGAACTTCATGAACCACACACCCTACAGGATCTTACTGAGGTGTTGTGATTGCACAAGATTGATCAAAGGACAGTATGGTTGAAAAATCTAAGGCAAGAGCACAATGGCATACATTTGATGAAAAAATATAACTCTTCACTGTTAGAAATGAATGTCAGAAATAATTCTAAGTGTTCAGTATGGGAAAAAGAGGCTGCTCTCGAGTAGAGAGAGAAAATCAAGCATAGAAAACTCGGGTAGAGAGAGAATGAGTCCAATACACCAAAATCTTAATATTTACAATATGGCAAAACATGCCCAGCTTTCCCTATATGAGAGAAACTCGAATTCCTACAGTGGTACAAATTGTTACATTTTTGTTAGAAAGAGTCTTTTTTTCTTCTCAATGCAACAGGGTTCATACTTGTTGTCTTTCTGTGTATTCTCATTGTATCACGAACTTTTCACCACACAAGATACTCAAAAGAAAATGCATTTACAGTAGGGAATGTGTTAACTTAAATATGAGCACTAGTTCTCAAAGAAGTGGCATCTTGACTAAGTCTTCCTTGTCTAAGTTCAGCTCCAATCTGCTCTGACCAATTTAAGACTACCACAGCATCACCAACTAGTAGATCCAGTGGCTTTGCTTCGTGATAACTAGACAAAGCACCAATCTCATTTCACGAAGGATTTTTACAAAGGATTGAAAAAGAACTTGCATTTCTTTAGCTACCTGTAGGACCATTCATTTTGATCTGTATGGTTGGACTCTTCCACATCAATATTTTAAGTGCGATGATCCAGAACTGTTTAAAACTTTTAAACTGGGAATCACACAAACAAACTTAGTCATCAGATGCAACAGCCATGTCCAATTTTCAATTCATCCTCAAGTCTGGTCTGCAAAGTTACTTTGAAAGGCATAATTCAACAAGTTGTCAGTGACTATTTGATTTTTGTGATAAACAAGCCTCACTTGTCGTGAATGTTGTACATTCTCTCCAAATGTTTCTTGCTGTGAAGTTTTTCGTGCCAGGTCCTGTTGGACCCACTGTTATTCTCAACTTGTTGACAAGAAATGAGTCCTAAATCTATTTTTTCTTTCTATAATTTAATCAAGTCGGTTGTTTGTGACTTCTCAAACTTAATATGCCAAAGACAAAACTCTGCTACTCTGGCCAACATCTGCATAATCCATAGACCTGGAGAAAAGTTAATTCTGTTGCAAGGTAAACTGAACTTTCTTTTACTGTTTATGATACATTAACAATCCGTAATACAATTCATCCTGAAAAAAGAGAGAAGAAACATTTCTTGTAGCAATATCTCTGTGATTTCCCCTCTGACGCCAAGAACAGATGATAGATATATATACTATATACATATAATCTTCCAATTCCTAAAAAAGTGGCTAGGTTATGCAACTATGTAATTTACTAGAGAAGCTACAACATGAATGCAGTTAGAACTGATAGGCCTCATTTGCTGCTCAAATTCTCGCGTTTAGCTAAAAAGCACTATTTTAATGAACTAAAAATCATAGTCTCATTTGTTGCTTACATAATCTCTTGTTAACACTCATTTTTAGCTCGTTCAAGAATAATCTGCTACAAATTAACAGGGATATCCCTGAGTGGGCATTAGAGAACTGGATGCATGCATCCATGTATTGCCATGTTTATTGTTTTGAGTAGCTGTCAAAAGGTTATTGGGGCTATTATGTGCTTTTGAAGTTTCTGCCATTCACAAACTAGAGATAACAATGGCAAGTGCTAAAAACTACAATGGAAAAGAAAATAAGAGCATGCAAGCTGTCAACTCTTACATAAACTTGCTAAAATTCTTCAGTAAACGATCAGAGGCTGATAATACTCTATGAACACCCAAAAGTGTGATTGTTAAAATAAGCAGCTTTGACTTAAAAAATCAAACCAATTACACAGTAGTATAATGCTGTCTTCCTTCGGAGACTGCATTTGAGCAAAACGGGGAAATTACTGATCATCTGTCGACAATTTCCCATTCAGGTGACCATCTTTATCTTGCCACCGATCTTCAAGATCAACACTATCAAGGCCTCGTGTTCCATGACTTTTTCTACTTTTTGAATGTTTGTGTTTGTGTGGCCTTTTCTCAGAGTCATCCTCATGTTCTGAATCTTTACCGGTTTCTGATCTCTTGCTTTCACTCTTGTTCTTAATGCGTGACAATCTATTTCTATGAGTAGATTCAAGGGCATCCATCAGCTGTGAACCTTCAGGCCTCTCAGGCACATCACTGAAGTGTTTTTCCCTGTGCTTCCTATTAGCAAGCAGCTTACTCTTAGGTATCATTACTTCTTTACCATGGTCTGATCTCTCTGAATCTTTTTCAGAACCCTTTCTCTTAGAAGTCTGAGACATACTGTTCTTTTGCTTGTCGCTATCTGGCTGTGACCAATCAGAATCAGAATCCTCAAATTTCTGCTTCTTCCTGTCTATAGATATGTGTCTCTTTCTCTTCTTGTTGTAACTACCATCAGAATCTATACCTGTAGACCCATCTGGTTCATCAACATGGCACTTTCTTTTCCACTTTTTCCTTGTTTCCGACAATCTATAGTTTGGTGTGTCACAATTATCCGCAGGGTATAAACCTTGCAATTTTTCAGAATCGGTCTCACTATGATTCCTAGTGTAACACTGACTGTTTGAAACTTTAAGATGGAAACCTGTAGACTCATCTCGTTCATTATCGCAATAGCTTCTCTTTGGCTCTTTCCTTGTTTCTGGTGATCTAAGCCTATGATTCTGTGCATCATAACTGTCCTCAGAGTATGAAGCATTCAGTTTTTCAGAATCTGTTTCACTATGATGCCTCCTTTCATGCTGACTATTTGAATATCTCGAACATTGACTCCTATGACGATGTTTACCACTGCCACTCTGCAATGTGCCATGATCATCATGTCTGTTACGTGTATTGTATCTCCTGTATCTGCTATCTGAAGCACCGTCTCGTACTGGCTGTTGATTGTATCCATTGTGATGTCTCTTCATATACTCATGCTGGTTATCAGAACTCTTCCTCCTCCTGTCCCTCTGGTGATCTTTCTTCTGCCCAAGCCCATCCCCTGAGTTAGAAGTCTGAGACGCACCAGACTCATAGTCCAACTCCTTTATGTGCCTCTTTTCTTGTTTGCATGGAAACCTTGTTTCCCTTTTGCTCTCGGGATCTGACCAATTAGTATCGGAATCCTCAAATGTCTGCTTCCTCGTGTCTGTAGACACCTGTCTTTTCCTCTGTTTGATGTAACTATTATCAGAATCCATATCCATAGACCACTCTCGTTCATCGTCATGGCATCTTCTCTTCGACTCTTTCCTTGTTTCCGATGATCTAAGCCAATTATTTCGAGTGTCACATCCATCCTCAGAGTATGAACCCTGTGTTTTTTCAGAATCAGTCTCGCTATGATTCCTTTTGTAACGCTGCCTATTCAAATCTCTGGAATGTCGGAGCTCATGATGTTGTTTATTACTGCTGCTCCAGAATCTACTCCTATCATCATGCCTGTTATGAGTATGCAAACTCCTATGTCTATTATTAGAAGTATGGTCTCGTGCTGGCTGTCGATTGTATCCATCATAACGTCTTTTTCTGTACTCATGTCCTTTTCTTTTGTCGTCATGGTTCTGATTGGCTTCTCTGTATCCAAAAAGCTTTTCCATTTTGTCTTGCCAGTACAGTGGTGGAGGAGAATCCCAATCAGCCCAATCATATTCCCCTCCAGGATTGCGAAAGCAATGGAGGAAGTTGCAGGCTGTCCCATGAGAACAAGGCTGAGAGAGTTGCTACATTAGATAGTCGGACCAGACTTGGCTGTGTTTAATAAAAGCTAGAAATGAAAAGAAAAAGAAATGAGATTGAAAAGCATAGTGGACATCTATTTCAAAGTTCTTAGCTAAGAAACTATGAGTTTGTTCATTACTCTGTGATGTGCTTTCATGTACTCTCCACAAATGGCAACTTTCCATCTTGTAACACCAACAAATTCACATAGAATCTGCAAACACACAAAATTGTAATGCATGATTTGAGGGTTATAGGAATCACCTAACACCTTTAGAGGCATCTGCAGCACACCACAACTCTAGAAGAAATCTGAAGTGCAGAAATGGACCATTGGGGATATTTAAAACAAATATATAGAACTTTGAGGCAAGAATAAATAGTGCTATTTGAAAGGTTGGCACAACCTGCTTGCTAGCGAAATATCGACCATTCATGGCATTGAAGGCTGTTACTGCAGCATCTTCTGATCGATAGTGCACATAAACATTTCCACGTAGATGTGCTGAAACGTTTCTACAAACCTGTAAAATCCACGAGTAAAGTGTTGGAACAATATATTCTGAAAGAATATGCATACAAGCACTTTACCAAAAACCTTCTAAGCATTCACCTAATTAATGTCATGATTTTTCTAGTAATAAGCATCAGCTAAGGACATAGAATTGTATTTCCACTCATTAACTACTACTAAGAGTCTGGACCCATACACACACTGTCTTCCAATAAAGCCCCAATTTTCCCATTTATTCGATAGATCAGGGCCATACTCACTTGAGGACGTGCAGCAGATATGAAAGCCTATGTATGCCCATCTGACATACTCTAGTTGTATTCTTTGCATGGTTCTATGTTTCTTTCTTGGAAACCAGCAATTAATTGAAAATTGCCAGCATTTTCATGTGTTCACAACTGGATCTAAGAGCTTCAGCTTACAAAGAACTTTCTGCGAGCTATAACCCGACCTTGAATGTCACAAATATTTTGCAAAACAAGGTAGGCCCTAGAACTGACCCTGATTGGATTTTCTTTTCAACAACCTGTGTTGAAGTAATGTGCTATTCATAATTCAGTACTATTGTTGATTTTGTGTAGGAGAGTCAGCTGTTAGCTCTACTTATTTTTCCTCAAAAAATCGGTGCATTAGAAGAAGGGTGATAACCCTAATCTTGACTAGGAGCTTTTGAGTGCTTATTCAGGTGGAAGCCTTGATAGCAGGATTCCTTCATAAAAGGGTGCTGCAAAGTCATCAACTGTCTCTCTTTTTTGAAGAATGAGCAATTAATGGCAAACGCTGCTAATTTTCCATACTTACAATCATAAGCTATGAATTCGATTATAACTCAGTGTCAAACTAACAAGGAAAAGGCTTTTCACTTGAATTTAGATTGAAGTCAACCCCATCAATCTGGGACCCATGTTTCCTTATCACCTCTTCAATCCAACCTTTCTCCTTTCACTCATTGGTGGATGACTTGCCCCATCATCTTTCGGAAACCCCAACCTCAGCCAAACCTCATAACTGTTTGCTTGCCAATCCTAATTACATTCAACTTATTAACCTTGACCTTACACCAACACCAACATTGAGAACCAACTCCAAAAGCATGTTCAACCGTTGTAGCCCATTGTCAACCTTCCAAAATCTGTAACCTACTGACGGCATTTGTTGAACCTTCTCTTTAGGTCATTTAACTTCTTATAGCATATTATTCAGTGTATTTCAGAGGTATCAACAATAACCAAGTCTTGGTCCACTAATAGTCCAAATACTCAAATGACAGTTGGCAAACTGCGGGTCCCACAACAACCAAGTAATTATATCAATGTTAAGCTTAGGAAGATACCCAACATAAACAAGGAGACACGCAATCTTCAGCTTCATCATGGATAGCCCAAACTCAATGCTACGACATCCAGATTCCTAATCACGTCATCAGCACCCAAGCAGGCCACATCATGCACAACAATATGTCCACATTAAATTTCAGAATCATTGTTTGGTAGGGTGTGGATTCACACACGTATATTACATATTGGGGGGGGGGGAGAGAGAGAGAGAGAGAGAGAGAGAGAGAGAGAGAGAGAGAGAGAGAGAGAAAGCTTGTTTAACGTCTTCTCCATGCCAAAAGGCATATAAGACAGGAAAGTACGTCACGTATGTTTTAACAAAACGGGTGTGTGTCGTCATCACTCTTAACTAGGAAAATACTATTTAAATCCTATGAGGAGGCAACATAGTTTAGGAAACATGGCATTATGACCATTTACAAAACAACTGAACCCTCCTCATTTCTCTACCTCTACTTCTACGTCTACTTTTGTTGTTCCCTTTTTAATTTCCACAAAGAGCATTGTCCCATCATTGTAGATGAGGCGTTTGCCCATGTCTTTTGCTCGTTGGCGAGCTTTCTGTTAGAAATAAATGATTATGCTAAAGTTAATCCATAGGTTACTTTGACCCAAAAGGTCGAGATTCGTGTAACCATGGGTATTTAGTTATTTAGGCCATGTTAAGTTTGTCTTAACTTCAGTTGGACCCAATTTTGGTCATGTAGTGACTTGTGGGTCCTTAGGGGTCTAATTTTG
Organism: Diphasiastrum complanatum; assembly: GCA_029204225.1. Taxonomy (NCBI): domain Eukaryota; kingdom Viridiplantae; phylum Streptophyta; class Lycopodiopsida; order Lycopodiales; family Lycopodiaceae; genus Diphasiastrum; species Diphasiastrum complanatum. Next base: position 18,522,513 of record CM055093.1, on the reverse strand, counting down.
TTTAGGGGCCCTATCTTGACTTTTGGGGATGCCCTACATTTAGTACGTGGTTAAGCTTAGGGTTCGTTGGCACTTGGCCACATCCAGGTCCTTGAGGGCGCCTATCCTCTTCCCTCATTTGAATTGTGGAGATTGTTTGATAGTTAGATCTTGGTGCCTTGGGCTCTTGTAGAGATTCTTTGATAGTTAGATCTTGTTTTCCTTCATGGTATCAGAGCAACCGGATCTGCAGCAAGCTTGTATGTTGGCACCCTACCAAAAGAGGAGCTACTCTACTTTGTGATTCGAAAATTCAGCATCCTGCTGATTTTTCCAAGTGGAGTTTGGATCAGCTTTTTTGTCTCTTTTCAGGTTGAAGGAGGGCGCCCATCATGGATCTTGGAGCAATTTTTGGCGCCCAAAAATCAGCATCTCAAATCTGATTTTTGCAGCCAGTTTTCAGCAAGTCTTGTCTTGAGGAGGGCGCCCAAAAAATCTGCTTCTAATTTGGGTTTTGGAGCCTTCTAACTTCGCTGATTTTTCAGGTTTGCAGACTTGTAGGAGGACGCCCAAAATTCAGCAAACCCTATTTTGGGTTAGGGCAAATTTGTGGCTGGAAAATTGCAGATTTTCAGCAAGCAGTAGGGCGCTTTCAACAGCCCTATTGAAGTGTGTTGATCACACTATTAGGCTTCCTAGTTGGGTTAACATCAACCCAATTCCCCATTCTAAAGCCTCAAAAGGGAAATCTAAGAGGGGAAAGGGCTGATTTTCTTGATAAGAAACTCATATATGTAATATACCAGGAAAATCAACATATCATTCATAAATGCATTTTGGCCTCAAAAAAATTAAAAAACTTGCAAGTAGATTATTAATACCTATAGGCTCTTCCAAAGAGAAGTAGGATCGATCAAGCCCCAGGAGGCAGGCTAACCATAGCAAAACACATACAGGGCCAGGTCTCTAAATCATTTAGAGCTACATCATTTTAAAAAGGTTCACAAAGTTCAAAGCAGCAAACATAATAAATTTAAACACCAAATCTGTTCTTCAAAAAACATCGCTATACCTTGAAGTTGACTAGCTCTCCAAACTTCAAAAATTCAGAATGCACGTCTTCGTAGAATTCCTCGTAGTGTTGGGCAACCTCCTCATCGGTATGCTGTCATTCATTGCAACAACCTCATGAAAAGGCCATACATAGCCATAGAAAAGTTAATGCCGAAGTGTTCTCCGCAGTGAAGATCAATGAAATTCTACATCAGTCAAGGATCTCTTTTAAAAGTCGACAAACAAAGCAGATATAAAGATTCAAGAAAATTAGACATAAATAAGTGGATAACAGAACTAATTCTGGCATGAACATGTTCAATTCTTCAAAATTTTGATACATCCAAATTCTAACACTGACATTTCCCTTAGCCCTAAAATAATCAAATGTAGTAAGTTCATGCACAATATGGCCATCAACCTCTGAAGGATACGTTTGCTTACAAGGCGAGCTTGACACCTGAGAGAGAGAGAGAGAGAGAGAGAGAGAGAGAGAGAGAGAGAGAGAGAGAGAGAGAGACTGACTGCAGCTACATTTGAAGAGTTTTTAGGCTCTAGGAAACTGTAACTGCAAAGAAGACATGCAGCAAAGATGGGCAAAGACAGGATACGGGATTGTTCTCCTCTCATATTCCAGCTTTAGCCTACGTAGTCACCCAGGCTTTTTCCAGACAACCCATTGCGTATTTGAGAGCAAAGCTTCTTTGGTAGTAAGTTATAATGTATAATTCTCAGATTCAAAGAAAACAAAGGCTGGGAAGCAAGCTTGTTACATGCACCTTTAATGTCTGAATGATGAATATGAAGCTTCATACCCAAACCAAATCATCTTGAAATTAAATGCCAACATATAAAAGGCGTCTTCAATGTTTTTCAAAAAACTCACGGCCTACAGAAAAAATGTAGAAGACGCGCGTATAGAACAGTTTTATGACTTAACACAAAAGCCTGTTCATATATAAACTGAACCTCAAAGAAAAAAACAATGGCATGGACTCCAGAACCAAAATAAATCAATACAAATATTTGCCATCATAAAATAAATATCGTTCTGAAAGAGTCCCCAGGAGAGAAGGAATCAAAGAGATTAAAAATGTCTTGGCATGCCAAAAGTTCTAAACAAATGAAAACAGTATAGCCAAATTATGTGCTAATGTCAAGTGTGTACTACATCTCCAAAAGGACAATCAAAACTACATCAAGAATGCTGAGAAAACAAATGCAACCCTTTACTTTAGCTGAAAAGATTCTATGGCAATCATGCTCAGATTGAAGTCGCTGGCAGGTAAAGTAAAACAAGCTCAAAATAGCAAGTAAGACAAGTGAAAGAAGCACCCGCAAACAAGATGGATAAACAATCAAAATTCAAGGCAAGGCATTTTTCTGAAGCAAGAAAAAACACAAGCTAGAACTCCATGAAACCTAGAAAACCCTCAGAAACTGAAAACGTTCAACTCGTGCCATTGCATTTCTGACAGACCATTGATTGAAGTCACTGACACAAATACAGATCTCAATCAGTTCAATGGACAAAGAATGTAGTAGCATTTCAACCGGAGATCCAAAAAGAAGGCAAGCATTCAATCTGAAAAGCTATAGACCACAAACTCCATGAAACCTAGCAAACAGAAAGAAACTGAAAAGGTTCCAGTCATGCCATTGCATTTGTGACAGACCATTGATTGAAATTGCTGACACAAATACAGACCTCAAGGCCTTCATCATGCTCCCAAGCCAATCCTGGCCCAGTGTACATATTTTTCATAAGAAGGGTAGAAGATTTTTCAGGATACACATGAACTCGGCTGCAACGGATTCCAAAGCGGCAAACTCCAGTTTTGATATGAAAAGGACAATGTGTCTTATCCTGCAACAACATGTAAGAGTAAAAAAGTCATCCTACATAAAACATCCAAGTAGAACCGGACAATGCTAAATATCTTCATCCAAAAGGGTGAATAATACAAGGTGAGCAAGGACAACTTCAATAACTTAAAAGGAAATAGTGACAAGGGGTTCAATATGCAAAATAAATCAGGTTCCAAAACAAGAATAAGCTTCAGCAATCCCTTCACGAAATGCACTTGGTACAACTGAATAGGAACACATGAAAGCATCCAACATAATTAGTAAATGCCAGCAGGCAAAAGCTGAAATCAGACAGTTACAATGGAAAAAAAGGCACTGGGCAGGTTAAGCACAATCAAAAACTTTGACCGAACGTATCAACGTACAGGAACTTAAAGTTACATACTTTGTTCATTTTCATGAATCCCACTCCATGACAACACACTTTTGAACACAAGCAAAACCAAAGCCCATTGTAAGAAGCTCAAATATCTAGGGTCCACACCCATCACACAGGAGGCAAAGAATGTCTCTTCAAGAAAGAAGTCGTCTAGAATAGGATTACAACTAGCATAAACTTGTTGAGGAATGAAAAAATGTCTACTCAACTGGTGGTTAAGTGTGTGTTAAAGCACGTCACAAAAATATATGGTATCAGTTACTGCTTCTACATGAGAGATTCCTAAAAGGTCATAATACAGAATAGCTTCGCAACCTTTATTAGCTGATGGATAAAAATTAACAGAACTTTATGATGAAACATCAATATCAACCAAAGACTGACCTGTTCAGTACCAAAATTAGGATTTTGTTCAAAACTCTCATACAAAAGAGACGGCGTTTTTGAAACCGTCAGATCCCTATGAGCAGCAAATGCCGCACTTTGGGGTGGTAAAGGATTCGATATAGGCTGCTCATCATCCTTCCAAAAACAAGAAAAAAAGGAAACCAGTTAAATAAGCTCAATCATAAGATTAAAAAAGCAAACACCAGTTTCACCCTCTTCTATTGCCATACACTCATGTAAATGACAAAACCCAAATGCAAATAATCGTACCAGGTCTTTACATATTGATGATGGCTCCTTTGGCACTTTTACTCTACGCTTCTTCACAATAATTTCGTTCCCCTGCCATATTATTTCTGGTGGCCCCTCAATGTAATCAGCACCATATTCTTCTTCTGACTCTATATGATCCCATTCCTGTACTTTCACAAAAAATAGTTTAAAGCAGAGCTACTGGGTCCCAGCATTTGTCGTGGAGCGAGTACTATAGCTTGTGCAATCTCTCTCTCTCTCTCTCTCTCTCTCTCTCTCTCTCTCTCTCTCTCGCTCGCTCGCTCTCTCATTCATTATCTGAATGTCAGTACTGAGCACAACTATGATAGGCCTCCTTTATTAGGCTGACTAGACAGCTTATGTTACAACAAGGAGCTACCTTCTAGATAGACATAGTTGGTTCATCAATTCTCACAACACATTTTCATCCTCCCACGAGCCACTTAAATTGCTTGGATATTTGGTACTGAAGACATTAATGAAGCTGCTTCTTCTCTTTTGCATATTGATCCATACAATCAGACCTATGACATTCAGGCTTATTTGCACTGATTTAAAGTCATTTTTGCCCTTTTCCTGGTTTTTCTCTCTCTACTGACCTATTTGTTTGTCATGAGTAACTTCATAGCTGTCGCAACAGTTCATGCACACTACTCAGCATTAATCTGCCCCCTTCTTTTCAGGGTTTCAACCAATGCATTATTTTCTTTGAACTCAACAACTAGTCCTTGCTTCAACATAGTTGAAACCGAAAGAAGATTCTTCTTGATTCCCGGAACATAAAGCACATTCTTAATGTACTTTTCTTCACCATTAGGCAAAATGATGGCTACAATTCCAATTTCATGAATAAAATAAGATGCATCATCCCCACATTGTACCTTACTTCCATTTTGCACTTTCACTAATTTAATGAATGCTTCTTTACGAGAAGTCATATGACGAGTAGCACCACTATCAATCACCCATTCAATGGGCTGAAAATCAGCAACTTGCAAAACAGAATCTGAATTCCTCATAGATGTAGTAGTACTAGTAGAAGCAATATTAGACACAAAAGCATAGTCTTGGTTGAAGAGATCACCACTAGCTTCAAGCTCTTGCTCCAAAGTAGCAAGTGAAGCACTAGTATCAATTCCTTTACTCTCCTCTTTCGCAAGCTTCTTCTTACAATCCTTGATGAAGTGCCCATACCTTTTGCAATAATGGCACTTCCCTTTCTTCTTTTGAGTGTTGACATTTTGACCTCCAACGGGCTTTTGCTCATCCTTGGAAGGAGGATTCCCCTTTCCTTTTGACTTGCCTTTGCCCTTGCCTTTCGTGAAGAAAGCTTGATCTTGTTGAGTGTCACCCGCAAAGTTTTGCCTCGTTTGCTCCTCTTGAAGAAGCAGCCCAACAAGTTCATCAAAGGAGATACTCAAAGATGAAACAAATGGAAGATAAGATGAAGGTAATGAGTTGAGAGTAATGGAAACAAATTGAGCATCCTTAGTTATCTCATCAATATTGAGAAGCTCCTCACGAAGATCCTTGATCTTCGTCAAGTGATTGGTCACTTGATCCCCTTCTTGCATCTTCAACAAAGAAAGCTGATTTCTAAGATACACCACTCTTGCTGGATTTTTGACTCTATACATAGTATAAAGTGTATCCCACGCACTTTTAGATGTCTTACAAGACCTAATATGAGGTAAGATAGATCTTTTCACAGCAAGAGCAACCATAGAATGTGCTTGTGCATCCCTTCTATCCCACTTCTTTTGTTCTTCCGAAGATGGAGAAGATGATGTTGATGATGATGATCCACGAGGTGTAGGAGGTGCCAAAGACGGAGGCCTTTCCTCATCACCATTGACCATTATGGATTAACTGTAGCATAGTCATTTATTTCTAACAGTGTCTACTCCCCCATAGCTAGCTTTCTAAAGCTTTCATGGTGTGCTTTCTATGTTGTTAAGATACTCCATAGCTAGGCCTTGGATTTTGTCATGGTATCAGAGCAGGTTATGTTGCCTGTGGTGTTGTGAAAGCCAGAACTTGTTTTGATCAGATTTCTACTATTCCTGGAGAGGAGCTTATCTTGGAATTGCGCGCACTTTCTGTAGGAGCATCTGATCTCTCTTTTGTCTGCATGGTTGGAGTACTGTTGGCAAGGGGAGTACATTGATTCAAAAACTTTCTAATTTGGGAGGAAGTTTTTTGGAGTTTTCTCGAGCAGCTTAAGCTAAAGGTGGGCGAGTTCTCTAGTGGGGAATCCAGTGCAAGTGCTAATTGGATCTTGGACAAGGGCTAGGACAGCCATATAGAGGGATAGTTTCAAATCAAGAAGTTGAGGGTTATTGAGCAAGTGGCTACATACCCTAGTTGGGTGCAAACACTAGTTTACCTTCTGTGCATTATTTCTATCCAGTTATGACTGGTCTTGCAGAGAGCATGCTGAGTGAAGCCAGCAGGCTTGATGACACTAATTTTAGTGTCTAGAAATTCAAGATCAAGAACATTCTGGAAGATAAAGAATATTGGAAGCTTGTGATAGGTGAGGAGCCTGGTCCAAAATCAGAACCTGAGTTCAAGGACTATATCAAGAGAGCGGAAAAGGCACACAGAATCATCAACATGTCTGTAAGAGATAATGTTATTCCTCTAATCAGGTCAGCCAAAGGGCGTAGAGATGCATGACATTCTTTGTGCACTATATGAAACACCAAATACAGCTAGACTCCTTTACTTGAAGAACAAGCTGTATACCCTCAGGATGGAGACAGGGGAGTCAGTCACTGACAATCTTACCAAGATTTAGGATCTTCGATACCAGCTTTCTATACTTCTAAATAGCTTTGTTATGATGATATCGGTGAGGAAGAAATTCCCTACCTATGAAGAGGTATACATGGTTCCTTGTTATAGGAGGAGATGAGGAGAGTTAATCTCTCAAAGAGGGAGGATTTCCAAAAGCATGCCTTTGCTTCTAAGAAGAAGCAGAATTTAGCTAAGAAGAAGAAAGGTAAAGGCAAAAACAAAGGAGCACCACAAGCACTTGAGCAAGGAATGGAGAACTTGCAAATGTCAGAAGCACAATCCTCCTCAAGTACCTCTTCCACACCTCGAAGGAAGGGGAATTGCAATTACTGTGATAAATATGGTCACTTTGCTTTTGAGTGCAGGAAGAAGCTTGCAGAGCAAACCAAGGGCACAAAGAAGCAAGGAGAAAATGTTGTAGACAGTGTTGCAAAAGAGGAGCAAAATGACATAAGGCAAGTTGAGCTATTTAATGTTGCATTGGCCTCACAAGCTACATCGGGCGTTGGTACATTGACTCGGGTGCTTCAAAGCACATGACCCCTCATAGGGATTGGTTTGATACCTTTGTGGGGATTGGTGATGGACAAGAGAGGTGCCTAGGTGACAACTCAACACACAAGGTCCAGGGGAAGGGCATAGTTCCTGTAAAGCTTCCATCATGAGAAGTCAAAGTCCTTAAGAATGTCTTATATGTACCAGGACTTGCTAAAAACGTACTTTCAGTAGGAGCTATCACTCAACAGAATATGAAAGTGGAATTTGATGCTACTTCTTGTCTTGTATTGGGTTTGAGTGATAATATGAAGGTTGTGGCCAAAGGATTACAGGAAGATAATCTATACAGATTGTACAATTCTATCCCTAGTCAACATGCTTATGCAGCAAAAGGAGGTGATGTGGATATGTTGTGGAACGAGAGGTATGGACATCTTGGCTACCAAAGTATGCAGGTGTTGAACCAGCATCATATGGTGGAAGGGCTTCCAGCCATTAAGCCAAGCTCTTCAATACATGAGGCTTGCGCTATGGGAAAGTAGCAAAGACAAAAGTTTCCCAAGGAAAGCACCACCAGGGCAGTAGGTATACTTGATCTGGTGCATTCAGATTTGTGGGGGGCCAACCCAAACCAGATCTGCAAGGGGGGCATATTACTTTATGTCCTTTATTGATGACTTCTCACGCAAGATTTGGATTTATTTCTTGAAACAAAAATCTGAAGTATTTAAGTACTTTTTGCAATTCAAAGCTTTGGTAGAAAAGCAATCAGGAAAGAAGATAAAGATGCTCAGGTCAAACGTATTGGAGGGTACATTAGCACGGAATTTGTGCAATTTTGTAAGGCTAATGGAATCAAAAGGCAGCTTACACTCCCCATACCCCTCAGGAAAATGGCGTAGCCGAGAGAAAGAACCGAACTATTGTAGAGGGTGCAAGGTGCATGCTAAAGGGGGTTGCCCAACTCTTTTGGGGCGAGGCAATGCACACAACGGTGTTTCTTTTGAATAGGAAGAAATTGGATGCAAAGTCAACAAAATGTATTTTCTTGGGATACAATGAGGAAAGTAAAGCCTACCGACTTTATAATCTCACTAGCAAGAAGAGGATCATAAGTCGATATGTGATCTTTGAAGAGGATCATACGCAACCTGTGGAGGAACAAGAGGAGGGTACAAGTGAGTTCGTTCCAATACTTGATGAACCACATCCATATATTGAGGAGTCTCCAGATGATCATATGAGGGATCAAGAAGAAGAATCTGAGGAAACTAAGAAGCGGAAGGAAAGGGGCAAAGCTGTTAAGTCCTATTCCTCGTGTTCATCACCAACTGCAGGAAGGAGTTCCCAAGTGGTATTGGCAAATTGTGCAGGATGGTATAATATTGGATGAGGGAGAAAGCAGCAATTGAGGGGTAAGAAGATCTCAAAGGCAAGCCCAGCAACATGGACACCAGGAAACAAACTTTGCACTTATGACCACTATTTTGGATTCACAAGATCCACATACATTCGTCGAGGCAGCAGATGAGAAGGTATGGCAACAAGCCATGCAAAAGGAGTATGACTCCATCCTCAGGAATGATACATGGGACTTGGTGAAGCTACCAAAAGGAAAGCGTCCTATCGGGTGTAAATGGGTCTATAGGACCAAATACAAATCAGATGGGAGCATCGAAAAGCATAAGGCAAGGCTAGTGGCCAAAGGCTATGCACAGCAGGTAGGCTTGGACTACGATGAGATGTTTGCATCCGTGGCTAAGATGATGTGTATCATGATGGTTTTAGCATTGGCTGCATTCTATGATTGGGAGGTACATCAAATGGACGTAAAGAGTGCTTTTCACAATGGACAGTTGGCTGAAGAAGTTTACATAGACCAGCCACAAGGGCAAGGAAACTATGGTATGCAAGCTTACGAAGGCCTTGTACGGTTTGAAACAGGCACCCAGGGCGTAGTATAGTCGCATTGACGACTATTTTGCCAAGGAGCAAAATTTATAAAGAGCCTGTTAGGAATTAATGGATTAATTAATTCATTGTAGAGGCCAACCTGCGTGCTAGAAGACCTATTTCTACTTTTAGTATAGGTGCTATCTATTTTTAGTATAGGTACCTAAGTTAGTACCAATTTTGCTAGAATAGTATAGAAATCTATTTTAACCAAGTTAGCATAGATTTCTATTGTTAAGACTTCATAATTAGCATTTCAACTGCTATTGTAGAAGGATAGCATTTGCTTTTCATTGTGGGCAGTCTCTATAAGAGTAGACGGGCGCCCACCTCCATTGTTATCTCAGTTTCCAGCTTATGAAGCAGAGCTTCTTGCAGTCTCTCTTCTTCTTCAGCTTGTGGTTGATGTTTTGTGTAAGTACTAATAAGATTAGTCTACTCCGATTAGAGAATTTCTTCGATTTTAACATGGTATCAAAGCCATCTCGTTAAGATCGGGATCTACGGAAGGAGAAGATCAGCGCTGCAGGTTTTACTGGTAGAGATCGCATCTAGTGGAGGTGCTATTTGGTGAAGGTTGTATCTGGTGGAGGGGGTCATCCTGTGCAGGTTTTTCTGGTGGAGGTCACATCTGGCGCAGGTAGCTTCTGGACAGGCAGCAGTATCAGGCAGGCAGATCTGAGGGAGGCAACATCCAGGACAGCAGAACAGGTGTTTTCTTGTGCAGGTTTTATGTGGTGCAGGTTCATCTGAAGGTGGCAGCAGCAACCAGACAGGCAGTACCTGAGGTAGCAGCGATCAGGACAGGTTTTCCTGAGGGCAGCAGCAGCTAGGGAAGGTGGTATCCGGACGGGTTGTGATCATCAGGTCATCATCATGACAACAATGATGGGAGGATCGGACACAGTCTATGATTGGGCCTCATTTCTCGTGAAGAGATTACAGGCTGCTTTCAAGCTGTCTCAAAAATTGTTGCATGCAATATCTGGACAGGTGATATCCAAGGAAGACAACAATTGGACAGGTATTATCTGAGGAAGATATTGTTGCATGCAAGTATATTCTTGGTAAAAAAAAAAGCCTGTCATTTTTGTACAAAGATGGGGAGTCTGATTGAATTTGTTCTTCCAAAATCAAGCAAGTTAGATGGATCTAACTACAGCTTGTGGAAGTTCAAACTTCAGAATATCCTTCAGGACAAAGATTATTGGGAAATTGTCATGGGACAAGAGGTGATGGCTCACGGTCTCAATGATCAAGATAGAAAGGCATTTGCGAAACGGGTGCAACGTGCGCATCATATCATCAACTTATGTGAAGGATAAGGTGATTCCTCTGATCAGGAATGCAGTTGGGCCTAAGGATGCATGGGATATCCTTAAGAACACATATGAAATGGTAAGTAAGTCTCGAGCGTTGTTCTTGAACAATAAGCTTCATACCTTGAAAATGGAATCAGAAGAATCCATTACAGATTTTATTAACAGAGTGAAGGATCTAAGAGATTAGTTGTCTTCTATAGGTGAAATTGTACTTGATAATACTCTAGTACAAATTGTTTGGAATAGCTTACCATTACAATATCAGAACTTTGTTATGACACTAAGTTTGAGGGAGAGATCGCCGACATTTGATGAGCTCAATGGTTTGCTACTTCAAGAGGAATTACGAAGACAAAACCTGATGTCTAGAGAAGACTTCAAGGAATTGGGATTCTTTTCCAAGAATCAAGGTAAGAAGGGCAAGAAGAAAGGAGGCAAAAAGGATCAGAAGCAGGAAGGCAAAGACAATACAGAAAAAGGAGACAGTTTCAAATCTAATCCAAAGAGAAATGGCAATTGGCAAGTATGGTCATTTTGCGTTTGAGTGCAGGAAAAAGAAGGCTATCCAGGACAAAAAGAAGCAGTCAGGCAACTTCATTGAAGACGGAAGACAAAAGTGAAGCTGTGGGATGCTATGAGTTATTCTCAGCTTCAACATCAGAGATCTCTGAAGACTGTTGGTATATTGATTTTGGAGCAACGCAACATATGACACCACATGTCAAGCTTGGAGACAATTCTTCTTACAATATCAAAGGTAGAGGTACAGTGAGAGTACATTTTCCCCTTCAGGGAATATAGGAGAAATTAAGAATGTTCTCTATGTTCTAGCTTTAAAGAAGAATTTACTTTCAGTTTCTGCTATCACTAAGCAAAATATGAAAGTTGAGTTTGATGATCAGAAGTGTCTCATCACAGACAAAACAAAGGTTACAAAGTTGTGGTCAAAGGATTGTTGGAAGGTCGACTTTACAAACTTGATGCAAAGACATTGGATCATCAGGTTTGTGCAGCTTCTGATAGTATGGAGAGCAAGATATGGCATGAAAGGTTTGGACATCTGAACTATAAAAGCTTACAGGTTCTAAAAGACAATAATATGGTAATAGGATTACCTAATATTGTATCTTCAAGAAAAATTTGTGAAGGATGTGTTATGGGCAAGCATCATCGTATGCAGTTTCCCAAGGATGGAGCATATAGAGCCAAAGAGATCTTGGAGCTTGTTCATACAGACTTATGCGGTCCCATGCAGACTGAGTCTATAGGGGGAGCATCCTACTTCATGATATTTGTGGATGATTTTTCTAGGAAGGTATGGATATACTTGCTTAAGTATAACTCAAACTTTTAAGTTCTTTACTCAGTTCAAATCACTTGTTGAGAGGCAGACAGGAAAGCAAATCAAGATTCTACGTTCAGATAAGGGAGGTGAATTCATATCTACAGAGTTCCAGGAATTCTGCAAAGAACATGGAATCAAGATACAATTTGCTTCAACTGATACACCACAGCATAATGGAGTAGCCGAGAGAAAGAACAGGTCTATTGTGGAGAGTGCTCGAAGCATGCTACGAGGTAAGAACCTCGAGAATCATTTGTGGGGCGAAGCAGTTGGTACAGCCGTTTACTTGCTTAACAGAAGTCCTACAAAAGCTGTTCTAAATCAAACTCCAGAAGAAGCTTTCACAAGTATAAAACCTAAAGTGGATCATCTATGAGTTTTTGGTTGTATAGCATATGCTCATATTCCTAAAGATAATCGTCAAAAACTTGAAGGCAATCAAGTGTTTATTCCTTGATTATGATGAGGAAGAGAAGGCGTATCGCCTTTATAATCTTACTAGTAAGAAGGTGATTATGAGCAGGGATGTTGTATTTGAAGAAAGTGAGTCTTCTACCCTAGAAGATCATGAGGAGGATGTATTTTCTCCTTCATCAAAGACTCCTATTATAGATGATGTTCAGGAAGATACAGGTCCATGTGATACAGCTTCTACACAAGTTGTACCAAGGGTGAGTACACAGGTGGATCTTGGTAAACGAAAGGAAAGGTCGAGTATTTGATACATATTCTCCTTCTACGTCACCTACAAAGAAGTTACCAAGATAGTATTTTGAGACTATAAAAGATAGTCAAATGTCGGATGAGGGAGAATCGAGTCAACAAGGAGCTAAGAGATTGACACGGTCAAGTGGACACTATCATGAAGATGAAGAAACGCATTATGCATTTATGGCTTCAGTGTTGGATTCAGAGGATCCTTTATTTTACAGAACCAACTTTAAGCTTAATGGTAATATTGAGCCAGATTAGTAACCAAAGGACTTGGTTGTGATTGATAATTAATTATCCATTAAGGGGGAGTGTTAGGAATTCATGGATTAATTAATTCATTGTAGAGGCCAGCCTGTGTGCTAGAAGGCCTATTTCTATTTTTAGTATAGGTGCTATCTATTTTTAGTGTAGGTACCTAAGTACCAATTTTGCTAGAATAGTATAGAAATTTATTCTAACCAAGTTAGCATAGATTTCTATTGTTAAGACTTCATAATTAGCATTTCAATTGCTATTGTAGAAGGATAGCTTTTGCTTTTCATTGTGGGCAGTCTCTATAAGAGTAGACGGGCGCCCACCTCCATTGTTATCTCAGTTTCCAGCTTATGAAGCATAGCTTCTTGCAGTCTCTCTTCTTCTTCAGCTTGTGGTTGATGTTTTGTGTGAGTACTAATAAGATTAGTCTACTCCGATTAGAGAATCTCTTCGATTTTAACAGAGCCATTCGGATTGCAACTTGTATGTGAAGGAGGAAGATGGGAACATCGTCTTGATAGTTCTCTATGTGGATGAGTTAGTCATCACGGGTACCAATGGGAAGCTGATTGGTGAAGGCTCATTTATCAAATGAGTTTGAAATGAAAGATTTGGGTCTAATCCACTATTGCCTAGGTTTGGAGGTTTGGAAAAAGCAAAATTATGTGTTTATTTCTCAGGCAAAGTATGCATGTAAAGTCTTGAACAAGTTCGACTTATAGGATTGTAAACCCATATCTACTCCCATTGATACCAGCGGTAAGCCATCTAGGGATGATGGCACTCCTTTCGTGGATGAGACTCTTTATAGGCAGCTGGTGGGCAGTGTCACAAGCAAGTCTCTCCAAGCTGAATCCTAAAAGGCCGGTGTGTAGAATGAACCTCCCAACCATAGGCACCCCCTCCTTGAGTCCTTCCTGCTATTCCCATCAATTGGCACATGGCATCCACCTGTGGGTGATCAGTCCACTTGGCATGCCTGGCCCCTGTGACTTGTGAATACTGAGTGACTCATAGGGTACCACCCCCATGCCCCCCCAAAGACTTGTGACCCTCTTGGTCACCCTGACTACTTGCCGACTAGCATCTCGTCACTGACGGCTAGGGTCCCGACGGTCAAGACACACCGCTGACAGCTTGTCAGGCGGCCACACCGGATCACTGCTTGTGACGCACTGGATCACTGCTTGTGACGCACCGGATCACTGCTTGGGACAGATGTCCTCGTCGGTCATCGACCCTTGTCAACACTAGGCCTCAGGCCCTTTGGTAACCGGTCGTGCCAAGGTCATGATAGAGTCGTAACTGGACTCTAACAATCCTTCCCTCCAAATACTCTTGAAGGAGGCGATTACGCAAGTGTCACTCCCTTCAATCTAGGACTCTTTCTGGCCCATAACTTGTGGTGTCTTTCTCCTCTAGAGACGCATTCCACCAAGCTATCGCCATCATGCAAACATTTCTTCAGTTTGCTAACATAATATACTGGATGCACCTTGCACGCCACAGGTAGCTGTAGCTTATAAGCTAATTGGCTCACTTCTTAATAATCAACCATGGTCCACAATACCTAGGAGACAACTTGGCGCACTTTCCTGTGCGAGTAGCACCTTCGACTTCGAAGGGACTAGTAAATACACCCAATCTCCATTCTCAAATTCCCGATAGGTACGGTTCTCACGGGTATAACTCTCTGCCCTAGGTACAGCCTTGGACAAGTTATCTCGTGCCATCTCTAGCTTCTGCTGCATCTCAGCCAAAAACTCTACAGCACTAGGTACCTTGGGCGAAATCCCCTTGGGATCCCTGTCAGAAACAATGGACTTCGGAAGGCCCTGACAATATTTTGAATAAACAACTCAGCAACTTGCGGAGCTGTGACCTTCTTGGTCATTGCGATGAAATGAGCCATCTTGGAAAACCTGTCTACCACTACCATAACGGAATTTAATATGTCAATGATTTGATAAGCACTATAAGCAATCACCACAAGAAGGAAGAACACACAATCACACACTCACATTGATAGTGAAGAGTACAATTAACCCTGAATATAGCGAGAGAAACTAGTTGTTGACTATAGACTAGCCTACAGCTACTTACAACTGGTAACAGTTGTCAACAGTAAATCGTAAACAGTAACAAGTTTATCATTGGTTTCTAACAGATGCAACTGAGCTTCGGCTTGAAGGCTACGTTGATTCACATTGGGTAAGTGTTAGAGAAGACCACAAGTCTACTTCGGGCTATGCTTTGAGTCGTGGTTCAGGGGCAATTTTTTAGTCCAACAAGAAGCAGGCCATCATAGCTATATCATCAATGGATGCTGAATACAAGGCAACTACGAAAGTTGTCTGCGAGGATATCTGGCTAAAAAGGATACTTGATGATATACAGATCACTCACGAAGATCCTACAATACCACGTTGTGATAGCCAAAGTTGTATGCAACTGGCATCATGCTCATACAAAGCATATAGATGTGGATTAGCACTTCATACACAAAGTGGTGAAATTCGGTTGGTTTATTGCGAAACTAACGACCAAGCCACAAACATTTTTACTTAGGCTCTAAATAAAGAGAAAATCCATGCTAGGTGTCAGTGTGAATAAAATAGCCAATAAGGGGCGTTGTTGAAATAAAGGCCCATTTTACCCCTTTAGGCTTTGTACGTGTTTTGTGGATATTTCATGCAGGTATTTATTCAATACTTGTAAACCTCTGCACATTAAAGCAATTAGGTCAAGCAGGACACATGGTTCACTTGGTACCTACTGGATGTACGACAAGTGGTGCCGAAGATCGTTTGGATCTTGAGGGTTACCACGCCCTCTCGCTAATTGATTGCTCAGAATATTTTGCTACTTTTCATGCATTTTCTCTCTGCTTTTGTAAAAGCCCCACATAGGTTATGCAAAGTTGCTTGTAACTTCTTTAGTGCTCAATATTTTTGGAATTTGAAAGTTGCAATAGCTTCTAGGAGTAGGTCATCGCTAGGGTGGGGTTATTTGCCTTTCTAATCAATGAATATTCCTCACTTTATGCTAATTGCTGGTTTGCAACCGAATTTTGCTGATTCTTGAAGAGATAAACTTTATAGGTTGCTTAGACTTGGCTAGAGGAGGTCAATTCTATCCAATTCTTGTAGAAACTCAAGGTTTTCTTCCATTGTGGCATCTCCAAGCAATACTCATCATGATCCTCAGAGAATTGATGCACTTAGTGCCAAATTTAATATTATGGAGCTTATCTAATATGTTAGAACAGATTTTTGAGCAATTGAAGCCTATCCCTACACCTAAAAGACTCAATGACACTGGGAATTTGGGTGGTGAACCTAGTTCAAGTGAAAGAGAAACAAAACTTGGCAGAAAACACAAGTTATCGTCCGTCAAGGACTTGAAACTTCCAAAGTTTACGCAACGGCTATAAGAACCATAGATGCAATGGAAAACTGGTTACGAAAGCAAGAGAAGGCTTCTCTTAAGTGTATGATTTACCAATGACTTGAAAATGATTGTTGAACCTCCATATCATTTACAAGAGTCAGGACAGCAATAGTGGAGGAAAGGAGATAGATGGCCCTGTAACAAATTCATGGGAGGCATTTTGGTAAATGCTTGTACAAAACTGTGTACTTCTTGATGAGAAAACCGAGCAATGCAATAGTGGACATGCCTCAAGTAGAGAAATTGGTTAGTACAGGAGTATGTTGATTGGTATAAAGAGGCATTAATACTACTATAGGTGTTTCATTTAATTGAAGGATTTCTAGAGAGTTTGCAGCCTTTTGTAAGAAAGCAAACACATACTGTACAAAATGCTATTCAAATATGCTAAGGTGGGAAGAAGTCCCATATTGCAGGAACCTCTAGTGGACAATCTCAAGGAGGCCAAATGCCTTGGGCTTAGTGCAAGTTTAAGAAGTTCAAAGGCCTTAGAGAGAAAGGAAAGGCCAAGCTTAGAGTGGGCACAAAAGGACAAGGGGTTGGTGCTCCAAAAGGCAAAGGTTGTATGGGAGGCCTAATGCCCAAGGGGGTCAACACTCTATGTTGTTGTCACAAGACCAAGAGCGGGCAAAAAAAGAGAGAACTTATGATTTAATGCAACCTTTAAATTCACATTTTTAATCATTAAAGAGAAAGTTAAGACAACAAATCGAATCACTACACAAAAAGTCAAGGTAGGTGCAAAACATTCCAGCCAAGAGTAGATCAATCAAGGAAATTTCCAACCTCCATGTGCCCTAGAAAGTGCTATGATACAAGTTTTAAACTTAATCACATATTTAATATCACATAAGGCGATAGATCATAGAAGATGAAGCAAATAATATCCTCCAAATGAGAATATGGCAAGAACATGAAATATAGTCAATGGTTGGTCCCCTACAAGGTAGAGCAACGAGCCTCTTATAAAGGGCAGGAGTAACCAAAAACTTAAGCTATTGAATGAATAGAAGACTTCTAATTATAGTACCTAGAATCGGTTTGTTGAGCAAGCAAGCCAAGTCCATATGTGCTCCTTCTATAAGAAGCCTAAAACCCTAGACAAACCAAGTACCATGTGTAATAACATGGAAATCTGAAGGCAAGAAATTGAGCCCCATCAAGTATTGCGAACCCAACGCACCATGTCTCTGCTGCATATATGGCTGTAGGTGTGACCTAACTATCAAAAATTTGCAAACCTATACTGCTTTGATCCTCATTGTGAGAGAAAGTTAGTTTGACAAAAACATTTTTATTGAATTTTAGGGCCTAATAAATACTGCATTACAGTTACTTTGACAAACATTGAATCCTGCCATTATATAGGCATATGTAAATCCAGAAACAAGCACACACTACACCTTCCTCGACTCTTCTTCTATCTGTCGTTCTGCATCCTCTCTAGCTTTCTGTTCTCTTTCGAGCCACAGCCTTTCTTGTGTTTCCCGCTCCTGTCTTTCAATTTCCAGTGCAGCAGCTTCTGCCTCTTGCTGCATCCTGATTTTTAGCAGTTCTACGGGATCTGTCAGTCTGACCTCTTCTTCAAACCTTTGTTTCTCAGCCACTTGCTTCCTCATCTGCTTTCTTTTCATTCTCTTGAGATTTTTCCGCTTTTCTTTGCGCGACATTGATGTTGCTTCCATGATCTCTTGCTCATGAAGGTCCACCCCAGCCCCGTCTCCATGCAAATCATCTTCCAAACAAGCGTGATTGTTTCCAGAATCAGGAGACCCCGTTAAGACGCTGGTTACACTTGAGAAAAATTCTTCGGCCCGGTCAGATGGCAAACTTATCAACTTAGAAGAAGTGACCTTTCCATCCAAGGGTTTCATTTCACTCTTGTAGGTACTAACAGCAGTTTCCAACTTATCCACCTTCATGCATTCAATATCATGGTTGAATGGAGTACTAATCGAACAATCATCACGGTCCATCGAAGACCTTTGCGGCTGAACGGCGGGATACAAACTTGCAGCAACTGCTGACTCTTCGTCACGAGGGAAAGCCATATAGTAACATCACAGCCCTGGAGTGGACGATAGCAACCGACGGGAAAAACATGCGCAGATCAACAATGTCTCTCGACCAAGAAAGTTGCAAGCTCAACCTCAAAAGAGCTCAAACAATACGGCAATCATGAAAAAAACACATGTTCTTGAGTGCTGCCTTTCACTGAAACCTCCTGAACTCCGAAACATCAACCAAATATGGTGATTCCTTGTGCGGTCGCACCAAATCAACCTTCAAGGAGTTCAAACAATACGGCTAATCGTTAGAAAACACAGAAGTTCTGATCAGGAACTTGTCGTCCACTCAAAGATGGAGTGAAAAATGGCGCCTCTGGTGTTGGTGTTCACTATTTTCGTTGCCGAAAAACTACATGATAGATTATGCAACCCTGCAGATCTTGATCAAATATAGATGAAACACACAGCATATGAATTATTCATACCATCATCTTCTAGATCTTGATCAAATATAGATGAAACACACAGCATATGAATTATTCATACCATCATCTTCTAGATCTTGATCAAATATAGATGAAAAACACACAGCATATGGATTATTCATACCATAATCTTCTAGATCTTGATCAAATATAGATGAAAAACACAGCATATGAATTATTCATACCAGTTTCCATCATCTTCTTCGTCTAATAAAACTCATGCTTACGATCCAATCGAAGAATCGACACAATGTTCTCGTATCTTCTTGAGACGCCGTGATTTTCAGCCTGACACCGTTGGATGTGTTTAATATTCAACCATTGGATTGTCTCCAAGTGGTAGGTTTGACGCGTGGCTAGGATCGAAGTGGCTAGCCCTAGAATATGTCGTGCCATGGGCCATATGGCGCCATTGTCACATGGGCTTTGGGCTTTGCCTTTCGTGCACATATAGAGTGAGGGGTAAAGGCCTCTTTGCTAGGTCCTTGCACAAGGGCTAGGCCCCCAAAAAGTGTAAACCCTTCACACTCGTGTTTTTACTCGCCTTAAAATCTTAAGCACAACTATTTGTTGACTCTTCTCCGATGTGAGTTACCTCTGAGTTGGTCTAAGGTGAGCTTTACAAGCATGATGTCATTTATGCTCCAAGGCCTACGGTTCTCACATGCATAGTGTCCTTTATGCTCTAAGGGCCTTTTGTCAACGGCTTTGACCACAACAAATGCACGAGGCCCTCCCATGTGGTAATGTACAAGTGTTGTTTTTGTTTATTTAGGATCATTTTTTTGGAAAGTCAAAAACTAGACCTTTCACCAAAATTTCAAGTTGATAGTCAATAATTAGTTGCCATATATGATGCGCGATGTGGCAACCATTCATTGGTTATCCATGTGGATGGAAAGGCCCGTATGCTATGTGGTGGTTATATTGCCATAAGACTTGTTAGGTGTCAATTTTCATCGGTCATCCACATGAGACTTTGATGAAAGGTTCAAATCTTTGGCAAGCACGGGCAAGAAGGTAGCTCCAAAACACAAGGAAAAAACAAGCACTTCGCAATTTGTAAGTAAGAAAAAAAGGAAGACAATCATGTCATATAATTCCCTAAAAAACAAACAAAAAAGAAGCACATAAACTCTCTAAAACCAATGCAATGGAAAATTGTTTGCCTTACCTCTAACAAGTTCACTGGAGGTGGTTGTGGTTGTGGATGCCTAATATAGGGATTGAGATCATAAGGAGTGGGGAGCTCTTTTCATGCGTTACATTGCTCGCTTGCAAGCCAATGCATAATTTACCTTAATATCCCATGAGGCATCACTATCAACTACTTTTCTCTTGCTCTAAAGGGCGGTTTAGTTACAACACTTCCAACTTGACAAAGAACTCATACAATATTTGACCTACAAATTCCACCTACAAAGTCTCATACCATCACCTCTGTAAAAGAACAAAACCTTAGTCGAATCAGCCAAGTGTATGCTTGCTCATGTGACACTTCCGAAATATGCAACACTATATATATGTCTATGAGAATTCCCGATACCTTAGCCGATGAAATTTTTCAGGGGACTGAAAATTCTAAGGGAGGTGAAAATCATGAGAACATCAGAGTTAGAAAATGTATTTGTATTGTCCAATTTGAAATTGCATTCCTATACGAAAATTGCATACTACCGATTGTGGATGATTCCATAAAGAATCCTTACAAATTTGAATTCATTTAGTTGAATTCATATGACCATGAGTATATGACCATAATTTGGAGTATGAATTGTATATGAGAAGTGAGAATTGATACATGGATCACATTTGTTCTGTTAGTAAATTATATAGCCTTATTCCTAGAGGTAAAACTCTCAGACTGGAGGGATTTGAGAATTTTGCTACTAACCATAAGGATTGGTGTATCCAAAGTTCGATCTAATAAGGAAATCTCGCTCAAATCTGATTGAATATCTTGTTGACACATATATCCTGTTGTGCAATCAATCGTTGCAAGAGCTTCATTCCAATTGACAGTATTCGTTTGAGAATCGTAATGAACTCCCAAATTTTTCTTTAGTCGGTCACAAGTGTGATCTGTTGTTGACGAATCGTCATCCTCTTTTTGAACCACTGGTTTGATAGTCCAAGTTGTGGGATCAACTTAAACTGCACGTTCACAATTTTCAAAAGTGATTTTTCCGGTACCCCAATTATGAATTACTTGTGCAACTTGTAACCATGGACGTCCCAATAGAATTTGATAGACGTTTGGCGCTTCTGGTAAGTCCATCACTACGAAAGTAATGACGAACTATACTCCCGCAATTCTGACAGGTATATCTTCAACCATTCCTCGTGGACGAACTGTCGTTTGATCAGCTAGCTTAATAGCAAAAGTAACAGGCTTGATCTTTGTAAGGCCCCATTTTGCACATAGCTTCGTAGAGATCAGGTTAACTCCTGAACCGCCATCTATCACGGCTGCTTCTTTAGAAAATTGTCTATGCTGTATCGGCAGAGTGATATTCTTTTTTTCACTTTCCCAAGCGGCTCCAACATGGAGTACTACGTTGGATTCTTCAAATCCAGCACAAAAAAGTGGCTCCTGATGGACTTCTGGTTTGACTTGAGCTAACTTTTGCGCTAAGATTTCTTTTGCTTTTGGCACCAACTTCAGGAACTCTCCCAATGAAATATTGATCTTGTTAGACAAAATGTTCATGAGTAGTTCTGTTTGCGGTGCTTCCGGTTCAGTCATTTTGAAGGGTTCTTCATTATGATGTAACTGATCATTCATATCCGTACGTAATTTTCTTGGAGGCTGCAATGGTGAAGATCGAAGTTCAGCTATTGCTTTAGCAACTTCAAGCTCCTCTTCTTCTTGCAGATGTTTAATCCATTGCCTCATATCCTGATATCTTCATTTTTCTGCATTAAGATTTGGATAGACTCCCGATGATGTTGGTATATCGTTCAATGGTATAGAATCAGCAGGTACTGGATCCACGACTGGTTCTTTCTGCTTCTGTGCTCTGGTGACCACCATCAAGGGTGCACTTTGTTTATTCTGAGCTACTGGTCTTTGCTTGATTGTTATCAAATTTACAGGTGTTGTAGTTGGTGGTGGCTTCGGTCTTGCTGGACAGTCTTTATAGCAATGCCCATAACCACAATCACGACATAATGGTACAAACTTCTCTTTATTTGGACATTCTGCAACTCTGTGATTTTTTCCGCATGCAAAGCATCCAAGTGGTGCTCTGGTCCAATTTCTAGAGGCTTGTTGTTGAGCGGCAGCATAAATAGCATACTGTTTTGAAGATCCACCTGAAGATTCACTTGCTTGATCATTTCCATAGTTCCATTGCTCAGCACTTTCGTAAGGTTCGGGTTCAATCAAATTGGCAGGAGGAGTGGAGTGCTTTGGTGGGGCAGGTAAAGTTAAACGTTCCGGGTATCCAAGAGCTAGTTGTCGAGGTCTTGCTGCTGGATTTTCTCCATATTGTGGTTCTCGATATCCCATTTGTGCATATTGTTGCTGAATTATCTGAGGGTTGAAGTTGCAAAAAGCAGTCTCATGGTCAGGTGAATTACACAGATGCAAACACTGATTTCCATTCGTTTTTTCAATTGAGGACACTCGTTCACTGTGTCATTTCCTGTACAACATTTTCCCTGGTAGGAAAAGTCTTTGCAAACTTCTCAGGTTCCTTGTTCGCTTCTCCGTGGAAATTTTCCAATGTTTTGATCTTCTCATCAAATTGTGACTGCAACTTTTCCATCTGTTTTTGTTGGTTCTTCTCAAGTTTCTCGAACTCATTGAGCATCATTTCTACAATAGTGTTGGCATTCGTTGATGCAATAGTGGTGGATGTCGTAGTGGTCTGCCCTGCTGTATACAACTACATACTAATATTTGGCTCATCGTCCGAATCTTTATCCTCCTCCCGAATTGCATCGTCCATAGCATTTTGCAAGAGTGCATACTCATTATGGCGTTTCAGCTCACGTCTGATCCGTTTAGGTAGGCCTGACAAAAACCACATAATCATGGCATTCTCGTTAATCAGCTCAGGTTCGCATTCAGATCTGAGTCCTTCAATGTAATCTCAAACCATTTCCCGCTTTCCCATTTTAATTTTACTTTAAAGTAGGAAAGGGTCTTCCATAAACTTCCGCGGTTTGAATCGTGTGATGAGAGCTCATTTAACAACCTCCCAATCTGTACGCTCGGTTTCATCTTGATTATAGTACCAATCTTGTGTTGCATCTGTTAAGGCCATAGGAAACAGCTTAAGTTTATCTTGAGGATAAATCGCGCCATAGATTTCACAGGATTCAGCATAGATCTGAAGAAATCTAACTGGATCTGTTAATCCATTATATTTGGGTAGATCCAATCGGGGTGCTCTTCTAACAATAATTGGATTGACTTCTTGTGGAGCAGCTCCAGGGGCAGCCATCTTTACAAATTTAGATCAAATAGATAATGAGATTGGATCTAGATTTTTCAATCAAAAAACTATCTCAAATCGAATCTACTAGATCTATTCCACTTTTCAAGAATCTGAAAAAAGTTTTTGAAATTTGATCAATCGATACTTCTCAAAAATGATAAATCTCTCAGAATCCAAATCAGAACATATCAGATTTGATCCAAATTTTTGACAGAGTGTTCATGTAATTTTGCAAAAAACGTGACTTTTTTTTGGCAAAAATATGACAATATGACAACTTATCCTCTGAAACTCTTTTTATTTTTGGTATTATTCTTCGCCGATCTGGTAGTAGATAGATCTGAATCACACCTAAGCACAGTGAATTGGGCGAAGGTTCTTTTTTTGTATTTTTAGGGTTTTGGTGATTTTTTGGTATTTTTTGAGGATTTTTCTGATGTTTCTGGAAATCTGCTGGGAATTAATCTTCGCCCTTCAAACTGAAGGTTCTGTAAACAAAACCAAAGGTGTATGCAACTCGACGAAGGTTTTTTGAATGAGGATAAAAATTTCTAAGCTTTGATGATGCTTTTTGTCTCTTTTTGACCAAATTTGACAAATTTGATCGATTTTTGTTATTTTCTCTGATATCTCAGATCCAAATGGATCTTAAGATTGGTGATCAGAATAGTTTTCCTTGTTTAACAAGTAGATTAGATTTCAAACAAACAAATCCACTCAAATCAAGTAAAATCAATTCCAAACTAACCCTAAATGTAGATCTAACACTATTCATGCCATGACAAGATGCCTAATGCAAGCTAACCATCCAACAATCATGCTGCAAACTGAAAAATTGGCATAGCTTCCCGACAACGGCACCAAAATTGTAGTGGGTTTCTTTCCTTGCCTAACCTGAATCCAAGATCTAGTCAATCTAGCATCAAAGAGACAAAGCTAGTTGTCATGCGTAGGTTCGTTTCCATGACAGCAATAGTATAGTTCAGATTTCAACATGAATGGAGGATCCAAACCTAACTCTAACATCCATTAACACTACGATCCATGACAAAGATAGCTTACTCTTTCTCTTTCTCTCTTTCTCTCTCATAAAAAGTATAATAACATGCAATCCCAATAACAATCAGATCCAACAATTAGCAAAAACCAAAGAAAGCATGAGAGATAGAGAAGGAAAGAAGAAGATCAAGGACATTCATCAATCCATTTCTGGAGAGAACCAATCTGCTTTATTGAAATGAGAAAATGAACATGAGGAGCAACTCGAGTTGGTCCTTTTTTATAGTATAGAGGAGGACCTTGGCCTTTGAATCCTATTGGTCCATTCTTGCCTCTCTTTTTATTCAAATTTAAAAAAGTGTGGAAACCATCAAAATTGGAGGGAAACCCAACTTTATTCACTAACTTGACATTTAGGCCCTGCGACATTAAAAGTCCCGCAAAAAGGCCTAAAGTTCTTTTATTGACTTCCTAATTAATCAAAGTCCTTTTATTGACTTCCTAATTAATCAAATCTCTATGTGATTATCGAGTTGGACTTACACACGCAGGGTGCCAAATCCCTTTCACTTATTAACTAGGGTTAGAGTTGTCTTGGGATCCGCAAACCCTCCAACAGTATTCCCCACCAAAACTGGTGGCGGTCCCACGACACCTGCAATATGCAGTTATTGGGGACTTTTATTGGCTTCGCACCGAATCTTGATTAAATGGTACTGCACTTTCTCCATAAAGTCGAGGCGTGCAGAATTAAAATCCAAATTGTGTGGCAGGAAACAACGGTGGGCTCCGGCAATCCACTTGGAGGTTGTCCATGATGTGAAGCGTGATTCCTAGGAGCCTCTCATCATTGCTGCACGAAAGTATAAACGAGCAACCAGCAGCTTATCTTTGATTTGCTTTGAGGCCATCGGCTTGTTTGGATCAAATGCTAGAGGAGGGAGACAATCGTCCTATCTGGTTGCCACTGACGCCAATAGAGTTAGATCTTTAGCAAACATTGTCGATTGTCGCACCGTTGGATCTAGAGAGTGGACAGACTCTCTCTAATAGGCTTGTAAGGCGTGGTCGAAATCCACGGAGATGGTCCAGCTATAGGACTGATGGATGATTGGCCAATTGGGCGTATGGATGGTGATTTTGTCCATAGCCAATCCCAAATCTTTCCATTTATTCCTTCGCGGGATTGGCACATAATATGGATCTACCCACAACTGGCGAGGGCTGGCGACATAACTCCTAATTGATTCTGAAGTTTTCTCAAAAACAGTGATTCTCCATGTCGGCTGCTCTCCCAATGCAGGTATTTTGTCCAACTCTTTGTCGGCCTCTATCTCGGAGGTCTTAAACTTCAGAACCCATCCACCACATGAGGACTCATGCGGATGTTGCTTTAAGAAGGTCCGGATCTGGTCCTCGATGCTGATGGGCCTTCTGAATAGAGGTGTGGTCCTTGATGAGGATGGACATGCTTGAACTGCCGGTAAGATTGGCGGTTGTTCTGCTATATCCGGAGCTCCCCCCTGGTCCATGCTCAAATCTACCCCTGTATCCATTGGTATAGCTTCGTGGCGCGGATGGGAGAAATGCGGTATGACTGATACGAGGATTTGTGGTCCAGCTTCAAACACTTGAACGGCTGCTTTTTCATAGGCGGTGATGGTCTCCTTAGCCTTTGCCAACTCGGTTGAAGCTGCTCCTTTGAACCTGTCAAAGCGGCCTTGGAATCCTTGAAGGGCCACTTTGAATGTCTCCACTTTCTTGAACAAATATGCAATCTCCGTCGGTGTGACCGGATGATCTGGTATTTGCGTTTGAAGATACGCATCACGCTCAAGGGTGGTCGCATCCAATTCACTTGAAGCCGCGTGTGATCCTGTTCGGCCATCTGTAATTGACCCTTCAGCAGCTGCACCTGATGTTTTGCATCCTGTACGGCCTTATCCACCTGATCTTGTGCAGTTGTCAGGGCATTTGGAGCTGATGTATTCTTCCAAGTGATCAGCTTGTTACTGGGCCAACTTCTTTTCGGCTTCCGCCATGTCTTCATGTTGTTTGACAATTTTTAACTCTCGATCCAGCTGGACAATTTTATGGCTGATTAGAGTGTTTTTGGACCCCATCTCGGAGATTCTCTGCTCCATTTCCTTCTTCTTATCCAGCATAGACTGGATCACTTGCGCAAGGCTGGAGACCAAACCGAAAGTATCACTAGAATCGATGGTCGTGGATGTAGCAACAGCAGTAGGACCTGATGGAACGAAAGCCATATTGATACGACCAGAAAAGGCTCTCTCATGAATACCCATTGCAGTGAGCAGAGGCTCCGCAAGGGTCATCCACTAAGTGGACATGCTTGTGCTAGGAAGGATCATGATGTCTGTTGCAGATGGGACATCACGATAGATAGTATAGCGCAGAGACTGGGAAGTATCGGTAGAAGACATGATGAGCAAAAAAAAAAATGTAAGACGCGAGAAAGTATATCAAAAAGCAAGTTAGGAAGTTTGGAAGGCTTTAATCGCGAGAAATATTTGCAAGAGCTTCGCTAGCACAAGTGAGAAATGAATCGAATTCAGCCAACTTATAGGTGAATTTGGTGGGTCCATTACACTGAATACTAATTTGGCTGATAAGTTCTGAACAAAAATTTGCAAGCATGTATAGTATTGTAAAAGTAGGCTATAAAAATCTCGACGAAGGTTTATGGGGATCTGAGCCTTTCAGACGAACGTTTTCCAGGGCTGACGAAGGATGAACCTTCGCCCAGGAGAGTCCTTCGCCTAGGTATTGTCATAAATGTATTTTTTTCACAATCTGAACCTATGGACAACCTAATTTTGACATTTTAAGATCATCTAGCAAGTCGGCAAAGGTTCATAATGAGGTTAAAATTCTCGGCGAAGGTTCCCAAAATAGCATATCACTGAACATTTGCCTGACTCAAAAAATGGATTTCCTCTTGACAAGAATCTTCGCCCACCTCAAATTAGATAAATCTAGAGTGGACGTACAATTTGAGGGCTCAACAAAGATTTTTGGTACTATATAGGCCAAATCTGACCAAAACAGTAATTTTTTAAGTCATTTTCCATCAAAAAATATTGTGTTTCCTTTTTCCCATGCTGATGACTTTTTGACTTTTGCTCATCAGTCTTTGCTCAATTTTTGTTTTTTTTTTTTTTTTTTAAATGTCTTTTTCCAAAAAACTCAGCAATTTAAATACTGAAAACAAAAAATTTGAAAACAAATAAAATAAATAAAAACCATTGAGATCAGGCTTGCTAAACTGGCGGAGCAGGCTGCCAAAACTTGCATAATCGGCTGCCATTCATCAGAGTATCAAATCGTTTTCCATCCAAGTGCTCAAGAATTACTGCGCCATAGTTCAAAATTTCTGTCACTTTATATGGGCCTTCACTAGTAAACTTCAACTTTCCCTTGATCAGCTTAGTTTTGTACATTAATGCAAGATCTCCTGCTTTCAGATCTTTTTTGTGCAGGCGACGATCGTGCCATGCCTTGCGACTTGCCTTCTCTGCTGCTAAGGCATAAACTGCCATCAATCGGGTTTTACATAATTTGTGCAACGCTTCATGACAGAGTTTTAAAGACTTATCATCATTTAATCAATCTGTTGTCGCTATGCGTAAAGATGAGATTAAAAATTAAATCGGCATGACAACATCTTGACCATACACCAGTTGAAAAGGTATTTGATTTGTATTATTTTTGTAAGCAGTTTTGAATGTCCATAATGCTGCCTACAGTTTATGTTTCCAATCAGACCGACTTGCTTCAACTGTCTTTGTCATAATGGTGCAGAGAATCTTATTGGAAGATTCAACTTGGCCATTTCCTCTGAGATAGTAGGGAGTACTAAATCTATGTATAACAAAAAAATCTTCTAGTAAACACTTTATTGTGTGATTAACAAAGTGTGTACCCCGGTCACTGACAATCTCGATCGGACATCCAATTCTGACTATAATATTCTCATACAAAAACGTGGCCATAGATTTTGCATCAACAACTTTGACAACTTTGGCTTCAACCCACTTGGTCATATAATCAGTTACGACGATAATGTATCGGGCCTGAGATCCTTGCGCGGCAGGGTGAATAGGTCCAGCATAATTCAGTCCTCAGTTTTCAAACGGTGCTTGCGATAAAACCGGATGCAAGGGTTCATAGTTCTGTCGAGTAGGCCGTCGTGCTCACTGGAAAACGTCACATGTTTGAATAGAATTTTTTGTGTCCTTATGAAACGTAGGCCACCAACAACCTGATTGTAAAAGTTTGTGAACAGTAATATCTGTAGAAAAGTGTCCTCCACCCATGCCATCATGTGAAAACATGATTAGATTTGGTACTTCATGCAGTAAAACACATATTCGCAAAATATTATCTGATCCACGACGATACAATTGTCCTACAATTAATTGGTAAGGTTGAGGCCTATGAATCAATTGTCTCTTCTGTACTTTTGTCAAGGAGTCATTCGGTTGTCCTAGCATCAGGTACTCAACAATATTTGCTGCCCACTCAGATACTGCTTCAACATAGAACAATCAGCATCTGGCAGTTTATCATCCACTTCAGTATTAACTGGGACGGATTCAATTCGAGAAATGTAATCGGCTAGATAATGTTGCTTTCTCTTTCGAACCACAATTCGAAAGTCAAATTCAGTTAATAACAATAACCATCTTGCAATACGTCCAGTATTGCACGTCTTGTTCACCAAGTAAAGTAACGGTTGATGATCCATATAAAATACAAAGTGCATCTCCACGAGGTAGTGACGAAATTTCCGAACAGAAAAAATCATGGCTAATGCCTCACGTTCTGCTGTTAAATAATTCTTTTCTGGATCTGTAAGCTGTCTACTTGCAAATCGTATAGGATAATCCTTCTTATAGTTACATGGCTGCGTCAGAATTGATCCAATGGCGTATTTTGAGACATCCGTATGAACATGAAATTCTATCGTCCAATCTGGAGAACGCAATATTGGTGCTGAAGTTAATGCTTTTTTTAACTTTTCAAAGGCTTCTAACGCCTCTACTATCCAAATAGGAACAATAGTCAGTTTGTATATAGGTAGTGCTAAATATTCAAAGAAAATAATAAAAATTCGATAGTAGCTCGCATGACCCATAAACACATAAACTCCACAAATTGTTGTTGGCGGTGGCAAATCCACAATAACTTTGATCTTATAATAATTTGTGGCAATGCCATGTCTTGATATCATATGTCCTAGCACAACTCTGTGGGAAACCCATATTTGACATTTTTCTGGATTTAGAGAAATCTGATATTTGCGGCATCTTTCCAATACTTTTTCCAATCGATCCAGGTGGTCTGTATCTGTACTATGGACTCCTGTTAAATTTCACACGTGTGGACTGTCTACTACATGTACTTGTGATCTTCTAAGGTGTGTAGATGCACCAAGATCAAGACTAGATTGAGATTCAAGATTAATCTTGAATCCTATGGCAAAAACACACTACTACATGCATTCAATCACTTTCAACTCTCACTCACACGTGTGAGAAGTATTCAAAAAATAATCTAAGTAAAAACAAGCTGCTCTCCTAGGGTAGAGAGAGAAAATGCATCAAGAGCTCTCGGGTAGAGAGAGAAAGTTAGAAATCCAATAACTCACAAAATCCATGAAATCACCAAATCAATTGACTTCAAAATGAGGAGTACAATGATACTAGTAGGTCCACGAGCTACCACTATGATTAACTATGATTGGACCATATTTTGTCACCTCTTGATCCTATTGGATCATTGATCTATGCACCTCTTAATTCTATTGGACTATATTCAAGCACACCTCAATTTCCTATTGGACCTCATAAGGTTCCACCTCTGAATCCTATTGGACCTCTTGGAATTCATCAAACAAAAACTTTACACTTGTCTACACTCTAATTAGCAAGTGTTTAGCCTCTTACTCTATTTTGGCTCAATAGTGGCATTACAAGTGGAAATGCATAATTTGCCATCTATGCCAAATTTATTCCTATCAACATCCTACACCTAGATGCTTGATGTAAAAAACATAAGACCCCTATATCTAACATAGATAATCTTTTTCAATTCTTCACACTCCTCCTAAAAAATTATCTATGAAGATTTGAGCATTGATCTTGATATAACTCCAAGATTAGATCTATGCGTGATGAAAGCAGTTTTGCTCAAAGGCTTGGTGAGTAGATCGGCAATACAAGAGGACGAGTTGACATGCTTCAAATAGATTTCTCCTCCAATAAGCTTTTCTCTCACAAAATGGTGTGCCACTTCTATGTGCTTGCTTCTTGCATGAAATATGAGATTATTGGCAAGAGCTTGGGCCGAGATGTTATCACACTTGATCATTGGTAGATCATCCTCCTTGATGCACTTTAGTTCCATTAATAACCTCTTGATCCAAAGCACTTCTTTGGTAGTTGTAGTGAGTGCTTTGTACTCGGCCTCACATGAAGAGAGAGA
Source organism: Diphasiastrum complanatum (assembly GCA_029204225.1). NCBI lineage: Eukaryota > Viridiplantae > Streptophyta > Lycopodiopsida > Lycopodiales > Lycopodiaceae > Diphasiastrum > Diphasiastrum complanatum. The sequence continues at coordinate 18,491,789 of CM055093.1, read as the reverse complement.
TATAGTATCTTGCTTTTTGGAAAGCCAAGATATTAGATTGCCTCCAAGAAAGATAGTGTATGCACTAATAGACTTTCGATCCATCTTGTCACTTGCAAAGTCCGAATCCAAGTAGCCAATAATGGATAGATCTTCACTTTTATAGAGTAGACCATAATCACAAGATGAAGATACATATCTTAGAATCCTCTTGGCCATCTTCCAATGATGGATCTTAGGATCTTGCATAAATTGACTCAATTTGTGCACACAAAAACTAAGATCGGGCCTAGTAATGGTAAGCCAAATCAAGGAGCCTACAAGACTCCTAAAAAGTGTGATGTCCTCAAAGGATCTTTCATCACCTTTACTAGGATCTTTTACAATATGCTCCATTGGTGTATCTATGCTCTTAGAATTTTCCATATGGAATTTTTTCAACATAGAGTGAGCATATCTATATTGGCGTATAAAGACATGATTTTCATAAAAATCAATTTCTAGGCCTAGGATGTAATGTATCTCTCCTAGATCTTGCATTTTAAACTCACATCCAAGTGCTAGCTTGGTTTCATCAACTAGCTTGATACAACTTCCACAAAGAATAATGTCATCAACATAAATTAGAAGAATGACAATATTGCTATCAACAAACTTTAGATACATGGAAGGATCATAGTCACTAAGAGTAAATCCTAGTGAGATAAGAAAAGAGTTAAGTCTTGAATACCATGATCTTGGTGCTTGCTTGAATCCATAAAGACTTTTGAAGAGCAAGCACACTTTGGACTCATCCTTGATGAATCCTTGAGGTTGTTCCATATAGATCTCCTCCTCAAGATAACCAATTAGAAAAGCATTGGATACATCTAATTGGAACACCTTCCACTTGAAAAAACAAGCAAGATAAATAAGAATTCTTATTGTCATTATCTTTGCAACGGGTGCAAAGGTCTCCTCACAATCAAGACCATGGATTTGAGCAAATCCTTTGGCACATAATCTTGCTTTATGCTTGTTGATGGTGCCATCATGATTGAACTTGATCCGAAATACCCACTTGCAACCAATCACATGCTTGTTGGAAGGAGGATCCACAAGCTCCCAAGTATTGTTGGTGATCAATGCATCATACTCTTGCTTCATGGCTTCATATCACTCATTGGTATTGAGTGCCTCTTGTACATTCTTTGGCTCTTCATGAGAGACATAAAAAACATAATTAGTGGAATCAAGATCCACTTGTTTGCCTTTGTCAACATATGAGAGCCTCTTAGGCTCGGATCTATCTCTCATGGATCTTCTTGGTGAAAAAATCCGAGGAGAGTCTTCTTCAAATCTCGACCCCATCACATCATGATTGTCTTCAAAATCAATAATTGATGATGCATCCATAGATTTCTTGATCTCGGCCTCCTCAAATGATGAGTGTTGATCTTCATGAAAGACAACATCTCTACTTTCAATAACTTGAGAAGTAGAGAGTATAAAGACTCTATAGCATAGATTTTGAAGCAAGAAGATATATCCAAGTGAATCTTGTGTAATCATCAATGAAAGTAACAAAACAAGTGGCTCCTCCCTTGCTTGTAGTTGATGAGAAATGCACATCTGAGTGGATTAACTCCAAAGGATGCTTGCTTTTGATAAAAGATCTTGTAAATGGCTTTTTGTGAGATTTAGCAATAGCACAAGCCTCACAAGGCTTGATCTTCTTGGAGAATGACTTTGGCAAGCCAATAGCTTTGGATTCTTTGATCATAGAGAGCATGGATTTGTAGTTGGGATGTCCCAACCTCCTATGCCATAATTCCTCCATAGAGAGCTTGTTCACAAGAGCAACATTACAAGCATTCACATACTCATTTGGATCTAGTTTATAGATGCCACCAAATCTAGATCCTAATGCAAGTATCTCATCATTCTTCTTGATAGTGCAAGTATCAACATTGAATTTTACATCAAGACCATTATCAAGCAATTGGCCAACACTAATAAGAGTCTTGGTAAGCTTAGGTACATAAAGAACTCTAGAGAGAGAAAGAACTTTAGAGGATGCAAGCTTCAAGGGAATGTTCCCAATGCCTTCAATAGGACATTCAAAATCATTTACAGTGTATATCGATTTCTTCACTCCATCATAAGGTGCAATAGAAGAGAAAGAGTCCTTGGAGCTACACATATGTGAAGAGGCTCCACTATCAATATACCATAGCCCGTCCTTCTTGAAAGGAGTAGATGAGAAACTAGAGACCATAAGAGATCCCTCTCCATCACTTGCAATAGTGTCTTCCTTCTCATTGGTAATATTGGCTTGCTTGAGTTGATTCTTCTTTTTGAAGCAATTGGTGGCATAATGACCTTTCTTGCCACAGTAAAAGCACTTGATCTTCTTCTTCTTCTTGAGCTTGGATGATGAAGCATTAGAGGAATCATCTTCCTCCTCATCTTTGTCTTTGGATTTGACTTTGTCCTTGCTTGAGGATTGTTGATGTTGGTTCTTGCTCCTCTCTTTGTGCTTATTCTTGGCAAAGAGAGCTTTGCCATCATTATGAGTGAGAGAAAGCTTGTCCATCCTCAAGAGCTTGTACTCTTGTCTTGATTCTTCTGAAATTAGCACACTTTGGAGAGCCTCCAAACTTGGTAGCTCCTCCTTAATGGCATAGGATTGGACAAGGTTATCAAATTCACTTCTCAAGCCATTGAGAATGACTTGAACTAGCTCATTTTGATTGATGGAATCACCAATGCAAGCAAGCTCTCTATGAATATCTTTTACTCTCAAAACATAACTAGATGCACTCTCATCACTCTTTTGGCTACTTTGAAAGATTTGATTCCTAAGAGTGAGAAGCCTAGAGGTATTCTTAGCCTCATAGATAGTCTTGAGACAATCCCAAGCTTCTTTGGCTGTTGTGCAAGTACCTATCTCCCTCAATATCTCATTAGAGACATTCCTCTTAATGTAGTGGAGAGCCATCCTAGCTCTCTTTTTGTATTTTTGAACCTCTTGAAGAACTTGTGGTTCTTCTTCAAGGCCAAGAACTATGTCCATCACGTCTTGAAGGATCAAGATGGACTCCATCCTCATTTTCCAAATTGAATAATTTGAAGTGGTCAATCTTTCACTTGGTTCCAACAAGGATGAACCCATTGAAGACATTTGAAGTGAAGAAAACTCAAATGATGAACAATAAATGTTGTCACACACTTTCAATAGGATCCAATAATTAAGTACTATCTCCTCCTATGAAAGATCTTACAAAAATTTGTGAATTGATTCTCACTAGCTACTCAAATCTCTCTAAAACAAGATCTATTTCACATCAAATGATGGAGTATAGGCAAAGTTAGGATCTAACACTCTTAGCACGTGTGAAATACACTAAGAAATCAAATTTGACTCAAATACAATGATATTGCATAAAATAAAATGGCTAAGATCTCAAAACAGTGCCTAGATCACATATAGATGAGATTGGCAAGCATACAACTGTGATTTTGGATCAACCAAGCAATCTCTTGACCAAACCAAATGTGTCCACCCAGGTCTAGGTGCCCTACCTAACCCTCTTCAAAAGCTTATAACTTTTGATTGGCACAACCAAATGGAATGAAATTGATTGCAACAGAAACTAAACAAAAATAGCTTCAAAACAAGCTATCAAGCAAGATAAATGGATCAAACATGAGAGAGAACTTCCAAACTGAAATTGGATGTTCCTCACACGTGTCTAAGCACCTGATTCCGTACAGTACCAGGTCAGACCCAATCAATGTCCTTTTGATCTCTTTTGATCCAAAATTGAACAAGATAGGTAGGAAAATGGGCCTTGACAACTTCTAGCTCAAGATTGATGAAATTTTTTTCACTTAGATGGATCAAAATGCATGGTAACCTTAGGTAGGCTCTGATACCATGTTGAATTTCACACGTGTGGACTGTCCACTACATGTACTTGTGATCTCCTAAGGTGTGTAGATGCACCAAGATCAAGACTAGATTGAGATTCAAGATCAATCTTGAATCCTATGGCAAAAACACACTACTACATGCATTCAATCACTTCCAACTCTCACTCACACATGTGGGAAGTATTCAAAAAATAATCTAAGTAAAAACAAGCTGCTCTCCTCAGGTAGAGAGAGAAAATGCATCAAGAGCTCTCGGGTAGAGAGAGAAAGTTAGAAATCCAATAACTCACAAAATCCATGAAATCACCAAATCAATTGACTTCAAAATGAGGAGTACAATGATACTAGTAGGTCCACGAGCTATCACAAAATCCATCTTGAATCCTATTGGATCATTGATCTATGCACCTCTTAATTCTATTGGACTATATTCAAGCACACCTCAATTTCCTATTGGACCTCACAAGGTTCCACCTCTAAATCCTATTGGACCTCTTGGAATTCATCAAACAAAAACTTTACACTTGTCTACACTCTAATTAGCAAGTGTTTAGCCTCTTACTCTATTTTGGCTCAATAGTGGCATTACAAATGGAAATGCATAATTTGCCATCTATGTCAAATTTATTCCTATCAACATCCTACACCTAGATGCTTGATGTAAAAAACATAAGACCCCTATATCTAACATAGATAATCTTTCTCAATTCTTCACAACTCCCAGGTCATCCAAGTAGATTTCAAGGAATTTCTGTAGATAATCTTTAAAAGCAAATTGCATTACTCTTTGGAATGAACTTGGTGCATTACAGAGTCCAAACGACATTACTTTGTAAGCATAGGTGCCCCATTCTGTTGCAAAAGCGGTTTTGTGGTGATCGGTAGATGCTATCTTAACCTGGTTGTAACCACTAAATCCATCCAGGAAACTATAAGCTTCCGCTCTAGCAAGGCGATCCAAAATGCTTTCAATAAAAGGTAACAGAAAGTGATCCTTTCGCGTCACTTTGTTCACCTCTTTGAGATTCACACAGATTCGCAATTTCTCATTTTTCTTAGGAACAATGACAATCGGTGAAATCCACTCGGTATGCTCGATCTCATAAATGAAATCGGCATCAGGCAATCTCTGCATCTCTTTCTTTATCAGGTTCGCAACATTAGGATTACAGCGATAGAACTTTGTAATCTTTGGAACTGCATCAGGTACTAAAGGTGTGGTATGTTCAATCACTAATGTCGGAATACCCTTCAGATCTTGATAAGTCCATGCAAAGCAATCTTGATGCTTAATATGTAACATGCGTAGTGCTTGATACTGTTCAGGATTAAGTTGTGATCCAACTTCTACAATCTTTTCCGGTTCTCCTCGTTCAGCAAGATTCATTGGCTGCATCCTAGTTGGGCCCTCTTTTGATTCTGGCACGTGTTCTTCAGGTTCACGATGTGCTTTAGGTAGCATGATAACCACATCATCCAGTGTATAACATTTAAAATGTTCGGACATATCATGCTGGACTACATCTGCTTGTTCTTTTTCGAAAGGACTTGTCTTGGATCTTCGCTTAGCCTTCTTAGCAGGAATTGATCGTGGAGGCGATGACTTCCAATATGATAAACTCTTCTTCAAAGGTGAAGACTTCCTAGACGATGATGTCTTACTAGAATTCTGATTTGGAGAATCATCCTCAACTTTTCCTTTGCCTTTATCCAGTAAGGGTGACACTTTTTTTAAATCAATCTTTTGAGGGGGATTTTTCCATTTCAGAACCGTATTATAATGTTGCTTAGCTTGTTTCTTCGTCATCGATCATGTGATCCTATCTTCCTTCAATATAACTACTTTGGGCGGTTTTATTGTTGGTTCATCAGGAACATTACGCACTCTAAATCTGGTCGGATCCATATGATTTAGAATCTGCTCATCCGTAAGATTAGCATTGCCATCATAAGTCAAGACATGACTCACATGAATGGGTTCATCCTCAATCGGATCTGGTATAAGTTCTGTTGATATCCAGGCTACATTCAACACATTTAGGAATCGTGATTGGTGTATCCAAAGTTTGATCTAATAAGAAAATCTCGTTCAAATCTGATTGATTATCTTGTTGACACATATATCATGTTGTACAATCCATCATTGCAAGAGCTTCATTCCAATTGACAGTATCCGTTTGAGAATCGTAATGAACTCCCAAAATTTTCTCTGGTCGGTTACAAGTGTGATCTGTTGAAGGTTTTGGTGAAGGATCAAGAGTAATACTGGTAATTTTGCAAAAAAAAGTGACTTTTTTGGCAAAAATATGGCAATATGGCAATTGATCCTCTGAAACTCTTTTTATTTTTGGTATTATTCTTTGTCGACCTAGCAATAGATGGATCTGAATCACACCTAAGCACAATGAATCGAGCGAAGGTTCTTTTTCTGTATTTTTAGGGTTTTGGTGATTTTTTGGTATTTTTTGACAATTTTTCTGATGAATTCTGGAAATCTACTAGAAATTAATCTTCGCCCTTCAAACTAAAGGTTCTGTAAACAAAACCGAAGGTGTCTACAACTCGGCAAAGGTTTCTTGAATGAGGATAAAAAGCTCTGATGACGCTTTTTGTCTCTTTTTGACCAAATCTGACAGATTTGACCAATTTTTGTTATTTTCTCTGATATCTCAGATCCAAATGGATCTTAAGATTGGTGATCTGAATAGCTTTCCCTGTTTAACAATCAGATTAGATTTCAAACAAGAAAATCCACTGAAATCAAGTAAAATCAATTCCAAACTAACCCTAAATGCAAATCTAACATTATTCATGCCACGACAAGATGCCTAATGCAAGCTAACCATCCAACAATCATGCTACAAACTGAAAAATTGGCATAGCTCCCCGGCAGCGGCGCCAAAATTGTAGTGGGTTTCTTTCCTTGCCTAACCTGAATCCAAGATCTAGTCAATCTAGCATCAAAGAGACAAAGCTAGTTGTCACGCGTAGGTTCGTTCCCATGAGAGCGATAGTATAGTTCAGATTTCAACATGAATGGAGGATCCAAACCTAACTCTAACATCCATTAACACTACGATCCACAACAAATATAGCTTACTCTTTCTCTTTCTCTCTTTCTCTCTCATAAAAAGTATGATAACATGCACTCTCAATAACAATCAGATCCAACAATTAGCAAAAACCAAGAAAAGCATGAGAGATGGAGAAGGAAAGAAGAAGAGCAAGGACATTCATCAATCCATTTCTGAAGAGAACCAATCTACTTTATTGAAATGAGAAAATGAACATGAGGAGCAACTTGAGTTGGTCCCTTTTTATAGTAGAGAGGAGGACCCTGGCCTCTGAATCCTATTGGTCCATTCTTGCCTCTCTTTTTATTCAAGTTTAAAAAAGTGTGGGAATCAAAATTGGAGGGAAACCCACTTTATTCACTAACTTGACATTTAGGCCCTACGACATTAAAAGTACCGCAAAAAGGCCTAAAGTCCTTTTATTGACTTCCTAATTAATCAAATCTCTATGTGATCATCGGGTTGGACTTACACACCCATGGTGCCAAATCTCTCTCACTTATTGACTAGGGTTAGGGTTGCCTTGGGATCCGCAAACCCTCCAACAGTGATACTAAACCGTGTGTGGTCCTTCTTGTTAAATCACACTTTCATAAACGAATTATTGTTATCCATCAGGAACAAAATTTTTGGATTCTCCAATGCTTGGTTGGGATAGATATGTACATGCCTATACGGTATAGGAAATCCAGATGGATTTTTAAGATTTCTAGAATATCAGATAAGGCGGTTAAGAATCTTCTAGAAGAAATGAAATTCTTCGTACCGATTCTAATATAGATATTGGACATCTATTATTGTATTGCTTCGGTTGTTTTGAATTCTTAATACTTTCTTTTGGTTTAATGAATACACTCGTGTTATTTCAACAATCTATGAAAGATAGTTCTTGTCCATAACTGGCTCAATGTCTAGTGGTATTCTTAGATGATATTTTCATCTACATTGAATTGCTTAAGGAACATGAGAGAATTCAATGGCTTGAAGTATCTCCTTAAATTGGTTGTAGATCGGATCCTATATTTGGATATAGGATAGCCAGTTAATCTTTTTGATTTTTTGGTAAACAGATTTAAAAGCAAAGAATATTCTTGGAGGGAAAGCTAGTGGTATCGGACACCAGTGATTCCAAAGGAAATTTCTTGTGCAAGAGAGGATGATCAGTCCTTGAAATTATTAGCAAATCCATGTTGAAATCTAGTGACTGGCAAGTGCCACGTGGCATCTTGATGGACTGGCAAGTTTCATCCACACGTGTACATAAGTAGGATATGATTTGATTGAATTAAGTCACATTTGATTTTTCTGAATTATGCTTGAATCAAGACCAAGTCACATGGTCCTAATTTGTAAGGATTTTTCTTGAGGTCGGACACTTCCAAAAAAGAGACACCTTGATCTAAGGGCTATTTTGCCTAATCTAAGGCCTTGATTAGTAGGGTTAGGGTCTACCCTAAGTACATTCATACTTAACCTCAGATCCGAGCTTATTAGTTATGGATTGAGAGCTCATTTGTACATTTACTTGGAGAGAGATCAAACTTGATGTGATTTTTGACAATTTTGATCTTAAAAAAAGACTGATACTTTGATGTATGTGATATTTTTTGTGTCTAAAATTTTGTACTTTTCGCATGTGTGAGAGGCCGTGAGGATAAGTATATGTCAATTTGTTTGTCATGTCTAAAGCCAATTGCGAATCTAGATCAAATTAAACTAGATTTAGTGTCTAGATCTTGATCAGTCTTCTTGTTGTGCAATCTTTGATGCTTAAATTATGTATGTAGATCTAAATGAGGTAAAGTTGATCCAGATTTAGAATTTGTAACACGAAAGCAAAAATAACTATGTTTTTGAGCTTCTAAAAAAAAATGATTCAATCTCTCATTCTATACAATAGGTGGACTAGGTTGCCTTGTCTTCCTTTTCTTCTTCACTCTATCCTTTCTTAGATTATTAAGAGGTGTCACAATATTAGCATATTCTTCAATAAATCTACAAAAGAAACAATAAATTTCAAAGAGGATTTTGTCTATCTAACTATTTTTTAAATTGGCCATTCAATGACTACCATTTATCTTCATTCTAAAATGGGTAATCTCATGACAAAGAGAGACTAATTCATGTTTAAGAAATTGACCCTTGGATTCCTTTATGTATAGGTTCTTTTGCATGAGAAATTGCAAGACAATCTTAATATTATTCACGTGTATGAGGATTTCTACGAGCATTGTGAAAGATCAACTATTACAATAAATGAGAGGACATTTTTCAAGGGATTAATCTTCATCTTGGACTTCAAATCATAATCATGCAGATCGTGAGGCTCTCTGACTTCAAGTCTAATACCAGTCATGGGATCAATTGGTGGAATTTCAAGCTGCTTAATATGCAGCTCCATGGTCTTCGAACAAACTAAATTTTCATTCTTGAGTCTCTCTTTAATGACCCAACACCGAGACCTGCCCTAGGAACATCTGGAGCATTGACATTGAGCAGTATCCTCCATAGGTCCCTTACCTTTAGGACATAGAAATTTTTTTTGACCACGAGGTACATGTTCAACACTCTCAGCTTTGGGAGCAGCAACTGAAGTAGAAGCCTGCTTGCTTGATGTGAAATACTTTGCAAAAGCATGAATAAAATTGGAGTCTCTTGATAAGCAATCTTCTATTTTCCTGTCCAACGAGACAAGAGAGCATTTCTCCACACTACAAAATGACTCCAAGAAACACAACTTCCTCAATGATCTTTTGTTCAATCTTAAACAAAATTTTTGAAGCATTGTTCTCATCGTAGTAAATATCTCTGATATGTCCAAGCATCTTTGGTTCTCCAAAAACTTCTGATCTCTTTGTCCATGACATAACACCGCAAATACGCCTCGTATGAATGAAAAGTGATATGTTCCTCATGGATCTCCTCAACGGCTGCCCTCTTAGATGGCGAAGGCTCACGGGCGATAGAGATCTCTGAAGGTGATTCCCCTTCTCCAAGCGGGTGACCCATTCTACGTTTCTTATGGGTTACCTTAGGTGTAACGAATCTATTCGAAACCCTAAATTTGAACTTATGTGTGGGTCTGATATGACAAAAAGGAGATACTAATCTTATTTCAAAATAGTAATTACTATGTTCCGAATATTCTAGAGAGCCGAATTAAAATATGAAACATTGTAAGCTTTTTGCAGAAATATCACTAAATAGTTTATCAAAAATTGTAAAATTGTGTTAATAAAACCAACCAATTGTGTATTATTAAATGGTCTCATTATACAAACTGATATGTGAAGTCGATACTCGGTATCAATGTCCCGTATCATTTTTCACCATTTATACTGCAAAATGATAATGTGTATCAATTTTGAGGTATCATTTTTATATAATGATATTGAAGATCGATACCGGGTATCGATTTTCTGTATCATTTGTCACCATTGATACCACAAAACAATACCACATATCGATCTCCCGTATTGTTCCTATTCAAGTTTTGATATCCTATATTATAACTACCAGTTGAAAAGATTATTTATCAATTTTGATAGGAGTAACATATGATACTGCAAATCGATACCGTGTATCAACCTCAAGTATCATTTTCCAAAATGATACGACAAATCGATACCTTGTATCGTTTTCTCATATCACCCTAAATCGTGATACCTTAGATTGATACGGCATATCGTTCTCTGGTATCATCTACCTTAATTTATAGCTAAGAATCAGTTCTGTACCTATTATAGAATTTTGTCACGAGACTGAGACTTGATATATGACACAATGTATAATATTAGAGGATCATTTCTGAGAAAGGATATGGTGTGTTGATACCCAGTATCGATCTGCAATATCACAAGCAATATACGATACATGAGAAAGATACCACATCAATTCTTGGGATTCCCTTGTCGAATTCTCAATAGAAAAATTTTGTTAAACTATGTATCTCACATAAATTCAAATTTTACACAATTTTCAATTATTCTACCTAGTTTTAAAATACTAAGAATTCAGCCATTAATGAATATCAATATTCTGTAATCAAAAGCTATCAAAAATGATAAAAAAAAATTATTTTAAGAATCATTAAATTCTATGTGCTAGAAATGCTAATTCCTATTTCTGGCCATCCTCACGGATTCTCCCATGGCAAGTAGGTTGTCGAATAGCTCCCTCTCCAGAAAATTGTCGATTGCGGAGACAACCATCATCAGACAAACGTGAGTAACGGAGGCAAAAATCAAGGAATAAGAAAATTCTTGAATCCTATACTCCCTAGATCGTGTGGGCCAAAATGAGGCATAGGATTCATTATACAGTGGTGGATCTGAGATTTTATAGGATCTAATATATAAAAATTTCAAATCCATTCATTGAATTTAATATCTTTTGAGATCCGTGATTGAGACTATAACGGGGCTTAGAATTTTCATTTTAGTGACCTTAGTTTGTTTTTTTCTTTGCTATGTATTCTCATATTTTTCACCATGTCCATAGCAATCTCGTCATACGAGTCTATGTCTCAAGATGACCTTTCTGTTCCATGAGCATGATTTCGCCCTCAAGGTTTCTCTTGGAATCTGAGGTCAAGTCTCAGGAAAGCACCACGAGAATTGCGAATGTCACTTATTTTTTGAGCTCTTATGTCGAGTCAGAGTTTCAAAATGAGCATATTGTTTTACAAAACTCATGTTTAGAGTCATATTTTAATTTAGAACATTCCATTTCTAATAGCGTTGAATCTTCTTTTGTTGTTTTGTCCTTTGATTCAATTATGCATTTCAATGGTGAGGAGGTCAGTTTGAGTGTTGAAGAATCTCGTCAATGCACATTTGATCAAGGTCTTTGACACATGATGAAGATATTGATGAGAATGTTGATGGAGACTTAGGATGACAATGATGGCAATGACATTGATGATGACGAGAATGATGTCGATGCCTATGACAATGTCCAAAAGTCTCTAAGAGACGAGAAAGGATTTCATGTTGATTGAAGATTTTTAGGCTATGGTGGTAGAAGGAGATCTTTTTTATTGTCATCATATCATCTGAAGGATACACTTAAGGTCGCATGTTGTAGTAATGATTGCATAAATTCCTTAAGATCTTATCACCTAAGTCATAATCAAGAAGAGCAAGAGGTATATCTTATGTCTGCACAGAAGCCGGACATTAAAGATCAAATTGACATTGTTTGTAGAAGTGCATTCAAACATGTCCATTCTATTGGAAATTCAAGATTGGGTAGGTTGCATGAGAGGCTCTTAAAAAATGCTTCTATTTACAATCCTCGATATAATCCTATGGTTTTGCCAGTCGAAAATTTATCAATATCCTGGATGGAGAGCTATTTTAGTTCTCATGCTGAGATTATGCCAACTACTGGTAGGTGGCACCTGACGGACAAATTTACAAGGTGTGAGGCGTACAATATCTAAAGGGTGAAAATGGTTCGTGGAAATGAGCAATTTACTAGCTATAGTCATTTCACCAGGCTTTGGAAACATTATTTTAGCAACGTATTTATTTCAAGGAAAGTGAAGATGGGAGTATGCACTATATGCCCATCGCTCAAAGTTCAAAGGCAAAATGCGAAGTTGAGTATAGATAAGAGTACTTATAGTAAAATTTTGCAATGTGTTTTGATTGTGAATGCTCTTGTTTCTTTGAGATGACTTTTAAAATTTTTAAATATGTAGGTAAGGTGAATGAAGTCCTTAGAGTGCATCGAGAACAATAAGCCGAAGAAAGAGCAAAGTTAACAAACTTTAAGCACAGAAGAAAATATTTGAAGTATCATGGGAAGTATGTTGGAATTGTTATTGATGTCATGGATAAAAAAAAGACTTGCCTTCCACTGTTGTGGGTATTTCTTGTAGAAAAATAATCAAGGCCGAACACAAAAAAATAGGTGTGAGGGTCGTGGCATCCTATGAGCGTAAGTCCAGAGCCCAATGAGCACTTGTAAAATATTGTATCATGGAATAAAATAGACTCGGGCCATGTAAATAAAATAATGTAAAAGGGCCCAAAGTCTAAGTTGATTAAGTTCTAACTAGTAGTAGGTAAAGTGTGCTTCTTGTGCACCATAGATCTAAATATGTGTTCTTTAAAGGGCTAGGATTTCAATCCTTCCCTCAATGAAGTAGCCAATAGAAGCACACGGGCAGGGCCTCCCCAAGAATAAAAAGGTACCTCTTGTATTCCATTTTCATGCTTAATAGAGAGGAGACTCTAGCAATTTGCATTCTCATGTGTTATGTGATTTTGTTTATTGCTTTGTGAATGTTGCTCATTGTGTATGATTTTCCTATTTTCATTGTCTAATATTTTTAATGTTTCTACAATAGCTTAATGGCAATAGCACATGAGCCTCTCTCTCTCTCTCTCTCTCTCTCTCTCTCTCTCTCTCTCTCTCTCTCTCTCTCTCTCTCTCTCTCTCTCTCTCTCTCTCTCTCTCTCTCTCTCTCTCTCTCTCTCTCTCTCTCTCTCTCTCTCTCTCTCTCTCTCTCTCTCTCTCTCTCTCTCTCTCTCTCTCTCTCTCTCTCTCTCTCTCTCTCTCTCTCTCTCTCTCTGGGATCTTAGAAAATCATGAAGAAGGTCCCTGCAAAATTTGGTATGGAACCGAGTTGTGGAAAGAGTACTTCTTCTAATATGCGCTCTAAATTTTCTCTATATAAGCAAGAAATTTGGGTCATTTGTCACTTTTCCTAGCGAAGCTCTTGCCAATTTTCTATCTGAATTTTTTACTGTGACCAAATGCTCTCAAACTTTGCACACAATACCCTCAACTCCTTCTAACACCATATCCAACTCCATATCCCTCCATTCCACCTCTGTCACCCTGATATCCACCATTGCTTAATTTTTTTACCTTATCCTCAACCCTCCTTTTTTTACCTAACCTAACCCAACCACCTCTCGTCCTCTACTTCTCAACATGGCATCCTCCACCAATCTCGACGACAACCAACCATCTAGCCCTTCTAATAAAATGGACACCACTTAGATCGCCCACGACAATGTCCCTTTCGCCACCCAGATTTTCGACTTACCCACCCCATGGATCCAAGCCGCTCAACCCCTCCTAGAAGCCTTGGGAATTTACCCATCGTTTTTTACCTATGACCTGTGTCTAGACTTCATCGTCGAGACCTTCGAGACTTTAGAAGAAGATAAATTTAGATTCTACAACCAGTGTGTGAACTCAGCCTCCCTAGCTACCATCGAGAATGAGAAAACCATAAGAGATGGACATAGAATCAACAAAGATGAATTTTCCACATCATAAGAGGAAACAATGATCTATTCTCCATGTAGGTACAACTATTTATAGCAGCCAATATGTCATTAATTCACTTTCCCTAAGTATGCCCTGAAATGGCAACTTCTAGGTACTTAACCAAAAACCTAGCAATACTAGTCCAAATGCAATGTATCAAAAAAAGCTAATTAGAATGGGTCTAAACATGACTCTCATCCACTTATCTACTTGCCAAAAGTAGTAATACCACTATTTAAAGCCTTATTGACAAATATGAAATACCTCTGAGCTGAGATTTCATTTTGGCCTCCAAAAATGCCAAATAAAATGTCAGGACTAGTTGACAATTTTCACACTCCCTCTTCAACTAGTTTTAGCATAGATTTAGATAGTACACCAAGTAATGTTCTATGCTTCATAAAAAAGTCTTTTCCCAATGCTTTGGTGAAGATACCAGCCACACATTCCCTTGAAGAAACATGTTGAAGCTCCACTTCCTTTGCCATGACTTGTTCTCTCACAAAGTGATATGCCACCTCAATGTGCTTGCTCCTTGCATGAAAGATAGGATTGCTTGCCAATATTTGGGATGAAATTTTGTCACAAAAGATGATTGGAATCTTTGAGAAATCCAGCAAGTGAAGATCACTTACCATCCTCTTGATCCATAACATCTCCTTTGTGCAAGATGTAAGAGCTTTGTACTCGGTCTCACTAGATGATAATGAGATAGTAGCTTGTTTCTTTGACATCCATAAGATAGCTCCATCACCTATTAAAATAGCATGTGCACTTATGGATTTTCTATCCATTTGATCTCCAGCAAAGTCTGAATCTGAAAATCCAAACAAGTTAGGTGATGGTCCTCCATAAAAAATGCCAAAATCTCTTGTTCCCAAGATGTATCTCAATACCCTCTTGCCTAGCTTCCAATGCTCCACACTAGGATTTTGCATAAATTGGCTTAATCTACTTGTGATGGTTAGATATATGAGTGAACCAACTAGCTTCCTATAAGGAGTAATGTCCTCGAAGGAACTTTCATTACCTCTTGTTAACTTTACATTTGACTCCAGTGGTGTATCATAAGCTTTAGCATCTACCATATGAAATATTTGTAGAATAGAATGAGCATACTTCTCTTGACATATGAATGTAAATTGAGAAGTACTAAATACCTCTATTCCCAAGATATAATGCAAAAGGCCAAGATCATGCACCTCAAACTCCTTTTTGAGTGCAAACTTGATATCATCAATATCTTGCTTATTGCCTCCACTCAATATGATATCATCCACATAGATAAGAAGGATATTAACCTGATTTCCAACAAATCTATAGTAAAGTAAATGATCATATCCACTCACCATGAAATTTTGTGAAAGTAAGAAAGAGCTAAGCTCAGCATACCAACTCCTTGGTGGTTGCTTAAGACCATATACAAACTCTTTTGTAGAAAACAAACATGATTTGGCTTGCTATGTCAAATGTAGCCCTCAAGTTTGTTGGAATTTGATGCTCAGCCTCAAATCCATTCATTAATGAGCATCCTAAACATCTAGAAATAGAAGGCTCAGATTTCTGAACAAAAGGTCAAAAAATTCAGGATCAAACTTTCTAGAATTTTTGGAAACCGTTTTGACTCAAAAAAATCCTACATTCTAGTCGGAGGGTCGAATTCGACACAAACAGCTGCAACATCATTGACAAATCCCGAAAAGTTTTAGATTTTGGGAGAAGAAGTGACAATCTCTACTGAAATATGCTTTTGATCCACAATTTCAACTCACAAAACAAAGGTTAGTAAGATTTGATCAACAGTGCAATGCATAATCATGCTAGAACTTGATCAAACATCCAAATATCACCATAAGTGGAAACCTTACTAAAAATAATAGCCAATTAACTTTGATACCATGTGAAAGAAGTGGATCTTGAATGGATCCAAACTCCCAAAATACTTGGCTAAGATCTTTGCACAACAAGCTACAAAAGCTAGAAATGGCAAAGCATCCTAATGCTACCTTTGATACACATGAACTTGACAAAGCATTCAAGAGACAAAAGAAACTAATAAAAGGTACTGATGGCAGCCAAAAACAACAGCATACTAGCCCTACAACAGTAGCCTACCACTTTTGGAAACCTCTTAAGATCATACACAAAAGCTTGAAGACAATACACAAAGCAATGCTCTCAATGGAGGAAGAAACTGTGACAATGATCTATTGATCTCTCTCAACAATACAATAAGTTTCTCCAACCTGTTCTCCACAAATTTCAGCCTAATATAGGTGAGAGAGATGACTCTCTCTCCTCTCTCTAGAACTTAGGACCCAATTTTAGGGCACCAGTAGCCTAAAATAGCCAATTTTGGCTTATATGTCCAACTAACATGATTTTGGTGTCATTTCGAAGGTCCTGAAGTTTGGGACTTCTTTAATATGAAATATATACTAAAATAAAAGTATCTAGGCCTCTTTCACATGTGTGAAAGGTTAGATCCAAAACTATGTACAAAAATTGCCAATTTAGGCCTCAAACTAGCTAGGAAATGTTGACAATTTTCACACTTAATAGTTCAGTAAGTTGTGAGACTTTTAAAGTTTTCTGAGTAATTTTATAAGGAAAATTGAAATTTTTGCCAAATCAGTGAATCCTCGCCAAAGTAATCTTCACAACCTGGTCCATTGTGCTCAAAAAAATATTTTTGATCTAAAACAAAGTCAGCTAGAGTTCATAAGAAATTTTGGTGAAACTGTGAGAAAAAAATTGAATCTAAAACCCTCTAAGTAATTAAAAAATTTCATACCATACAGAATTAACCTTCGCCAGTCTGAACCAAGCCAGATCCAATCAGCTACAGTTAAGAGGGCGAGAGTTCATTTTCAGTCTTTTGCAAAAAAAAAAAAAAATTGACTACCAAGCAGTACAAAGAACCCTCGTCAATCTTCACCAAATCAACCTTCGCAGGAATCATCAATAGGTAGATCTATTAGGCCGATCTGAACAAAGATCACTGAGATATCTAAAAAAAAGACCAAGAAAAATGACTAATTTTCCACTAATAGACAACATAAACTGATCAGATCCAAACAGATTTAACCATCAAGATCCAGCATCCCTGGACTGAATAAGTGAATGAATCTCAGATCGGGACGAATGTCATTCCACAAAGTTGATCCATCCATATTTAGTTACAATCAACGTCAAGTTTTGATAGACATGAGAGAACAAAGAATGAAACAAAATCAGGAGACAAATACAATTGGAGAAAAAAGAGTAATCCATTTGATTCTAATTATGATGATGATGAGAATTCATTTAGTTGAATTCATAACTCAATTTACTTGATTGCATGCTTAATTGATTACAATGATCAATTATATACAATTTACATTTGTGCTAATGAGTGTACAAAGAAGATATGGAGCAATTGTACTCTCTATAGGAGATCGTGGCTGCTACTATCATTGTTCAAGTCGTTGCACTATACAAGAAGTGAGTGTGAGAAGGCTTCGACTATTCGGAAGTTGAGCGAGTTGTTGTCGTGGCCAATTGAGTTGGAGAAGTCGATATGTCGAGTAAGTTGATATGTCGGACAAGTCGGGTTTCCCCGATATGTCAGTCGAGTCGACAAGTCAGACTCCCCAATATGTTGGCCCAAGTCGGATCTCCTTGATAAGTTGGCTTACCCCGATAAGTTGGGCGCCATTCTCTTGCATGTCTTCAATAATAGAGTATTTCTACAGACTGTTTGACAATGCATGTAAAATTGCAGCGACATGAATGGAACCAGATTAACATGGAATTTAGGAGATTAGAGGAGATAAATCCAAAAGATTGAGTGGAAGAAATTATGTTGTAAGAGGTAAGTTGGGTTGGAAAACTCGTGAGATTGGATATGTTCTTTGTCTTAGAGATTTCCCATATACTCATGAGAAATAGAACTCTTTGGTAGTTGAGTTATAAGATTCCCAATGAGATATGTTAGTAACAACATATGCAGATTTTGGAGGAATATGCCAAATAATGATGAGTTTATGTTTTGGGTGATAGTGAGATTATTCTCATTTGTGCATGATTACATGATTCATAAAAAAAAAATTTATTTTTCCAAGATATACGGTGTAGTCTTGGACTTGCTTGAATCCCCTTTATCCTACCAGGTTCTACTTGGTAGATCGTGGCTCCGCACATCCCAAGTGCTTCAGACTAGGGTCATAACCGTATCATCCTTCGGAATCATGATTCTACTATGAAGATCGATGTTGGAGGGTTTGCGAATCCCAATGCAACCCTAACCCTAGTTAATAAGTGAGAGAGATTTGGCACCCTGCGTGTGTAAGTCCAACCCGATGATTACATAGTTATTTGATAATTAGAAAGTCAATAGAAGGACTTTAGGCCTTTTTGCAAGACTTTTAATGTCGCAAGCCTAAATGTCAAGTTAGTGAATAAAGTTGGATCTCCCTCCAATTTTGGATAGTTCCCACTCTTCTTTAAATTTGAATAGTTAGGGAGGCAGAATTGGACCAATAGGATTTTGAGGCCAGAGTCCTCTCTGCTATAAAAGGGGACCAACTTGAGTTTTCTACACATGTACATATCTTCATTTCAATAAAGCAGATTGGTTCTCTTGTGAAATGGATTTATGAATGTCCTTGCTCTCTATCACTTTCCTCCATCTCTCATGCTTTTCTTTGTATTTGTTAATTGCTGGATATGGTTGTTATTGGGTTTGCATGTTCTTATACTTTTTGTGAGAGAGAAAGGGAGAGGGATAAAGAGTAAGCTATTATCATTGAGAAAGTAGTGTTAATGGATGCGTAATGCTTGTAGTGTTAATGCTTAGGGTTAATGGATGTTAGAGTTAAATGTAGGTCTTTCGTTCATGCTGAATTCTGAGATATGTTATCACTCTCATGGGAATGAACCTCTGTGTGATGACTAACTTCTACTCTTTGATGCTAGATTGCTTAGATCTTGGGTTGAGGTTAGGATAGGAAGAAAACACACTACAATTTTGGAGCCGTTGCCGGGGAGCTACACCAATTTGTTGGATGGTTAGCTTGCATTAGGCATCTTGTCGTGGCATGAATAGTGTTAAATCTGCATTTAGGGTTAGTTTGGGAGTGATTTTGTCTTATTTGAGTGGATTTGCTTGTTTGAATTCTTATTTGATTATTGAACAGGGAAAACTATTCAAATCACCAATCTTAAGATCCATCTGGATCTGAGATATTAAAAAAAACAACAAAAATCGATCAAATCTACCAGATTTTGGTCAAAAGTAGGCAAAAATTATCATCAAAGCTGATAACTTTTTATTCTCTTTCAGGAAACGTTCGTCGAGTTGCAAGTACCTTCGATTTTGATCACAAAACTTTCAATTTGAAGGGTGAACAATCCTTCCCAGCAGATTTCCAAAAACATCAGAAAAACCATCAACAAAATCTTAAAAATAACAAAACACCATTCGAAGTTTGGACAGGTACCAAACCTTCTTTATCAAACTTACGAGTTTTTGGATGTACTACTTTTGTGCAGATACCTCAAGATCTCAGGAAGAAGCTCGATTTCTAGAGTATCAAATGTGTTCTCATCAACTACACTACTTCAGATCAAGCCTACACTGGTTTCAAAGAATCATATTCAAATGTTTACTTCAAAGCAGTGCAACAATCTTTTATCATTATCACCTTATACATGGATGATACATTGTTTTTCAGCAACAATACTGATCTGATAAAAAAGGCCAAGACAATGCTATCTTTCGAATTCGACATGACCGATTTGGGCAAAGCTCATTTCTGCCTTGGTATACAAACCCACAAAGACAAAACAAAAGTTGGTTAACATTACACAACAGAGATACATCTATAACATGTTAGTCAGATATAATCTGATTAATTGCAAGTTAGCTCTCTCACCAATGGAACTAGAACTCAAATTGTCAAAGGACCAGTGTCCCCAAATAATTCATGAGAAGCAGCAGATGCGTGAGTATCCTTACCATTCTATTATAGGATCTCTTATGTACGCCATGATCTGTACCAGGCCAGACATAGCTTTTGCAGTCAGCTCTCTCAGTCAGTTTATGACTAATCTTGGTATAACACATTGGAAGGCTCTCATCAGAGTCATGAGATATCTTCGAGCTACTATGGACTTTTGCATTTGTTATGAAGCAGTCAGCAATGACAAACTCAATTCACTCAGTGGTTACACAGATGCAAGTTGGGTAGGCGATGTAGACACTTGTAAATCCACTTCCGGATTTACATTCTTCCTCAACAATAATCCAATTTTCTTGAACAATCGCAAGCAATCTTCAATAGCTCTATCTTCCACTGCATCAGAGTATATTGCAGCCTCTCAAGCTACAAAGGAAGCAATTTGGCTGAGGAACTTACTCTCATATATCGGTCTAAATCAATATGTCCCGACGACATTATTGTGATAATCAAAGTGCCATCGCTTTATCATCCAACCCTAGATTTCATTCCAGGAGTAAGGGATTTGAACTGAAGTATCATTTTGTCAAGAACAAAGTTCTCAATGAAGAGGTTAGATTGCAGTACTGTAGAATGCAAGATATGACAGTAGATGTTTTTACGAGAGCATTAAGTTTGGAATCACAGAGAAGATTCTATGTCGAACTAAGTTTGAAGGTCAAGACATTCAAGGATTTAGATTAAGGGGGAGTGTTGGATTATTATCCTTCTTACTAATCGACTAATCCGTTTTAATCTTCATCCATTGTTTATCCAGTTCTGCGGATTTTCCCGTGTTTCTACAGTCTGCAAGTTTATAAGTGTTTTTACGAAGTCTGTAAAAATACACAAAGTTTGATAATAGGGTCGCATCTTTCGCTTGTTAGAAATCTCGCATAAAAATGTAGTGTCGTCTTTTTCGCATTTTTCGCATGTCAGGAATCTCGTGCAAATATGCGGAGTCGCATTTTTCGCTTTTTCCAAAGAGCCTCAAATATTAAGGAAATGACTCTGGCAAAGTGTAGGGCAACCCTAAATGAGATTTACGGGCAATGCCGTCTTTTGTCGCAAAATCTCGACACTGTCACCTTTTTGCAACAGTGTCGCCTGTGGCTATTTTAGTTCATTTCTGCATAAGTGATAGTTTGATTCATTTATGCAGACAGACTGTTTACGGCCAATCTCCACCGTTATCAGCAATCAATGACAAGGAACCAGATGGATGCCAGTGGATCACCAGCCAATTGGCGATCACATTTGATGACCTAATTGCTTAGTATATATAGATGTTCATATTTATACAGTTTCAAGTGATCATCAGAAAAAGCATTTGAATAGTTAGCTCTCTCTCTCAAGCTTGCGAGCTTGAACACTCCTGAGCATTCTAGCTCACTTCTTAGAGTTGTTTTAGAGATTGCTATTGCGCTACTGCTTATTAGCATTGCACTTAATTCAAACATTCATTTTTAGCTGCTCAAAGATAGCATAGAGTATGCAGCTTCGATCCGCAACTTATTGTACTCATTTACTTCTGTTTCATTTTGAATCAATACTATCTTTTATTGCGTTCAGCTTCGTCTCATAATGTATGCGTTTCTGTAGTTCTTTGCAACTAATTATTTGTCTAGTGTTTTGTGACAAATTATTTGTCTGATAATTCAATGCTTAGTTGTTTGGCTACGTAATTAATGTAGTACTGATGATTCCAAAGTTAGTTACTATAAGATCAAACGTGATTTCTTTCACTATTGTTTTGTTTGAAATTGATAGGCGTAGTCATGCATTGTGAAAGAGGAAGATAGTTTATTTCGCCATACACGAAAAGTTTTCTTTTTAGACACTCGAATTGATTTCATTCGTTTCTTTTTTAGTTCGTTTCTTTTTTAGTTAGACCTATTTTCACAACACCTCTTCCCTACACAAAGTTCTATCTCCTAATGTTGTGGATCTGATAAAGAAAGAGCTTCAAAGATTGCTTGACGCTGATTTCATTTATGAGATCGAGCATACCGACAAATGGGTTTCACCAATTGTCATTGTTCCTAATAAGAATGGGAAATTGAGAATTTGTGTGAATCTCAAGGCCTTGAACAAAGTAACAAGAAAAGATCACTTTTCGTTACCTTTTACTAAAAGCATTTTGGACCGCCTTGCTGGAGCGGAAGCTTATAGTTTTATGGATGGACAACCAGGTCAAAATTGCACCTAAAAATCACCATAAAATAGCCTTTGCAACAAAATGGTGGACCTATGCTTACAAAGTAATGCCATTTGGACTCTGTAATACACCAAGTTCGTTTCAAAGAGTAATGCAATTTTCTTTTAAAGATTATTTACAAAAATTCTTGAAATTTACTTGGATGACCTTGGAGTCCATAGCACAGACTCAGATCACCTGGATCGACTGGAAAAAGTATTTGAACGTTGTCGCAAGTATCAAATTTCCTTGAATCCAGAAGATTGCCATATATGGATTTCCCATGGAGTTGTTCTTGGACACGTGATATCAAGACATGGCATTGCCACGGATTATTCTAAAATCAAGGTTATTGTGGAATTGCCACTGCCAACAACAATTCGTGGAGTTTATGTGTTTATGGGTCATGCGAACTATTTTTTATTATCTTCTTTGCTGATCTTGCAAGACCTATATACAAACTAACCATTGTCCCTATTTGGACAAGCATTAGAAGCCTTTGAAAAAATTAAAAAAGCATTAGCCTCAGCACCAATACTTCGTTCTCCAGATTGGACGATTGAATTTCATGTTCACACTAATGTCTCAAAATATGCAATTGGATCAGTTTTGACATAGCCAGATGTATATAAGAAGGACTATCCAATACGATTTACAAGCAGACAACTTATAGATTCAGAGAAGAACTATTCAACAACAGAACGTGAAGCGTTGGCCATGAGTTTTTAATGTAGGAAAATTTTGACATTATCTCATGGAAAGCACTTTGCATTTTATACAAATCATCAGTCGTTACTTTACTTGGTAAACAAGACGTGCAATATAGGACGTACTACAAGATGGTTACTGTTATTGACTGAATTTGACTTTCGAATTGTGGTTCGTAAGGGAAAGCAACATCATCTTGTCGACCATATTTCACGAGTTGAATTCACACCAGTTAATACTGAAGTGGATGATGAATTACCAGATGCTGTATTATTTTATGTAGAGGCAGTACTTGAGTGGGCAACAGATATTGTTGAGTACTTGATGCTAGGACAACCGAATGACTCTTTGAAAAAAGTATAGAAGAGGCAATCAATTCATAAGACTCAACCTTATCAATTGATTGCGGGTCAGTTGTATCATTGTGGATCAAACAATATTCTTCGTAGATGTGTTTTACCACATGAAATATCAAATTTGATCATGTTTTCAAATGATGGCATGGGCGAAGGACACTTTTCTACAGATATTACTGTTTGCAAACTTTTGCAATCAAGTTGTTGGTGGCCTACGCTTCATAAGGACACTGGAAATTTTATTCAGACATGTGATGTTTGCCAACGAGCACGATGGCCTACTAGACAGAACTATGAAACCTTACATCTGGTTTTCTCACAAACACCATTTGAAAAATGGGACCTAGATTATACCGCACAAGGATCTCAGGCCCAATACATTATTTTAGCAACTGATTATATGACCAAGTGGGTTGAAGCCAAAGTTGTGAAAGTTGCTGATGCGAAATCCATGGCCAAGTTTCTCTATGAAAATATTATTATCAGATTTGGATGTCCGATCAAGATTGTCAGTGAGCGGGGTACACACTTTGTTAATCAAACGATAAAGTGTTTATTGGAAGATTTTTTTGTTATACACCGCTTAAATACTCCATATTATTCCAGAGGGAATAGCCAAGCTAAATCTTTCAATAAGATTCTTTGTACTATCACGATGAAAACAGTTGAAGCGAGTCGGTCTGATTGGGAACATAAACTACATGCAGCATTACGGGCAATCAGAACTGCTTAGAAGAGTAGTACAAATCAAACACCCTTTCAACTTGTTTATGGTCAAGATGTCGTTATGACGATTGAATTTTTAATACCATCCTTACGCATAGCAGCAACAGAGCGATTAGATGATGATAAATCTTTACAACTGCATCATGAAGCTTTGCACAAATTGTCTGAAACTGATTTGATGGCAGTCCATGCGTTAGTAGCAAAGAAAGATCGTCGGAAGCCCTGGCACGATTGTCGATTACACAAAAAGGATCTGAAAGAAGGAGATCTAGCATTGACGTACAAAACCAAGCTGATCAAGGAGAAATTAAAGTTTACTGGTGAAGGCCCGTATAGAGTGAAGGAAATCCTGAACCATGGAGCAGTGATTTTGGAACACTTGTATTGTAGACGCTTTGATACTCCCGTAAATGGCAGCCGATTACGCAAGTTTTGGCAGTCTGCTCTGCCAACTCAGCGACCATGATCCAAATGATTATTTATTTTATTTGTTTTTCAGTTTTTTGTTTTCACTACTTAATTGATATTTTTTTTTGGAAAAGACATTATAAAAAAAAATGAAAAATGAGAAAAGACTGATGAGCAAAAGTCAAAAATGTCATCAGATCAGTTTGCTAGCAGCATTCTGGTTGTCTGGAAGGACCTTGGTAAAGCTCTTAACATATAGGTAAGTTGCTTCTCTGCTGATATTGCATTTCTTGCTCCAGAATTGTGTAATGAAAGGAACAGATCCTTCATCTTTCTGATAAAGGATGTGAGGTCTTTGCCATCCCATTGCAAATTTGTCAGCTGATTTTCAAGAAGCATGATCTGACTGCGTGATTTTTTATGAAGAAAAATTTCGCGATCACGAAACGGTCGCGAAACAGTCTCCTACAGTCCTCCAGAATGTAGTCAGGCACTGCTGATCTACGTTTATAAATTAATGTAGCATTCAACAAATTCAACCAATGTCCGAAATTGAAATGAATGGGAGAATCAGACACACGAATAACAGCAGACACATTTGCATCCAAGATCATACATCACATGTGCACAATGGCTACAAGATCATCCATTGATTTTCTCTGATTCTTCAAGCACTGCATGTAGATCCACACTGTGCGTTGGTGTGAGAGAACTAAGTTCTCTCACGAGTGCATGTCTTGCTTACTAGCAGACTTGTGGATCCCTATGGATCCTGATCACAAAACTCAACTCGCACGCAGGCGAACTCATTGTCTGTAAATCATCTCGATTGCTTACGAGCATCAGACTACTTCATACGTATATTTGTCAAGTATCATCCAGAAGGTATATAGTCGCTCTATGTAACTTTAAGATTAGAGTGATTAAGCATCTACAACTAATCAGGAAATTACAAGAGTGGAAGATTAGCCACGATCTAGAGTGTATCTGCTGACGTCATGCCATTAGATCATATATCTGTACTTCTGGGTACTTGCATGATCTTTGTTGGTACTCTTTGGAGCGTGAGGGTAGAAAGGGTTTCGCAACATTTTTCATGTCGTGTCGTTAGTTTCATTTCCATCGTCTAACTTTCTCGTGTTGGACCGCAAAAGATTCTCGTTCGCGAATCTTTTGTGTTCATGTCTTCTGGTCAGGTGTTCGTGAAACTTTCGTGCTTCGTGTCTTTTGACTTTCGTGTTCGAAAACATCTTCGTCAGAAGAGGGCTTAAAGCTAGCAAAGCTTTGTAAATAGAAACGTTTTGTTTCTTCAGCTCCCTCTCAAAGCATGATAGCTTTACGATCCCGAGATTGCTCCTTTGTCTCTCAAAAAGTCCTTCGTCCAGGGCTTTGGTGAAGATGTCAACAACCATGTCTTTCGTTCCGATGAAGGTGGTCTGCAACATCTTCTTTTCAATTAGATCTCTAATCAAGTGGTACTTGATTGCAATGTGCTTCGTTCTAGAATGAAACATGGGATCTTTCGTTAAGTGTATTGTAGAGGTGTTATCCATCTGCAAAACCAGAGGCTTGTTCCTTGTTTCGCCCAATTCGTCCAAGAATTGCCTTAGCTAGATTATCTCATTGGCCATCTTTGTTGCTGCAATGTACTTTGCTTCGTAGGATGACTGGGCCACAATGGTCTGCTTCTTGCTGACCCAAAGAACTGCTGCTCCTGATGTGATGGTGCATCCTCCTGAGACGCTTTTACAATCATCCTTGAGAGATGCCCAACTAGCATCGCTATAGGAATATATCTTGAAACCTACATCGCGACAATAACACAGGCCATAATCCCTCGTTAATTGAAGATACTGCAAAATCCGTTTTGCAATCTTCCAATGTGTCGAGCTTGGATTCATGCAAAATTGGCTCATCCTAAATACTGCATAAGCAATATCAGGACGTGTGTTGTCTACAAGGTACATCAATGATCCTATCAGCTTCTTGTAAGGTGTGAGCTGCATCTGTTCTCTCTCTTCCTCAGTCTTTGGATAGTCATCGTTAGTCAAACCGTCCCTACGAGCATTCGCTCCTTTGCAGTTCAGCATCCCAGTCTTCTAGGATCTTTTGGGTGTATCTGGACTGGTGAAAGCATAGTAACACCTGGCTTCTCCCAGATCCACGATTTCGAAATATTTCGAGATGTCTGTCTTTACTTCAGCGATCAGCTGCTCACTCCTGCAAAGTATTAGAGTGTCGTCCACGTACACAGCCACAATGATAATCTGCCCATCTGTAACTCTGACGTACACATTAGAATCAGCCAACAGTGGCTTGAATCTTAATGATTTCAGGGCTTGATATTTCTTCTTATACCATTGTCGGGCTGATTGTTTCAGACCGTAGATACTTCTATGCATTTTGCATGCATAATCAGGAAGCAAATCTGAGACATATTCTGGGGATTGATCCATATAGACCTCTTCATCTAGCTCGCCATGCAAGAAGGCTATCTTCTCGTCCACAATGTGGATCTTGAGGTCATAAGCTGTTGCATTCTCAAAAAATAGATGTTAACAACAGGAGAGAAGGTTTCAGAGTAGCCAATACCATATCTCTGAGAAAAACCCTTCGCTACCAGTCTTGCCTTGTATTTCATCACATTTTCATCTGGTCCGTATTTGAGCTTGAAAACCCATGTGCATTTGACAGTCTTGAGCTTATGTGGTAATGGTTCCAACGTCCATACTTGTTCTTCCTCATGGATTCCATCTCTTTGTTCATGGCTTGGATCCATTTGTCCTTTTCTGGACTTTCAATCGCTTCCTTGAAAGTCTATGGTTCGTCACTGAATCCGAGAATTCTTCTGATGTGGAAATTGAGCTGTCTGGCACATATCTTGCTAGCACTCTTCGTGGTCTGGTCGACCTTCTAGGAGATCCTCCTGGGACAGCAATGCCTTTGTCTTTGTCTGCTCTACTTGGTCCAGAACCATCTTGGTTTACAGGAACTGTAACAGTAGGATGTCTCTCGAATCTTTCTTCTTCAGATTCATCGTTCGAATGGGAAACGACAGTAGGCAGCCTACTATTAGAGGAACTATAATAGTAGGTTGCCTCTCAAATCTTTCTTCTTCAGATTTGTCGTTCGAATGGGAAACGACTCGAAAATCTTCATTTTCGAGTTCGTCCTCTGCTCCATCTGTCTTTGGCGACAGGTCATAGTACTGTCTCTCCAGAACTTCGTAGCTGACAGGATCATCATTGGCCATTGTCTTGCTCTCATCAAATCTAATATCTCTCACTATTTTCACAGTGTTCGTGTCTGGCATGTAGACTCTGTAGTATGACGAGTTTTATGTGGCAGAGTCTACTGTGCCACAGAGTGTTTGGCGAGTCATCATGAGTCTGATGCACCTAATCTGTAGGTAGGAGTACCTTCCTTCTGTCTTGAGCGATCAATGTACTAGTCCTGGCGTCAATCACGTTGCATGTTTCATCAGAAAACGTCACACACATCCTTGCATTTGCTATTCTTGCTACAAAGATCAAGTCTTGTTCCAGAGTAGGCACGAACAGAACGTCTTCGAGTCGTCTGTCTCTGCCGTTGGTGCTGAGCCACAATGAACCAATACCGTTCACTTGATGTCTAGATCCATCTCCAAGAACTATGAATTTTGAAGGATCCGCACTTCTGAAATAAAAAATTATTCGTTTTGATGTCACGAAATGTGAGGTGGCTCTTGAGTCTAGGATCACCTCACGTGTGTCAAATGTTGACGCTGCACACACGTGTTTACAGGTATAGACGATCGAACAGTTTCTGTTTGTTCTTTCTTCACCCATCTTTGAGCTCTCGGGCTCCTCAACATAGGATGAATTGTTGTTGTTTTCCTATCTGTTCTGCACTGATTTGTTCCTCGGGTTCTGGCGGCAATCCACGGCTGCGTGACCCTTCTTGTCACAGTGGATACACTCATCTTGGAATTGAGACAACATATATCTATTGTATGCCCGTCTCTTCTGCATCTCACGCAAGTCTTCTTTTCTCCACCTTGTTGTTTGGACCTCCCTTTGCTGGGCTCGAAATGATAGAAGCAGAAAAGCTCCAAGCAGTCTGCATTGAATCAGAAATAGACCAAGTCAAGAATGAAGAAACAAAACGTTTTTGTTTACACAGCCTTGCTAGCTTTCAGCCCTCGGCCTGACAAAAATGTTCGCGAACACGAAACACAAAAAGTTTCGCGAACACTAAAGTCAAAGAAGACGAAGACGAACGGTTCGCGAACACGAAAGGTTCACGAACAAGAATCTTTTGCGGTCTGGCATGAGAATCTTTTGCGGTCCAGTACGAGAGAAAGGTAGACGAGCAAAACGAAACCAACAATGGAAATGGAACCAATGAAGGAAACGAAACCAACGACGTGACACAAAAAATTTCGCGAAACCCGTTTTGCCCTCACGCTCCAAAGAGTACCAGCAAAGATCACACAAGTACCCATAAGTACAGATATTTGATCTGATGGCATGATGTCAGAATATAAATTTTAGGTCGTGGCTAATCTGTCGCTCTTGTAATTCCCTGATTAGTTGTAGATGCTTAATCACTCTAATCTTAGATTTACATAGAGCGACTATACTTACTGGATGATACTTGACATATAGATCAACAGACTACACATACAGTTTAATGTAGTAGTCTGATGCAAGTAAGCAATCAAGACAAAATACAGAATACATGTCTGCCTGCGTGCGAAGACAATTCTGTCTAGGATCTGTAGATTCAACTGTCCGCTAGTAAAGCGAGACGATTGCTCGTGAGAGAACTGTGTTTCTCTCACGCCAACGCACTGCGTGGATTTGCATGCAGTGCTTGAAGAAATCAGAGAAAGATTGATATAGATGTTTTTTCTCGTTGTGTCTGATCTCAAATGCAAATGCGTCTGTTGTTAATTGTGTGTCTGAGTTTTTTTTGTTCATTTGAATTTCGCACCTTGGTTGAAACTATGTTGAATGTTGTATTAATTTTATAAATGTAGATCAGCAGTGCTTGACTATAGTCTGGAGGATTGTAGGAGTGATTCAGTTGGCAGTGTCCAGCGATCGCATCTGAACTCCATCCGAGTGCAAGAGAGTCGTGGTTCCTTCACGAAAGCTTCGCGACTGCGACTGATCCTCACTCTCATCAGTGGTATCAGAGCCGATCATCCTATCATATTCTGACATAGCCAAGAGCTAGCAGATCCAGGAGGCCAAGCATTCAAACAAACAACCATCAACGAGTGAACAGACTCCAAGAAGCAATGGCTTCAATCAGCCACATGCAGAGCAAGATTTGCACAGTACTTGATTCTTCAGGATCTAACTTTCTAGTCTGAAAAGTTAAGACATCACTGATACTCAAGGGCGAAGGACTATTCCCCTGGGTGGATGGCACAGAAGAAATGCCTATGACAACAGGCAAGGAGCTACGCGAATGGAGGGAGAAAAACGACAAGGCAGTAGCCTTGCTATCATCTTCCATCGAAGATAGTCTCACACTTGACTTGGCTACACTCTCCAAAGCTAAGGAGATGTGGGATGCATTGCTCACCAGATTTCATACGAAGTCAAGAAGTCAAATCATGATGCTGGAAAATCAGCTGACCAATCTATAGTGGGATGGAAAAGACCTCACCTCTTTCGTGAGAAAAATGAAGGATCTGTTTCTATCACTACATAACTCTGGAGCAGAGAATGCAGTGTCAGTTGAGAAGCAGCTCACGTACTTGTTGAGAGCCTTACCCAGATCATTCCAGACGACAAGAACCCTGCTCGCGAAAGATCCTGCCATAAACCTCGGAAAGGCCATTGTCAAGATTCGAGAGGAAGTCGAGGCCAGAGAACATCTTGATCACAAAGATGGTTCTGACCAGGCCCTATATGGCAACAAAGAAAAATCCAAGAAGCAATTCAAGCCTAAGAGAGAGCCGAATCAAAGGCAGGATCGTGATCAGCAAGCAGAGGGAACTAGCAAAGGCAACTGGAAGAGCAAAGGGAGGTCGAAACAACAAGGTGCAGACAAGAAAACTTGCGTGAGATGCAGAAGAGACGGGCATACAGTGGATACATGCGAGCTCAATCCTAAGATTGAGTGTATCCATTGCCATAAGAAGGGTCACGCATCCATGGATTGCTGCCAGAACCCGAGAAACAAATAATCACAGAACAGACAGGAGAGCATCAACAGTTCATCTTATGTCAAAGAGCTCGAGAGCTGAAAAATGGGCGAAGAAATAATGAACAGAAACTGTTCAACTGCCTATATCTGTGAAGACGTGTGTGCAGCATCAACAGACACACGTGAGGTGATTCTAGACTCAAGAGCCACCTAACACTTCGTGACATCAAGAAGAATCATGTCTGATTTTAGAAGTGTAGATCCCTCAAGATTCATAGTTCTTGGAGATGGATCTAGACATCAAGTGAACGGTATTGGTTCACCATGGCTCAACACCAACGGTAGAGACAGACGACTCGAATATGTTTTGTTCATGCCTACTCTGCAACCAGACTTGCTCTTTGTAACAAGAATAACAAATGCAGGGATGCGTGTGACATTTTCTGACGAAGCATGCAATGTGGTTGATGCCAGTACCAGTACTTTGATTGCTCAAGGCAGAAGGAAAGAAAACCTATATCATCTGAAGCTACGTCTACCTGCAGATCAGGTGCATCAGACTCATGATGACCAGCCAAACACTCTGTGGCACATGAGACTTTGCCACATGAACTCAATGGCACTTTACCAAGCAAGCCATCATGGGGCAATAACATGGTCAGCATCTTGAATGTAACCAGTTCGACCACCTGTGATGCATGTTTAAAGGGCAAGATGTCACACACACCATTCGTCAAAGACTCCTACAGAACGACTAAGATTCTGGAGCTAGTGCATTCTGACATATGTGGACCATTCAACGTGATCTTAGTAGGAGGTTCAAAATATTTTATAACCTTCATTGATGATTATAGCAAATTTGCCATAGTGTATTTTATTCAAAATAAATCTGAAGCACTTGATAAATTCACAGAATATGTGAATTGGGCTGAGAGATGTATAGGCAACAAAGTGAAGCAGATCAAAACAGATCGAGGTGGCGAATACATCTCGAATCGCTTCACTGACTTCTGCAATGATCATGGCATCATTCACAGAAGAACTGCAGTCTACACACCGCAGCACAATGGTGTTGCTGAACAAAAGAATAGGACCCTAATGGAAGCATCCAGATGCATCATAAACGTAGATCAGCAGTGCCTGACTACATTCTGGAGGATTGTAGGAGTGATTCAGCTGGCAGTGTCCAACGACCGCATCTGAACTCCATCCGAATCGCATTGAATCGTGGTTGCTTCGCTTTCGGA
The DNA here is from genome assembly GCA_029204225.1 of Diphasiastrum complanatum. NCBI lineage: Eukaryota > Viridiplantae > Streptophyta > Lycopodiopsida > Lycopodiales > Lycopodiaceae > Diphasiastrum > Diphasiastrum complanatum. The sequence goes on along the minus strand of CM055093.1, from coordinate 18,459,773 downwards.
CCTATTTCGCGACCGCGAAACTTTTCTTCATCAATGGTATCAGAGCCAGCCTACCTTTCTTGTCATAATCTAACGTAGCCAAGAAGCTATCAGATCCAGGAGGCCAAGCATTCAGACAAACACCATCAACAAGAGAACAGACTTCAGAAGCAATGGCTTCAATCAGCACCATGCAGAACAAGATCTGCACAATTCTTGATTCCTCAGGATCTAACTTTCTAGCTTGGAAAGTTAAGACATCACTGATACTCAAGGGTGAAGGACTCTTCCCCTGAGTGGTTGGCATAGAAGAGATGCCTATGACATCAAGCAAGGAGCTACGTGAGTGGAGTGAGAAAAACGACAAGGCAGTAGCTCTGCTATCATCTTCCATCAAAGATAGTCTCACACTTGACCTGGCTACACTCTCCAAAGCTAAGGAGATGTGGGATGCATTGCTCACAAGATTTCAGACGAAATCAAGAAGTCAAATCATGATGCTGGAAGATCAGTTGACGAATCTACAGTGGGATGGGAAGGACCTCACTTTTTTCGTAAGAAAGATGAAGGATCTGTTTCTATCACTATACAACTCTGGAGCAGAGAATGCAATGTCAGTTGAGAAGTAGCTCACATACATGTTGAGAGCCTTACCCAGATCATTCCAAACAACGAGAACCCTGCTCGCAAAAGATCCTACCATGAATGCTTGCTCACACATCACTACCCAAATGTTTCTGGGCTGAAGCTGTTTCCACTACAGCTTACATCCAGAACAGATATTCGACTAAAGCCCTCTCAGGTAAAAACCTTATGAAGTTTGGACATGATCCAAACAAGGCAATTTCTATGGGCACTTTTCGAGATGGATGGATTCCATAGCCCACAAACTTGGATATGACAAGAGGGGGTTGTGCTCTCCCAAATCATTTTTAGCTTCCAAATAGAAGTTATATATATTTAAAAAAATAACATCAACATTTTCTCCGTAAAAATAAGGACTACAAGCTAAAATCTTATACCATCACCAAGAGCATCAAAACTTAAAGTGAAAAAAAGAAAGAAAAAAAAAAAAGCCTTAGCCAAGGGCATGAGATTTGTCATGTGAACATTGGGTTTTCTTAGTTGATTATTAACAAATCTCTTTGGATCAACCGAGGTTTGCTTTGTCAAATACATAACAATGTAGTACATATGTGGTTTAGGGAGTATTTTCAATGTTGTTGACTTGTAAAGTCATTCCTTTGTAGCTAGAATCACTACTCTAGAAATTATTTAATTAAATAATGTTGTTACCATCTTGGGCAAGTAGACCTCTTGTTGGCCCAAGGAACGTGCACCTTTGACATTTGACTTGTAAATGGAAGGGCACGTCACCTTGAGAGTCCTCTTGCTTGATGTGGATTACATATGTTTTTGGAGTCATTGACTCTATTGCTAGGAGCTGTTAGTTTTACAAGATGTGTTTTTATATGGAAAGATTTAGATTTGGGAGCTCATTGGGGATGGCGGACCACCATTCGTCGTCGTCCATAGTTTCAATTAGTCTCCTTCCCTTTCAATTCACCGTAAGTTATCACCATGTGGCACATGATTTAATAAAAACATTTCGCCATGTCAGGGTAATTCAAGCAAGCTTCATGAAACTAACCCCATTGCTAGGATAGTTGAACTTTGATGCTGATCAAAGCTTATGTTTCCAAATTTGACCAATCAAATGGAGGAGAGGTTAAATGAGGAGTAGAGGAGGAAATGAATAAATTAGATTTGAAAGGATGTAAAGAGTGTTGTGTGTGAGTGCTAATTTTTTGCTATGTTTTAAATCTTTAATGCATGTCAGCTCTTGTTATGATTGCCCTTGCTCGTAATTCAGTAATCGACCTAAGAATTTCTTAGAAGATTATTCTCATGTAAAACTTTTGTTTTCAACTTTGTTGAGACACTGAATCAAGCTATTGAGATAGCATCAAGATTCCATCAAAGATGATGTCCCCTTTTTTTTTTGGACACCAGCCATGTGTGATCGGTGTTGAAGCTTGGATGGTCAATCCCACACCAATAACCCTTTACCACGCCACAACACACATGGGCGGATGGTGCGTTTTTTTTTACGAGAGTTCAAGTTGAAAAATGAGTTCATGAACATGGAAAATTGCAAGGCTTTTTTGGCTCCCTCTATTTTAGAGTGTGCCCGGCGAAAACGCTCGAGATTTTCAATCAACTTGTGTAATAGGCAAATTGCTAGGGCACAAGGCCAATTGCATGAGGCTGGTCATATGGTCACCACTAGCAGGTGGGAGCCGGTCATGCAGGGCTGGCAAGTGACCTTCGTCTATCCTTTCACAGAAACCCCCCACCATCTCTCTGTTCTTTAACAAAATGGCGATGGCGACCATATCCTCATTTCTTCCTTCTCCTCCTCTCTTCTCCCTTCCGCCATCGCCATCACCAGCCTTTGCATATTCCGCCTTGTCTCATCATCATAATGATCGTCTGCTGATATCTGGGAGCAAGCCAAAGCGACTCATCTGCATGGCTTCATCATTCAAGGTTACGCTCGTAACCCCCGCAGGACAGAAAGTGGTGGAGGTGCCCGAGGATATGTACATTCTGGATGCTGCTGAGAAGCAAGGGATCAATCTACCATTTTCTTGCAGATCTGGTGCGTGCTCATCCTGTGCAGGGCTGCTGAAAGAGGGGCAAGTGGACCAAAGCGACCAGACGTTTCTTGATGACCTTCAAGTGCGGCTAGGGTATGTTCTTACATGTGTGGCGTATCCTGTTTCTGATGTTGTGATTCACACTCACCAGGAAGAGCGTCTTTATTGAGTAGTCCATATTCCTAGGAGGGGACTGCAAGCCGTCCCCTGGCCATGATAGTCTAGAAGGAGATGACGTTGTACTTATGATTGGGACTCTTCTCGTTGTCGGAACAAATCTTTCGAGGTCCGAGGTCTTATTGTATTTTCTGTCAGCAGTGTGATAACATGCTGCCGCGGAAATTTCGCATGGAGCTTTGTTTATTCTTTGCGTTGATGTAAGATATGCTATGATCAAGTGAAATTTTCAGTTCCTGGTTGACTTTTTGACATTTGTAACGAGAACTATGTTGGAAAGGGAAGATGACTTAAGGCTCATGTTTTAGAGAGACATAGTGTTCTCAAATTGAAAACGGTCCAGTTAGCTATTATAAAGGCGGAATCAATGTTGGCAATACCTTGTAGTGTAATTTTTATAAATTTCCAGCTGATACTCCAGTGACGTAGGATTTGGGTCAGAATCAGAATAGTAAAAGATGTAGCCGAACTGAAAAACTGAAAATGACACGTGGAAATTGTAAGAAATTACGGTCAGTATCTTGCAAATTCTTCTATTTAACTCTACATTGGTGAATCGGGAATGGAATTTGATGCTTTGAGCTGTTAATGTTTCAAAATTAGGTATTTTCTTGCTATTCGGACGGATTCTTTGACTTGGGAAGTTTGTATGAGCCGCTAGGAGCATACAGTAATCCTCAAAATAAATTATTGCTCTTGGAAAGAAGGAAGGAAGTGCTGATATTTCAAGCATTATTTGCCCTTTCTAGAAGTGACAGTTATTAAACTATGAGAGCAAATTGATTTCTGGCTCGTGTAACTCATGACTCTGGCTAGATAGATATTCTCACGAATATCGGTCTTACATGAATCTCATCTTGCAAGAACGTCTCACTCTCTTTGAACTTGATAACTAGCTAGTGTAGGCTTGAAGAAACTGTTCCTTCCTTCCTATTTTGAAGCTTTCAATATTTTGGGATTGGTTCTCTTTTTCTTGAAATATGCAGTCGCATTTATACCAAAGAATGCTTGACTCATTGCCCTTCAAATTGCAGGAGAAGGATGGTGCATGCCAACAATGGCCTCATTTATCCTTCCTATGCCCTTTTGGCTAAATCTTTCATTTAAGAGGCTACAAAATTACAATCGGGATACAGTTCAAAATTGATTATAGTCCCGTGAACTTAAGTTTGACTTTCTGCCATATAGAAGGTTGCAGTGTAAGACAATGATTTCATGGGTGCAAGAAATGTATGTAGATGCCACTTGAAACTTGAAAGTTGACACAACAAGTTAGTAGTGGCGGGGCATGGGAACCATTGGCTTTTGTAACAGCAGCAATGTGAGCAACCACTTCAACATAGATTACATTGTGCAAGTATATAGAAATTCAAGATCGAATAGTAGAAGTCGACATAGATTCATGAGCTAATCCAATAAAGCACATGACAAGGAGACTTATCCACGAAGGCTTCTCGGAGCTCCGGACTTCGGAATTGGCAAAGCTGATATTCGGGTTTCAAAAAAATGGGCAAGGTGAAGACGGAGAGCAACAAAATTGTTGAAGTGGTTGCTTGCAAAGGTTGCCACTAAACTATAGAAGCCTAGTTTTCTAGATGGTGACGAGAGATTGAGCCAGGGAAAAGAGCGGTGAAAAACTAATAATGAGAGATGCTAGAGACCGTCTGTGTACAATCTAGACCACTAAGAAGCATTAATACATTGTACATAACCTAGAAATATGTCAGGGCATTGAATATGGATAGCCAATTCAACATACAAATCTCAGAAACATTTAATACTTTGAAAACAATTGGTGAGTGATACAAATAGAATACAAACTACTTTGAATTCAAGAACCGCAAATGTTCTTGGTATTATCTAGTAGTGCATGTGAATTTCTATTGTCCCCTAAAGATTATATTTTTGTCAATACGGAAGGTTGGATCCTTCTTCAGAACCATTAAAGAACTTAATGAGGTTAAGTAGTGGTTCATGACTTGACAAGTTCTTAAGTTATGGGCTTGTCTACAAGTAGCCAATTGTAGACACTCTAAGGATCTTCTATCCCATTTTCATCTAATAGGTTTGGAGTTCCTCCATTCTCGAGAATGAGAGCCATAGAGATGATCAATGTGAGATTCTATGTGCCCTTTCCATAAGAATCCTATTGTGATGTTGATAATGATTTGTATGTCATTCTAGTGATTTTCAATGCCAATTGATGGACATTGTGGTTGGATTTACTTATTTTGTGTCATCAACATGAATGCATGTGTTTCCATTCAAAAGTAGCTTAATTCCTATAGTTTTGCTATGTTCTTGGTTAACTTCATGACAAACTATGAAGTACTAAATCGAAGCTAGAACCATAAAAAAGTGATCCGTTGGCTAATACATAAATGTCATAAGTTATGGGCCCTTGATAGCACAAAGCAGTAGGAGCAACTTGACTTCCAAGTGTCTTCCGGTGCACCATGGTGATAATAGAACTACTTCTGAGCTTGAATTAGCTTCACCTCCTTAGTGAAGTGCATGGAAGGCTCTAGTACCTACACATAATTGTGTTCGTTCTTTGATAAAATCTCCACACAACAATGTAGATGATAGAGATGAAGGTGAATTCTCAAGAGATGTGTTGTGTTTTGCTTATGTCTCTCCCTCTACCATTACCCTAAGGCCAACTTCAATTCCTTTGCATTTATGATGTTCTTGTTGGTGACACCACTACAACCCTTGTTTGAGCATGCATATCCATGAGCTTGACTTTGTATGAACCTCTTGTTGAAACTTGTAGCTCATCCTATATAGCATCATAACGATGATAGATGATAATAAGTACATCAATAGCATAGCAGAAATCATTCAAATACATGGAGAATCAAGAAAGTTGGCAAACATCAAAGCTCAAGCTACTTGACGAGAGAGATGGATTAACAAGTGAATAATTTATTAGTGAGAGGGCATGGTAAACCCTCAAGATCCAAAAGATCTTGGTTGCCACGTGTTGTAAAATCATGATAGTTATCCACGAGATGTCACTTACTAAATTTAGCTCTAAGTGTCAAGTGGACCATGTGTCTTGCTTGACCTACTTGCCAAAATGTGCATGAGAAGGGATTCCGTGTATTTAATTAGTACTCCAATGGCATATACACAACTTACAAGTTACAAAAATACAAAGTCTAAAGGGGTAAGATAGGCATAACTTGACCCAGTTCTAGATTTTTCTATATGGCTAACATGGTCTCTTGAATTTTGAGTCCAACATTTTGTACTTAAGAGCTAGCTTGATATTGGCACTTAGTTATCAATCACGGATGCTGGTGTATGACTACTGTCATTTTCAAGCATCTACTAATTTACAAGTTCTTAACCTTAAACTCGAAATTCATGTTTGAGCCTTCGTTCAAATTCATAATTCAACACATTATGCAAGTTTCAAATTTGATGATATGCCAAACTTAGATTATGTAAGAGCTTATAATTGGTGGTACTAGTACTTGGCAAATCTTTTTAGAAAGATATTATTCAAAAGACTTGGGTGAACACCTTACCTAGCATTCTCACGTAACGCTCAAAAGAACTTGTGAAGGCATTTGAAATGGTCTAGAAGTATGGTTTCACACTTTTGAGGCTTCAAACACATTTGAAACATCAAATTCTTACAAGAGTTTGAAATAATATTTGGACAAGTTGAAATGCAATTACGGTGATAGAAATCAATCAATCACTTAAGGCGGCCTCCCAAAATACGAAGACTTTTGACGCTTTGACACTTACTATGTATGCTCTATAAATTTAAAGTTTTGTCCTTTGAATAAAGGTGTGATTTTAGGCATGCATGATAGATGAACCTTTCGAAACCAAAGTCATAGATGAATATATGTTTTAACTCATGAGTAGAAAATGTGCTAAATCTATGATACATATGATAAAGTATTTTTTTTGTATTTCTTATATTGGTGGAAGTTGTAAAAGTTTGAGTGATGTCTTTCTTTATTCCTCAATTTTTGAGTATGTGCTTCATGAGAAAAACATTGTTCCAAGCAAATGGCATTTGCAGGATGCATTGGTGGACACATTGCTACTTGCATGGAAACTCTAAAATCAATGGCACTTATGTGAGAAAGAAGGTCCTTGATAGTTAGCCTTTCCTTAATAGGCAAGTACTATTGTTTTAATCTTGTTGCTAATGGCACTTGCAATTATGATTTGAGTAATTGAATTTTTAATTAAGTTAAAATATTGTCACTCTGAACGATCTTTCTAGACTAATAAAAATGCAATGAAAGAAGGCCATGTGTTTCCCAATTCAACAATGGTTGGTAGTGGGTCAAAATCTAGAAAAATCCAATGGTGTCGAATTAAAAAACTCCAATTGCCTTCAAAAGATGGCCATCCTACCTTCATATCAAGTTGTTTGCTAGGACTTGGGGCACATCTTGTGTGTGAGAGAGAATGTGGAATGATGGACAAAACTTCTTGCGATGTTGATTGGTCCTCTTTCTTCTTTAGAATTTTTACCCTAAATTTGGGCAGTAAGTTTGAACCAATAGACCTACTTACTATCGACTAACTGTTGACACATGCAATTTAGATTTTTTACATAAGTGAATCCTAAAATGAACCCAACAACTTTGTAAAGCTAGATGCAATAAGGTCAGTAGGTAATCGAGATAGTGCAAATAGGAAGAATATGCCTTTTGAAAATTGGACTTGAATATTCCTACTTGTCACTTATCTATGCATTGGTTGAGATTATTTTTGCTCTTAATAAGTGGAATCAGATTTCAACTTTTGAGAAAAGAATAGATGTCATATAACTCCCAACCCTCGGCACTTAGACACAACTTTTAATATTGTTTTCTTTGTAGTATCAAAAGCTTCTCCAAGATTTTAGTACACACAATGGATCATATTGCAAGTGCATCTATCGTCCATTACCACTCTTTCTAGGTGAGATATTGTGTGTTTTGACTTTACATCTCATAAAAATTTGGACACGACTTCATATGAAATATCGTAGAGGCAAGGTTTTTTTTCCCAATCATCAGACATCTATGAATGATGCCTATGTGATGGAAAGAAAATAGAGGGATTATCTTCTCTTTCTATTCGATTTTGATGTACTTGGGGTTTAGGCTATATATATATGCATCGAGCTTGTATAGATCCACATATTGATCTATGCATGATGTATTTGAGCATGATTATCATGATTTGTCATAAATGCACCCTCAAATTGATGGCTATCTTCTCTCTTTTGTCTCTTAAATGAATACCATGCAATTCTAAGTCATCAAACAAGATCTATGTTATGTGATCTAATAAGATCCACCTTATGTGATCTAATAAGATGGGGATAAGTGGTGAAATAAGATCTATGTCTCTCATTTTACGGTAGCTATTCGATAAAAATTTTAAGGTTTTGTCATTATGCTACTGTAAAATAACCAATTTCAAATGAAATAGGAGAGATGGTTGTTCTCAGTGATGCTATAGGAAGTGTCATTGCATGGCCTATTATTGTTGGTAAGCTAATTTTTACATAACCTTGTCTGGTACTTGCATCAACAACGTTGCATGCTTCATCTGAGAACATCACACGCATCCCTGCATCAGCTATTCTTGCTACTAATAGCAAGTCCTGCTACAGTGTAGGCACGAACAGAACATTTTCGAGTCATCTGTCTATGTCGTTTGTGTTGAGCCATAGTGAACCAATGCCATTCACTTGATGCTTCGATCCATCTCCAAGAACGATAAATCTTGATGGATCTGCACTTCGAAAATCAGACATGATCCGTCTTGATGTAACGAAATGCGAGGTAGTTAATCACGGATTACCTCCTGTGTGTCAGGTGTTGACACTGCACACATATCTATATAGATGTAGGCCCCATCTTTGAGCTCTTTGGCTACTCGACATAGGATGAACTATTGTTGTTCTCCTGTCTGCTTTGAGCTGATTTGTGTCTTGGGTTCTGGCGGCAGTCCATGGCTACATGACCCTTCTTATGACAGTGGATACACTCAATTTTCAGATTGAGCCAACATGAATCAATAGTATGTCTTTCGCATTTGCATCTCACGCATGTCTTCTTGTCTCCACTCTGCTATTTCGACCTTTCTTTGTTCTTCCACTTGCCTTTGCTGGCTCCTTCTGCTTGTTGATCTCGATCCTGCCTAGGCATTAATTGCTTTTTTGATTTCTCCTTGTTGTTGTAGAGAGCTTGGTCAGATGCGTTCTTGTGATCAAGGTGCTCTCGAGTCTCGACTTCTTCTCGAATCTCAACAACAGCTTTTTCGAGTGTCATTGTAGGATCTTTTCCTAGCAGCGTTCTGGTTGTCTGGAAGGATCTTGGTAAGGCTCTCAACAAATATGTCAGCTGCTTCTCTGTTGATACTACATTTCTGTTCCAGAATTGTGTAGTGATAGGAATAGATCCTTCATCTTCCTAATGAAGGAAGTGAGGTCTTTACCATCCCACTGTAGGTTTGTCAGTTGATCTTCGAGCAACATTATCTAATTGCGTGATTTCGTCTGAAATCTTGTGAGTAATGTATCCCACATCTCCTTTGCTTTAGAGATTGTAGCCAGGTCAAGAGTTAGGCTATCCTCGATGGATGAAGATAACACGGCTACTACCTTGTCATTCTTCTCCCTCCATTCGCGTAGCTCCTTGCCTATTGTCGTAGGCATCTCCTCGGTGCCATCTACCCAGGGGAACAATCCTTCTCCCTTTAATATCAACGAGGTCTTAACCTTCCATGCTAGGAAGTTAAATCCTGATGAATCGAGGATTGTGCAGATCTTGGATTGTATGCTGCTCATCGAAGCCATTGCTGTAAATTGTGTTCTCACTTGTTGATGGTTCTTTGTTGAATCCTTAGCCTCCTGGATCTGATAGCTTTCTGGCTATGTCAGACTATGACAGGTGTGGCTCTGATACCACTGATGCGAAAAATATGTGTAAGGCTAATTGCAAATATCAATCAGGCTCTCAAACGAAACTAAACGAAATGAACAAGCTCTAATATTGACATTGCTGCAGCGAAATCAAATTAATTGCGAACGAAAACAATTCGAATAGATTTCAGATATGATTGCTGGTCGCTGCCGGCTATATCATTTCTACAATCCTCCAAAATGTAGACAGACACTGCTGGTCTACGTTTTAGATTAACACAACATTCAACAAAACTGAACCAGTGTGCAAAATTGATAAATGAGTAAATGAGATACACAAGCGATGGCGGATAGTAATTCATTCAAGATCAGACAAAGATAAGAGTAATATGTGTGTAATAGCTACAATATCATCTATTGATCCTCTTTCTTTTCGTGTGTTGTATGATAGACCCACACAACGCGTTGGCGTGAGAGGAGCATCGCTCTCCCATGAGTAATGTCTCGCTTACTAGCGGACTTCTTGGATCTCTGTGGATCTTGCTTACAAAAACTTGTCTCGCTCACAGATGGACTTCTATTCTGTAGTCTGTATATTGTGTATATCTATCTCCTATTGTATGTATCTTATAGATTTAGGGTAGCACACCAGATTAGATAGACTAAACAATCTATAATTAATCATGGATTACAAGAGAGGTGGGTTAGGCACGTCCTAACACTCTTCCGCTGACGTCATCGAATCAGATCAGGGATTTTTGTACTTCTTGGTATTTGCATGATCTTCCTAATCTTTTGGAGCGTGAGGGTCGAAAAGTGTCGCGAAGATTTTCGTGTCGCTTCGAGTCGCTTGACTTTCGCATCGTCTGACTTTCTCCTGCTGTATCACGAAAAATTTTCTTTCGCGAACTTTTCGCATTCGTGTCTCTTCGTTAGGGTGTTCGCAAACATGTTCGCTTCATGTTTTTTCGTGATGTTTGCCAACATTTTCGCTTCGTGTCTTTTTGTCAGACTGAGGGCTGAGAGCTAGCAAAGCTTTGATAGTAGAAACGTTTTGCTTCTTCAAAGCTTTTCTTATAGATAGTCTGATTGAAAAATCTAGTTCCAATCTCATTGTCTGATTGATTTGATTTGTAAAGATGGCTGCTCTTGGAGGTGCTCCTCAGGAAGTCAATTCAATCATAATTAGGAGATCACCTTGTTTGGATCTACCCAAATACAATGGATTAACAAATCCAGTAAGATTTCTCCAGATCTATGCTGAATCTTGTGAAGTCTATGGCGAAGTTTTTTTCTCAAAATAAATTTAAGCTTTTTCCTATGGCCTTAACGGGTGCAATGCAAGATTGGTACTACAATCAAGATGAGACTGAGCGTACAGATTGGGAAGCTGTTAAACGAGCCCTCATTACACGGTTCAAACCACGGAAGTTTATGGAAGACCCTTTTCTACTTTTAAGTAAAGTTAAAATGGGAAAGCGAGAAATGGTTTGAGATTACATTGAACGAGTTAAACGCCTCAGATCTGAGTGTGAACCCGAGCTGATTAACGAAAATGCCATGATTATGTGGTTTTTGTCAGGTCTACCTAAAAGGATCAGACGTGATCTGAAACGCCATAATGAGTATGCAATTTTGCAAAACGCTATGGACGATACAATATGAGAGGAGGATGAAGATTGGAGATCAGATGATGAGCCAAATATCAATATGTTGTCTTATACAGCAGGGCAGACCACTACGACATCCACCACTATTGCATCAACGAATATCAACGCTACTACAGAGATGATGCTCAACGAGTTTGAGAAACTTGGAAAGAACCAGTAGAAACAGATGGAAATATTGCAGTCGCAACTTGATGAGAAGATCAAAGTATTGGAAGATTTCCATGGAAAAGCAAACAAGGACCCTGAGAAGTTTGCTCCTACCAGGGAAAATGTCTGGTGTTCCATTTGTACGGGCAATCACACACCAAATGAATGTCCTCAATTGAAAAAATGAATAGAAACCAATATTTGCCATCTGTGTAATTTGCTTGAGCATGAGACTGTTTATTGCCATTTTAATCTTCGGATTATCCAGCAACGATATGCCCAGATGGGATATCGAAAATCCCATTATGGAGGGAATCCGGCAGCCAGACCTTGTCAATCTGCTCTTGGGTATCTGGAGAGATTAGCTTTACCAGCCCCACCGACACAATCTGCTCCTCCTACTAATTTGATGAAACCAGAACCTTACAGAGATAATGAGCAATGGAATTACAGTAATGAAAGTGGACCTTCAGAATAATATGCTATTTATGCTGCCGCACAACAACAAGCATCTAGAAATTGGACTAGAGCACCACTTGGATGCTTTGCATGTGGAGAAAATCACAGAGTTGCAGAATGTCCAAACAAAGGCAAATTTGTATCATTTAGTCGTGATTGTGGTTATGGGCATTGCTACGAGGAGTGTCCAGCGAGACCGAAGCCACCACTGGTCATAGCTCTTGTAAATTTGATAACAATCAAGCAAAGACCAGCAGTCCTACCTGAACCAAGTGTACCTTTAATGGTGGTTACCAAAGCTCAAAAGCAAAAAGAACCAGTAGCAGATCCAATACATGCTGATTCTATACCATTAACTGATATACCGACGGCATCTGGAGTCTATCCAAATCCCATGCCGAAAAGAGGAGATATCAAGATATGAGACAATGGATTAAATATTTGCAAGAAGAAGAGGAGCTTGAAGCTGCTAGAGTAGCAACCAATGTTCGTTCTTCACCAATGCAACCACCGAATAATCCACATACAGATATGAATGTTCAATTGCATCATTATGAAGAACCCTTCAAGATGACTGAACCGGAAGTGCGGCAAACGGAATTCGTCATGAGTATTTTGTCTAGTAAGATCAATATTACATTGGAAGAGTTCTTGAAGTTGGTGCCAAACGCAAAAGAAGTATTAGTGCAAAAATTAACTCAAATCTAACCAGAAGCCAATCAGGAACCACTTTTTTGTGCTGGATTTGAAGAATCTAATGAGGTACTCCATTTTGAAGCAGCTTGGAAAAGTGAACAAAAAAATATCACTCTGCCAATACAACATAGGCAATTTTCTAAAGAAGCAGCCGTGATAGATGGAGGTTCGGGAGTTAACTTGATTTCTACAAAGCTATGTGCAAAATGGGGCCTTACAAAAAGTAAGCCTGCGACTTTTGCCATTCAGCTAGCTGATCAAACTACAGTTTGTCCACGAGAAACGGTTGAAGACATACTTGTCAAAATTGTTGGAGTACAGTTTGTCATTACTTTTGTAGTAATGGACTTACCTGACGCACCAAATGTCTACCGAGTCCTATTGGGACGTCCATGGTTACGAGTTGCGCAAGTGATTCATAACTAGGGTACCGGAAAAATCACTTTTGAAAATCATGAACGTGCAGTCAAAGTTGATCCGATCACTTGGACTATCAAACCAATAGCCCAAAAAGAGGATGATAATTCATCAACAACGGATCATACCTATGACCGACCAGTAAAAAATTGGATAGCTCATTATGACTCTCAAACTAATACTGTTAACTGGAATCAAGCTCTTGCAACAATTGATTGTACAACAAGTTATATGTGTACACAAGATAATCAGTCCGACTTGAACGAGAATTCATTATTGGATCAAATTTTGGATACACCGATCACTTTTCCTTTGAATGTGCTGAAGCTTGGATATCAACGGAACCCATACCAGATCCAATTGAAGATGAACTTATTCATATGAGTCACACCTTGACTTATGATGACAATGCATAACTTACTGATGAGCAGGTTCTAAATCACATGGATCCTACCAAATTTGAAGTACGTGATATTGAACCAACAATAAAACCGCCAAAAGTAGTTATATTGAAGGAAGACAAGATCACAAGATCAATGACAAAGAAACAAACTAAGCAACATTATAATACGGTCCCAAAATAAAAAAATCCACCTCAAAAGGTTGATTCGAAGAATGTGCCACCCTTATTGGATAAAGGCAAAGGGAAAGTCAATGATGATTCTTCAAGTCAGAATTCTCGCAAGACATCACCGTCTAGGAAGTCTTCACCTTCAAAGAAGAGTCCATCTTCTCAGAAGTCATCGCCTCCACGATTGATTCTGCTAAGAAAGCTAAGCGAAGATCCAAGGCTAATCTTTTTGACAAAGAACAATCAGAGGAAGTCTAGCACGATGTGCGAGAGCATTTCGAACGTTAAAGTATGGATGATGTGGTTATCATGTTACCAAAAGCACATCGTGAACTAGAAGAACAAGTGCTAGAATCGAAAGATGTTTACGATGGCCCAGCTAGGACACATCCTATGAATCTTGCTGAACCAGGAGATCCAGAAAAGATTGTACAAGTTGGAGCACAACTTACTCCTGAACAGTTTCAAGCGCTACGGAAATTGCTTACTAAGTATCAAGATTGCTTTGCTTGGACTTATAAAGATCTCAAAGGGATTCCGACATCAGTTATTGAGCATACCATACCCTTAATACTTGATGCAGTTTCCAAGGTCACAAAAGTTCTATCGCTATAATCGTAATGTTACGGATTTCATAAAGAAAGAGCTACAAAGATTGCTTGAAGCCGATTTCATTTATGAGATCGAGCATACTGAATGGGTTTCACCAATTGTCATTGTTCCTAAAAAGAATGAGAAATTGAGAATTTGTGTGAATCTCAAGGCCTTGAACAAAGTGACGCGGAAGGATCACTTTCCGTTACCTTTTACCGAAAGTATTTTGCATCGCTTTGCTGGAGCGGAAGCTTACAGTTTTCTGGATGGATTTAGTGGATACAACCAAGTCAAGATTGCACCTGCAGATCGTCACAAAATAACTTTTGCAATAGAATGTGGCATTTATGCTTATAAAGTAATGACGTTTGGACTTTGTAATGCACCTCGTTCGTTTTAAAGAGTAATGTAGTTTGTTTTTAAAGATTATCTACATAAATTCTTTGAAATTTATTTGGATGACCTTGGAGTCCATAGCACAGATACAGACCATCTGGATTGATTGGAAAAAGTATTTGAATGGTGCCGCAAATATCAGATTTTCTTAAATCCAGAAAAGTGTCAAATTTGGATTTCTCATGAAGTTGTTCTCGAGCATGTGGTATCAAGACATGGTATAGCTACAAATTATTCCAAAATCAAAGTTATTGTGGAATTACCGCCGCCAACAACAAATTGTGGAGTTTATGTGTTTATGGGTCATGCGAATTATTATCGAATTTTTATTATTTTCTTTGTAGATCTTGCAAGACCTATATACAAACTGATCATTGTTCCTATTTGGACAGTTGAGGCGTTAGAAGCCTTTGAAAAATTAAAAAAAACATTAGATTCGGCACCGATACTACGTTCTCCAGATTGGACGATAAATTTCATGTTCACACTGATGCCTCAAAATATGCTATTGGATCAGTGTTGACGCAGCCACCAAGTGAATACAAGAAAGACTATCCCATACGATTTGCAAGCAAACAGCTTATAGATCTAGAGAAGAACTATTCGACAACGGAATGTAAGGCATTGGCCATGATTTTCTTTGTAAAAAAATTTCGACATTATCTTATGGAAACGCACTTTGTATTTTATACATATCACCAGCCGTTACTTCACTTGGTAAACAAGACGTGTAATACATGGCGTATTGCAAGATAGTTACTATTATTGACCGAAATTGACTTTCGAGTCGTGGTTCGAAAGGGAAAACAACATTATCTCGCCGACCATGTTTCAAGAATCAAATCTGCGCCAGTTAATACTGAAGTGGATGATGAATTACTAGATGCTGCATTATTTTATGTAGAAGAAATACCTGAGTGGACATCGGATATTGTTGAGTATCTGATGCTAGGCCAACCTAATGACTCCTTGACAAAAGTACAAAAGAGACAATTGATTCGTAAGACTCAACTTTATCAATTGATTGCGGGACAATTGTATCATCGCGGAATGGATGATATTCTTCGAAGATGTGTTTTACCGCATGAAGTACCTGATTTAATTATATTTTCACATGATGGCATGGGCGGAGGACATTTCTCTACAGATATTACTGTTTGCAAACTTTTGTAATCAGGTTGTTTGTGGCCTACACTTCGTAAAGACATCGAAAATTATATTCAGTAATGTGATGTTTGCCAACGAGCATGACGTCCTACGAAACATAATTATGAACCCTTACATCGGGTTCTATCGCAAGCACCTGGATTATGTTGGTCCTATTCATTCTATGGCACGAGGATCTCAAGCCAGATATATCATCGTCGCAACTGACTATATGACCAAGTGGGTTGAAGACAAAGCTGTTAAAGTTGCTGATGCGAAATCTAAGACTAAGTTTCTCTATGAAAATATCATTATCAGATTTGAATTTTTGAGCGAGATTGTCAGTGACCATGGTACACACTTTGTTAATCAAACGATAAAATGTTTGTTGGAAATTTTTTTCGTTATACACCAGTTTAGTACTCCGTATTATCCCAAGGGTAATGGCCAAGCTGAATCTTCCAATAAGATTCTTTGCACTATTATGACAAAAATGGTTGAAGCGAGTCATTCTGACTGGGAACATAAATTGCATGTAGCATTATGGGCATTCAGTACCGCTTATAAAGGGAGCACGAGTCATACATCGTTTCAATTAGTTTATGGTCAAGATGTTGTCATGCCGATTGAATTTTTAATACCATCTCTACACATAGCAGCCACAGAGCAATTGGATGATGACAAATGCTTACAATTGTGCCATGAAGCTTTGCACAACTAATGTGAAACCAGATTGATGGTGGTTCTTGCGTTAGCAGCAGAGAAAGCTCGCCGTAAGGCATGGCATGATCGTCGATTACACAAAAAGGATCTGAAAGAAGGAGATCTAGCACTTATATATAAAATCAAGTTGATCAAAGGGAAATTGAAGTTTACAGGTGTGAAGGACCGTACAGAATCAAAGAAATATTGAACTATGGAGCAGTTATTCTTGAACATCTGGATGGAAAACATTTTGATAATCTAGTGAATGGCAGCTGACTACGTAAGTTTTGGCAGCCTGTTCCACCAGTTCAGCAAGCATGATCCAAGACTATGTTTTCTTTTTCTTATTTTTCAATTATTTGTTTTCTGCTTGATATTTTCTTTTGGAATAGATAGTAAAACAAAAAATATATGGAAATACTGATGAGCAAAAGTCAGAAAAGTCATCAGACTGAAAAAAGAGGAAGGAAAGTATTTTCAGAAGATAATTTTTGATGAAAAAATGACTTAGAAAATCACTGTTTTGATCATATGTTGCACATACAGTATTGGAAACCTTCGCTGAAATTTCAGATAGTTTTGGTGGGAGATACTGTTGGAGGGTTTGCGGATCCCAAGGCAACCCTAACCCTAGTTAATAAGTGAGAGGGATTTGACACCCTGCGTGTGTAAGTCCAACCCGATGATCACATAGTTATTTGATAATTAGAAAGTCAATACAAGGACTGTAGGTCTTTTTGCGGGACTTTTAATGTCACAGGCCTAAACGTCAGGTTAGTGAATAAAGTTGGGTCTCCCACCAAAATTGGTTCAGATTCAATTTCAAATTGGTTCCCTCCAATTTTGAATGGGTTTCCACTCTTTTTTAAGTTTGAATAGTTAGGGAGGTAGGAATGGACCAATAGGATTTTGAGGCCAAGGTCCTCCTCTCCACTATAAATAGGGGCCAACTCGAGTTGCTCCTCATGTTCATATTCTCATTTCAATACAAACAGATTGGTTCTCTTATGGAATAGATTTGTGAATGTCCTTGCTCTCTATCTCTTTTCCTCCACCTCTCATGCTTTTGTTGTGTTTGCTAATTGTTGGATCTGACTATTATTGAAATTGCTATTTCTTATGCGTTTTGTGAGAGAGAAAGAGTGAGCTATCTTCATTGTGGATCGTAGTGTTAATGCTTAGGGTTAATGGATGTTAGAGTTAGATGTGGATCTTCCATTCATGCTGAAATCTGAGATATGCTATCGCTCTAATGGGAACGAACCTACACGTGACAACTAACTTCATCTCCTTGATGCTAGAATACTTAGATCTTGGGTTGAGGATAAGCAAGGAAAGAAATCCACTATAGAGGAATGACAATTTAGCAACTTTTGATAAATTTGAAAATCAAGCATCATTCATCAAGAAAAGATTCAAAGGGAAAAAGAAAAACCCTAAAAAGCACGAAAATAAGAATCAAAATAAACAGTAGCAGAATTTAAACGAAGCATTCTCTACAAAAGCAAATAAAAAGCTATTCTACAAGCATTATAAAAGAACAAACCATGAGATTTAAGATTTTTGAATCTTGAAATTCAATAATAACAAAAACAACAAGCTAACCAACAACAAGTTAATACTGCAAAAGTTATTCAAGAAGTGGACAATGAGTGAAAAAACATGAAGACAATCAAGATTACCAACCTTAGTATCTTAATTCAGGTGCAACTCAAAAGCAACAAAAATCATCATGTGTGTGAAAGTTGTATTTTAAGAAAGAATGCTAGAACACCCTTTAAATTAGATCATGTCCATGTTCCAAGAGACTTATTAGACATTGCTCATAGTGATATGTGTGGACCCGTGAATCATCCTTCTTTAGGGAGAGCCAAGTAATTTTTGACATTCATAGATGATTTCTCTAGAATAATTGTAGTATAATTTTTTAAAATAAAAATCAAAAGTCTTCAAGTTCTTTAAAAATTTTAAAGAACAAGTTGAATATCAAACTAACATGAAGCTGAAGGCCATAAGGACCAATGGAGGCGATGAATACATCTCAACTAAATTCTTAAATTATTGTCAAGAACAAGAAATTACAAGACAATTCACCACAAGATGCTCTCCACAATCCAATGGAATAGTAGAGAAAAAGAATAGGGCCTTAATAAAAAGCGCCAAGTATGTTGGCACATGCATACCTTTTGCAAATCTTTTTGGACTGAAGTTGTAGCAACAACAACCTTTATTCATAATCGATGTTATACTAAGAGCCTCAACAACAAGACTCCTCATGAGGTTTGGACTGGTGTCAAACCTTCACTTACGATGGTAAGAGTTTTTGGTTGCATAACCTATGCTCAAGTGCTTAAAGAGCTAAGGAAGAAGTTTGATGATTCAAGCATCAAAACAATGGGTATTCCTCATAACATAAAGGCTATAGACTTACAATCTTGAAACTGGTATTTCTACATGATATACGCATCTACAACAACAAAATTGCAAAATCAAATAAAGATAAAGATCAGATCTTCAATCAGACTAGGGGATCAGGCTCTCTCGAGTGAAGTCCTTGGAGAAAATGGCCGATGAGTTTGAGCAATAAGTTTCTATGAAAAAATAAGATCCAAAATGCACTTAATGGATCAACAAGATCTTGACCTAATTTGGGTGCACATCTAGATTTAGCTACAAGATAAAAATCATCACTTTACACATGCTAGAATTGCATAACTCACTAAGATCTGATCACAAGCACTTAAATACAATAAGGTTCTGTCCCAATATACTATCATTCACACGTGTGAATCCAATATCACCAACAAAAGTGACATTGTATACACTAGAAATCAAGATATCTTGAGAAATACAAAAGATAATTCTCCACATAAAATGAGAATAAAATGATACTTTATCCATGCTGCACCTGCCATTTATAGTTGCTAAAATGTCATTTGGCCAATTGCCCTAAACTAGCCCTAAATGGCAAAAATCCTAGAAATTCTAGTCTAGATGCAATGTATCAAAACTAGCCAATTAGAATGGGTCTAAATCAGACCTCATACATTTATCTACTTGGAAAAATAAGAACTTTGTAAGCCTTGTGCACCTCACTATAACCAAC
The DNA here is from genome assembly GCA_029204225.1 of Diphasiastrum complanatum. NCBI lineage: Eukaryota > Viridiplantae > Streptophyta > Lycopodiopsida > Lycopodiales > Lycopodiaceae > Diphasiastrum > Diphasiastrum complanatum. The sequence continues at coordinate 18,440,158 of CM055093.1, read as the reverse complement.
AAATATACCTTTCTTTGAAGATGGATCCTCCTTTGTCCTATCATCAAGAGTAATGTTGATATAGCAAATGCATCCAAAAGTTTTGAAAAACTTGAGACTCGGCCTCCTACCAAACAAGACTTCAAAAGAGGTTTTTCCATCCAATACCACACTCTGCCATCTATTGCATGAAAATTAGCACACAAAAAAGCTTGATTTCAAAAGGATTTAGTGTTAGAAATCAATTATAAACTTCATTGTTACTATTATGAGGTACTTTACTGTTGCCAACTATTATCAGCTGTAAGTAGCTGTAGGCTAGTCTATTAGTCAACTCCTAGTTTTCTCTCTTTATCTATCAAAGTTTATTGTACTTCACATTCAATGTGATATGGCGATTGTGTGTATTCTTCCTCCTCCTTGTGGTGATTGTTTATGGTGAATGATTGATAATGCTCATCTGATCATTGACATGGTATCAGAGCTCCACTGATCCTGAGTGCCTGCTTGTTGGATTTGGCTTGTCACAGGCTCCGGAATAAAGTGAGAAATTCCTTCATAGGAAATGAAGAGTCAAGAGAGACAAAGCATGGGAGTAAAATCTTTTGTTGGCTATTTTGTAGGTGTTGAAGCACAAAAGTCTTCAATGGGGAACATAACATTAGTCCCGGAGACATTAGAAAGCCAGGGCAACAAATATGAAATTTGGTTAACATTGGCAAACTATGAGCTTTTGCTGGTTTTTTATAGTTTTCGAGAATTTTCATGAAGTGATCTTTGGAATCAACGATTTGGTCATATTAGTGCTTAAAGTTTACAGATTCTCAAAAGAGGTAATCTAGTTATTGGATTGCTTGACATTTCTTTTGAAGGAAAAATCTATGAAGGCTGCATTTTGGGACCACAATGATTTATGTGGACTAATGCAGACTAGATCTCTTAGTGACTACTAATACTTTATTACCTTCATCGATGACTATAGTAGATGTATCTGGATTTATTTCATAAGCAAGAAATCAGATGCTTTTGCTAAGGTCGGGGAATTCAAGGCATTAGTTGAAAAGAAAACAAGATGCTGCATCAAGACTTTGAGATCTAATGGAGGTGATGAGTACTTTTCGACATAATTTATTGATTTTTGCAAAGATCAAGAGATCAAGAGTCAGACTACATCACCTTATTCACCATAGCAAAACGGAGTTGCAGAATGAAAGAACAGATTCATTGTTGAGATGGCCAGGGCAATGCTCAAAATCAAGAGTATGCCACACACCTTTTGGGTATAAGCTTGTAGCACAACTATGCACATCTTGAATCGGTGTCCTACAAAAAAAGGTAAAACACCTCATGAAGTTTTTACTGGAAAGAAACCTAATATTTCTCATTTGAGAGTGTTTGGTTGTGATGCTTACACTCATATTCCTGATGAGAAATGAAAGAAATTGGATGCAAAAGTTGTCAAGTGTATTTTCTTTGGATATGATGAGAAGGCCAAGGCATACAAGATGTATGACATGAATGCACAGAAGCTTGTGATTTCTAGGGATGCTACATTTGGTGAACGATTTGAAGTAATCACTGAACCTTTTGATGAGGGAGTGAAAGTACAGGTCAAGAAGAAAGTGGATTTTGATGTAGAAGATCCAATGGATAAGGGCAAGTTTGATGTTGAAATTCCTAAGAGAGTACTAAATGGCACTTACCAGTCATAGGTGATGCTAATAAGGGAGATACTCCCAAATCTAGCGAGCAGGGAGAGCTTAGAAAGTCAAGTAGAAGTCAGAAACCTCCTGCAAGATTAGAGATGAACCTAGACCTAATGGGTTCCATGCTCAAGCCTCAAGAACCAAAAACTTTTGATGAAGCAAAGGAGCACAAAGAGTGGCATGCAGCTATGGAAACATAAATGGAGACCATATCGAAAAATAGGATGTGGAACTTGGTTGAGCTACTTGATGGTAAGATGCCTATCACTTGCAAATGGATTTATAAGATCAAATATGGAGGTTGGTTGCGAGAGAATTTGAGCAACATGAAGGTATTGATTTTGAGGAAACCTTCACACTTGTAGCTAAGATGGTAACTATATGTTCTATCATTGCTAGCAAAATATGTTCTATGGTTGGAAGATCCAGCAAATGAACGCTAAATCTACTTTTTTTAATGGAGTGCTGGATGAAGAGGTGTATTTAGTACAACCTCAAGGATTTGTTGAGCCAAGAAGAGAGCATCTTTTGTTTGTAAGCTCAACAAAGCTATATATGGATTGAAACAAGTACCACGGGCATGGTACTCTTGCATTGATGAACACTTCAAGTGAAGGGAAATGGTAAAGAGTAGTGCTGATCCTAATCTTTACATTATAAGGCAAAAAATTCAAATATAGTGTTCATTGTTTTGTACGTGGATGAATTCACCAATCTTGCCAATGTAGAAAAACCAACATCTACACTATGAATGAGATGCAAACTCTAATAGATCTTGATAAAACATCAATCAAAACATAAACTAATGTTTCTTTCAATACAAAAATAGTAAGCTAGTGTATTTCACACGTGTGGATCTAAAAATAACATTTAATGAGCGTTCTACACACAAAATTACAGGATATCACAAGTATAGTGCACCAATGGATATTAGAACCCAAAGAGAACCATGTATAAGCATGAATGAGATAAGAGAGAGAGAGAGAATGTCTTCTCTTTCCATGAGCTACATCCTTTTATAACAGGTCCAAACCTAACTTTGAACTTTGGTTTCCCTCCATAATAAATAACCTAGTATTAATGAGGACTAGATTCTAATTCAAACTTAAATCTCTAAAACTTGTGTTTTGTAGTTTTCCACACTTTCCAAAAGTTTTTAATCAAATGCTTTTAGACAAATATAACTTTGAAAAGTCAAACTCTAAGTCTCAATTACCAAATATACAAATATGACCAAAATAGCAAAACTAGTTGAAATCTTTCACACTTCCTCTTCAACTAGTTTAAGCATAGACTTTGAGGACACATGTTGAAGCTCCACCTCCTTTGCCATGACTTGCTCCATCACAAAGTGATATGCCACCTAAATATGCTTGCTCCTAGCATGAAATATAGGATTGGTTGCAAACCTTTGGGCTGATATATTGTCACAAAAGATGATTGGGCCCTTTGAAATATCCAGCAAGTGAAGATCCTTGAGCATCCTCTTCATCCATACCATCTCCTTTGTGCAATGTGTGAGAGCTTTGTACTCAGCCTCACTAGATGACAATGAGATAGTGGCTTGTTTCTTCGACATCCATGATAGCTCCATCACCTATGAAAATACAATGAGCACTAATGGATTTCCTATCCATTATATCTCTAGCATAGTCCGAGTCTAAAAATCCAAACAAGCTAGGTGATGATCCCTCATACAATATGCCAGAATCTCAAGTTCCAATGATGTACCTCAAAACTCGTTTTCCTGGCTTCCAATGCTCCTCACTAGGATCTTGCATGAATTGGCTCAATCTTCCAACACAATTGCTTAGATCTGGTCTAGTAATGGCTAGATAGATGAGTGAACCAACTAGTTTCCTATAGAGAGTAATGTCCTCGAAGGATCTTTCATTATCTCTTATAGTTAGCTTTACATTTGACTCCATAGGTGTATCACAAGATTTTGCATCTACCATATGAAATCTTTCTAGAATATAATTAGGATACTTCTCTTGGAAAATGAAAGTAGATTGAGATGGTCTAGTCACTTCTATTCCTAAAATGTAATGCAAATTATCAAGATCATGCACCTCAAATTCCTTCTTAATAGTACTCTTGATTTCCTCCACATCTCGATTGTCTCGATTGTCCATAGATTAACAAGATGGTGACATCATTTCCAGCAAACCTATAATAAAGTGAATGATAATACTCACTCATAACAAAGCCTTGAGAGAATTAAAAATATCTGAAATGGTGAACTAATTGTTCCTTTTCATAAGGGTTGATCTTTGATCTCCGTTTAGCTTTTTTGGCATAAATCAATCGTGGAGGTGATGACTTTCTATTCCATTAGATTTACAAGAGGAGCACTCTATCCCGTTGGAGCTGGCAGAGCTAGTCGTTTTGGAAATCCAAGAGCAAATTTGAAAGGCTTTCTATCAGGACCCTTTGAATAAGTAGGTTCTCGATATTGAAGCTTAGCATACCTTTGCTGGATAATCCAAGGATTAAATGAGCAAAAGGCTATTTCATGACCTGTAGAATTGCACATATGACAAATAGAATTTGTCATTCGTTGTTTCAATGTTGGACATTCATTCATAGTATGATTGTTTGCACAAATTAAACATTAGACATTTTCTCGGCTAGGAAAAGTCTTTGCAAACTTTTCAGGTTCTTGGTTCGCTTTACCATGGAATTCCTCCAAGGCTTTACTTTTTTCATCGAGTTGAGACTGCATCTTTCCAACTGCATGTGTTGCTTTTGACCAAATGTTTTTAACTCGTCGATCATCTTCTCTACAGGCGAAAAGATATTTCTTCATATGATTCTTTCTTCTAGAACTGTAACTTCAAAACAGCTTCAACAGTTCAAAAATCTGGATCCAGTAGCACCTAGAAACATCACCACAATATAAGCAAGAATGAATATTCATGAAGGATTCAATTCTTCATGTAGTCGTTGGGCCAACTCCAAATTTTGTTGAGCCTCATACAACATCAAATCCTCCTTTGATTTCGTATAACGGCCAACTGGTAGGTTGTCGAATTCTTCCAGCTTAACCGGAGCAAAGTTCCATCAAACAGCTTCTGGGTTAACTTTCTATCTACATCAGAATCACTACGAAGTGTGATTTCTTTACAATATTGAGCTGAAAATCTTATAAACGAACTTTTAACATAAAGATTATGGACAAAAACATTGTCTTTGCTTCAAAAGTTCCAAACTGCCAAATTGAATATGCACAAAATTGCTTGTAACGAAGTGTCTTTCTTCGGTCTTGCAGATTGTGTCGAATCTCCGTAAAATATTCAGCAAGGTTTCGCTCCCAATCCACATAAAGACTGAAAAGTTTGAGATAGGCCATATTTACATTGATTAGCAAACTTGCATCATCAAAAGCGCCTAAATCCGTAACATCTCTTGGTTTGTATAGTTGGAACTGCGATTTCGCTTCCAAAATTGTCGCTTATTGTCTTTTTTTTGCAAAAATTGAAATTCTTTAAGACAAATATATTCGAGAGCATACATAGCAGAAGAGCCTATGTATAACTCAGCTGAACCAAAAGGCACGACGTGGAATTTCGCAGAGACATCCTTTCTGCTTGATAGATAACTGGGCCCATAACCAGAGAAAGTCATCCTTTTCCCATGGTGTCTTCCACTCGTCGAAGGCGATGCCTATTGCGCCTGATAGCATCAGATAATCTACACACCATTGTAATTCAATGTTAAATGCTTGTGGACACCACTTCCAGAATCGATTAGCAAATGCATTAAATCTTTCAGCACAGACCTTCGACTGGTTTCGACATGGTCTTTTTGTCTAAGTAGCTGCCATTGCCAAATCCTGAGTTTGCAACTCAGTAGCTAACTTCTGGTCCTCCAACTGTTGTTTGAGATCTGACAACTCATGTTCGAGCTTGTCGATCTTCTCTACTACCTCCAAAACTCTGGATGGTCAACGACTCCCAAGCAGGCAGGCACAGCTTGAAATTGCTGCGTTAGATCGTCAATCTATAGCAAGGCTTGGAGGTATTATTCTTGTGAGTCTGGCCCGCTGCAAGGTTGGTGGCTTCACTAGACAACTCCTTCAACTCAGCCAACTCTTCTTTGACAAGTGCCTTTGAATCCTCGAGTGGTTACAGGAACTCAACTCGAAAATTTTCGAGCATCTGGCCTTGGAGCTGGTGAAATTTTGAGAGGTCTGTGGTAGCAGAGCCTGCATTACTGCACAAGGCAAGTGCAGTTTCTGCCTTTATTCGTTTTGCTTGCTCCTCCTGCAAATGTTTTTGGAGAGCAACATTTTGCTTATTAGTATCCAGCAACTGTCGTTTTAAAGAATCAATAGTAGTCTGATAAGTTACAGACTTGGCCTCAATCACCTTATTGTCTTTCTTCAAAGAATCAGCCATGCTAGATATTTGAGGTCCCTGCCAGTTGTTTTGATTCAAAATACAAAGATCAAAAGCAATATGTGTGTTAATTGTGGAAAAATGTAGATTGGAAAAATGTGTCTGCTATTGAACAAATTGATTTTTGGCTTGATCCATCATAAGATTCAAACAGTCTTGTCTGTTATGGCTATGGTGTACCTTGGTGTACCTTGTAGTGGAAGGTGGTGTACCCTTGCTGATCCCAATGAAGGAGCACCTGGACATAGAGGGCAATGTTCAGTTCATACTAGATGCTTCTATATTATGCCACTAAATGTGATTAGCCAAGAAAATATGAGTGACAGTATAAACACATATACCCCCAGAGGCGGGTTTAACACAAGCAGACAATCTCACCATCCAACCCATGGCCTACAACCCATAGTGCTAGATGAGGATCCCACAGATGCCAAGTTTGAAATAGACATGCCACTTTTGAGAGAGCAAGTGCAATCACCACCGTTGTCAATAGAATCAGATAGTCCAACAAAATGCCATGGAAAAGGAGTTGAATTTGATGACGATATTGCCCTCATAGAGACTAAAAAATTTATTGGATCGGAAGGAAGTAGCGTCATTTCAATGATCATTTTCCAAACTCGATCCACACTACTTTCTAGACTGATTAAAAAGTCACGAACATGCATGACAGTGGATGAAATATCTTGATTCTACGATGGTGATATCGTGTTTGAATTTCCTCCGACATTCAATAAATTTAACTCGATGACCAGCATGGAGCATAAATTCGATGGACACATGTGGACCAAACCAATAACAAGCAATGTGCAATTTGAAGGGGTGGTCCAATTGAGTTATTGTGCAGGGGTGTTCCAATGTTTTGGTGTGTCTTGTCCACACCAGATAAATAATGGCCAACACAATATAAACTTCTTCAAAGGCTTGTTGAAGAAGAAATGCCCACTAGGTTATGTTGCAAATTCTGATGGAAACATTATTTGTCACTTCTGCAAACGACATGCAACATGTGTTGACACTTGCTCGTGCATTGTGTACTATGTGATGCCAAGCAATGAGACACTGACTAGGTTGATGATACACTCTGGAAAACACTAGTATATGATGTGCAGCCTGGGACATCAAAGAGGAGTATTGAAAACACTCGACTCTTGGTTGAAAGGGCGGTAAGGGCTGACAAGAATGATGGACCTAGAAAATGATAATTGCAAGGGATTTGATCTCATCAACTCTAACCAAGCCTGATCGCCTACCAGATGAGGTTGTTGGAGATTTGGAGCTTGGAAACTTTTTGGATGAGTTGATTCCTATTGTCCAAAACAGGAGGTACACCATTTATTTATAAATAAATATTTGTTTTGAGATTTCTTTTTTTGAACCCTTGAAATACTTCCAGTTCATGTTGCATCTACCTATCCAGGTTACGTCGGATGGTCTCCAAGGCAAAAAACACGATGATGCCTTTGGGAGATGGTTTGGACAGTCTTCTACACCTAAAAAAGAATTCAATGTATGACTTCTTTCATGGTAGTAGATTTCCAGGACAAGGTTCTTTGGAAGAACGATGCTTTGTTTTCAAAATGTCAACGAAAGGACTTGCTTCAGGAGTGGACTTGGTAAATTGAATGCGAGAACAGGCAATGGCGATCTAAAAAATGCTTGGGTCCATTTGATCACACCAAAAGAGTAGCTGAGTGGTCAACAATGGCATTACAAAAATTGGAGGGCTGCCGCAATGAGGGAAGAAGCATTGGAACATTACAAGTTAATTAGGCAGTGGTGGAGGACATCAAAAGTGAAGGAGTCCGATATCCCAACTTTGGATAGCTGGTTGAGCTGGCGGAATGTCACATAGGTTGATCACTCAAGTGGAATTGTGGCACAAAAGGTTAGGCCATCCTAACTTCAAAGCTATGGAGACCATGGTAACAAAGGAGCTAGCAAGTGGACTTCCCAAAACCATATCCAAGTGTGGCAAGCTTTGTGAAGCTTGTGGCTCTCCAAATCTCAAATGCTGCCTTTCAAGAGATCTTTGACAAGATCTAACTCTCCTCTTGACCTTATACACTCGGATGTTCATTCATTTTCACATGAATCTAATGGTGGAGCTCTTATGTATGTCACCTTTATTGATGATAGATCAAGATACTCTTGGGTTTATCTCTTGTCTAAGAAAAGTGAAGTTTTTGAGTCCTTTGCAAAGTTTAAAACTCTTGTGGAAAACCAACTTAATACTAGCTTGAAAGTATTAAGAAGTGATAATGGAGGGGAGTACATCTCCGATAGGATGAAAGAGTTTTGTGAAACTAATGGCATTAGGAGAGAGTTTACTTGCACATATACTCCACAACAAAATGGAATAGCTGAGAGAAAGAATAGGACACTATGTGAGTGTGCTAAAGCCTTGAGATTAGATGCATCCCTTCCTATTTCATTTTGGGGAGAAGCTATTTTGTGTGAAAATGCAATAGAATGACTAATAGTGCCATTAATGGACTTACACCTTATGAAGTATTGTATGGCAAAAAGCCAAGTCTTAGTGATTTGAAAGTTTTTGGATGTACTTGTTATGTACATATTCCTTTAGAAACAAGGAAAAAGGAAGATGCCACTTCATTCAAAGGCATCTTTGCTGGTTATAGTGAAAAAAGTAAAGCTTATAGGATATTTGATCCTATTACCAAGAAAATTGTTGTAAGTAGAGATGCACTTTTTGATGAATCTCTCCAAGCCAAAGGAAAGGTGACTTCCAACAACACTCAACTTTTCAAGGATCATGCTATGGCCGAGGAGGAGCTTCATGAGGATGAAGACCAAGAGGAACTTACTCAGTCCAAGGGTGCCAAGAAGATCAACAAGGACAAGGATTGAGCCATCAAGGCTCACTTATAGTGACAAAGGGAAGATTCTCAACTACTCACCTCTTATACTTTCTTGACTACTATGCATGATGTACCAACTAGTTTCGAGGAAGCAAATAAGGGCTTCATCAAAGATGGAGAAGAAGACAAGGTGTGTTTTTTGAAGAAGAGTCTTTATGGACTCAAGCAAGCACCAAGAGCATGGTACTCTAGGTTGCATTCCTATCTTATTTCCATTGGATTTGTTGTAAGTCCTTATGAACCATCATTGTACTACAAATGTAATGATGGAAAGATCATTATCTTAGTTTTATATGTTGATGACATTATACTCACGGGAAATGATCTAGATGGCATCAAAAATGTAAAAATTTCATTGTCTAGTAGATTTAAGATGGTAGATCTAGGACTTCTAAAAGTTATACTTGGAATAGAAGTCACTAGAAGTAATGATTTTGATTTCATATGTCAATCTAAGTATGATAGATCAATCTTAGCAAAATTTGGCATGATTAATTGTAAAGGAGATGAAACTCCCATGGAACTAAGTGTAAAAGTTTCTAAGGAAAGTGATGAAGCTTCCTTTGAGGACATCACTACCTATAGAATGCTTATTGGTTTCTTGATATACTTGACCATCACTAGACCAGATCTTAGTATTTCTGTTGGCAAGTTGATTCAATACATGCAAAGTCCATTAATATGTCATTGGAAAGGAGCAAAAAGGGTGTTAAGGTACATCTCAACTACAAAAGACTTTGGCATAGTTTATGAAAGGACTAGAATTTGTTTGAGAGCATATTTGGACTCAAGTTTTGTAGGTGACAAGATGGATAGAAGATCCATAAGTGCATTTGCTACATTCTTATGTGGAGGAGCTATATCTTGGCTTTCCAAAAAGCAAGATACCATCTCTCTTTCATCAACAGAATCCGAGTATAAAGCTTTGAAAACAACAACAAAGGAGGTTCTTTGGCTTAAAAGGCTTTTGGAGGAGCTTCATGTGATCAAGGATGAAGACATTCCATGTATATATTGTGACAATCAAGCAGCTCAACAACTTGCAAACAATCCAATCTTCCATGCTCGAACATTGAGATTTCACTTTCGTGAGGGAGACAGTGCAAGCAAAGGAGATCAAGCTTATTCATGTTTCATCATCAGATTGCATTGCTGATATACTCACCAAGGCATTGCCCAAAGATCCATTTGTAAAATTAAGATTGGCTCTTGGAGTTATAGATAGATTTATGCTAGATTTACCAAGCTAGATTTTTGAGGAGTGTGAAAAATGCAAAAATTATGCTTCTTCAAGGCCAAATCTATGTATATAGGATGATTACACATGTGTGGAGCCTGTTCCTACATGTGAAATTAATGTACTTGTCATGTACAATAATCATATAGGTTGTACATTTGATTTAATTCAAGTTTTAGTGGCTAAAAAGGCCAAAATCTAGTTTTCTAGTCATATGACACATGACATCAATCTATTGATTGCATGAGCCACATCATTAGATTAGGTGTCACATCCCATGTGTAGAGGTCTACTCACACATGTGGAATAAGCTGAGGAAGACGAATTTGCACTTCTAGAAGAGTTTTGCCTAGTTCTCTACATAGAAGAAAAATGGACCAAAAGTGCTCAAAATAGAAGGTTTTGTCCAGGTGTCAATTTTGCATGATGAATCAAGTTATGGACTTGGCTCATTACATTCGCCACGTCCATTTACATTTACTTTACTTTATGCATAAGCAGGCCTTGGGCCCTTTTTTATTCATTAGTGACACTTAGACTATATGGTTGGCCTTTGGCCTTATTATTCATTATTAGGCCATTTGGACATATTACTGGAGAGTGGGGGCCTTCTTGGAGGGCGCACTATTTTCCCTCCCAGTTGGGCCCTAGCCACCGGAAGCTTCCTTTTAGGGCTTCCTCTTGGCTATAAGTAGGAAAACTGTGTCATTTGTTATTCAGCTGATGATATTGATCTCTCTCTTTAGTCCCCTTAATCTCTCTCTTTCTTGCTTTCTAGGGTTAAGTCTTGCTTATGTGCTGCTTTCATAGCTTAAGTCTTGCTTATGTGATGCTTTCATAGCTTAGTTTTAGATCAGTTGAGGCTTTATTCGTAACTAATCATCACATGAAAAAGCACCCTCACACATGTGAGATTAGAGGGATGATCAGTACCACGAGCTCTCACTTTTTGTATATATAGAGCCACATTTGGCCATAATCTACAAGCAACACCAATCTTGGTTTTGGAGGCAATTCTTGTCAATTTCATCATTTGTCTTGATAGTTTTGAGTTCCTATCATATTGTATTTTGATTTTAGACTGGAGTCCGTACTCTGACAGGTTTCACACATGTGAAACCAACAAGTACAATTCCCTTTTATTTATGATTGTTCTTGTTAGATTTTCTCATCTAAATTTGATCTAGATTGATCTAAATCTTGTGTAGATTGATAGATCAATTCTATCTAACATCCAATCACTCTTGTGTATCATTTAAGGATCCATTCTTGGTCCATTTTTGCAGATTTCCACAGTTTGTGAGTCTTGTCCTTTGTCAAAGTCACATGGATGCAAATGGGTCTTCAAGGTGAAGACAAACCAAGATGGATCTATCAACAAGTAAAAGGCAAGGTTGGTGGAAAAAGGAGATGCTCAAGAATATGGGGTTGACTATGATGAAACCTTTGCACCCATGGCAAAGATTGGAAGCATTCGAGTCATTATCTCTCTTGCTACTCTTTATGGATGGGATCTATGGAAATTGGACATTACAAATGCTATTTTGAATGGTGATCTTGAGGAGGAAGTGTACATGGAACAACCCGAGAGCTACATTTCTTCTACAAAGTCAAAGCATGTGTGTTTACTACAAAAGAGTTTGTATGGCCTTAAGCAAGCACCAAGGAGTTGGTATGCTAGGCTTAATACTTTTTTGTATATTTTTCATTGATTATTTTTGTTTATGTTTTGGTAGGGGTAGCTCTGCTTGTCTGTCTCCCGTCTGTGCTGCCTATTTAGCTAGCTTGCAAAATAATTGTAGAATCCTAAGCAAACGACTATAGACCACAGACTTCAAATCATTCTATCAAATGAAATGACACGAATAATAAGAGATGGAACATGAGAGCGAAATTGTATTTGTATTTTGTTCTGAGTGAGTTGATTAGTGTCTTGCTCGTTGGTGGCTTATCACTCTTCTCATGAAATTGCTATGTTCTGCTCGTTGGCAAACTTTCATGCATAGCTTATAATGCTAACAGTATGCTAGCACTTCTCTCTCACTCGCATCTCCATCTGTCAGTGTATTTTTGATCTACAATCGATCCCTTACTTATCCCATCTAAGGAAATTGTAAGATTACTTAGCAACAGTTTACAAGACAAGTTTAATGCTAAACTATTGATTAGTTCTCCTTTGATGACGTTGCCTTTGGCAGCTGAACGTGATAGTACAAGACTCCACGCTCGTCGAGCTGCCAACTGTTGGGTCGGGTGTTTGTCTGAATTGTTGTAGCCATATTGTATTGTCTTAGAGAATCTGCTATGATACCATGTATATTTTTTGTCGATTGTTTTTCTTTCTGTTTTGGCAAGGACAACTCTTCTTGTCCGTCTCCTGTCTGTGCTGCCTATTTGGCTAGCTTGCAAAATTATTGCAGGATCCTAAGCAAACGACTACAAACCACAGAATTCAAAGCATTCTATTAAACGAAATGACATGAATAATGAGATATGGAACATGAGAGAGATTGTCTTTAAGGGCATCTTCCTCGAAGTGACAATAGTCGAATAGTACACTTGAGCAATCAAATTGTACCCTCGAGTGAAGAGAACACATTCTGATGGATTAATAATGATGATTGGCAAGCAAACCTAGAATGAGTTGCGACTATGCTAGATTTCAGTCATCATAGGTATCTTCGAGAGCGAATTTGTAAATTCTAAGATATAAATGTCCAAGTTCCAATTTCCCCTTTGACATAATCAGCTTCTAGTAGTTGTATCGATTGTCCATCATCATGAAAGCTTTACGGAAAGATAAAGTATCTGTTGGAAGACTTTTTTGTTATTCATAAATTTAGTACTCCGTATTATCCAAGGGGTAATGGTCAAGCTGAATCTTCCAACAAGATTCTTTGCAACATTATTACAAAAGCAGTCGAAGCAAGTTGTTTTGATTGGGAACATAAACTGCATGTACCATTACATTCAAAACAGCTTATAAAGGTAGTACAAATCAAACACCATTCCAACTTGTCTATGGTCAAGATGCAGTTATGTTGATTGAATTCATGATACCATCTTTACGCATAGCAGCAACGAAATGGTTGGATGAAGCGAAATCCTTATAGGTGCGTCATGAGGCTTTACAAAAATTTTGTGAAACCAGATTAATGACAGTTCATGCATTAGCAGCAACGAAAGCTCGTCGCAAGGCATGGCACGATTGTTGATTACACAAAAAAGATCTAAGGAAGGAGATCTATCACTAATGTATAAAATGAAACTGATCAAAGAAAAATTGAAGTTTACGAGTGAAGGACCGTATATTGGACTATGGAGCGGTTATTTTAGAACACTTGGATGGAAAAAGATTTGACACTTCGGTGAATGACAGCCGACTACACAAATTTTGGCAGCCCGTTCAGCCAGTTTACATCCACCTCAAATTTCTTTATATTGAGTTGGGCGAAGGTTCTTTTCCAAAGTTACTACCTGTTTTGCGGTTAGGCGAATGTTTAGTTTAGTTTCTAGCCTTGCGCGTGTGACCCAGTCTATGCTGGATAAGAAAAAAGAAATGCAACAGCGCATAGCAGAGTTGGGCTCGGAGAATACCTTGATCGCGTGTGATCCAGTCTATGTTGGATCGTGATCTTAAAATAGCATGAGGCAAAGTCCGAGGCCGAAATAAAGGAAGCCAACAATCAGCCGCATCTCTAGAAGGCTATGTGGCAATTCTTCAAAATATATTGACGACAGCGCAAGATCAAGTGGACAAAGCCGTCCAAGATGCCAAACAACAAGTGTTGCTGCTTCAAGGGGAACTGGATATGGCTGCGCTATACCCACGTCGATGTTATGATGCACATCATGTTTTGATTTTCTAAATAAGATGAATCAAGTGATTGTAAAATACCTCCAGTGTATGCATAAGCTTGTGGCATAGATATTAAAACGACACTTGCAATAAAAGTTGAAATGCCGATTCATTTTCTTAAAATTCATTTGTTTGGACAATCAAAATCAAGCAAGTTTGGAGCTTTTCTTTTTATGAAACTCCCAAGTCAAGCCTTTGCCATCCATATGAGGCATAGCCAAACAATACCTATTGGGCAAAAATGCTTCATATCTTAGTTGGGCCACATGACGGAGGCTGCCACTGGTGGTTGCCTCTGGTGGCAGCCTTGTGAGGCAAGCTACATGTCGGAGGTAGAGTGATATCTCAAACTTATGTGTCATCATCTAATTGAGCATGTTTCTGTCAGGTGGCAAAGGGTGGCTTGCTTTAGGAGCTGGTGGTTGCCTCTGGTGGCAGCCTTGTGAGGCAAGCTACATGTCGGAGGTAGAGTGATATCTCAAACTTATGTGTCATCATCTGATTGAGCATGTTTCTGTGAGGTGGCAAAGGGTGGCTTGCTTTAGGAGGTTAACTTTTTAAACTTCGAAAAGTGAAAGCCACGATTCCGAGAAGTAGGGTAAAATATTCTTAAAAAATTCCCTCCTACATCCTTTACATCATATCTCTCTCTCTCTCTCTCTCTCTCTCTCTCTATATATATATATATCTATATATATATATATATATAAATATCGTTTTGCAGTTCGATCGATTAGTACGATCTCTTTGGATCGCAACTGATAATTCAGAATTTTTATTTCTGTTTCTATGCCGATTTGGGTCAGCGGATCTTGCTTCTATAGCACCGATCGTGTCACTTGGCTTCACCCTCCAAAGTATTATGCTCTCTGTACGTTGATATTATTCAGCTTTTCACAAGAGTTTGATTCACATTTTGAATAGAGCTTTTCGTTCCATAACGTCGCAACAGTTTTCATTCGGTTTGTCAGGTTTTGAAAATGAAAATAGCAGAATGAAATAGGTGCAAGATCAAAGAATTTGAGAGCTTACAAATTTACTAGAAGCACTTGAAATCATGACATCAAGTGTAGATTTGTGTAATATTTGGCTGAAATTGAACGTGAGTCAGCTGTTTCTCATCCGCCTAGTAAATCAAGCAAGAACTCCATTATTGTTGAGATTTGAAATTTGTGACTATTGGCCACTAAGTACGCGCGTAATTAGAAATATATTCTTCTTCTAATCTCTGAGCTATGCTTTTGTTAACTTTCATTGACTAGTGGAAATTAATGACATCTCAAAAAGTAACTCTGATTTCAAGTTGGTTCGTTCTTACCTTTTATGGCTTGTGACTTTCTGTAACCTTCCTTTTACCTTGTGGTCGATCTAGATACCCATATCGTTTTAGTAACTCTTACAGGCAGACATAAGTTTTAATTTAAAGTGCTTAGGTCAGTCAAGATTTTGAACCTGTTATTATTATCCAGTAATCTACTTTGCACAATTTTTATGAGTGCAATCTTGTTTATTCTATGCAATTCTAATCTGCAAAGGAAAATTTCCTGCTAGACCGTAAGTCTTTCGTACAGCTTGTTCCTTCAACCAGCTCTAGTTCCTCTTAATTAGAATATTGGACTTGGATACTCAGAGTTGGCCTTAGGCAGCAAGGGAGCAGCAGTGACTTGTTCTCTTATCCATCTGCCTGATAATAGAGTATGAAAATAAACTGGATTAGCTACATTTTCAATGAAGTAAAGATTAATACAAGAGTGTTTTCTGATTGTCTTAGTAGCCTGCATGGGCGTTGTTATTTGTAGGGTGGAGAGGAGCGTGTCACACCCAGGATCGCTAACATCATATATCCTTGTGAGACTTACGTGGATAGATGACTTGGATAATTGGATTGTGAAGTTTGGATAAGCACTAACAAATTTTGTCGTAATCCAAGCACTCTTCTACAACTAGTCTACTTTCTAACTTATCATTGCCTTACAATGCTTACATGTAGAATTGAAAACATCTAGCAATCTCTTCCATGCTGATGCATGCCTCTCATGCTCTAAGTAGTGTGCACTCTATATGTATATTTATTTGCCATTATTCTGAATTGACACTTAATGAAGGTGGAAATTTTCAGAAAGCTATAGCATCCACTTTTTCAGCCAAATTAGCACGGTCCGGGCCTTCTTCCATCATTTACTTGGATCATGGTCAAATTTTTTGCAGTAGAACTTAGGTGGTACAAGAAGAGCATATCACCCTCATCAAATTCCCCATAAGTACGATCAGCACAAACACAAGCCTTCGCTTGATCCTGATCCTTGGACAAAGTTAATCGTGGTGCCTGCATATGCTCAAAAAATCTAGTAATTTTTGGGGAATGCCAAGGGTAGCCAGCATAGCAAGCCGGAACCCATAAGGAACTCAAACAGGCTCATACCAGTAGACATGTGCTTCTTCTTATCGTACGCAAACTCATCTCATGATAAATATCTAACCCAGTCAATCTATGACCCATTGACATATGTTCTAAGCATGTCCTAAAGGACCAGGTTGACCCTCTCAGTCTACCCGTCAATCTATGGGTGCTCACTACTAATCATCCTCAACTATGTGCCCAACTTGGCAAACATGTTAGTCTATATTGTTCCATGCAATCTCACGACGTGTGCAATGAACAACTCTATGCTCGCAAGGCTATCATCCTCTTCCGAATGGTGATAAAGTGGGTCATCTTGGTCAGCCTATCTACTACTACCATGACCAAATCGTGCTGACTCGAGGTCTTGGGTAGCCCAGTAATAAAGTCCATCAAGATACTCTCCCAATGAACCTGGGAAATCTCTAGGAATGGCGGTAAACCTCGAGGCTTACACACTTCACCTTGTTTGCCTGACAAGACACGCACCGTTGGTGGACATACTCACTAATGTACCACTGCATACGTGGCCGGAAAATGTGTCGACTAGCTAACTCGGCCATCTTATTCATACTTGGATGCCTTGCGTAGGGGCTGTCATGACACTCATGAAGGATCTTGTCATGAAGTCCATTCATGTTTGGCATCTATATCTTACCATTTTCCTTACACATACCATCATCAATGGTGTATGCCAAATAAGTGTGTGCCCATTGGAGGTATCCATTTGGGAAGTACCATTCAAATTAGCAGTAACGACCCATGCACTAGGCCACACTTGCTGGTTCATGCAGATTGGATTTAGTATGTTCCAAGGTGGATGATATGGAGCTTGTTCTAAAATAAATTCTACATCAATTGAAGGCTAATAAATTTCCAAAGGAACCAGAGAGAGTTAGTCGTACGGCTATGGATGCAGAGAGAACATTGTCAATGGGCCATGAAGTTGTTGGGGTTTCGAAAGAGGAAGCTACCTAGTATCAAGGATTTAAAACCTCTGAAGTTCACTAGGGTAGTTTTATGAGAACTATAGATGCCGTTGAGAATCAGTTAAAGAAGTGGCATCCCAGATGTGTGGCGTTGATGATGAGATTGAGATGACCATTGATTGCTAAAGCCAATATCGTTTTTCAGAGTCAGCACAAAGGTGGTGGAGGAAGGTGGAAAATGATGACCTTGTTCCAACCACATGGGAGGCATTTTGGCAAATTTTTATTCAAAATTGGTGTCTATGGATGAAAATAATAGAGCTATCTAGCAATGGACTTTTTTGAAGTAGGGTAACTTTAGTGTGCAGGATTATGCAGACAAGTATTGAGAGGCTTTGTTATGCATTCCTCAAGAAGTTCCTATGTTCATGCAAGTGTTCCACTTTGTGGAGGGACTTCGAGAGAGCATTTGCCCTTTTGTGCGGAAGGAGCAATCTCATGATTTATGAGGAGCCATACATATGGCTTTATATTATGAAGATGGTAAAAGAGGCCCGAATCCTATTGCGGTAGTTGCTACAAGGGGCCAACAACCTTGGGGACTCGAGGGCAAGTGGAACAAGAAGAGAAAAGGTCAAACCAATCAATGGCAAGCTTGGGGTGACCAGAAGGGAAAGGTTGTAGGGGCATTTAAAGGCAAAGGGATTTTATGGGCAGCCCAATGCTCGCCCAATGCTCAAAAGGGTCAGCGTCCTTCAATGTTCTCACCTCAGGCCCAAGCAAAGAGGGAGAAGCTCTATTTTGGATGTTTGGGGCATCAGAGGTTGAAAGAATGTCCACGGAACTTGATGCGGACCACATACAAGCTTCAAGTGGACTAGATGAACCAGAGTGATGGCCCTATGAAATGGAAGAGATCGAGCAGGAAGCCAATCCAATGCCTCATAAATGTTTTGGTGGTCAAGAGAATTGACATTGCTCCACCAACACCGTTTTCAAAGTCGACTCATCAAAGGCTATTAATTTCCTACTGCTTCTCTTATTGTTATGCGAGGAGATGTTCAAGTTCTATTTGACACTAGGTCCTCTCATAATGTGTTGAATTCAACTTTTTTATGGAAGTTAGGTGTGAGCACTCAACTATTCCAGTACCAGTGTTCAGTGGAAATGGCTGAGAAAGGGTACAAAGATTTGGGATAAGAGGGTTGTGAGCATTTCACTAACTGCAAAGTTACACAGAAGAGTTGGATTTTGAGATAACACGGCTAGTGCGGTTTGATGTGGTGATGGTGGTATGCGATGCAAAAGCCACACATAGCTTGGGATACTCATGTGTAAGATTTCCAGTTTGATGGTGTGACACATTCCCTTCGTGGTGAGCGAGATGTGCGGAGTGAATTTTCAGATGCGTTCATAGATGACCTTCCATCTGTCTTACTGTTATGATCCTTGAGCAACAAAAGGGCAACTCAAAACTTTTTATTTAGAGGGAGGACGTGGCATGGTGGAGAACGTTTTGAGTGAGTTGCCCTCCCCCTCCTGTTGCTTAGGGATCATAACACTTACCTCCTAAGAGGAATGTTGAACATAAGATGGAATTTAGGCATCCTTACAAAATGGGTCTTAAGGAGGAAGAGGAAGTGGGACGGATGGTCAATGATAATTTGGCCAAAGGGAAATATGACCTTGCTATGCCCCTTTTACCTCTCCGATCATTCTTGTAAAGAAGAAGGATGGATCATGGTGTATGTGTGTGGATTATCAAGGATTGAACAAGGTAACGGTTAGACATCGATATCCTATGCCACGTATAGATGATCTGCTTGATGCCTTGTCAGGCACCATTGTGTTCAGTTCGCCTTTAGAACTAGGTTCGGTCACTATGAGTATCTTTGTGCCATTTTCTCTCTCCTACTGGTAGGGATTGAGATCAACATTTATGCCTTGCTAAGAATAGCTATAACAATTTAGTGAGCTCCAATATAGGTGTTTCTCCATTTCTCCTAGCTCATGATTACTCTCTACTCCTTCCCAGCATACCTCCACCAAATGATGCTCCTGCAACAGTTGCTTCTTTTCTTTCAAGACCCCGCTATGTTATCGCTCGTGCTACTAGTCATTTGTAGAGGATTCAGTAACTATTGCTCTTCTATGGATAAGCATCGTCGCCATGCTAAGTTTTAAGAGGGTGCAGGGCTCTCATTTGAATTTTTCGCTCACACTCCTCTCCTTGCTGATAGGCACGTATTTTAGCGGCTACTATTTAGAATCTTGTTCACCACTAACTTCAACTTGCTGATTCCATTTTGCTCTAGATATTGGGGGCTTTTTTGTTATCAAGGGAGTGTTATGGACATAGATGTCCATGCCACCTTTACATGCTATCATGCTATTTGTCGTTGTTACATTGCTTTGATGGTAGACTTTGGCAAAAGAATGTGCCTTAGCTGACCAGTGATTGCCAAAGGTAGGCATAGGGTAGCGGCTCCTCGGTATACTTCCACTTGGACCTTGAAAAGGCATTGTGAACCCCAACAAGTGTAACCATGAAATCCATAACAATAAATTTTGCAGCAATCTTCCTTTGGCACATGTTGACACCTCCCTTGATCTAGTGAACCAATCTATGCATCAAGGACCTTACAAACAAGTTGTGATAGAAAAAGTTGCAATTAGGGCCATTTTGGCTTGGTTGGTTACAAATAAGTCATGATATGTTGGCTAGTTATCTTGCTTGGATGGTTCATGGCTTGTTGTCCATGGGTCCTGTTATGGTTTAAGTTTGGTCAATTTTGCATACTCCAAGCTTCTTCCTATGACGATGAAATAATTTTGGATGGAGTGGCTTTGTAAGAATATTTGCAACCATGTTACTTGAGTCAATGAAGATAGGGGAGATAATCTTCTTCTTGACTAGATCTCTCAAGTGATGATACTTGATATGAATATGTTTGGTCCTCCCATGAAATACGGTGTCTTTTGAAAGTAGAATAGCATAAGTGATGTCAATAAATAAAGAACTCGGGCCTTCATCAAGTTGATGTAGATGTTCAAGCATGAATCGCAGAGAAACTCTTGAGGCTGCGATATATTCCGCTTCGCAAGAGGATTGAGCAACGAAAGATGTGATAGCTGCCCCTGAAAGTATACTACATCCTCCTGTAATGCTTTTATAATCATCCACATTAGAAGCCCAATTGGCATCACTGTATGAAGCAAGTGATAGACCATCTTGTTTAGAGAAAACAAGTCCATAATCGGAAGTAGCTTTCAAATATAGTAAAACATATTTAGCATGCTTCCAATGAATAATTCCAGGATTGGTAGCAAACTGACTAAGAGCATGAACTGCATAGGCAATATCAGGCCGTGTCCAAGTAGTGAGTTACATCAAAGATCCAATCAAATTGTGATAAGCCTTTGCACTCCAGCATATTGTATTCCTTGAGGATCTTCAAAATATAATGTTGTTGATGAAGTGCAATGGTGCCTTTTACCCTGTCATGATGAATTTGAATTCCAAGGCAAAATTTTGCCTCTCCAAGGTCCGAAACATCAAAGATAGAGCCAATTAACTTCTTACAATGATTGATGAAAGGAGTAGAATTTTCTATCAACAATGAATCATCAACATAGACTGTCAACAATACATAATACTCATTCACCCTTTTGAAATAAACATTACCATCAGGAATGAATGGTATGAACGCCAATGCTCTTAGGACTTAATCTATCTTCTTATTCCATTGCCTAGCGGATTGCTTTAAACTTAGGAGGGAGCTGCTATGGTTTAAGTTTGATCAATTTCACCATGTATTTTAGCGCCACGCAATTTTAATTTGTGTTGTATTCTCTCAAAGTTTAAATAGGCTTACCAAGTCTGTAAACATTATAAATATTTATTGTAAAGGTTTTAAAACCTTGAGTCGGCCCATAAGTTGTACATGGGGCCCTAGGGGCAATTTTACGTGCAACCAACTATATGTTGGAACTATATGAATTTTCTCATGTTGTAGGAGGGCGCATTTTTCCTATATAGGAAACTTGTGGACCAAGGCAAATCATTGCATGAAGAGGGAAAGTGCATGCTTAGCATGTGGGACATTTCACCTACTTTTGACACTTGGAAGCCATGTACATCACATATCATTTGTTTCCAATCTATAAATGATACCTCCTCCTCCTAGATGGGCGCACGGAGAGATTTCTTCTCACATATGCTCTTGTGATTTGTTTTTGTGGTAGAATCTCTTGCTAATTAATGCTAGTGTAATGCTATCCTAGATTGGTGTCTTGTTGGATCTGATTTATTGCTTTGTATTCTTGCTAATGTAAAGTTCTTCTTGCTGGAAATTCATGGACAATAAGCATTCGTGATCCAATCGACCCAATTGGAGGAGCAATTTCTAGGATTAATGATGTTAGAATGCTCCTTACAGCATATACTATTATTTTAGTTTGTGTAGCAAGTTTCTGACGAGAGTTTATGCGAATTTCTGCTCGCATCCTCTTCATCTTGCTCGCTGCCCTCCATAGCCAGCAGATCCGATTACTTCAAAAGTTTGATCTATTCATTGCATGTCAACAAAATTACAATTTGCTAGCAATTTCCGTTTGCATGTGCAAGTACTAGTCCATGCATGTTGCATGCATGCCTCTAGAATTCTTCAAATTGCTTGCATGTTTCCACAGTTGCTTGCATGTTGATTGCATGTCACTGTATTTGCTTGCATGTTGCTGATTTTGATCTATTTTGAGTTGTAGAAGACCATCGAGGATTCCTAGGTTGGTAAACCTCGATTTAACGATCCTTTCTATCTCTATTTTCAATTATATAACAGGTCCCATCTTGGCATGGTGCCAAGTTGAAGACATATCTCGAAGTTGGGTTAGTTTCTTGGGATGTTTGTCCACTGGAGTGGTAATTGGCACGTTGGCCATTGTGTGTTCTAATGGCTGGTTTGGTTGGGCAAGTGGATAAATTGGTTGTACCAAGTCTCCTTGAGGTCTCTATGCAACAAGGTTTGTGATGGTGCATCTTATAAAAAATTACACTAGTTTACATGAAGTGACTTTTGATTCAAATACTGCTTCTATTTTACTTTCGTGTCTATGATGCTTCTTTTGGCACTTAAGTACAAATGGAGCTTCTAGGCACAATCACAAAATGTAGCGTTCTAGTGGTGACTTTGAGAATTCTTAATCCCCATTGTTCATTCCTTGAAGATTGCATGAATGTTGTTGAATTGCTGTAACTGATATGCTCTTTAATGTGAGTTGTCTTGATGTTGATGTTCAAGTGATTATGAGTTCGTAATGTATCGATGAAAGAGAAGCTATTATTTTTTCTAGGAAAAGGTTTTCAATTTACTGCTTTTCTGAGTAGCAAGGAGGGCTATATCTTAACAAAACCATCATAAACAAGTGCCTTTTCCTGCTATTTATGTAAATGATAGCAGTTCAATCTTTGGCTTAGGTAAGTATTTGATTTATTGTAGTTTTAGCTTAAAAGTACGATATTATCTATTGATATATAACATATTATGAAAGACTTGTATCCATAACATTACATACTCATAGTTCATATCCAAGTTTTATTCTCAAAAGCTTATACACCATTCCAAAAGAGTTGCTCTTGGCATCAATAGGCTCATAAAAGCTTGTCTCTATTTGATTATGAACAATTGTGGAAGTACACACATCTCAACACTAAGCAGGATCTATTACAAAGTGACGATTAGTGAACGAGAATACGAAATTAGGGATGTAACAAAAAATCTGGAATTGAAGTTCTTAAAACCCCTAAAAGTTCACCATGTACTAAACATTATTATAGCCCTGAACCGGTTTTAGAACTATGTAGTAATTAATAGACATTGTTCTAAATCCTAATCATTTAACTTTGATCGAGATGGTTATAAGTCTACCTGGTTTTCCAAGGTTTTGTGGAAAATTGTTGATCATGTAGTACACATGGTTCTACTATGTAATAAACATGTGCCTCTATAGCTCCTGACTGTTTTCAATTTCAACATTAATATAAACTGTGAAATAACAAATTAGGAGCTGTTAAAACCTAAACTTCCAATTCTGTGAAATGTTTAGCAGTGGATGTACCTAGTATCTACTTCGTAACATCCTTGGATCCTCATGCCTTTCAATCGTCTCAGATCTCTTTTTGCAAAGCATTTGGAAAACAGAAAAATTGTTCTTTGAAAAATTGGGAATTCCTGGTGTTTGGAATGGGGACATTGTAAACTTGATGAATCTACTCTTTAACTAGCTGCCAAACCTATAACAATTGTAGTCACCTAATTGCATAGTGTGAATGCAGTTCACATTTCACATTTCAGATTTGACTTGTCTGTGTTAAGAAGTCTTGGTTTATACACCTTGTAGCCTTAGAAATAGACAGAAGTAGTATCAACATAGATATAATCATTACACTTTTTTCTTCTTATAACTTGCTAATAAGGATCTACTTCATGTGTAATCTTTATTAGGTGCTAGACTGGAGAAAGAATGCCAGGACCAGGGCCTCATCTCATGTACACTCTAGGAGTGGGAACAGGACTCATGCATCTTTCAAAAGGAAGGTTCACACCTTATCATTGCCTTGTGTACACAATCAATGCTTTTCTTGGGCCTGATCTTGGATCGTTCTCGGAATGGCTTGCACAAACTAGTGGTGTGGGTGAAGCTTTTGGTTCCCAAATTATGAGCTTTGTTCATCATCCATTCTATTACATTTTGTTTCTTGGATTACCTTTGTCAGTTTTATATAGCCGACTCTCGAAGTTTCTACTACAGAAAGGCCTGTTCGCAACATCAATTGGGGTGAGTATGATTCTATATTGACATTAATAAAAGTTGATAACTGAGCTCATTCAATACAGGAACCTAAGACTTAGGGAGAAATCTGTGTACCAAAAAACTCGCATTTGAAGGCACCTGAGTATGTGCATGTTTAGTTTTATATGGTACCCACTTAGACAAGATTACTGAAATGCTTTGAAGAATTTGGTGCTTGTTCAATTTTTAAGTTGTATGATACGCAAAGACGACCATCATCATGATTCATCTTTAGAGTCTTGTAACTTGTAAGTACTTACTATTAACTTCTAAGAGAACAAGAGGTTTAGCTCGTGAGGGTTTGCATGGCCATTGCCCATTGCAATTTGCCACATGGTAGTAGGTACTCGATAACGTGTTGTTACTTCCTTTAGATATTCCAGCTGAGAGTAGTTAATGAAATTGGCCTTATATTTACTTCCTTTGTTAGTGATCTATCATTCTTGCTTTCAGTAATCTCTATACTCTTAATTTCATTGTTTCAAACTATTTCTGTTTGTGCAAACATTTTATGTTGCTTGTACAGCTAACTATACTTAAGTGTCTTGAAGCTCATTCAAATCTATTGGCTTTCTTGTTCTTGTAAGCTGTCTTTCATTGTGCTTGTTTGACTCTCATCTTTGGATACGTGATAGCTATTCCACAGTTCCATGAATGCATGAAAACACAGAGAAAGTGTGTAGGGCCACTGAATTTTTGTGAAGAAAACTTATAATATGTGGAGCAGATTCATGACTTACCACAATCTTGAACTTTCACTACTGGAGTAAAATACACATACCTACTATTAGGCATATTGCCCTCTGCTCCTATGTTTCTTGGACCTTTTACTTAAACACACTGTCATTCCAAGTGGATGGAATTTTACACTCCCTTTTTGTTGATGTTATTAACTCTTTTTTTATTAAACATTATTCTATGATATACAGAATGAATTATTTGCTTCTCTTTTATATGAAGTATATCCTTGGAATCATGGGGAAGCAATGGTGGCTCTATGAGCTCAACTATGATGTCATCATAGACAACGTTATTAGACACACCTAGACTTTTCCTTAGCTGACTTTCATGAAAGGCCAAATGGACCTACAAATCTTCCTTCTAGTAGGGTTAACTCATATGCTACCTCTCCAAATCTCTTCAATGTTGTGTATTGACCATGTTTCCTCGGAGATAACTTACCATGCTCATTAGGTTTAAGGATCCGGGAAGTTCCAAGAATACTCTCTTTACTGTCAAACTTAACTTTTTGGTTTATTGGTTCACATAACTTTTCGCTCAATCATAACGGCGTCATTAATGCTTTCTCTAGTACAGTTCACCATATAGTTTATGTTGTCAATAAATTCCTTTGGTGCCCATATTTTAAGCCTATTTTTATCTTTTCTCTTGGTTGAAAGTTATAGATTAGTACAAACAGGCTGTAGAGGAATGATTGGCTTTGCCATAGGTAATCTTTACAATGGGAACATAATTTTTCCATTTATTTTGCCTCTTAATTATGTCAGCTGTCATCACATGTTTCATGACCGAATTGACCCTTTTGGGTTGGCGATCCATCTATAGATGCTCTGTTGAGCTCATAGCTAACTTTGTATCCAACCATGACTCACAGTCCTCCAAAATTTAATGTCACGCTTGGGGTCATCGCCATAAACTACCTTGATTCGCAATCCATAAACTTGAACATACCCCTCATGAACAACATAACTAATGTGGAGAATTTCCACATTTAAGCTAGTTGAAATAAAATGAACCATCTCGGCTCAACAATCTATGATCACCCAACACACAGTCAAGCCCCTCCGCATCCTAGGAAAGCCATCAACATCTATAGAGAAGTTCTGCATTTGTCGGATGGGATTTTTTATAAATTGGGGATGACAATTTTTTGAGCTAAAACTTGCCTAAGAAAAATTCAAATTGCTCAACCCCTACGACATGAAAAATTATGTGCACAAGTGGCTTGCACTTGCTAAGGGGACAAAAATACGTGTCATAATATCCATTGTACCAAATCCATAAGGCAAAGTTTTTTATATATGAAATTTGGACAGAAAAACAAATCGAAAACAAACTAATTTTATTTATGCTCAAGTATTATAAGATTGATAAACAACACAATTGACAAAAAAATGAAAATACATACATGTGCTTATGTGGTCAAATTGCTTGTGAATTCACTATCTAAGTTTACAAAATCGTACTTCACAAAAGATTGTCCACCTCATCATCTATGTAAACACATTTTTCTCTTTTTGGTCTTTTCTTTGCAAGTTGCTCACCCTTGAGTTCCATCTCTTTTGCAGCTGCTTCGGCAAAAACAGGTAATTCACTGCCATGCATCATGATGATATCGATCTTCAACAACTAAATGACAATAGATGACGAAAACAATTTTTTTTTTAACTAGTGTCAAGAAAAACAATGGAAGACTTACTAAAAGAACATAAGGAATGTCTCATTTTCCTCTTCAGTTTCTAAGTGGACCACACCAACACTCTTATCCATTGGTGGTTTAGGGCTTAGGAGTGGCATGGAAAATCAACAAATGAAACTCAAGAAGAAATCACAAAGAGATGGAAACAATCTAGCCTCTCCTTTTTCTCTTTCTAGCAAATCCTAGCACATAGAATCTTGATTTCTTGATCACAACAAATCTAAACACAATATGATGAAATTTTGCCAACACCTAAGATTGAAACACACTCTTGAAAAATTCTAGCAACTTTAAAATTAAGAGATCCTATCAAATTTAGGGTTTTTCCAAAAATGCAAAATATTGAATCAAGCAAAATCTACATGCAAAAGCTAGTATCTAGATATCTTAACTAATAGAATGTAGCATCCACAATCACAAGCAATTTTTGTCTCCACATTCTAGTAAGTGGTTTCAAAAATCAGTATTTTGACCTAAATTGATTTTAAGATCACAAAGATCCAAACTCTATACTTGAAACTACAAAATTTGAGCTAGAAACACCTCCAAATCCACATAGAATTTATGGCACCCCCAAATAAACCTCTAGATTTGGAAATTTTACCAACTTTGGCCTGCCATGTGAAAAATCAAAGATCAAAAACACATTTAGTTCATCAATGATCTTTAGCCAGATTTGGTTGCACATCTAGAAACAGCTAGAAGATAGAAATCACTACTTTATGCATGCTAGAACTTAGAAATGCACAAAGATCTGATCATAAACACTTATATATGACTTAGTCTTGTCCCTGTCTGTACATAAGCAGTACTGTACTGTACTTCACACGTGTAAAAGCTAGATCAACCATAAAATCAACATTCTACACATAGAAACTCAAGCTATCAAGAGAGAGATAATTTCTGCACTAGAACCAAATGCTAGACAATGTCTTCTAGATGACAGACATGCCCTCAACAATGGGGCGATGCCACAGCCAATCTCCATGCATGTTCCACCAGCAGGACACAAGTACTCCAAAAACAACTTCACAAAAGCAGGGGCCTCTCCAAGGTGTATTAGAGCGTGGATGTCTTGCCCACTCATCTTTGGGATGGGCATGCAACAGTTTTTTTTTGTCAAGTCCATCATTCCTTTGCCAAGGAACACCTTGTTTTGAATTGTCGCTCTATGTGTGATATACGCCATAGAAGATTGTCTAAAAAAACTTAATGAGTAGGTCTTTAGGAATTGCTAGAAGGCAACTTAGATACTTGCAAATATGCTACACCATGTACACACTTGAGCACATCAACGAATAAGTGAAACAACTATAAACTTTCAAAAAGAAGCTTTGCCCCTTTACTTCATGTGATAGTATTGTGCTTGGTCCTTGCATGGACTTGTTTTCAATGCAAATCCTACGTCCCACCACAAGACTTGTAGATCTTACAAATTTTTCTACCACAAGACTTGATTTTACAAATTTTTCTACTAAATCTACAATAGACAAAGAACAAATGATCGATGCTGATCCCCTATCATCCAGAATGTTCAAGCAAATGCCAATAGAGCACACTGCACATGATCTTCTAATAACTGATTCCATGACGAAATTGTTCCTTTGTGAGCAGTTCCAGAAACCATGTAGTGTAGCATGCCAAAACTTGGGTAGTAGTCATGCATACATTGAAGTTCTTTAGCTTTTTCAATTGCTTCATGGCTAACCCTGCAACAATATAATCTAGGCATGACATAATTGTGGAATGAGATGCCAGTCATCATTTTCACATAGTACTTGTTGAGATGGTGTGCGTTGACATGCATCCTCTTTTTGCTTTGTTGAAGAATTGTGTCTTCAAAAGCAGGCTCGTCGTCAAACACAATATCTAATACAATATGTATAAAAGAAAACAGTTTTCAGACTATATTGTATTCCACCACAACAGTACATAATTATGTATTATTTCATTAAACATAGGGAAAGTAAATATGAAGTGGAAAAGCCATGGTTACAACTACAAGCTAGTATGATACCTTGTGTTATATCATCCTCCACTATAGTCTTTCCTTTAAATTTTTCAGCAGCTGAAGTTTGATGAGCACATTCGACATTTAAATCAGAAGGCATTTGGGGTTTTTCAACGTTGAGCTCACTCCTTAGATGTTTCACAAACATATCTTTTTCGTCTTCTAGAACACCCCTCTCTCAAGTCTAACCACCATGGGCAAGTTTTTATCTCTCATGAATTTACAATAGCTTGGCCATTAAACTTCAACATGTAATCTAGGTACATGGATGGCAAATTTTTATCTCCAATTGTCCAAGTAGCACATGTAGCAGGCATACTTGACACAAGCCCTAACTTTGTTACTAGTTAGCTGGTTTATACCTAGTGTCATAAAAAAAGTGTCATAGCACAATTAAAATACTCAGCAAAAAAATGTCATAGTTAAGTTTTATTTACTCCACTTTAAAACCAGAAACCAAATGAATTGCAAGTGAGAGAAGCAAATTATTTAGAACTTGTAAGCCAGACGCCCCGACCTGGATTATGAGTTGCATGAAATTGATCAATTCACGATTAACAGGTCCATATAGACCTCTTTTCCCAACCACTTCATGACATATTTGTCACCTTGCTTTTTAGGCTGCACAGCCTTTCTCATTGCCTCCTCCCAAACCAATATTCCCCCATCTCAACTTGGACTCAATAGCCGTGGCTCCACTAGAGATTGCACACAAACTTTCTAAAGTGATAATATTCCTTTTTCCATCGAAAAGTTTGTTCCGAAGAGCGGCTTCCCACTCTAAACTCAATGCAGGATTCACAACAGACAATACCTAAAAAGACAGTGGATATGATGTTACATGAATGTGAGCCATGGGGGTAGACGTTACGTTTCTAATTCATTCAATTGGCTTTGGTTTTTAGAGCTAGCCTTCATCATGACCAAGTGTGGCCTGCAACTCTAGAGAAGTGATAGAAACTCGGTATGTTGGCATTTGCACAAAATGTATGATATTTTGTAGGCAAAGGGCAATTTAGGAATTAGCCTTTCGCCTTTCTGGTGTTGGTATTTCCATGATAGGCATTGCTTGAATTGTTCGTTCATTTCTGTTTACATCTGATACAGTTCTTTCTATTCAGTTTAGATATTAGCATGCCTTTAATGTTTGTAATGCTTCGAATCTCAAATCTTGTCACGTCCAATTTGAGTTTTTAAATATCGATGCAAGACTCTAACTTGTCTGGTGAATTTCACAGTCCTCATGGATCCTAATGTTGATTTGATTATACTTCAACCTAGGGCTTCAGAATTGATATTCAATGCAACTCCTATCAGAATTGTGTTTCACATGTTTCCTAACTCGAAACATGCACAATCTGGAGCTGTTTAATTCATTTGAGCTGGTCAAAAAATTTCTTAGGTAATACAATATCTGCATTGAATAGCTTTATTAGCTACACATGCACACTGGAATAGCCTTTGTTTCTTATACAGTAGACCAGACTTATTTCTCATACCGAGGAAGCCATGCAAGTATGAAGTATTTTGGTGCAAATTTACAATCATCACACTTAGCATACCACCTCATGCCAACTTATAGCCATGAAAGGGAGGGCTTTAACCACTTTCAGATTCTAGACTAGGAAATAATCATGATACAGCATTTACAAGTTTTGGGACAAAATGAATCTTTGTGAGAAGTTACGGTTTATGCCGCAGCTTTTAGGTGTGTAAAAGATGCTGAAGTTTTGCTTTGGACTCATGCATATTTAATCGAATCATGTGACTTATAATTCCATCTATAGCTACACCTTGCTTCAGCCAGAAATCCTTGTTGGATATGTTACACTTTTGGTTCTCGTGGCCAAAAGTACCATTGTCTACACGTATATAGCTGTGAGTGTCAAGAATTTCAGGATAGTTGTAGTGAAAGAACTATCAGGTATTGGAATTGAACACCACTCTAAAGCATCTGCTTGTGTGTGCAGATTTGGCAGTGCTTGTGCTTGATCACTGCAGGTTGCCTTTCACATTTCTTTTTGGACAACTTATTTGAGGTATAAAATTTTTCAAGTCTATGATATGTTGTTGCATTTAGGGCTGTCAAAATGAAGACGTTTCCTTTCATTAGACTTGTACTGGCAGCTGTCTTATCTCTAACAATGTCTTCTGTTTTTTGGTGCAGGAGAATGGGAAAACCCCAATGATGATCTGGATTTTGAGCACGGGATGGTGGAAAGGACGTGCGCCCATTAGCCAGCCTTCAGTTGTCGTTGTTGGTCTTCTCTGCATCAGCTTGATAGGATTGTTTATATATCTTAACAGGTTTTATTTATATCTGAAATTTATTTCGATTTATGCTTTTGTCTTCATAATTTTGGCTTGTATTTGTGGTTTTGGAGAGCATCTCTGTCACATGAATACTCTATGTAGAATCAGCTATAGCTCATTATTCTGTAACATCATTCTATCTGTGGCAGGTCGGGAACTAGGAAACCTTTTGTGACTCGAGTTTGGCATACCTTTATCAGTTTGGGTGTTATAGCTGCCTTGTATTCCTTGTGGTGTGCTAGTCAGATCTACTTTCCAGAACAGCCACATCCAGCAGTTGGAGAAGAGGCAGACTTGGGTGTACTTGTGTTTCTGACTATGTTTTTCTTTTTTCCACATGGCTTGTGTGTTTACTCCATGCACACCATCGACATTATAGAAGAGAGAGAACAGTTGCCAACCTTTCATTTGTATGAAAGAAGAGATTTGTTATCAATGTAACAATGAAATTTAGCATAGTTATATCTGGTTGTAGGCATTCTTTGGAAAATAGTTCACCAATTGGCGATGCTGAATTTGAGCGTGTTGTGTTCGCTCTGATGAGGTCGTGCTTTCCTGTTACTTTTGGAGTAGATATTTGAAATGATAAGCGGGCTTTATGGAGCTTTATAGTTGCACTAGTCTTGGCCTTGATTTGGTCATTACCAAAGACAACGATCCCAAGGAAATTTGATCTGTCAAATTACCTGGTTCTGGTCTCAGCCATTCTTTGCCACAAATGAGCTCTGACAAGATTCTTCTTCAATTGGGGATGGCTCAAGAAGGCTTCGCAGTATCTCAATTTTTTTTTTTTAAATACATACTGAATTGACTAAGGATAAAAACCTTAAATTTGATTTTTTTGGGGTTTGGGTTTGAGGATTATAAATTTGGGGGTTTTAAGTTTTTATGCACGGTTTTGGGAGGTTAAATTATGCACTCTTTGGGGAAGCCTTTAAAACAAATAAAACACGAATAATGAGCCACCATAAGATTAATCAACCACAAATTGACAAACCCATAAAGTCATTTAAAATATCAACCAAACCATTTAATTATCAAAAAACCATGAAACATTATTGATATAAGCATAACCACCATATTATGAGAACACGGCTTAGGGATGAGCCATAAATGTAAACAAGACATCCATAGAATAGTTGTTCTGCCTTTGGTGTACGCATGATACATAAAGAAACAATGCATGTCTAATCAAATAGGACTATGAAGAAAGCCCTAGGGTGAGACATTGTCTGAGCCTAAGAGGGGACTCTCTCTGACGTTTTGTGAGGGATCCAACAACTAATCCTCTAGGTCTATCCCTACGGCACATGTTGTTGGCTCCTGATCTAGTTGCACATACAAGTCAACTAGGCTTGGCCTAATGTTGGATCTACCGGTAGCCCTAGCTACGTCTTTGCATCTAGATCGACATACCGAGGGCAAGATCCCTATTGTTGTAAGACAATAGTCATACACATGAGAGAGAACACAAACAACAATGATGAAGCATAATAATGAGATGTATTCCAACTATGTCCCCTTGAAATGGACTAGGGTGCACTAAATACTTATAGACAATAGTCTATACCAAAACGCAAGAGCTAAAAGCAATTGCGTAGTTGATGTCTCTATAGAAGGTAAAAAGCACACAACATCTATTTATAGCAAACCTTGTGCTCCAAATTAAGCACTAGAATTTTGACCTTGAGTCTAACTAAATTCTAACTTGACTTTAATAAAAATAAGTAAAGGCTCCTAGAATTAGCATGGAGGCATGGCCCAACAATCCTAATTAATACTAGAAGACAACATTAGGGGTAACAATTCTAGCACATGGTCCACATCATCTAATGGGCACACATGCTAATCCTCCTACACATTGAGGACACAAGGTTAGCACATGCACAAAGCAAACACATTTATAAAGCCAATAAGCAAAATAATTATTTATTTTGTAATTTCCTAAGTTGAAAACATGGAATTTCATTACCTGAGTAAGTGCAATAGACTCTGAAAGGGTTGTTGCATCAGGAAAATCATGGTTGAATGCGGCTCTAGTGGTGGCGCCCTGATGGCCTATCTAGTAATTGTTGGAAAAAGGAAAGGATGTTTGATAGAGAAATGGTTGCATTCTATGGATGCACTATCGGCTCCGCGGAATAATCTTTCTCCTAATGTATGACTACATCGATCAAATTTGAACAAAACTATCGCGACTACTGTCACATTCAACTTTTAAATGATTCTAACTTTCAAATCATCAAAATCTGTTAGATTCATTTTGTAGACAGACATAACAGAATAAACATTGTTGTATCAAAGTATTCAGTAGTTCAGACAAATCTATAAGAGAACATAATCAAATTACGAATAGAGCAAAGAAGCATTCAATCATTATGACATAATACTGAACGTGATAAAATTGTATGATCAATTCAGTAAGTAGCATGTACAAATAAGAAGAATCGTGAGCACAAAACAATAGCAGATACAACGGCGTGTATTCGAAACTATCTCTGAGTATTCGATTGACTTCTTCTGACACTTTTGCTAATAAGTAGTAAGCATTTCTAGCAATGCACTATATTAATCTCCAAGATCAATATGCAAAAGAGAGTGATAAACTATTTATACTTGTTATGAATGTCATTCAGGTTAATCCAAATGATTGTTGAAGACAACTGTTTGGTCAAGGATCACAATTGGAGCCTAGCCATATTGCGTTGTCATATATCTAGTTGGGCTTCTCGGAAACTACTTGCAAAAATAGTTAGGGCAAGTCGTTAGCTTCAAAACAAGTGGAAACGAGTTCTGTTAACATTTGATAGCTCGAACATTTTCGATACTCTTTGTCAAACCTGACTGTTAGCTGTTCCGATGTATTTTTGTAAACTATGTAAAAACATGAGTAAAACTGCAGAACTGGATAGACGAATGGATGTAGATTAAAGATTGATTATTTCGATAAATCCAACACTCCTCCTTAATTTGAATCCATGAATTCCTTGACCTTCAAACTTAGTTTTGCACAAAATCTTTTGTGTGCATCCAAGCTCAGTGCCTTTGTGAAAATATTTACTGTCATGTTTCGCATTCGACAATACTCCAAGCTTACCTCTTTGTCAAAAATTTTACTTCTGACATAGTGATACTTGATTTCAAGGTGCTTACTCCTGGAATAAAACCTTGGGTTGGCCGGTAAAGCAATAGCACTTTGATTATCACAATAGACAATTGTCGAAGCATTCTGCTTCAGACAAATGTCCAATAGTAAGTTTCGCAACCACACTGTTTTTCTTGTCGCTTGAGAGGCAGCCATATATTCTAATCCTATAGATGATCCTAAATGTCAATGATCAGATGAGCCTTATCAATCATTCACCATAAGCAATCACCACAAGGAGGAGGAAGAACACACACAATCACCAAATCACACAAAATGTAAAGTACAATAAACCCTGATAGATAGAGAGAGAAAACTAGGAGTTGACTAATAGACTAGCCTAAAGTTACTTACAGTTGGTAAAAGCTGGCAACAATAAAGTACCTCGTAACAGTAACAATGAAATTTAGCATTGATTTCTAACAGTCTCCCTCAATGATAAAATTACACTCTTTTATTCCTAATAGAGTACCAATTTTTTCAAATTTACATCTACCTAATGACTTAATATCTGCCACTTGATCTTCAGATTTATAGAAAACTAGATCAATGGCTCCATCAAGAATTTTCTCTCGAACAAAGTGATAATATATTTTGGCGTGCTTAGTTCGAGCATGTAGAACTGGATTTAGATTTAGAACTTAGACTTAGGAAACTTAAGATTAGAAATATTTTATCTTAAGTTTTCCTAAGTTAAGAAACTTTGAAGTTCTAAATTCTAAGTCAGAAGCTCTATAAAGGCTAGAAATAGATTAGTCTCATAAGTTAGTGGATACTTATGGAAGACCCTCCTTGCCATAAAAGAAAAGGTATTTGCCTTGTAAATAACACTATGAGATTATGCTAAAATGCTCTCTCTTTGAGATTATTTTGGTGCATAGCTTGAGGGAAGGTGCTCGGGCCTCCTCTTGCCTCCTTTCATTGGTTCTTTTATTGTGGCATGTTTTTAATTGATTGATGCTTAGTTTAGCCACAATCTATCTTTTCAAACCCTTTGGGTGTTAATCTAGGATTTAGTTTAAGCACCTTGCTACTTGGGTAAGCCTTAGTAAGGTTTTGCAATTTGTCATCTTAGATTAGTTTCATTTCTATTTTGAGCACTAGTTGGATAAGCCTTAGTGTTCATCATTGTTTTTTCTATTTTCGCATTCCGTCTGAAGCTTGGTAGAAACTTAGGAAGCGGACGATCCTCTCTATACTACACCACATCGTGAGTAGATCTAGCCAAACATTGACAAACAAGATTTACTTCCAACAGGAATCGATTTTGTTGGTATTGGTGGTCATATTCACTATCTCGCCTTTAAACTGATGGTCAGATTGTAAGAACAACCATACTTTTAAATCTGACGTTGTTACCGGAATGAGGACAATTGCTGGTTCTATGCAGCCTTTGATTGTGACAAAAAAGGTCTAAAGAGGAGATCAAACAACCAGCAAAGTAAGTTGCGGATGTATATATTATGTCCTTTAAGCTACTTCTTGTGTATCCTTTCAATTTGTCCCCCTTTGGACCTATCATACTGAAGAAGACGAGCCAAATTTGTACTTATTGGGCCTAGTGGCTTCCCTCTCCATTATCCTTTTATGGGTGTTTCTAAATGAAGCAAACTCCATTTCCCCATTTGATTTGTTTCAAATCACATATTCTAGATACTGAAAC
Source organism: Diphasiastrum complanatum (assembly GCA_029204225.1). Taxonomy (NCBI): domain Eukaryota; kingdom Viridiplantae; phylum Streptophyta; class Lycopodiopsida; order Lycopodiales; family Lycopodiaceae; genus Diphasiastrum; species Diphasiastrum complanatum. Next base: position 18,404,341 of record CM055093.1, on the reverse strand, counting down.
TATCTATCTGAGTTGAGGTCATTCTTTGGTTCAAGCAAAAAAATGTTTGGATAGATGTAATAAGCATTCTCGCAGTTACCACTATGGGTGATTTTTTAAGTTTTATGGTGCATATCTTTTCTACAGCTTGTACTTTCTACAAGTCTGATTTGAACCAGATTGAAAAAGCCTCGCACCAAATTATGGATCTTGCGTCTTCAGGACTGTGATTGGCATCATACTTCCAATGAGCATAACATCAGTCTACAAGATTGCACAAGGTAAAAAGTTTTAACAACACTGAAATTTTGCAACTTTTGCATGATATCTGGCCCAGTTGAATCTTGAAATTTAAATCTCGTGGTCAAGAGGGTCTTTTGATGTCTGAATTTCTATTTGCTGCAGTAGGAAAAAAGAGTTATCCCTATATTTGTTTTGATAGTATGGCTGGTGATGTATACAAATAACAGCGCTGCAGGACGAAGTTATCCTTCTGTAGATATGAGAGGAGATGTCGCCTTACTGCAATGCAGAAATACTATAAACAACAATCTCAAATTACTTTCTATACAAACTGGATTGATGGAAAATTTTTGGCTCTTTTTTGGAGTTAAAAAATCTTTATGATTGCAAACTTGGATAAGACAGCTTTGAAGTCAAATGGTGGGGTTTGTAGAAGGGGATTAGTCTTAGCTTACCAAGAGGTGAGCGGGTTGATGCCAAAACCTTGACATTCTGTTACAGTTAGAAAAAATAAAATTCAATGTATACTTGTATTCCTCGTTTCGCCATTATTACATTGTCGTTTGCTAGTCGCGTTGAATATTCACAATTTGGAAATGAGTCGATGGCTTGCTAGCATATTGTGTAAATACCCACTAATTCAATAGATGCGTGCTTAGCAAGGCTTCTACTTCGAAGTTGTAGTTTGTTATTAGATCACTTCTAATGTTATTGTTTTCCTCATGTAATGACTCCCTTGATGTGTCTCATGCTTGTTTCATAAATATTAAGACTACTTACTATCAAGATGACTTCATCCACATGCAATAAAAAATAATCGCTCGATTCCCAACGCTTTGGCAACAAAATTAAGATGTTCAAGCTTACTATGCTTTTGCCATTCATTGAAACAAAATCTATTCATGGTTGATAGTTGAACTACTTTGAACTCTTGGGGTCTGCCTTTTAGTTGCTACCAAGAAAAATTACTGAATTTGTAGATGCTAATCTGGTTGATCTTGCTATTGTGCACTATCAAAGCCATACAAAACACAATGTCAGTTGCATGTAACTATGCATAGTTCTACAAATTGTCACATCACGAGAAATAATCTAACTCGTTTCTAAATTCGTCAGAAGTAAGCTGAAAATGTCCTTGTCTTTGTCGACACAAACACAGTGCCTGTCACTCTCTGCTGAAGCTCGTGCCATGTTTCCAGTCCCTACAAATAGGTCCAGCACCACATCTCCGGGCTGTGTGAGCAGTTCCACCAAGAATCTGCACTCGACAATAAATAGGGTCCATGTGAAAATTCATTGTTCTAGTTTGAAGAATAATTTCAATATAACTTGGGCTTTGGGGGTATAGTCAACCTGCAAAAACTCGGAGACCTCTCTGTGCCACCGCGGCAAATAACATTATTAATTGTGGTGAGGGTGGCACTGTTAAGGTCCATAACCCAGTTGGCCTTTGTTGAGAAGGCCTTTCTATCGACTTGATTGGCTTCTTGCCTATGGATTGTAGGGGCGAGACACCCCGTGCGATGGTACAAGGCTGTGACAAGGAGGACAACCTGAAAAAAAAAATGTATTAGTCCAACATATGGCTAAATAGTTGACCAAACAACCTTGTGCCAAATGTCTGTTCACCTCTTCTCGTGGGTTGTGTCTGACGTAACCTTCCTCACATAGAATGTCAAGACAACGATGTTGTGAAAACCCAGATGCTCCAACAAATGAATCGACGATGGGGAAATGCTTGGGGAGGGACGTGCAAGCAAACCACCCCTGATCCGCAACATAGGTGCTTGCGATCTCAAATGCAGCTACGACAAGATCTGCAGAAAATATGTTCCACGTAGGAATAGTCTTGTTGTCTCGTAGTGCTTCACACATATTGAAGTGAAAAAAGCTGCCCAAATAAGCATGGTTGCGGCATTTGCAGGGGCTTGATCTATTGTTAGGTTTGGATTCCTCATGCAAAAATGCTTCAGTTTTTTTGAGTGCTTGCTATTTGTCTTTCTTGCAATCTTGTGTATGTCGGCTCTAACAGCACACATCTCTCCTCTCATCTCGGATCTCAGCTCTGTCAATACAAAGCGAATTCAAATTATCGCGACACCGTTCATTGTTTTTATAAAAAAACAAAATAAATGGATTAACAACAATCTTACCAGGGCTTGTGCGATATAGTCTTTGTGTTGTCATTGACCGGTGTGCTGTCGTACTATACCAACAAGGTTAATATAGATTTTGTAGTAAATAATGTCAAACCCACAGAGGACAGCGTTAGAAAGTTATGTATTTGGTACAATTTATGAGTTATTTCAAGTGAAGTGGTTTTGAGCATTGTTCTGGTTGTCAAGAGACATTAGAATATAACCAGTAGTACTTGTATTTGGGGTGTGTAGTGTTAATAATTTTAGAACAGCAGTCTGGCCTCTATCAAATCGAATGAAATGCGTTCTACAGTTGAGATGTTATCAGAGTAGTACAACAGTACTACACTCCGACTGATTAAGGTGTCAACAGAGAGTCGAGAAATGTTTGATGTATTTGTGGTTGTGCAAACAATTAATTAATCACGTTCGCAAATTGTTCGTTTCTAGACAGAATTCAACAACTTAAGTCCAAGTTAATGGTTAAAGAACACGAATAGTTTTAGAGCACGTTAGAAACTTATATCAGTTACAAACAAGAACACAGATCAAAGACTCAATTCTTCAGATAGGGACTATCATCTCAAATGTATACATACAGTTCTATCAATGATTGTGCTAGACTGTACCAAATGTAGTCGTTATTCGAGTGCCGAAAAGAAAGTATTCGCGACAGACGAATAAGATGATTTTAAAACAGTTCTTTAGAGCATATTTACGGATACACAACAAACGATTGTAATGCGCTAGAGAGTCCATCTGACCAGAGAGTAATTCATGTAATGCATTAGTGACTGCTAGTAGACTCAGAATCCCTCACACTAAACAGTGCGGAGAACAGAGATAAGGGAGAATAACTCTCAACACTCTATTCACTTCTTCAGTCTCTTACAAAATACATAAACTCTTCTCTCTCGATGGTCGAGACTGAAGCGTATGATCAATACGGGACGAACAAACACACCTCTAAAACAACAGGTGCGTCGCTCCCACGAAAAGGTCTAGTAAACAATTAAGTTGAATGTATGTTCAATTATACCATAAGAGGTATATTTAACTAAGAGTTAAAATTACTCTAGTTTAATATGTCACTTCATGTTGAGTGGTTTCGCATGGATGACCTAGTAAAGGCTTATCCAAGACAACATTTCCCTTTTAGAGGTCTTGTCCTTAAATGCAAGGCAAGTACTTAGAAGATATATTCTCAAAAAATGAGTTAGGCCTCTTCATGATTTATATTTATTCAGCTCATATCTTCATTTTCGAGTATATCATGCCATATTTAGGTTGATATTCAACATTTAACAATTTCATGGCATCACATATCCCCTTCCTCAAATGTGTAACGTCCTCGTGAACATATAATCTTTAGTTTGAGGATCATTCGCGAAACATTCTATTCAAATAATGAGATTGGATCTAGATTTTTCAAACAAAAATCCTATCTCAAATTAGATCAGATCAAATCTGTAAAATCTCTATTACTTCAAAATAATTAGATTTTTGATTTTTGAAAAAATAGATCTTGATCAAGCGATCCGACACTTAAATGAATTTTTTTTTCATAATTACTATCAAATTATAATAGAATGGTGTAAAACTTTGACAGAGGCTAGATCTGGTAGATCAGAACCTAGAAATAGTTTGGGCGAAGATTGACTGGGTGAGGGTTGACTCGACGAAGGTTCTTCACTGTTATTTTTGGTAAAAAAAATCACTAATCTGGCTATTTTCTAAAAAATCTGATAAAATTAACTTTCGTCGACCTTACAATGAATAAATTTTATCATATCCTTAACCCAAGATCCAAGCACATAAGCATCAAGGAGATGAAGTTAGTCGTCACGCAGAGGTTCGATCCCATGAGAGCGATAGCATAAATCAAATCCAGCATGCATGGATGATCCACAATTAACACTAAGATCCAATAACAGTATGCATTAACCCTACATCCATTAATACTTTCAATTAACATTACAACCATTAACCCTAATTCCAATTGAGATATTTTTTAGAAAACTGGGTGAGAGCCCTCTTGGCATGTACATATGTTTTACGCATAGATTTAAGATATTGTCCCATCTCTTATTAAGTATATTTAATGGATGCAAGAATCCAAACTTTGACATTTCAATTTTATTCAACCGGCACTACTCGCATTTGAAAACATAAAACTCTACAAAGGCTTGTATCTTTGACCAAAAACATTCCCTTCGACACTTGATGGCATCAACCCTTGGCATGCAAATTTTTACACTCCTAACAAAAGTTCATTTCAAATGAGAAATCGATCTACCTTTCTAACTTTCAAACTAGACTAAGCACCTTGTGAATAAATCTCACTACCCTTGCTCATCATGTCTAATTGTACCTTTTTCCAAATAGGTCCAAAATAAGATCCTTTTTCACAAAGACCTCTCAATGAGAGGTAGAAGTCTTTAGAGATCTCTATGAAAGCAAGTTCAACTTCACATATTTGACTTAGTGTATCAGCAACCCTATTAGAGGTGCTTTTAATATAACATATTTCAAAGTTAAATTCCTACCTAAGCTCAGCCCAACAAGCCTTTTTACCTCAGCAATCATTATGATTACAAAAATACTTATGGGATTGGTGATTGATGAAAACTATGAGTTGATTACCACACAAGTAATGCCTTGGCATGAATCACCGCAAGAAGTTCATTTTCCTATAAGGTGTAACATATGAGGATCAAACAACTTCTGACTTTCAAAAGCAACAAGCCTACCCTCCTATAGAAGTATTGCTCCTATTGTCAAATCACTTGCATCAGTTTAATGATGTAAGATAAATCCAGATTTGTTATCTACAATACAGGAGCATAGATGATTAAAATCTTTGAGATTTTCAAACCTCTAAATGGATGGTTTTGTTTCTTTTTTTTAGTCCTAACTCCCTTCAAAACATTATTAAGAGGTGCTACAATTTCAAAATAACATTTTGTAAAATTTTAGAAGAAAATTATATATCCTAAGAATGACTTTAATTGGCAAAAAAATTTAAGGAACAACTCCATGACTATCCTTATCTTTATCTTTGTCGGATCAATCCTCGAAAGTGGTAATTTATGACCAAGATAAAGAAGTTCAAGTTTGAAATTTTCACATTTTGACGATTTTGCAAAAAGCAACTCTTGTCTAAGTATTCTTAGCACAACACAGAGATGCATTAGATGCTCTTAGTGTTTTAGTATAGATGAGAATGTCATCCAAAAACACTACCGCAAACTTTCCCAAATATGGATGAAATAAGTTGTTCATCATTTGTTGGAAGGTTGTGGGAGCATTAATCAAACCAAAATGTAAGACTAAAAACACATAGTGGCCAAATTTGGTCCTAAAACCAATCTTGGAAGCATCACTAGGAAGTGCGTAGTTGTTTTTAAAAGTGAATTTATGTAGACCCTTGTAATCTACACAAGTGAAACTCCTCATCCTTCTTAGTCTTACGTACTTGAGCCCCCTCTGGCAATTTACTTGGCCTAATGTGCCCCATTTGCAAGTAGTTATCTATATGTGTTATTGTCCCACAGTGATTTGGCTATAGATAGATGGCTGGCCCTCATTCAAATAAAACCCTAAGTTTTTGATAATTTTATCATCAAAATTAACAAAAATTGATCAAACAACAATTGTGTTGTGGATCCTATTGGTCCTCAGTTGATGTCAAACCCAAAAATTCCTCATCATTCTAGATTGAAAATTGCTGAGAATCAAATGTATGACATGCAATTTAGTAACAGAAAACTTCATTAAATTCATGTTATCACCAAGAAACATGGTTCAAAGTTGCTTCTTATCCAAAAATGCTAAGATAGGCATCAATTTTGAGCTGGTCCCCACATTTTTGCCTACATGAGAGGCCTAAGTCTTCATCACTACCTAAGCAAGGATTTTCTCCCAATTTCCACTCAGAAATTGCCAGAAATCACTTTATCAAATAGTGATTTTCACAACAAGATATACAGGCTGCAAATTTTTGTCCCAATTTGTATGTTATAGGTGCAAAAGGATCCTAATCAATCATAAAGCAATGGAGTTTGGACAAAGAATCAAATTGAATGCATACCAGTACTCGAAAATCAAATCTAGATCACAATTCTACCTTGTCTTGGCAATTGCTCCACATTGGCACATAGATTTTGATCAAAACTTAGGTTTGAAGGTGCAACAACCTTTCAAGAACTATAAAAAACTAATGACATTTCAAAACAAGTTATTACACATCAAAGATTGACAATACTATCAAGCTACAACTCACCACAAGCAAACAATGTATTGGAAAACTCAAATTCTTGATTTCTACATCAAATTCTATCAAGATTTACATAGATATTTTTACATAGCTACCTTGGATCTTGGGTTTAGGGTTTTTCCCCAAACATTTCAGACCTAAATCAATAACCTAATGTGGCCAATCAACCCTAACTTTGATCTTCATGTGGGAGAGATTCCTTTACTAGGTAACATTTGTTGTTTTTAGCCCTATATTCTCTCCAATGGAAAACAGCCATTTGTACTCATATGAAATGATGCCTCAAGACCTCAAATGAGGAATATATATATACACATTGTCTATAGATCTATTCCACATGTCAAAGCCACCTCATCATGGTACAAGACAAAATGGATCAAACTAGTCAAGCTAGAATTGTGAAATTTCAGCAATATTGTCTTGTGGTAATTCTAATACGATGTCTAAATCATAGTTGCACCATGATTCTGAATTGGAATTCAAAATTGCGGTCAAAATCGCATTTCGGGATTTTTCTAGAATCGTGCAGAATCATTTTTTTTTAAATAAAAAAATTAGGCAATGTGGGTGTCAGATGAAAGCTTTGATTGAGAGCATTATGACTGTGTAGTTTGCCGACATTTCGTGTGCACGATGGTCCAGTTTAGGTGCATTAATCCTATTATAATTGACAACAGAATCTAGTGTAGACAAGAAACAATGAACATGAATCTGAGATTCTGGTTATAATAAAGCAAGTATATATAATGGTGCTATCCAACCATGCACCCTGGAGAAGGGCTTCAATGGCGATTTAGAATTGACATTGGATGACTAATTTACACAATAACATAATGCTGAGAGAGCGAACAACCAAAGGACCAAGGGGATGCAAAACACCAAAAAGTGTGTTTTCACTCAGGGAGTTGGAAGTCCAGATCATGAAGAGGCCTTACCGTCGGGGCCGGGGTATACTGGCAGCCCCCAGACCCCGCCATTGAGGGGCGTTGCCCCCCAAACTCTCACCGAGAGGCTATCGCCCCCCGAACCCCCTTGTTTCTCGAGGGGCTACCGCCCCCCAAACCCCTAGGACTTCCTGCTATATAGACACTATAGATAAAAATGCTACCGCCCCCCCGTAGATAAAAATGGGGTCCAAATGCACGCCGAAAAGTGCCCAATATTTATGCCCCCAACTATATGCACATTGCACTCACATTTCTAGTGAAATGATTGCAAAAGTGATCATCATCCATACAATTGATAGCCCAAACTGTAGGATTGACATTTACTGAAAACCAGGGCAAATAACAACCCGATAGCTACTGAAAATAAGATCTGTTGTCCCCCATCTACTGCACTTCTGAGAGGCAAAATGTTGGTTTGACCATTGATCCCCTAAAAAAATCTCAGCCATAAGATATTTTTCCAAAAAAATAAAATAAAATTGCGATGCTAGGTTTAGAATCGGGACCCAGCAAATCGCGATTCGCTGCAACTATGGTCTAAATATATTGCTTGATAAGCAATTGCAATATTTGTTTAACCAATTGCAATTTGTCATATCCAACCACTTAGGCTACCAACCTGAGATTTTTATGAATTAGTGTAAGCACAGGAAGCTCGAAGTGGTTGAAGATTGGATTAACTATTGTTCTAGCTACTTTAATTTGCACAATGTACCTAAGGACGAAAGAATATCCTCAAAACTTTTGTATCTTAAGTGAAAGGCCTCCATGTGGAGGGACCTATTCAAGAAGCAATTCTTAGTTGCCTGCATGGTCATAGATGATTGTAAAATGTATAAGCAGTTTATGAAAGGTCGCATGGGCAACCATAGCCTGGATGTGTATGTCCAAGAGTTTATGGACTATATTATGACTAAAGTGCCCTTGTTTGACAAAAAATTGGCCCAATGGCAGTTTGTACAAGGATTGTTGGTCGATTACCAAATAAATATAAGCAAGATGTTTTGACTACATTTGAGTACGTTATTCGTGTGTTGCATGCTTCTGGTAGTACAGTGCTCACCTTCCATAAGCAAAATCAAAACCCGATGCTTGCAATCCAAAAACCAAAAATAACAAATGATCAACTTTTTTCTTTTTTTGATGTACTTGATAAAGCTACCCATAAGAAAAAACCTAAACTAAAAAAAATGTTACAAAATCAAAAGATAGGATAAGGGTTATTAAAAACAATATTTGCTTTATCTATAAAAAGTTAAGGCACCTCATGAAGAACTATCCAGATCATCGGAACAAATCATCACCTACTACTATGGCCATTGATTTACCAACAGGCAAATTACGAAAAGTTGAAATTGATTCAGTTCAAGGTTGTTCAGGGGTGTCAATGTCAATTTAGTACATTACCTTTCAGGCCTAATGAATTGTTGTGCCTTCGGGTCATAGGGAAAGATATTAATATAGTACTAGACTCTTGAAGCACTCATAACTTCATCTCTTGTTTTGTGCAAAAAGCTCAACGTGACCACGTCTAAGGCGACAAATCATTGGTATATGGTTCATTTAGCCTCAAGACCCGACACCAAAATATGAAATGTTAAGGTACTAGATTTGAAGCTGGAATTGCTTGGACATGTACATATGAACCGAATCAATTTCCATGTCATGAACTTAGACTGCACATATGTCATCTTAGGTTGTAAATTGTCTTTTAAAAATCTGATGCTTAGTTAGTGATTTCAAGAATTTTGTTGTAAAATTTGTAGATATCAATAAAGCAACATGTCTCTTTTTGGAGAGACAAATGCGCTCCCTTATTTGATGGTTTCATTGGCTAAAATAATCCATGGATTTTGAGTATGAATTGTAACATTTGATTTTAAAGTCTCCGATGAGTTGTAATATCATTGTTAAGTCTCTTCCTACGGATGTACTTTGCACAAGTCCAAAAAGGTTTTGCACCCTACCACTTAGCCTTTGATGTAGTCACATGAATAACACAAGTTGTATAAAGAAAAAATTTAGTTGTAGGACACTACATCCTTCGAGGCAAATTTAACTTTCCACTTGCGTATGAATAGAGTTTGATTATGACGTTTGACATGAAGTAGTGGCATCACTCCTACGTAACCTACAAGCTACAATACAACAATATCATAATTGCAAAGTAGTCTTTGGACAAAGACCATTCTTGGTCATCGAATCTACTGACAAAGTTCTAGCTTACATAATTTAGTTCACCGCAAAATGTCCTGATTGTGATATCTCAAAGAAATTGAATGACAAAAATAATGGTGTCAATTTTTAGCTACAAATCATCTTATTTGAGGTTTCTTTTATAGAGTAATTAGAGTTTCAAAACTTGCAGCAGCTAAATCTTAGTGAAAAATAATCACTTGCAAAAGCAAAATAGCATAGTAGAGCACTCAACTATGAAAACTAAAGAGTGACTTTTAGGGGCTAGATGTTTTTTTGCTAAAGAATGTTAAATTATCAAGGATCCCAATTAGCTAGAAATCCACATTTTATTCATTCAAGTTTTATTTAACTACAGAAATGACAATGTGAATAACAATCTAGAGGTGTATTGTGAAGAAAAGATTCGATTAGTGTCTACAATGGTCCAAATCGTATGTCCATACATAACTCATGCACATAACTTTCAAAAAGAAGTGATAAGTTTAAATTTATGCCCATCTTCACAAGTGGTGAAGACAATTAAGAGTGTTGCAATAAATACTTGATACAACAAGTTGCATAAAGTCCTACCTAAGAAGGAAAGTACATCCCAGGATATTTTCTTTGGCTCACTAGAAAAAAAAATTGTCCTTCTAATCACAATAAAACTCCCATGTGATGATGAATTAAACTATATTTCCAGAATCAATATATTCAAGTGATCAAGTAAGTGATGACACCCCATAAAGTGAACAAAGCTTACCGACATTGAGTTGCTAAAATGCTAACATCTAGAGATATCATAGTATTCAACCCAAATGGGCCCTAAAGAATTCCAATGAGATTGACATGAGAATCCATGTTACCAATAAAAAAGGTATGTAATCACCAACAACACCGATTTGGCTCAGTTGGTTGCCTGAACCATTTGTCCCATTCTGCCATTATTGGACCACGAGTACTACATAGCAATAAGACACTCAAGTCATACCCAAAATAATCACATTCTTAACAACTATACACTGTACCTCTAACGACAAGAAACAATTTACAGCCTTATACAAGAAAGACAACTCACATTGGAAGTAGAGGATCTGCACATGTTTCTATGAATTCAATCAATCTGCAAACAAACATGTTAATACAATAAGCATAGCCTCGAAAAAATAATCAAGGTCAAAGATCATCCACAACATTTCATAGCAAGTAAAGCATAAAACTAGGCACAAAAGTGACGTCATAAATATGCAGTCCTAGAATATAAGCATTCTGCTGAAACTTTATGGCAACATTAAAAGGCCCCATATGATGCCCCAAGATCTAGATTAAGCAAATATGCATAGAAGTTTGACGACGTCTAGCAAAAAGCAACATAGCAAAGTTTGTGCAATCTAACAAAACTTCACCATTATATTTCATGTTGTTTCATCAAAAGGAGAGAGTAGTTCTTCACATGATTCAACATTGGTATTGAATCCTTGATTCATCTACATTGTGACTAAATTAGTGCCTTGAACTGCTAACCAATTTGCCATGGCACAACAATAAGTTTTCACCACGATATGTACCTACTTACAAAAAATTACGATTGGGAAAATGTACCTAATTAAAACCTTTTATCTTATTTTTCAATAATTTTTATGAGGTAAGACCAGTATTTCCCCTTTATGGCTCTTAACACCTTGAGACTAAATCTTAGTAGAGCACATTGACCAATGCACATAATATTCCAATTTAATGTCTCCTACCTTAGAATCATAATTTGTTATATCCTATCTTTGCCTTGTAGTTTACAGACAACAAACTCTTGCAAAAAAATTACTTGAACGCCACCTTGAAAAAATTGATATCCAAATATCATTCCACGATGGTTGAATAACCTTGGCATAGCTCTATCGAAGATGTTTTGATTGTTGTTTGATGTTCCATACATCATAATATCGTAAATTCTTGAGCACTAGCATGACCATACTGTTAATTAACGTCTATTATCTATACGACTAACTAGCACGTCTAAGAAAAAAGTTAGTGGATGGCTAACATAGTTGGTTGTTGAGGCTATTATTGTTATTATTGTAGCAAAGTACACTATTTGTTACTAAGCTTTCAAATTTGGGGAATTTAAGAATCGATTTTTGTTATGATAAAAACTTTTACATCTTTGAGGATCTATCTCTAAACTCGGTACCACATAATTAGAAACCAATCATCGTAGTAACGTTGATTAATAAGAGCTATGATCCTATAGCTTCATGAACCCACATCAACATCATGAAGTGTTGTTAATGTCCATCCCAAAATCTAGGATTTCACCCCTTACTATATATTGTTGAGACGTCCATGGATAATCTACATGCAAACCTTCCACCTTTTCAGGGAGGATGTTATACTTGAAATCTCCTACCTATTTGTATGGATTGTCAAAGGCACTCTCCCATGTACATACATGATTGACTCTTACCTATTTGTATGGATTGTCGAAGGCACTCTCCCATGTACATACATGCACACCAACCATCCACATCAATCCCAACACCATGATTGACTCTCCAACTATCAATAGTTACATCCCAACAATCTAGTTCTTAGCCTTAGAAAGGAGGTGACCTGGTGAATTATTGTCTACTCCAGGTACCTAATATTAAGCTTCTGGGATTAAATTGAAGAGTCTGGGCTTTACTGCATCTTGCCTCTCCTACGAGTCCACATTTTTATGGCATCTTCCATTGAACCAAGGATTGAAAATTGGTCATGCTTCTAACAAGCTTACAACATCAAACATCTACAAACTCTCTTTATAACCAATCAAAGACAAAACTAATCATATCTTCCAAATGATTCACCTCCTTTAAGTCAAGTTTTCTTTTCCACCAAGTCATTTATTGAACCAATTAATGTTCGTAACAACCTTGTATCTTAGATGCTTTTGTTTTTAACAATCTTGTATGCTTTTGTTTTTAACAATCTTGTATGCATCACTATACCTTAGAGGCAACTTAGAGACTTTGTTGTTTCAAGTACTTCATGTGTTTTAGGAGCATGCTAGCATGTGAAAATTGTCAACTAGTTTCGACATTTTAATTGGCAATTTTGGAGGCCAAAGTAAAGAGTTAGTTTCATAAATGTCAAAAAGGCTCTAAATAGTGTTCTTACTATTTTTAACGAGTAGCTAAGTGGATGAGGCCGTGTTTGGACCCATTCTAATGGGTTAATTTTGGTACATTGCATTTGGACCATAATTTCTAGGTTTTTGGTTAAGTACTTAGTTGTCATTTTAGGGCGGGCATAGTTGGAGAATAGGGCCAAATGACATTATGGCTATTATAAATAGTTGTACATTGTGGAGACCATAATCATATGTTGATCATTCATGTGGAGATCTCATCTTTGTTGATTCTATGTCCATCTCATGTCATTTTCTCATATATCTTGAGTTTCTATGTGTAGAATATTAATTTTCTTGTAGATCTTGAATCCACACGTGTGAAGGACAGTAGGCTGTTGTTGATGTACGGACAGGAACAATACCTTACTGTATTTTGATGTTTATGATTAGATCTTTATGATTTATGCAAGACTAGCATGCTAAAATTGTTGATTTCTATTTGATCAGTTCTAGATGTGTTGATCAAATTGACCCAAGATCAAAGATCCATTAAGTGCATTTTGAATCTGTATTTTTCACATGGTATTAGAGCAGGTTGCAGGTCAAATTTGGAGATTCGACCATTTCTAGTGGTGGATTTGAGAGCGCCATAAATTCTATGTGGATTTGGAGGCTCTACACACTCAAATCAAGTTGTTGGAAGCATAAAAAGTGGATCTTTGTGATCCTATCACCATTTTAGGTCAAATCACTTGTCGTAGGCCGATTATTGAATCCATTCACTGGAATTTGGAGACAAAAATTGCCTATGGTAGAGAATTGTATATTCTAGTATATGTCATATCAAGATTCTAGCTTTTGCGTCTAGATTTTTCTTGAATCAATATTTTGCATTTTTGGAGAAAATCTAAATTTGATAGAATCTCTTGATTTTCAGGTTGCTGGACTTTTCAAGAGTGCATTTCCATCTTAGGTGTTAGCAAAAGTTCATCATATTGTGTTTAGATCTATTGTGATCAAGAAATCAAGATTCTATGTGCTAGGAATCGATAGAAAGAAGACAAAAAGGACATGATAGAATGTTCCATATCTTTGTGATTTCTTCTTGAATTTCATTTGTTGATTTCAAGGGAGAGCTTTGTGCATTGGAACGGGTTCAAAGTGAAGATCAGTGGCTACATGTTGGACGGCAATGATAGGCTTACCTCAATAAACTATTCTACTTGGAAGGTGAGGATGGAGTCCTTATTGGAGATGAATGAGTTGATGGAGATTGTTGTGTGGAGGAGAGGCCTCAAGCACCCTAAGATCAGTTGAGGTATGATAAGAGAGCTAAAAGAGCTCTACACATGATTAAGATGAATGTTACCAATGAGCTTCTCAAGGAAGTTGGTAAGTGCATTACATCAAAGGAGACTTGGGATTCATTAAAGAAGCTTTATGAATCTAAGTCTACATCTAGGGTCCTAACCCTAAGAAGACAAATCTTTGCTAGTTTGCAAAAAAAGGAAGAGAGTGCTCATGTTTTTGTTTTGAGGGTTAAAGCCTACAATGATGAGCTTGCATGTATTGATGAGAGCATTAAGGACGTAGAACTTGTTCAAGTTGTTCTTAATGGCTTGTTGGATGATCATGCTAATCTTGCTCAAAGCTTTTCCATTCAAAGGACTTTACCAAGCATGCTGGATTTGCAAGAGATATTGGTGAATGAGGAGTTTAGGCTTCAATCGTGAGGAGGTGGAGCTACATCTCAAATTGATGGAGAAGAGGCTATGTTCATCAAAGGCAAATTCAAGGGCAAAGGCAAAAGCAAGTGGTCAAAGGGTCAAGACCAAGGTGAGCCTTCATCTCTTGTTAAGAAGAAGAAAAATATGTCAAATTTGAAGTGCTTCTATTGTGGAATCAAAGGGCATTTTGCTAGAGATTGCTACAAGAAGAAGAGAGATCAAGGTGAGAAGCAAACCAACCTAACTATTGATGAAAATGGGTTGATGAACAAATCTCTAATGATGTTTTTGTTATGTCATCTTGCTTGTTGGCTAATGATGGAGACATTGATCCTTGACAAGAAGGTTAGCTACACGGCCAATGATGGTGAGTGTGCAATCAAAGGGATTGGCACAATTCCTATTTCCCTTTCTACAAATAGGAATGTGAATTTGAGAGATGTTTTGTTCATTCCTTCCATTACTAAGAACCTTCTTAGTGTAAGTCAATTGCTTGATAAGGGATTCAAGGTGGAGTTTGTTGGTGGTGCTTGTTTGATCAAGAAAGAATATGAATTGATTGCAAAGGGAAAAAGGCAAGGTAAGTTGTTCAAATTTGATGCTTGTGTTGTTGCTAACCAAGTTGGATGTATGGCAAAAGAAGACATGTCAAATCAAGAGGTATGGCAGAAGAGATTGGGGCATCTCAACTTCATGTCATTGGAGGTGATGGCAAAAGGCAAGTGGTTCTTGGTCTTCCCAAATCTTTGTCAAGCAATAATCATGTTTGTGAGCAATGTGCAGTTTCTAAGTCACATAGGTTACCTTACAATAGATCTACATCAAGATCAAGTAAGCCTTTCTATCTTGTGCATTCGGATATTCATGGTTTATCTACAATTGGCAATAGTGGTGCCAAGATGTATGTTACATTCATTGATGATTTTAGTATATTCAAGTGGTTGAGGAGTGACAATGGTGGAGAGTACATATCTACCAAGTTCAAGGCCTTTTGTGAAGAACATGGGATCAAGAGGGAGTACACAAGCCCAAGGACACCACAACAAAATGGAGTGGCCGAGAGGAAGATTAGAACTTTATGTGAAGGTGCCAAATCCATGACGTAGGTGCTAATCTTCCTAAATCCTTTTGGGATCAAGCTTTGTTGTGTGCTAATATTCTATGCAATAGATCGCCAAGTGTGGTATTGGATAAAAAAACTCCTTTTGTATTATTGTTTGGTAGGAGACCGAGTGTCAAGTTTTTCAAAACTTTTGGTTGTATTTGCTATATCAACATCACTCTTGATGATAGAACCAATAAGGATCCTTCTTCAAAGAAATGTGTGTTTGTTGGCTATAGTGAGGTAAGCAAGGCTTACAAGATCTACATTCCTTCAACCAATAAAGTGATCATTGGAAGAGATGTCATTTTTTATGAAGGAAACTTTCCAAAAGTTTCTTCAAGTGGTGGTGTGGACATTGGATCTGTGAAGAATTGAAAAAGATTATCTATGTTAGATATAGGGGTCTTATGTTTTTTACATCAAGCATCTAGGTGTAGGATGTTGATAGGAATAAATTTGGCATAGATGGCAAATTATGCATTTCCACTTGTAATGCCACTATTGAGCCAAAATAGAGTAAGAGGCTAAACACTTGCTAATTAGAGTGTAGACAAGTGTAAAGTTTTTGTTTGATGAATTCCAAGAGGTCCAATAGGATATAGAGGTGGAACCTTGAGAGGTCCAATAGGAAATTGAGGTGTGCTTGAATATAGTCCAATAGAATTAAGAGGTGCATAGATCAATGATCCAATAGGATCAAGAGGTGACAAAATGTGGTCCAATCATAGTTAAGCATAGTGGTAGCTCGTGGACCTACTAGTATCATTGTACTCCTCATTTTGAAATTAATTGATTTGGTGATTTCATGGATTTTGTGAGTTATTGGATTTCTAGCTTTCTCTCTCTACCCGAGAGCTCTTGATGTATTTTCTCTCTCTACCCGAGGAGAGCAGCCTGTTTTTACTTAGATTATTTTTTGAATACTTCCCACACGTGTGAGTGAGAGTTGGAAGTGATTGAATGCATGTAGTAGTGTGTTTTTGCCATAGGATTCAAGATTGATCTTGAATCTCAATCTAGTCTTGATCTTGGTGCATCTACACACCTTAGGAGATCACAAGTACATGTAGTGGACAGTCCACACGTGTGAAATTCAACATGGTATCAGAGCCTACCTAAGGTTACCATGCATTTTGATCCATCTAAGTGAAAAATTTTCATCAATCTTGAGCTAGAAATTGTCAAGACCCATTTTCCTAGCTATCTTGTTCAATCTTGGATCAAAAGAGATCAAAAGGACATTGATTGGGTCTGATCTGGTACTGTACGGAATCAGGTGCTCAGACACGTGTGAGGAACATCCAATTTCAGTTTGGAAGTTCTCTCTCATGTTTGATCCATTTATCTTGCTTGATAGCTTGTTTTGAAGCTATTTTTGTCTAGTTTCTGTTGCAATCAGTTTCATTCCATTTGGTTGAGCCAATCAAAAGTTATAAGCTTTTGAAGAGGGTTAGGTAGGGCACCTAGACCTGGGTGGACACATTTGGTTTGGTCAAGAGATTGCTTGGTTGATCCAAAATCACAGTTGTATGCTTGCCAATCTCATCTATATGTGATCTAGGCACTGTTTTGAGATCTTAGCCATTTTGTTTCATGCAATATCATTGTATTTGAGTCAAATTTGGTTTCTTAGTGTATTTCATACGTGCTAAGAGTGTTGGATCCTAACTTTGCCTATACTCCATCATTTGATGTGAAATAGATCTTGTTTTAGAGAGATTTGTGTAGCTAGTGAGAATCAATTCACAAATTGTTGTAAGATCTTTCATAAGAGGAGATAGTACTCAATTATTGGATCCTATTGAAAGTGTGTAACAACATTTATTGTTCATCATCTGAGTTTTCTTCACTTCAAATGTCTTCAATGGGTTCATCCTTGTTGGAACCAAGTGAAAGATTGACCACTTCAAATTATTCAATTTGGAAAATGAGGATGGAGTCCATCTTGATCCTTCAAGACGTGATGGACATAGTTCTTGGCCTTGAAGAAGAACCACAAGTTCTTCAAGAGGTTCAAAAATACAAAAAGAGAGCTAGGATGGCTCTCCACTACATTAAGATGAATGTCTCTAATGAGATATTGAGGGAGATAGGTACTTGTACAGCAGCCAAAGAAGCTTGGGATTGTCTCAAGACTATCTATGAGGCTAAGAATACCTCTAGGCTTCTCACTCTTAGGAATCAAATCTTTCAAAGTAGCCAAAAGAGTGATGAGAGTGCATCTAGTTATGTTTTGAGAGTAAAAGATATTCATAGAGAGCTTGCTTGTATTGGTGATTCCATCAATCAAAATGAGCTAGTTCAAGTCATTCTCAATGGCTTGAGAAGTGAATTTGATAATCTTGTCCAATCCTATGCCATTAAGGAGGAGCTACCAAGTTTGGAGGCTCTCCAAAGTGTGCTAATTTCAGAAGAATCAAGACAAGAGTAGAAGCTCTTGAGGATGGACAAGCTTTCTCTCACTCATAATGATGGCAAAGCTCTTTTTGCCAAGGATAAGCACAAAGAGAGGAGCAAGAACCAACATCAACAATCCTCAAGCAAGGACAAAGTCAAATCCAAAGACAAAGATGAGGAGGAAGATGATTCCTCTAATGCTTCATCATCCAAGCTCAAGAAGAAGAAGAAGATCAAGTGCTTTTATTGTGGCAAGAAAGGTCATTATGCCACCAATTGCTTCAAAAAGAAGAATCAACTCAAGCAAGCCAATATTACCAATGAGAAGGAAGACACTATTGCAAGTGATGGAGAGGGATCTCTTATGGTCTCTAGTTTCTCATCTACTCCTTTCAAGAAGGACGGCCTATGGTATATTGATAGTGGAGCCTCTTCACATATGTGTAGCTCCAAGGACTCTTTCTCTTCTATTGCACCTTATGATGGAGTGAAGAAATCAATATACACTGCAAATGATTTTGAATGTCCTATTGAAGGCATAGGGAACATTCCCTTGAAGCTTGCATCCTCTAAAGTTCTTTCTCTCTCTAGAGTTCTTTATGTACCTAAGCTTACCAAGAATCTTATTAGTGTTGGTCAATTGCTTGATAATGGCCTTGATGTAAAATTCAATGTTGATACTTGCACTATCAAGAAGAATGATGAGATACTTGCATTAGGATCTAGATTTGGTGGCATCTATAAACTAGATCCAAATGAGTATGTGAATGCTTGTAATGTTGCTCTTGTGAACAAGCTCTCTATGGAGGAATTATGGCATAGGAGGTTGGGACATCCCAACTACAAATCCATGCTCTCTATGATCAAAGAATCCAAAGCTATTGGCTTGCCAAAGTCATTCTCCAAGAAGATCAAGCCTTGTGAGGCTTGTGCTATTGCTAAATCTCACAAAAAGCCATTTACAAGATCTTCTATCAAAAGCAAGCATCCTTTGGAGTTAATCCACTCGGATGTGCATTTCTCATCAACTACAAGCAAGGGAGGAGCCACTTGTTTTGTTACTTTCATTGATGATTACACAAGATTCACTTGGATATATCTTCTTGCTTCAAAATCTATGGTGTTTGATCATTTCCTTATTTTCAAAGCTTATGTAGAGAAGCAATTCTCATTCAAGATTAAAGCTCTTAGAAGTGATGGAGGTGGTGAATATATCTCCAATAAATTTCAAGACTTTTGTGAGCTTGAAGGCATTAAAAGAGAATTTTCTTGTGCCTACTCTCCATCTCAAAATGGAGTGGCCGAGAGAAAGAATAGATCTCTATGTGAATGTGCAAAATCTATGAGAATT
This sequence comes from Diphasiastrum complanatum, assembly GCA_029204225.1. Taxonomy (NCBI): domain Eukaryota; kingdom Viridiplantae; phylum Streptophyta; class Lycopodiopsida; order Lycopodiales; family Lycopodiaceae; genus Diphasiastrum; species Diphasiastrum complanatum. Next base: position 18,384,894 of record CM055093.1, on the reverse strand, counting down.
GAGGCATCTTTGCCCAAAGATTTTTGGGGAGAAGCCATCAATTGTGCAAATTATCTTTGCAATAGGCTCCCACATATAGCTCTTGGAGGAAAGTCACCATATGAAATCTTATTTTTGAAGAAGCCTAAGGTTGATCACCTTAGAATTTTTGGATGCTTATGCTTTGTCCATATGCCCTTGGAAACAAGGAAGAAGGAAGATCCTAGTGCATGCAAAGGGATCATGGTTGGATACTCATCCACCAAGAAGGCCTATAGAGTCTTTATACTCTCTACTTCTCAAGTTATTGAAAGTAGAGATGTTGTCTTTCATGAAGATCAACACTCATCATTTGAAGAGGCCGAGATCAAGAAATCTATGGATGCATCATCAATTATTGATTTTGAAGACAATCATGATGTGATGGGGTCGAGATTTGAAGAAGACTCTCCTCGGATTTTTTCACCAAGAAGATCCATGAGAGATAGATCCGAGCCTAAGAGGCTCTCATATGTTGACAAAGGCAAACAAGTGGATCTTGATTCCACTAATTATGTTTTTTATGTCTCTCATGAAGAGCCAAAGAATGTACAAGAGACACTTAATACCAAGGAATGGTATGATGCCATGAAGCAAGAGTATGATGCATTGATCACCAACAATACTTGGGAACTTGTGGATCCTCCTTCCAACAAGCATGTGATTGGTTGCAAGTGGGTATTTCGGATCAAGTTCAATCATGATGGCACCATCAACAAGCATAAAGCAAGATTATGTGCCAAAGGATTTGCTCAAATCCATGGTCTTGATTATGAGGAAACCTTTGCACCCGTTGCAAAAATGGTGACAATAAGAATTCTTATTTCTCTTGCTTGTTTTTTCAAGTGGAAGGTGTTCCAATTAGATGTATCCAATGCTTTTCTAAATGGTTATCTTGAGGAGGAGATCTATATGGAACAACCTCAAGGATTCATCAAGGATGAGTCCAAAGTGTGCTTGCTCTTCAAAAGTCTTTATGGACTCAAGCAAGCACCAAGATCATGGTATTCAAGACTTAACTCTTTCCTTATATCACTAGGATTTACTCTTAGTGACTATGATCCTTCCATGTATCTTAAGTTTGTTGATAGCAATATTGTCATTCTTCTAATTTATGTTGATGACATTATTCTTTGTGGAAGTTGTATCAAGCTAGTTGATGAAACCAAGCTAGCACTTGGATGTGAGTTTAAAATGCAAGATCTAGGAGAGATACATTACATCCTAGGCCTAGAAATTGATTTTTATGAAAATCATGTCTTTATATGCCAATCTAGATATGCTCACTCTATGTTGAAAAAATTCCATATGGAAAATTCTAAGAGCATAGATACTCCAATGGAGCAAATTGTAAAAGATCCTAATAAAGGTGATGAAATATCCTTTGAGGACATCACACTTTTTAGGAGTCTTATAGGCTCCTTGATTTGGCTTACTATTACTAGGCCCGATCTTAGTTTTTGTGTGCACAAATTGAGTCAATTTATGCAAGAACCTAAGATCCATCATTGGAAGATGGCCAAGAGGATTTTAAGATATGTATCTTCATCTTGTGATTATGGTCTACTCTATAAAAGTGAAGATCTATCCATTATTGGCTACTCGGATTCGGACTTTGCAAGTGACAAAATGGATCGGAAGTCTATTAGTGCATACACTATCTTTCTTGGAGGCAATCTAATATCTTGGCTTTCCAAAAAGCAAGATACTATATCTCTCTCTTCATGTGAGGCCGAGTACAAAGCACTCACTACAACTACCAAAGAAGTGCTTTGGATCAAGAGGTTATTAATGGAACTAAAGTGCATCAAGGAGGATGATCTACCAATGATCAAGTGTGATAACATCTCGGCCCAAGCTCTTGCCAATAATCCCATATTTCATGCAAGAAGCAAGCACATAGAAGTGGCACACCATTTTGTGAGAGAAAAGCTTATTGGAGGAGAAATCTATTTGGAGCATGTCAACTCGTCCTCTTGTATTGCCGATCTACTCACCAAGCCTTTGAGCAAAAGTGCTTTCATCAAGCATAGATCTAATCTTGGAGTTATATCAAGATCAATGCTCAAATCTTCATAGATAATTTTTTAGGAGGAGTGTGAAGAATTGAAAAAGATTATCTATGTTAGATATAGGGGTCTTATGTTTTTTACATCAAGCATCTAGGTGTAGGATGTTGATAGGAATAAATTTGGCATAGATGGCAAATTATGCATTTCCACTTGTAATGCCACTATTGAGCCAAAATAGAGTAAGAGGCTAAACACTTGCTAATTAGAGTGTAGACAAGTGTAAAGTTTTTGTTTGATGAATTCCAAGAGGTCCAATAGGATATAGAGGTGGAACCTTGAGAGGTCCAATAGGAAATTGAGGTGTGCTTGAATATAGTCCAATAGAATTAAGAGGTGCATAGATCAATGATCCAATAGGATCAAGAGGTGACAAAATGTGGTCCAATCATAGTTAAGCATAGTGGTAGCTCGTGGACCTACTAGTATCATTGTACTCCTCATTTTGAAATTAATTGATTTGGTGATTTCATGGATTTTGTGAGTTATTGGATTTCTAGCTTTCTCTCTCTACCCGAGAGCTCTTGATGTATTTTCTCTCTCTACCCGAGGAGAGCAGCTTGTTTTTACTTAGATTATTTTTTGAATACTTCCCACACGTGTGAGTGAGAGTTGGAAGTGATTGAATGCATGTAGTAGTGTGTTTTTGCCATAGGATTCAAGATTGATCTTGAATCTCAATCTAGTCTTGATCTTGGTGCATCTACACACCTTAGGAGATCACAAGTACATGTAGTGGACAGTCCACACGTGTGAAATTCAACAGGATCTAACATTCTTGATGTTGATGATGTGATTGATGGTACTTTGGATGTTGATGGTGAAGGGCCTACTTCAAGTCAAAAGCCAAGGAGGACATCAAGGGAAAGACTGTACTTTTGAGACTCACATATGATGAAAATTGTTGGTGGTACAAGTTTTGCTTTACTAACCCCTGTTGATGAATCTACATGTGTAGATGAAGCAAGAAACAAAGAGGAGTGGATCCAATCAATGGATCTTGAATATCAAGCTCTTATGAAGAATGAAACATGGAGATTGGTGGAACTTCCAAAGGACAAGAAAGCTATTGGATGCAAATGGATCTTCAAGGTGAAGACAAACCAAGATGAATCAATCAACAAGCACAAGGCAAGGTTAGTGGCAAAAGGATATGCACAAGAGTATGGAATGGACTATGATGAGACCTTTGCACCCGTGGCAAAGATGGTGAGCATTCGAGTTACATAATGCTTTGTATTATTATGATTGTATTATAATTAGGCTTTGTATTATTAACCATTAAAATGTACCTTTTTCCAACCAGACACTCTCTTGGAAGCATACACTCCTAAGATATTTGGAACAATCAAAATTCCATTAAATTCTACAATTTAATGTTAATACTTAAAGTTGTTTACAATTTTCTCAAAACCAATAGTTCAAACTGTCCAATGAATTTTGAATCTTGATCATTCCCAATCTCTCTCAACAATTGGATAATTTCTCAATGAAAGTTGCAAACACTTAAGAATTGACAATACTTCATGTATTGATGAACTAAGTCCTTGTGATTTGAAATTTACCCTCTTTTTGTAGAGACGAACTAAGTCATTGTGGTTAGAAATTTAACCTCTTCCCAAATAGCATCGTGGTCCTCCCTAAAAACACAAAAACCTAGGAATGATTGCAAGTAACATAAATTTGTAGGCTAGGGCCAACTCCACATCATAGCCACCTTGGTTGGGTCTACAACAATTCCCCCTGCTGTTAATTTGTGACCAAGGTAAACTACCTGGGTAATGTATAGCTCCGTTTTCTTATGATTGGCATACAAACGACTATTTTGCAATGCCCTAAATATTGCTCTTATATGAGCTCTCTATGGGCAAAATCAACTTAATATAGTTTAGGATGCCATCAAGAACATTAACAATGAACCTACCCATATAGTCCCTAAGTAAGGCGTTCATTATGAATGTCTCTAAAGGATAAGTCAGCCCAAAGGGCCTACCTAAAACCTCATAATGCTCAAAGCACGTACAAAATGTGATCTTTCAGGCTCTCCCTAGTATGAATCTAATGATAGCCACTTTTAAGATTAATCTTGTTGAGAACCTTTGCTTTGTGTAATGCATCCAGTTGGGTGACAAACAACTTTTGAACCTAAAACTAGCACAATTTCTAATAGGAGGTAACGTAGTTGGGTTGTCCTAAACAAGAACTGATATAAACTCTTGTCTAATAGACTCTTCGAGAGCTTGAAGCTCACTAGCACCTGATGGTAATGTGGATGCTATCTCAGAGAATTTTTTCTCAAAAGATTGTAATGCAAGGAAAAGCCTTTGCATATCTAGTTTTTCTAATGTAAATTGCAACACATTACTATGCACTTGCCTATCTAGTTTTTACAACTTGGTACATGGAATTTATCATTCAAATTCGAATATCATAAGTACTAATACTCAAAACTTTGTTCCTTTATTTATAAAGCGAAAACAACAAGGCCATCAAGAAACTTCCTCTTGCTTGTCAAGCTATGCGACAAAGTCCCATGTCCAGACTTACATGGATGATTCACAAATCTATTGTTGGCTGCCTAATTGCATGCCAACATTCACCCAACATGACATTAATGTGCAAGCTAAGTTACCTCAAAGTCAAGACTATCTATAGATGTCTAAATGGTGAGAGGCAACTACACTAAAATAGTATAGATCCAATGGTTGAGATGTAGTTAGTATGTACTTGGTTTCCATGATTACCATCAGAAAATCATCTGAACTATGTGACAGGAACAATGGTCTATTTTTGCCAGAGAATACATTACTTATTAGAACTAAGTAGGAGTACTGAATATGGTGCAGAGTACTTTAAACAACACAAACACACGTGAATAAAACCATTAAGAAAAGTAGTCTAAACATCTGTTTGATGCAATTCTAAATTTTTTGTAGCAACAACGGCAAGAAGTGTCTTATTCAAGTAATTCTAACTACTGGACTTAATGTCTTAGTATAGTCTTGGAATTTGAGAAAATCCTCTAGCCACCAATCTTATTTCCATTTGGAAATAATTCCATCAGGATGGAATCTCATCTTGAAAATCCAGTTATAGTCAATGACTCTCTTAACTAGAGAAAGTCAGTAAGAGTTAACGTCTTATTTCTAATGAGCGAGCTGTATTCATATTCCATGGCTTCTCTCCATTTATCTGAACAAATGTCTGACATAGCTTCTAAGAATGTTTGATGGCTCTTCTAAAGATGTCCAATATGCTTGAGGAAAATACTTACTAGGTGGATGTTGAACCCTTCTCAACCTTCAAAAGGCTGTATCAATAGAAATTTCAATGGGATGATTTTAAACTTAAATTTGAAATCTAAAAAGATAGCATATCTACTAACAAGTACTTTCTTTGTTTGTGATTCCTAAAGCTTGTAGCCTTTATGTAAAGGTGAATAACCATTGAAAATTGACTTAAAATTGGCTGAATTAAGCTTCTTTCTTATTGCGTGTAGAGTTTGGGCATATATTATGCTCATTTCAAGCTAGTTGATAAACCAGGAATGCCATATAGTAATGATATGAATACGTCAATATGGGGGTGTGTAGAAGTCTCAAGCAATTTATAAGACCCATGAATGTGAACCATTCACAAGAACTCGCACTAATGGATCCCATAAGCTAGTGACATATAGAACCAGCAATGTCTAGCTCCACAATCATAGCAGCACCACATAAAGCATCATAGCAATCTAGAGCATATGTAACAATATCATGATGACATAAGACTGGCATGTTGAACTAGTCACAACTGCAAATAGTTACGGACTACAGGATACAAGCCTACTGGGCTACTCTGCATATATTCCGCAAGCCTCTTTACATTTACTGTTGGTTATGTATATTTCTGGTTACGCATTTTATATCAGTCATGTACAGGCCCCAAAGCCTTTTTATATGCTTATGACCCGCACTGGGTCCTTTTTTATGACATCGACTGGCCTTGGGCCCTTATTATATGGTTATATGTGGAGTGGGGGCCCGTAGGAGGGCGCACTATTTTCCCTCCACATTTTGCCTCCCTTTACTTTTGAATTCCTATTTTAGGGTTCATTGGTAGGGTATTTATAGGGGCATTTGTACACTCATTTTTCATATTATTGATTGGTAGTGCTTGGGATCTTCGTGGGAAAACCTATTGTCTTGTCTATTGCTTGTAGGGCTTTAGTCTATTGCTGTCTTTTATTCTTCATTGATTCAACACCTGAGATTTTGATCATAACTTGGTATCAGAGCACTTTCCTGATTGCTGAATTTCAGATCTGATTTTCTGATTGGGTGCCCATTTTCCTTGCTGATTTTTCTCTCTTTGCTGAGGGCTTTCGTCTCTTTGCTTCAGCAACATTCAGCACAGTTTGGAGGAGGACCAACTCCCATCAGAGCATTTTCCTTGGCGGAGCTTTAGCAAATAATTAGCGGAAGTACTTCCGCTAAATTTGGCGGCCGCAAATTTTTATTTTTTATTTTTTTTGGGCAGATTATTTCCGGCACCCAAGTTCCAAATTCTTTTCCCTCTTTTTTTTGAATCCTCCATTTGATTCAGGGAGAGGATTCCCAGCCATCTTTTCAGCATTGATTGGAGGCTGTCCAACGCCCTACTTCATCACATTTTTCAGCCATTGTTCCAGCAGAGTTTCAGCCATATTTCAGTTTTGATTGGAGGCTGTCCATCGCCCTATTTCATCACGTTTTCCACAGATTTCTAGCCATATTTTCAGCATTGATTGGAGGCTGTCCAGCGCCCACTTTCATTCTCCTTGTGGTCACATTTTCCAGCCAGCTCTTCGCACACGCTTGGAGCTCTATCGAGAGGTATCTTTGCTGGTTTTTATTAATTGCTTTCCACACTTTTTCTTGACATTTGTCATTTCCTTTCTTGCTCTTAGTGTCGTTTGTGTACCTAAAGCGTATTTGGGGTGACGACAAAAGTCCGCACCCTCCGATATTAAGCTTTTCTTACACTCTCTTCACTTCCTGCATTCCTTGACCATGGATACTTCCCCTACATCTTCTGAGCCTCGCATACCGTCTTCCACTTACCTTGACGAAGTACGGCATGAACTCCGAGATCATCTTAGGGAAACCATGAGTGATGTATGCACCTGTTCCCCCACAGCGTACATTTCCACCACCCGAGACTCCTTCATCTTCTGGTCCTTTGCCACGAGACTTTAAGGATAAGGTTCAGCTTACTGTGTATTCTGGGTCATCCGGGAGTGAACTCGAGAATTGGTATTCTAAGCTTGAGACCTACTTCCTTATGTTTCCTAAGACTGACATGCAGCGGATACATTTGGCTGCTTTACATTTGGAGGGCCGTGCTGCTACTTGGTGGCGCATGTTTCGCCAGACGGCTTCACACCCTGGCCTTGCTAGTTGGACAAAGTTTATGACAGCACTCCGCCTACCGATGATTGATCCTCATTGGCTTATTCAACAGCGCGACATCTTTCGCAGTTTATCTCACACTGGTGACTTGGCTGCTTATACGACACAGTTTACAGAGCTTTCCTATCTATTCCCAGATATTTCTACATTGGAGCTCATCTCTCGCTACGTTGTTGGTCTACGAGGCGCACTCAAATATGATTTCTTCTTTTTTTCCACTCACTCTTTCTCACGCCATCTCCCTTGCTACCGCACTGCAGCACAAGTACTCTCCCATATCTTCCTCTGTTTCGCGTCCTTTCACACGTCCTATTTTTTCCTCTCCATCCTCTGCTAGTCCCACATCTGTCAGTTCACCTTCGTCCACTCTTCCTTCTGCACCACGTCCTCCTTTTTCTCCTCAACCTGTTTTTGTTCGTCGCTACTCACAGCCTGAGATGTCTGAGATCCGTGAAAAGCGCTTATGTTTCGACTGTAAGAGTCCTGATCATATCGCCCGTGATTGCCGACAGCCTGCCACTGCTACTGCCGTCTATTTCCATGATGCTGACACACCTGATGATAGTCCTGATTCTGCCATATGCCTTCATATTCTTGATGATGACCCACCTGTTGATCAGTTTGCCACACCCACTGAGCCTGTTCCTGATCCCCCTGATCTAGCTGTATGCCATGCTCAGCTTGCTTATGCTACTTGGGCCGATAAGCTGGGTCCACGCCATATCCGTCTTCGCGTACGTATCACTGGTCGTGAGTTTATTGCCCTTGTTGACACGGGTAGCACTCACTCGTTTCTCAGCAGTCATATTACTACACGCATTCGTGCTATGCCGGTCACTACGCCTCATCCCCTGCATGTTGAGGTTGCCAGCGCACACTCTTTTCCTAGCACGCAGATGTATCAGCAACTTTCATATCGGATTGGAAACTTCCTTGGTCAGGCAGATTTTCATGTTATTCCACTTACACGATACGATCTTATCCTTGGTGCTGATTGGTTTGCATCCCTTGGTGCGGTTACAGTAGACCTCTAGCAGCAGACATTGACATTCTCTTATGATGGTACTCAGCATATATTTTCCGGTATTGATTCTCGGCAGGACTATCAGCTTATTTCCGGGAAGCAGTTCATACGGAGCCTCCCGAAGGCCCACTGTGCGGCTATTCTTTCTGTTCAGCCAGTTCAGCCTATTGCGGATGCACCACCTTTGCCACAGGTATTTTTTGAACTGTTGCATGAATTTGAGCATGTTTTTAGAGAGTCGACTCAGTTACCACCTTTACGAGATGTCAACCACCATATAGACCTTGTTTCCTCTGCATCACCTCCTTCTCGTCCTCCTTTTCGTATGTCTATTGTCGAGCGCGAGGAAGTCCAGCGTCATGTGTCTGATTTATTACGTCAAGGCCTTATTGTTCCTAGCCACAGTCCTTTTGCTGCTCTTGTTTTACATGTTGATAAGAAGGATGGTACTATACGTCTATGTATTGATTATCGTGCTTTAATAAACTTATTATCCGTAATCAGTATCCTATCCCTCATATGGATGACCTGTTTGACCAATTAGGCCAAGCCAAGATCTTTTCTAAACTTGACCTCCGTTCCGGTTATCACCAAATTCGTATGCATCCTCCTGATGAGCACAAGACAACTTTCGGTACTCACTTTGGTCTGTATGAGTTTCGTGTCCTTCCTTTTGGTGTTACCAATGGCCCGCCCACTTTTCAGAATGTCATGAATAACATCTTTCGTCCTCTGCTTGGAAAGTGTGTCATTGTTTATTTTGACAATATCCTCATTTATAGCACCACTCTCTCTCTTCATGTTCAGCACGTTCGTTCTGTTTTTGTTTTGTTAGTTACTCATCATCTGTATGCTAAATGTTCTAAATGTTCTTTTGCTGTTGTACAAATCGAGTTTTTGGGCTTCTTTGTTACTAATGGTATTGTTCGTCTCGACCCTCGTAAGGTTTGTTCTATTCTTTCATGGCCTGTGCCTGCTGATGTTCATGATGTTCGTATGTTTCTTGGTCTTGCTATCCATCTTCGTAAACCAGTTGCTCATTTTGCCACTCTTGCATCTCCTTTGCATGCTCTGTTGAAAAAGGAAACTTCGTTTGCTTGGACTCCCGCATGTCAGTCAGCTTTTGATACTTTGAAGGTTAAGCTTACCACTGCCCCTGTTTTATGTCTTCCAAATTTTTCCCAGCGTTTTGCTGTTGAGACTGATGCTAGTTCCACAGAATTAGGTGCTTTGTTACGTCAGCGTTAGTGTGTTATTGCATATGAATCCCGTCGTCTTCGTTCGTATGAGCAGCGCTATTCCACTCATGAAAAAGAGTTGTTTGCTATCATTTTTGCTTTAAAGAAGTGGCGTCATTATCTGAATCGTGTTCCGTTTGCTATTTTTACTGATCACCAGTCACTTCGTTATTTGTATACACAAAAGGATCTTAGTGATCGTCAGTACCGTTGGCTTCAGTTTTTACAGTCCTTTCATTTTGATATTCATTATAAGCCTGGTAAAAGTAACGCTGCTGCTGATGCTTTGTCTCGTTTACCTGCTCTTACTTACAGTCTTGTTACGTCTCCCCACTCTTGGTATGATGATCTTCCTCAGGCTTATGCCACATGTCCAGACTTTCGTGATATTATGCCGTCTGCCTCTCGTCCTTCCTCTCACTGATATTATATGCTTATGACCCGCACTGGGTCCTTTTTTATGACATTGACTGGCCTTGGGCCCTTATTATATGGTTATATGTGGAGCGGGGGCCCGTAGGAGGGCGCACTATTTTCCCTCCACATTTTGCCTCCCTTTACTTTTGAATTCCTATTTTAGGGTTCATTGGTAGGGTATTTATAGGGGCATTTGTACACTCATTTTTCAGATTATTGATTGGTATTGCTTGGGCTCTTCGTGGGAGAACCTATTGTCTTGTCTATTGCTTGTAGGGCTTTAGTCTATTGTTGTCTTTTATGCTTCATTGATTCAACACCTAAAATTTTGATCATAACTCAAATATACAAGACACTAACATCTATATCCACCATCAAAACAAGAGGACTAGAGCTTGCCTCTACCAAGTCCATAAACTCTACCTTTTGAATAGAAAACAAAAATAATCTGATTGACGAAAGTTTGACTTTGCAGAAATTTCACTTTAAAAAGGGCAAAATGGATCGAAACTGGATCTTAAGGATCAACTAACAATATAAAAGACAAGTTCCAATCACATGTGAGAATACACTACGAAACATTTAAAAAAAAAATTAAAGCCTCTTCTGATCAAAAACTTAGGTTTGCAAAATCTTTTAACATAGAGCTCCATTTCATGCGAAACTTGGATCAATAGATTAATCTCAACCTAGCACCCCAATGCATATGAGAAAATTTACCTTTTGTCACAAAATATTATGCAAAACATGTCGTCTCCCAAAAGTTAAAAAAATAGGATTTTTAGAAAATGTTCCCAATAAAAATCACTTTTCCATGGACATGTCACATGTTTGCATTGTTTTCGAGAACGGTGCCTAGTAGGAACCTCTACCTCATTCTCCAAATCACTCACTGCTCATGAACGACGGTGGGAAAAGTATAAAGTGATGAAGTTTTGCAACAGACTCGGTCCTCTAGAAATACTAGTATACTATGTGGCACTCCTCAACTGGAACATCTCCGTAATCATCAAGGCAACACAACTACAGTTCTCATAGGCCATAGAAGATCATAGAGTCATTGTCTAATATCAAGAAAGAAAATTCTTATGGTCAATTCCAATTATCAAGAATTTGAAATAATTCTAGAAGTGGGTATTAGGCCTCCAGTGTCAAGTTGATTACTTATACTAGTCAAGGCCAGTTTGATGATTAATTACTTGTGAGGGCCTAGATTGGACTAGGGCCTATTGACTTGACCAATGAATCATGGACATCATGCATGCCACTTGTCGTTTAGGGATAAGTGCTTGGCATGGAGACTCCTATCTTATGGTATAGAAGGGGAGGAGCCCTCAATTACCATTCATTCTATCTACCTAGGAGAAGGTGGATGGTAGTGCGCATGTGCTTAGCCAGGACGGTGCTAGTCAGGGCTAGGAGAAGGCCGAAGGTGTTGACAGTGGTATGAGATGTCATTAGGGTTGGAAGCTGGATCTCGCTTGTTATTAGGGTTGGAAGCTGGATCTTGCTATAGGATCATCCACCAGATCCTATAGCAAGGTTGATCATGAGCGTTTAGTTTCTTGTGTCGACCAGCACCTAGTAGTTTCCGGCCTATGAAATAAGTAACAGTTGGCATTAGAGACACTAAGATCGTGTTCAGATCGACGAATTGTAAGAACTAGAGTTCTCTTCTTTCCACAATTTTTTTTAGAATCGTTGCTCAAAACTTTGGATTAGGGTTTTTAAAATAACAAAAAAAACGGTGCGGACTTCACAGCCAACTAAACTGCCAACAACGTGCCTACATGCTGCCACATGGATGGTGCCAGCAAGTCCAACTACCTTAACGGGAGGCAGCCCTTTGGTCGGTAGGGTTGAGGACATGAGGGGTGAGAAGCAGATAACCACCCTCGTTTCACACCTCATCATTCACAAATCTTCAAGATTTCTTCTTCTTGTGGCAGCCATAGACAATACCACAAAGATGCTTCTTGGGGTTTGAAGAAGTTATGATTGCTTGTGTCACACTTGCAATTGTTAGCTTGATGAAAATTTGAATGCCTACCACTTTGTAAGACTTGTACCTTCTTTATCCTCTCTCTAACTATGAATACAGCCAACCAAAGCAAGTTGAGGCTATGAGTGCTATTGCTACCTAGGATGTTGAGTCCCGTACGATGGCTATCAACAATCTACAGTAACAGATTCTTGATATGTAGGCAAAACATAACAAGGAGTAGCAAGAATGGAGAGAAATGGCGCAGACGAGGCAAGTTCTACACCATCCCCTCTTCACACCCGATCTATTTTTAGGAGACAAGAAAGATAGATCCCCCGATGTCGTGGTAGTGTGGTTGGATTCACATTTCTCCATGCATCATTCAACAGGCGACAATAAGATCAGTATCGCAATCATGTACTTGCGAGGTAAGCTTTTACATAATGGCAAGATCTTCGTGGAAAATCTGAAGCCCCCAAGACTTGTGAGGAGTTTTGCAAGGTATTGATGACTTCAAGTTCTATCAATAGCATGTGATGATTCATATGCGGACCCCCGCCCTTTGATCCATACTTGCAGGAATTCCAAGAAGTATATTCTCGTTTTGGTACTAGAATAGGTTCTCTTTTGGTCAACTTGCATTGTATCTTGGGGTTGCCCAAGGATTTCTAGATGGTGGCCTAAAAATGGGCCATGTAAGGCCCAACAAATCCCCACGAAGAGCCCAAATTTGTTGGTTAATAAAAAGGGCAAAGGCTGTGTCTAGAGCTCCAATCCTAACCTAGTCGATCCTAACAAGTTGTATGTGCTTGAGACGAATGCTAACAACTTTGCTATAGGCGCAGTCCTATTTCAGGAGAGTAGATAGGCTGTGTTTGAAAGCAAAAAAGTTGGATCCTAATTATAGTTTGTATACCACCTACGATAAGGAACTTGTTGCTATCATAAATGCTCTTAAAATTTGGAGAGATTATTGATATGGATCTAGGTTTACAATCATGATTGATCGCCAATCACTAAGGTGTATTTGTGATGCGGTTGACGTTGGGATTTGTATATCCAAGTGATCAAAGTTGCTCCAAGAATTTTAGTATGACGTTATGCATCGACAGGGTACATCAAACTATGTTGCAGATGCCTTAAGCCGGATTGGAAAGGTTAATCAATTACGCTTTTTTTAGAACCAATCTAATTTGTATCTATCACTTAGAAACATTTGTAAGATCGACGGGTATTTTGGCCAGATGTGGCTAGAAGTCCTAGCAATTAACTCTAGAACTAGTGAGATACTTGGAATGTCCAAGATCTCTCCTTGGGATAAGAAACTTAGAACTTATTTTATTAAGAAAGGGCTATTTTTTTGAAATGGAATCTAATAAAAATACACTTTTATTAGCTAAAGCTTAAAAATCAAGTGGAGGCATATGTTCGCAAACTTTGTAGCTTCAAAACCCTAAACAATTGTTGATGTATGTCAACATGGTCTTAAAATTGAGAACTGAAGGGCATGGAGGGTGGATCTAGATTGGGATCCTACAACGGCGTGGATCATAGGTTTTCATTTTCTTGTGTTGACCAACACCTGGAGGTTTCGAGTTTATGAAGTACGTAACACGTGAAGCAGCACTTGGTTTATGATGACTATCTGCATGGTGAGAGACTATCAAGTGGAAATGGAGTTAAGTCCAATTAGGGGGATTGCATGGGCACACATGTCCTAGTAGAACCTCGCCCTTCTCATAATTGGCTTTTAGGTTTTAGCTACATGTCTCAACTCTCATCAAGCATTCACTTCTTGACCTGCAAGAATACACGATCGATCTCTGACCTGCAGAAATGCATGAGAAAACATACCCCCAATGAGCCAAATCAAACATGGCAAACATGCGCCTTGTAAATAAGTTGGTGGATATAGTTGTGTTAGCTCTCAGAGAGGTAAGAGATGAATAGGATACCTATGCAAACTAGGATGATTAATACCCCTGGTTGTGACAGAGGTAAATATCAACCAAGGATACCTACAAACTAGTATCTGCCACACCAAGGGAGATTACCCTCTAAATATATCAATTTTGAAGATGGCCTCTAGCTGAAGGCACAACAACTCGGCCAAGATAACCGAATACGTAGTTGAGAGTTCACCAAAATCATGCATGACACCACGTATATTTAAAGACATGAAAATCTTGCCCAATCCGAGTTCATAAGTCCAATACACCATGACTCAACTACATATATAGAAGTAGGTGTAACGTGTCAAAAAGGTGACACTCAATGGCTCACATAGATGTGAAAAAACTTTGGGCCATTTCTTGATTTGTTCATGTCATCCTTTTGCAAGGGTCATGCTAATCTTCTCTATTGTTTGGATTTTAGATAGATAGAGAGAGAGAGAGAGAGAGAGAGAGAGAGGTGCTACAAAACTGGAAAAATGTTAGCTGTATACATCATAGTCAAAAGGCCAACCTTATTTCACGGCATTACTCATAAAGTCAAAAGCATCCAAACACATTTTCAAAGAGAAGCAAAATTTCCTAGAAGCACCAAAGTTTTAGGCACATAATTATGTAGACATGCATGTTGATACTTCAAGCATGGTTTAGCATGTCTCTAATTGCAAAGTCATGCATAAATTATGTATGTAAGAAACATTACAACCAATATTGAGAATGTGAAAGCTGAAATACATACTCTCTGCTTGTCCTTGATGCTGGAGGCAAATTCTCCATGGCTTTTAACTCCTCCTAATAGTAAACAATGCGACATTAAGGAAATTCATCATTTGCATGTCAAGAAGATTGACTATCTCATTTTAACAAAATCAAGAGCATGATCTATAGGATGATGAAATAGAAGCCAACTGAATTGAAAGAGTAAATTTTGTGTTCCTAATCAATAAACTAAAATGATTCACAACCTACGACATCTCTTTGACATACCACATCATGAACGTGCATGCAAGTTTGCTCTCAACTAGGAATTGGAGGTTGCAATTATGGGAAGCCCAGTCTAGGCAGCATAGAAAACTTGTAGTATATTGGTAAATGTTGAAATATCATGTTATTTTTGAGTAAAAATATTAAGATAGTAAGAGTTTTCCTTGATGTATAGCCTAATGAGGGTTCAGAAAATGAAATTGAATCTTGCATACAAGCCACCCACTCATCGACAATGCTGGAGTCATAAAAAATGTAGGCTAATCAGGCGATTTGTTCAAATGGCAATAATCATTTAACTTGTATGTTAGCAAAGAAAATCGAAGCCTACTTGTCATTTGCTATTTCAAGTTTCACATGCTTTCACTGAGGTGATTTCGGGAGTAATCCATACTACCATAGACTGATAAATGCCATTGAATCCTTTGCTATCAACCTTTTAAAAGTCGTACAGTTTCAAAATACTGTGGTATCAAATATAGAAAAGGTAGTAGTCTATTCAACTTCTTATCTCCTAATTTTTGTCGATGGGAAAAAGATCAATATCCTTCCACTTCGATCAGCGATAAGTAATAGGTCCATGATCAAACTTAAGTTGAAAAAAATGTGAGCTATGATCCTCAAAGTGGGCACTGGTTTTGTTTGGATCCATTCTTCTTTTGGTTTTGAGAGAATCTTGATTTTCATTATTGGCTTCGACTTTTAGCAGAACTCAGATTTTCATTCTCACTTTTAGCAAACTCCTGGCATTTGGTCACTAAAGGAGACCATAGAACCCACGGTTCTGGCATTTGGTCACTAAAGGAGACCATAGAACCCACGGTTCCCAGAACCGTGGGTTCTGGGAACTGTGGTACGGTTCATGTAAAAAAATAATTAATTAATTAATTAATTAATTTTCCTAAATTTCCCCCCAAAACCCCTCAAAGCTAGTTTTTGTCCCTCTCTCTCTCTGTCTCCCTCTCTCTTATCAATTTGGGAGATTAAATCATTTGAAGTAAATAATCTAAGTAGGGAGAATCTGCTTTTTCTGAAAAAAAAATTGGCATTTTTTTAGCATTTTTTTGGGCTATTTTTGGGGGCTGGGACAAAAAACAAATTAATTAATTAATTAATTAATTATTCAGTGCGGTTCACCACGGTTCTGGGCAAAATTGTTAAAGAACCGTACGGTTCACTATACGGTTCTCAGAACCGTGGTGAACCGTTAACGGTTCATTAATTCTATGAAGGAGACATACACTTTATTGCAAACTCTCATTTGTTACAAGCTTATAGTATAATTCAAGTTTGAGGCATAAGTTGTGATCATCAAGTGGATTTCCTTACATCATTTGTTCCTATAGCGGCCCACTTACGAGTTATCAATTAAAACTACAAAATGTGAGGTATAAATATTGCCCGTCTCAGGGCAACTTTGACAAGTCATCTTTTTCACATATCAGAGGATACTTCTCAAAATCTAAATATATAATTCCATGTTCTACAATAAGGCTCTAGATTCCTTAAATGTTGACTATAAGATCTCTAGAGGTTGGAGAGATCAAAACCAGCTACTAGGGTTTTTTTGGGAAGTTATCTCTTTTATGTATTATCATAGATGTTCTAGCATCTACTTAAATAAAAATTTGCTATGTACTTACTGATAATTCAATAAAGTTTCAGATTTGTGATCAACTAAAGTATGATATATTGTCGTTTGTAAGTTGAGTTCAGAGAGAGTCTAACATTTGCTATTAAAGCGGAAGGAAGATCAGATTACTAAGGGTTGGAGGGCTGCAAACCCGACTATAATTTCAAATTAGGTGAACTTGCTATCCAATGCACCCTCTGCAACCCGCCGTTGCCTTGAAAGTGTTGTCTTACAGCTTGCTATTGCCTACAAACAGTCGCTACCCTAGTTAATGTCCATATTGCTGTCTTTTTTTGCAGATTTTTCACACTTTTACAGCCTATTTGGAGCTCTAGCAACTCGCAAATCCTACCTATATCATATGTGCCCTACTGCTGGTTCCAACGTTTTTCAGCTTTCAAAAGTCAATAATCAAATCTGTTTTAGCGAATAGCAAGCCTTACCCTGCTATAAATCAATTTTCAGATCTGGCTTCTAGGGTTTCTTGGGGAAAAAAAGACCTAAAGCCACTGAAGTACACAGGTGCCACTGCAATGTGAAACACAGATGCGGTTAAGAATTGGATTCAAAAGGGCAAAGGCATTTCAAATGTGCCACATTGATGATGACGAGGTTACCTACCGTTGGCAAGAACCCGCATAGCGATGGTGGAGAAAAGTGGAGAAGGACAACTTGGTACCTGCCACTTAGGAATCCTTAAAACATATATGTTCATAAAAAATTGGGTACCTTTACATGAGAAGAACCAAACTATGCAAGCTTGGACCAGATTGAGTTAATTCCTGGATCATCTCTTGTGAATAGACCACCTTATGGAATGAATTTAAAAGAGGACGAATTGTTGAGAAGAATCATTGAAAATTATCTTCTCAAGGGATAGATAAGAGCTAGTGTCTCCCCCTTTGCCTCTTCGTTCATTCTTGTTAAGAAGGATGGATCTTGGAGGATCTGTCTGGATTATCGAGGCCTAAACATGATAACTATTAAGCGTCAATATCCTATGTCACGTATAGATCATCATTTAGATGCCCTTCATGGTGCAACTGTGTTTAGGAAGACTGACTTGAAGAGTGGTTACCAGTAGGTAAGAGTTCGTGAAGAGGATGTATATAAGACTTCTGGCTTCCAAACTCGTTTTGGACACTATGAATATTTACTTATGCCCTTTGGATTGGCTAATGATTTATGATGTTGATGAACGATGTGCACAAGTTTGTGGTTAGCTTTGTTGATGACAAACTTGTTTACAGTTATGCTGATGTCACGCATGTGAGTCACCTCAGAACTATGTTGTCAACTTTGAGCAAAAACATATTATTTGCTATTAGTAAAACGAGTGACTTATTTAAAAAAGAAATAGCATAATGGATTTTATAATGTCAACAAATGGAATAAAACCAGATACTAAGAAGCTAATTGTTCTTATTCTTGCTTGGCCTGTACCTACAAAGTTAATAGCATTAAGAGGCTTTCTTGGATCAGCTGTGTTTTATTGCGAATTTCTGAAGAACTATTGACGCCTAGCTACACCATTGACCAATATCGTACAAAAAAATAAATGGAAAAAATGGACGGCAGCCACACAAGCTGTGGCTGACTTTGTCGCATTGAAGATTATTGACAAACCATTTGTCATAGAAACAGATACGAGTGACATCGTCGCTGGATCAAGAGGGTAGGCATGTGGCCTCTGAGAAGCTCATATTCTATTGAGCATTGGTTGGTCTATAGCTTGGGGGCTAGATCCGTTCGATCTAGGTTTGGTTGGGTAGGTTTGTCCACCATCCGATTCCCTTTGATTCTATGAGTTCAGCATCCTAGTCTTTGATTCCTGGTGGAGGTCTTGAAAGCATTGGTCTTGAAACTCTTGGAAAACTAGATAAATGAACTGCTCTCAAAAACACCTTTCATTTGATACCCATTTTGGCACCCCCAAAAACCAATTTGCGTTCCAGAAAACCCTAATGGGAAATCCTGGATCACGTTCCAGAACGTGGCCTGGAACATTGGTACCAAGTTACTAACACTTCAAATCATAAATGTGTCTTGAAATACAAATGACAAGCAAAACAGATATATCATTCACAATCTCCAACTGAGATTATTACATGCAAATCAATCAACCCCAATCAACTGCAGATGTCCTACAAAAGAGCTGCAGTCTAAGCCTCCTACAAAGTACTTAATTCACAAAATCATAAGCTATAATGTAAGCTGTTGAGAGTCTGCTAAGCATCTTTAAAGGTTCCACTGTAGAAGGTACTACTAATTATAGCTAACAAGCAACCCACATGCGAAACAGTCCAAGCCCTACTAGAAAGTACCAACAAACACAAGCATGCGATTCAACAGGAACCTCATGGGAATGAACCAACAGTAAGCCTTAGGACTAACTCCAAGGGACCCTGTTTAGATAATTTCTGCACAAATGTCAAGATCATAGCTACACAGTTTGACTCACCCTTCCTGGTTGTGGAATTGGCCGAACGTTTATCAGTTCCTTGAATGAAGTTTAAAGGAAGGTGAAACAGTGAAAACAGTGAAACTGTGGAATAATTCTAGGCAGCTAATCAAGGTGTTATGGAAACTAAACCTAACCCATTAAGGGGAGCCCAGCAACTGATTTACACAACTCAAACACTTGTGCATAGTTCTGAAGTGAACTCTGAACTGAAACTGAAATAAAAGTGTCACAAGTAACTAGGTTACACAAATATAAGACAATCACACCAAATGGAGATTAATGATCAAAATACGAATGCTGTATTCAAGATTACAAAAAAGAATCAGTAATGCCTGATATAACTATTCATTCATAGCCAACCTACGAAAGAAGAGAAGAACGAGTAACAGCCAGGTTTCTAGGTTCCTGCAGATTACACACTTAACCAATTTTAGCAAGGAATTGCGCTCATGAACCTCAGGGAAAATGCAAACAGAGCTATAAAGTAGAACGTCGTCCTCCCAATTACGTGAAGTTGAAGTTTCAAGCCGTTCAGTGATGCTCAAAGCAAGGATTTTTATCTACTTCTTAAGTAACAATATCAGCAGAGTGACAAATAAAAAGATTGGCATAACGCTTTGTTCCTGATGACGTAGGTTTGCGTCGATGTTCACTCGGAAATTCAATGCAAATACCTTTGGGTAGAGCTCAAAGTAAAAAAGGAGTTTTTAACAAATCACATTCTATTCTGCATATCTTTTTTAATGAATATTATTTTCCCATGCTACCAAGAAACGCAACTCTGAACCGGAATTACCTTAAGGAGTTGAATTTCTTGATTTAAGCGATTAAGCTCACTACGAAGGCGATGCCTTCCGACGGGATTCCGTCTGCCTGGAGGAGTGCGTGGCTCCGGTAATTGATACGGTTTCGTTGAAGACGTTGTTGATGCTTCTGGGGCAGATCGATAAACTTGTGAGCTTGAGGCCACATTTTGATTACTGGCGCGTTTTCTCGAACCGCCGCTGCCACTGCCACTGCCTCCTTCCATTGTTGCATATTACGATTTATTACCTTCCAGCATATCAACCCGTCCAACTTTCACAATCTATAACTCCTCAAGCAAGAAAAATTGCTTGGACTCTTTATGCGGTAATCACATGTCACTCATCCGAAAACACAAAATATGATGTCCTCGGTCAAACTTTTACAATCAATAACTTCTCAACCTAGAGCAACTGCTAGGACTCTTCCTTATACATCAAGCACATCTTACTCAACTGAAACTCCAAAATATAAAATCTATAACCCACATACAGCAAGAATAATCACTACGGCTCCTTTTTGTACATAAAATCACATATCATAAAACCGAAGCTACAAAAACTGAGAAACGAAGAAAAAACCATATCAACGACATCCTTGATCAGATTGCCACGAAAACAGAGTAAGCGGAATCATACATCTATGATAATATCCACTAGACACCAAGAAAAAAGCCTGCAAACCTTCAGAGGTCGCCAACGAAGACAGATTCAGCTGCCTCATTCTTCAAATTTGCACCATTACAGTGATAATAATATCACATATCAAAAAATTGGAGCTACAACATCTAAGAAACGAAGAGTAAACCATATCAACGACATCCTTGATCGAATTGCAACGATAACAGAGAAAGTGGAATTATAAATCTACACCAGAAACTGAGCAACAAGCCTGCAAACCTTCAGAAATGGAGAAGAAAGACGGATTCAGCTGCTGCTCATTCTTCAAATCTGCACCATTATAATAATACACAACACTTCATAACAACACGTAAGAATGAGCTGTAAAAACCGCTATTCATCTCATCTTTCTGCTGGCTTTCACGACAGAGATTGGCATTGGCTTACATGTGATTGTGAGAAGATGGTGACAGCATAATGACAGCAGAGGTGATCGATCAACGCACGGCTTGTCGGCTTGGTCGTCGATAGATAGGACGATCGGTAACAAGAGACAGAAGACAAATACACAAGAAAGCACGTCCGCTAGTGTGAACAGGATTAGTCGTACTCGTTATGAGAGTGCCACGTTTCGAAAAGGGGCAGTGACCCGTCCCGTTGCACTGTACCCTGGACGGCCTGAGCAGGCGGGTCAAAATCGCCCCCCCCCCCCCCCCACATTCCCATTGCCATCTGGATTCTCCAGCTGGTGTAGCAGGGTGTAGAGTGCAAAATCACAAACTTAGTTTTTGCAAAGGAACAAGGGATCTTTGTGAGAGAGAGAGAGATCTCACAAACTCATTCGTTGTGAAGGAATCATTGGGATCATTTTAGTGAGAGAGAGATCTCGTCTTTTTTACAAATGCCAAGATTTGATTTTACACGGGAATGCTTAAGTAGTGCACTCCATGGGCACCTGCACTGCTGGCCCCACTCCATCCAAAGGTGGTGGATGGAGTTGAGGGAGAAAAAATACATCTCTCCCCTTGGATGGTGTGGGACCTGTGCACCAGAGGCATTGCAGGTGCCTCTGAGGTGCACTCTCTAATGAGAGCCATTTTACACAATCTTCTGTGCTAAAGGTTGTGCAATGCATTGAAACAAAAATTTCTCGACTTCGATTTTAAACGGGGCCTCCCATTTCTTGACACCCGCTCAAAGGCACAAACCACGACCGCTGTGATTCAAAACCTGGTTATGATTCGATGGGGATATAAAAGATGCCACCAGTCCTAGTAAATGGAAGGAATTTTTCTCCATTCATGCTCAATAGGCTCAAAGGCTAGGCCTAACATGGCCAATCTTGAATCTATGGGGGATTGGATTGTAGAGTGACCTTTTGATATGAGACTTTGGCCATAAGATTATGAAGAGGTCTTGTTATCCATTGACCTTTCCAATGGATGCCAAAAGATTATAGCAAGGTTGTGTCATCCATTAACGTTTTCATTGGACGCTATAACATGACAACAAGTCCTACTATCCAATGACTTTTCACAGTGGAGGCATAATTTATGGGGAGGTGCATTATCTAGATTCCCCATTGGCAAGGTCATTGAATGCGCTATTCACATATGTTCATGTTTTACCTACCCAAACGAATATTACTAGGGCTCTCTCTCTCTCTCTCTCTCTCTCTCTCTCTCTCTCTCTCTCTCTCTCTCTCTCTCTCTCTCTCTCTCTCTCTCTCTCTCTCTCTCTCTCTCTCTCTCACACACACACACACACACACACACACACATACATTATTGCTAATTTTCATTCCATAACCCTGATAATAAAACCCTAACCCTAAATTTCTAGCTAGACAATTCTTTTTTCAAAAGTTTCTAAATAGCACATGTTCTCTCTCTAGAATCAACGTGTTGCCATTCAACCCCACTTCAACTACCTTTCAATTGCCCCATCAAATATGTTTTAGGGCAAACGTGGACCAGCGAGAATCTTCAAAACACATTTTCTCTAATGGGTGTGGCATTCTCTCTCTCTCTCTCTCTCTCTCTCTCTCTCTCTCTCTCTCTCTCTCTCTCTCTCTCTCTCTCTCTCTCTCTCTCTCTCTCTCTCTCTCTCTCTCTCTCTCTCTCTCTCAACTTACATTATTACTATTTTTCCTGTAAAACCTAAAAAAACCCTAACAGAACCCTAAAAGATTAAAAACAACACCTCCCTCTCTCTCTCTCTCTCTCTCTCTCTCTCTCTCTCTCTCTCTCTCTCTCTCTCTCTCTCTCTCTCTCTCTCTCTCTCTCTCTCTCTCTCTCCCCCCTATGCACGCCTCCTTCTCTCTCTTGCCCTTTTATACCCTTCTCTCTTTCTAGAAACTTCGCTTTCTATGAATTTCTAGTCACATGTTCTCTCTCTAGAAATTTCTAAAGTCACATGTTCTCTCTCTAGAAATTTCTAAAGTCACATGTCATTTTCAAGCATTTCAAATGCACTTCAAATGCCCTTCAAATAAACTTTAGGGCAAACGTGGCCCAATCAAAAGGCAAGAAACTCGTTTTCTCCATCACTGTTGACATTCTCTCTCTCTCTCTCTCTCTCTCTCTCTCTCTCTCTCTCTCTCTCTCTCTCTCTCTCTCTCTCTCTCGCGCGCGCGCGCATCCACATTGTCAACATACATGAACTCTGAAAAAAAGATTGATCTTGTAAGATAAGAGGGCTTTCATAACGTTATAGGCAATTGTAGGAATATAAAGTAAGTTGGTTTTATACATAAAGGTTTAGGAGTTTCGAAGAATTGTACCAAACGTGAACTAGTTGCCAAAAACAACACAAATGAAAGCATACAAGCAAATAGTGAGACGAGACATTCCTTGGCTTTCATAAATGCCTTGAGTAATTTTTTTGAAGGGAATTAATTATTACCAAGGGATATGTGGGTCCTTCCAAGTGTACAAGCACTCCATGCATCAAGGTATGATTTTTGGGCAAGAGACAATCAAGATTGGTAATATGTCAATAAAATTTGTTCTATAATAATCAAACAATTCTCTATTAGGTCCCCATCCAAACATAATAAGATAGTGCCTATAACTTTTCACATTGATCTCCAGGATATCCGAGTGAGTTAGAAGCTCTATGTTAAGGCGGTGAAGTACCTATGGTTGTAGGTTTCAGACGAGACGGATCAATGTCGTCAAAGCAACATAACTAAAACAAATCTAACTAAGAAGAGAGATATATAGCTAGGAGTGTATGGTAAATGGTTCTCTCTTTTTTTGTAGAACTAAAATTAGCAAAGTGAAAATTCGATTAGAACTTGTTGATGAATCTCCCTACTTATATAGACATGTTTGCCTGCTCTTATCCACAATTACTTCATAAGCTAATAGAAATTGATGTAGTCATTAGGCCTTCCTAACACTCCTCATGATATTTATGAGTTGTTAATGGGGAGATGCAACACATAGGTGGTTGCTATTAAAGGATCTAGAACTAACACATTCTAATAGTTTGTCATCTAATATAAAGTAGGGCCTCACCAATCCTAGTGCTCTATTGCACATATTAGTTGGTTCATTCTCTTTTTCAGCTTACTGATATCTTTCTTGATTACAGATTATCAATGTTTGATTTGTCTAAAATTCTAGAGCTCACATTTGTTTCTCCAATATATGTCTCTAGTTTCTATTTCTAGTTTGTTGAGATGCTAGACATGTCCTCCTCAACCTTCAATTTTGTGTTTTGTTTATCATATTAGTACTATTTGCTTTCAATCCAACAATATATTTGAGAAATTTGTCCATTCTAGTGTGGAGTTTATTAACCTCTTTATGTGCAGCCTTACAAGGTCACACTCTTATTATCAATCATTTATGTACTTGACATGCAAAGGAAAGGGGCAAATCCTTTCCATGACAATGTAGAATTCATTATTTATTGTATTCTTCCTTCCATTTTCATTCCTAATATGGTAATGAGGCCAAATTCACAAAGTCTTTGACAAAAGTTCAAGTTATATCTAAGGTTTTGTCCTCACTTGAAAAAATGACTCTTTGATCATTTTTCATTACTCTATGACCTTTTGTGCTTGCTCTCATGGTTCTTGAAGTTATACCTTTTTCATAATTATCTATTATGAGCTTATCTTTCTATCCTAAGATAATGGTGTATCTTGATTCTATAGGCATTGTTGAAAAAATAGCAATGCCTATCCCCATCTTGTTATCTAACTTAGCCACAATGTATGTCCTCATGGGAAAGCGTTTGTTCTTATTGTATGTTACTCTTTGTTTGATTGCTTGCTAACCATTTCATAATGATGTGCATCAATCTCGTATGCATTGGTGTTATAGTCCTTTAAAGAATTCCTTACATGCTCTTTGCTCTCACTAATGTTCTTGTCTACCTTTGTTGGCCTAAATATTCTAATGTCTGTATATGTATTCTAATCATCTAAACAATATTTTCTAAATTTCTGGCAACGAGTTGTTGGCATGTTTCACCATATGCATAGGGAATGTTTGTAATGCTTTGCTTTTCATAAAATTGACCTTTGCTAGGTCATCTCTTTTTATATTTATAGAGAATACTAGAGTTTCACTTTGCCAAGTTGCATATGTTTTTACAATCATGTACGTACAAGACATGTAATATATTGGTTTTTTTTTTGTAAGGAAATCTAAAAAGAACCTTACCCTTGTGTTAGTTACACATCCAAAATTGCAACTCATTCTTGAGTGATGCTATCTTGTCATACACTTTCAAGTTTTAAGTGTAATGTAACTTGCTTTGCTATTTCTAATATCAATATATAAACCAATGGCATAAGACAGTGAGCTCCCTTTTCGAAAAAATTTCCCTTGTTAATTGGTTATTTCCAAAGCAAGGCCTCTAGCAATTTTTTAATTCTCAGATCACCTTGATGCTACATTATAAGATCATATTCTCCAACCTTTTCTAATTCCTTTCAAAATTTCTCTTTTACAACTATACTAAAGTGATAGTGGTGATGATAAAATGGTGGGCCATCCTAAGCTTTTAATGGGACTGCAAACTTGATGGTAATAGATGATAGGAAGTGCTTAATTCATTAGATGGTTTACATATCCCTAATAAAGGAACTTTTTTCTTACTAGAGGCATTGGGAGACCTTAGCTTACTTTAATATGTAGTTATAATAACATATCTTTCACAACACAATAGCACACCATAAGGCATAGACTATTATGCCTATTTAGGATTGATATGTTCTTATTGTGTCCTATAAAGTTTTAACTCATTGTATGTTGATTCAGATTCTCAAGGACTTATTAGCATTTTATCTCTTGATACTTTTTTTTATCTTCATATATATATATATATATATCACATTTTGTTTTCTACACTGGCAAAATATTCATGCCTTGATATTTCCAATCAACTATTACAAGGTGAAAGGACCAAAGGTACAATGCAAATAAATGTGATATAGTGCTTACAAGCTTATGTGGGAACTTTGTCTTTTTTATTTTTAGTTTTCGTATTTTGGAACGATATTACCAAAAGAAAAAAAAAATCCTCTCCCTTTGTATGTCTTTTTACTTCTCAAATAGAATATAAGCTAGTGGTGGTGATAATTTGGTGGACCACGCTAAGCTTCATAGGACAAAAGACTTGTTGGCAACGTCTGATAGCAAGTTGCTATTCCACTCTAGAAACAATTGTGGCTCACATGTGCCTCTTCTTTTTTCATAAATTTGAAGCATTAGGTGACTTTAGCCTACGTCATATGTATCTCACATTTGACAAAAACATAGTATATTTTAAACTATAAATCTTTCAAATTTATGTAACAAATACTAATATACTAAACAAGGTGTGATTTCAATTTTCCTTAAGGCTAATATGATGTACGCATCAAATTTATTCTCTCAATTGCATCTTACATAACTTGATGAATCCAAATTATCTACCATTTTTCACCACACTATTGTTAATTTTCTATATTTCAACACATATAGTAGAGAATGTTGAAATTTATGTTCCACACACAAATTTGTGAGCAAAGAATAGTGACATAACATAGTGGAAACTCTACTTTCAAAATTGTAATATGAAAGGCTCTAAAGACTAGACACCTAAGAGAATAAGTGTTATACCTTGATTGACTGAAGAGGATAAGTGTTATATCTTGATTAACTAAAGTCATTCTACGGTTGATTAAGTGTCAATAGCTAGGGCCTGTTCGTTTAATCCCATAGGCACTCTTGGAGTGTGGCTTGGGTTGTAGCTATAAATGCATGGTGGATAACATGAGTTTTTTCATTCACTAGTCCCCTAGCTAGGATGCTAGACTATGGGATCAGCATATTGGTCCTCCTAGACCTAGGTGTGGCACCATGCTTTTGGGAGGTGGGCTACGATAGTGTGGGATGCCATATGCCCTAGGTGAGAGACTTAGGATGTTGTAATGGGGCTCCAGCTTGGAGGTGAATGCACATATTCAATTACTGCAATTTAGTGAAAAATTAGTAAATAAAATAGTTTGATTTGCTTTTTACTCTTTGTTATTGTAGAAGGCTTGTGCAAGCTCAATATTTGTACTGCATGCTCATGAAATTGTTGATTTTCAAAAGTTAGTTGTTGCATGTAATACTTTGTGTAATTATTTATTTGAATTCTTACACCAGTTCAAAGAACTAGTTTGATAGTATTTGAGGCATTAGTTTTGTGATAAATCATATATTGTGTACATCAAGTTTACAAAAATTTCTTACTACGACTGGTTGCCAAAGGCTAGTTTTGCTTCTTGCATAGGTGAAGTGCCACATTTTCAACGTTATATAGGCTATCAAAATTTGGCTTAGTAGCCCCTCAGGGAAGTTGTGGTGGACAACAATCTCTTTCCTTGTTGATTTTCTCACATATCTACAAAAAAAATCATGTTTTACCAGTATGGAAATGTTTGCGCAAAACCTAACATGTATCTTCACAATTAACACCATAATTGCCAATAATTGATGTGTCAAAACTTTTATATGAATCAAATCTTTAATCCAACGATTCAATTGGGTGCAATAAGTGTAGCCTACTTGAAAGCTCACTAGTCTAAATTTTGTATTTATTCAAGCAATAAATCATATGAATTAAGTTTATTCCTATAGAGTTACTCACCAAGATTACAATAGCCAAGCAAGCTGCAACGAAGCAACACAAGGGAATCGGATGGTTGGACAAACCAACCCAACCCAACCTAGATTAAACGAATCTAACCCCCAAGCTATGGATCAATCTCTCACAAGGGCTAGAGGTGTCATCCAGCAGCATGTAACTACTAACATCACAATCAAGCATACACTAATGAGAGCCCAATGGGTATACTTATATCCAAGCCCATGCACCACTAGTAGTGCATTGTGACACCTCATTGGACACATCTGCAGCCTAACTAGGCCAACCTTACTAGGCCACGCCATCCAGTTTCCCTATGACTCACTGATAGACCCACCAAAATTCACCATCTTGAGTTCAGGCCTCCAACCATTAATTATAACCATATACACATGAGGGCCCCACTTAAACCAGTCAATGAACATAATAGACATATGATCAAGTATTGTTGAAACAAATACTTGTAGATCTTGGAAGATTTATTTGTTAACTTAGAAATGATTTGGATAAGAATTTAAATGTGGTGCTATACTAGTGCAATTGAGACCTGCACTTGGACATTTGAGATTTCTAAATTATTGACAATTAACTTGAGTAGCTTGGTTACTCCTAGGTAAAGTTAATTGGTTAGACGAGCAATGTGAAAAGAATTCACCAAAAATCTTTTATTTTATTTTATATTGCTTGTAAGATGCATGCTTTGAATGTGCCTAGGATATATGGTATTCTTGGGATGGAATATTCCTCAATCGAGGAGTAGACTCAATTTATTAGTGATTGTATTCTAGAGAGCTCGAGTCTATAGCAACTCTTAATAATTCCAAGAATGAAATGAAAATTGAATTTATCTATCAAAACATTGGATGTCGAGTTTTAATTCTAAATAGTAGTCTAAAGTTTTTCCTTGTAGTTGAAGATGGTTATT
The DNA here is from genome assembly GCA_029204225.1 of Diphasiastrum complanatum. Classification (NCBI taxonomy): domain Eukaryota; kingdom Viridiplantae; phylum Streptophyta; class Lycopodiopsida; order Lycopodiales; family Lycopodiaceae; genus Diphasiastrum; species Diphasiastrum complanatum. The sequence continues at coordinate 18,356,199 of CM055093.1, read as the reverse complement.
AGAATCATTTTAGTATGCTTTTTGTCTTCAATTACTTGTGGCATACAGAACTTGAATATCTCGTATTTAAGTTAAGAATCCAGGTTGAAAAATATTCTTCAAATTCAGTAGTTTCTCTTAGTGAAAAAGATTTTAGAATAATTTTTATATTTCCTTAGTTATGTTGGACTATACTGCAATATTCTTTAATAATTATGATTTTGGGTTCCAATGGATTATAGTTGATAAATCATAAGGATCTAATCATAAACAGATATTTAATATATTACAGAGGATTGCAAGAAAATATTTAAGTATGGTGAGTGGTCTATTAAAGGAGTTAGGACTTTAGATCTATATGTGAAAATCTAAATCTCTTTACTCTAGTGATTTGAGAATGTTTTTGTCTCACGTGCATACATAAAGCAGATTGTTAACTTGTGAGTAGTTTGCTTAATTTAGTGGATGGTATTCTACTATAGATTATAGTCTATAAGTGTTTGTGTATGATTTTCAGACTAGATCTCTAGTTACTATAGGGGACAATCAAATCTATTAAGATTGGATGATTGTTATTTTCTTGCATGAGATACTAGAAACTGGGGCTTAACTCATGAGAGTATCTAGTGTACTCAAAGTTGAGTTTAAATCATTTTTAATATTGATGTATCTCCTAGATATTCTAGTTGAATGATTTGTTATGACTTAGAATTTTGGATTCTAAGAGTATTTATACCAAGAAGCATTTATGAATTGTCTACCAGAGAGTGTGGATAGTTTCAGTCTGTAATTGTTAGCTCTTTAACTCTGATCTTATGAGTTAAGTAATACTTCACCCAATGTTTTCTGTAAAGTGTTTCACATGAAGGTCATGTTACCAATCTATAGAGAGTGAAGCCAGATGAAAGATTTATCTCTTAGTGTACTTTCCAAACCTGAGTATGTACTCCAGAGCATAGATAAACAATTGGAAGATCATTGTACTTGTTTGATATTTGAAGTCAAACTAAGGATAATGATTTTCTAGTAAGTGTTAAAATTGGTTCTTGATTTTCTTTTTTGTTCTAACTACAGACCTAGTTCAAGGGAGGAAGAATGTTACGTCCACATGTCCTGTATATAAGATTCGGCATAGTCCTAGACTTGGATACATGGTACTCAAAATTATGGGTTATACCTCGGCCTTCGAACAAGGCCAAAAAGGTAACTCCGCCTATACTACATCTCTGGACCTGATTGAAGGATTCATGGAAGTCTAGTGGATTGTTAAATACTATTGATAAAGCTTCTTGGAGTACCTGCATGGTTTTTTGGTGTTTTTGAACACGTGCCTCTAGAAAAATGCGTCATCTTACTGGTTTTTTGCACTATCTCACAAATGTGAAGCTAAGGTGGCAAGGTGATGATGTGGCAGTTTCAAAAACTTGTCATCCTTTTTTATTGTCCTTTACAATGACCAATTCGGTGCATTGTAGCTCAAGTTATGGCCGTTTGAAATTTTGACAATTTTGTGAGTAAATTTGCTGAAATCGTGAATTGTTTTGATGCATGTCAACTTTTTTTTCCCTATTTCTGTGTACTGTGCTTGTGGAAATCAGTTGCATGGAGATTTTATGAGTGATTATGACATGTCTGGTAGGTCTACATTTGTTTTGAGTGGTTATACACCTATACTCTGATGGTTCTGTCAGAGACCAATGTGAGTGCCTAGTGGATTCTTGGAAATTTAGTTTTACGTAAAAATTTCTGTAATTGCATTTCGTGATATATGTCATGTATTTTGCATGTTCATCTGACATTGGATTAGTGACACCATAAATCGAACAATATATTGAGTTATCGATTTTGATTGCCTTTTGTACTAACAATATTTTCGTCAAAATTTTTGAGTTACATCAAATTTGTTAAAAATCATGTTTTTAAAAATTAAAAATTTCAAATTTTTTACATTCTTGAAATGGACTTAGATTAGTGAAATGACCATATTGAGGTTTTCGTGCAGTCAAATTCTTTCATAGTGTTTTCAGTGAAGTTAAGTTATTTTTTGCTTATGGACGGTTTTGATAGAGTAAAGAAACGGATTTAACTCTTTATCTTGACAAAGGAATGTGCTGGATATGGTTGAAGAGTTATTGAAATCTAATTTTGAGATATTCTCGTTTATGTAATTTCATTTTGATAGGATTAGATATTGACGGAGTAATGCCAAACTGGTTGATGAAAAGGAGAACAGTCCAATTTTTTGATTGGAAGAGTTGCTAAGTGATAGGAATTGTTCAAAGTTGAAAAATTGAATGCAATTCATGAGTATAACCCTATGGTTGATGTATATACAAAAGTTCAGCTTAGTGCTTTTATGCATTTGTGTGAATGTTTTTTTGTGTATTTGTGGATCAACCTAGTTATAGGATAACTTGCTCATGGAAATGAAATTTTCATACTTTTTCCTACAATAATTCACTTTACATATACTATATGTCTCAAAATTTCTTTTGTGCCTTAGTAGAACGAAATTTTTAGGGGACTGAAAATATTAAACGGGGAAGATCAGTACCAAGAAGAATCGGAAATCAAGCACCAAACTTACCAAGAATGACAATGGTATTAGTCGAGGCTGAAGCAGAACCGGCCAAAATGGATCCAATGGAACAACCCGTACATGTTTCACCCTTCCAAGCAATCCAGAGGGCACCACGTCTTGAGATGCCAAAATATGATGGATCTACAGATTCTATCATATTCCTCCAGATCTACAGACAAGTGTGTGAAATCTACGGAGAACAGACTCCTAAGAAAAAAATTGAAATTGTTTTCGATGTCATTAGTAGCAGTAGTGCAAGCCACCCATGAGGCAGTTAAAGCGGCTTTATCACTTGCTTTAAACCAAGAAATTTTCTAGAAGACCCATTCCTCTTACTGACCAAAATCCAGATGGGCAAGCAAGAAAGGGTCCGAGATCATATCGAGTGGATCAAACACCTTCGATCCAACTGCAATATATTCATGACTTCCAATCATGCGGTAATCACATGGTTCCTAGCTGAGTTACCATGCAACATCAAAAGAGAACTCAAATGGCGGGAGAAATACGCCACATTGCAAGAAGCTATGGAAGACACTATTAAGGAAGAAGATGAGAAATCCGATGACGATATTGGCAACAGTTACATCAGTCTTTTATTCAACTCCTTCAGTGGCATCACCTCCAATGTTTCCAATGTTCTAAACGACCTTTGATGGAGCAAATTACCAAACTTCACAAACAACAGATGGAACAACTTATAGCCCAATTTGATAAAAAGCTGAAGGCTTTATAGAGTGTTGTTGCAACATCATTCTCCACACTCGAACATAACCAAAAACAATATTCAAGGAGAGAGTCCTATTTGTACACATAACCATACTACTAATGAGTCTCTGATTTTGAGGCAAAATAGCAAGTTGACACATAGGTATTGCCATCTGTGTAATGCATCATCGCACAAGATGGCATTTTATCCATTTAACCCCAGGATTATACATAGAAGAGGTGTGAAATTCACACGTGTGAGAATGCCCTAATGTGTGAGAATGATCTCCTAAGCAAAGCTTTTGCAATTTAGATAAGCACTACATTGAAATCCAAGATCTATGTCAAAATCTAAGGCAAAGAGGCAAAGATAGATGCATAGATATGATAACCAAAGTAGTTTCACACGTGGAAAACGTACATCATGAAAAAACTAAGGCAAACTAAGCTCCTCTCCTCAGGTAGAGAGAGAATAGAGTAAACTGCCCTTGCGTAGAGAGAGAAGGAAATACAAGCAAAAAATGATTGATCTCACAATTGACTCAAAAACTCACATAGATTATGATTGGTAAAGAGAGTACATATAAAACTCATGGAGATCCAAGTTTCATTCCTATTGGACCCCTCAATCCTAGCCTCTCTAATCCTATTGGATGAGTGATGCATCCATCTTACAATTCTATTGGACCCTTCATATGGATTTCTCAATTTTGATTGGACCCTTTGACTATTGCCAACACTTTGACTTGATCACTCATCAAATTACATCTATACAAGTGTCACAAGCCTAACTAGCTCGAGTTTTCATCACAATCAACTTTTGGCCAAATTGTGGCTTTACATGTGGAATTGACCATTTTGCCTTCTATGCCAATTTTGGCCCTATCAAAGTCCTACATCAAGATGCTTGAAATAAAAAACTTATCAAACCCCTAAAGCTAAGATAGATAACTTTTTGTAATTTCACACTCCTCCTAAAAAGATATCTAATCTAAAAAAGCATGGATCTTGGAATCATTCCAAGATTGGATCTATGTTTGATGAAGGAACTTTTGAGTAGTGGCTTGGTGAGTAGATCGGCAACACAAGATGATGAATCGATATGCTCCAAATGGATCTCTCCTCCAATAAGCTTCTCTCTCACAAAGTGGTGTGCCACTTCTATGTGCTTGCTTCTTGCATGAAAAATTGGATTATTTGCAAGAGCTTGGGCCAAGATATTATCACAATAAATCAATGGTAACTCCTCCTCTTTGATGCACTTGTGGACTTTCGATCCAATTTATCACTTGCAAAGTCCGAATTTGAGTAGCCAATAATGGATAAATCTTCACTCTTGTAAAGTAAACCATAATCATGTGATGAAGTTATGTACCTTAGCACCCTCTTGGCTATCTTCCAATGATGGATCTTTGGATCTTGCATAGATTGGCTCAACTTGTGCACACAATAGCTCAAGTCGAGCCTAGTGATGGTAAGCCATATCAAGGAGCCAATAAGACTCCTAAAAAGTGTGATGTCCTTGAAGGATCTTTCATCGTCTTTATTAGGATCTTTTACAGTGTGCTCCATTGGTGTATCAATGTCCTATAGGAAAAATAGTAATTATCCTTCCACAGAGAACACGATTAAAGCTCAAATAAATCAAACTAATATCAGTGTCTTCAATCGGGATTGTATCTGATCTATATACTAATAGAACAGTATTAGTTCTGATTGAATATGTGTGTGAAAATTATGTGCGGAAGTAAGAGAAAACTTAAGACAATTTTAGACAATTAAAAATTGTTGATCAAAAACAAATTTATGATTCTGAATTTGATTTAGTATACATCTCTTGCTGTCTTATCTCACTGTTGTGTCTCTGATTGAATGAGTTCAACGAGTAGTGCACATGTATTTATATTGCTACAGGACAAGTCTTTTGGCCTTTTATTTATAGGTCTTTTGGCCTTTCAATTCTGTAACAGTAGATCTAATCGTTTATGACGGTTGATATTCAAATAGACGCTTCGTTTCCAAGGTCAAATAATTTTTGTTTGCGAATATTTTGCGACAGTCTATCTCTTCATCTCAGCTTCGTGTTTCGTGAATTGTTAGCGACAGATAATAGTCTCTGAGCTTGAAGTAGAATCCAGAACTTTTTGCAAAATGTTCATGACAATTTCATGACATCTGATGTTTGAACAGGAAACAGACTATTTTCGTGACAAGATTATGTTCGCGAATCTTTCGAGCTTCAACAAAAAAGCCATGAGCTTTTACAGGTAATTGTTTCACGATCTTTCGAGTTGACTGCAAGACAAAGTTTGCAAATCCTTCGAGGTTGATCATGAATATTCGTCATAGAATCCACAAAATTCAATGGTTGTATTAAAAACATCCTGATCATACCTTTCTGGTGGTTTTTGTTGTCTGTCAGATACTCGATCTTGATCTCCCTCTGAATCTGGTAAATCTCTTTCGTCTTCTGCTTGCTTTTTTGTCGTCGTCGTTGGTATCTCATAATAGTTTCTGAGAATTTCATAGCCGACTAGATCACTATATGCTATGAATTTTGACTCATCAAATTTGACATCTCGAACAGCTTTTATTTTGCCTGTTTTGGGTACATAGACACGATAATATGACGAATGTAACTCGAATCCTACCAAAAAACCTTGTTCTATTTTTTCATCGAGTTTCTTTCTCAGCTTATTTGGTATGTGCATATAAACTGCGCATCCAAATGTCCGAACATGTGCAAGATTTGGCTTCGACTTCCACCATTTTTCATGAGGAGTTTTATCCGGTATTCGAGATTTCAAAATTCGATTCTGAAGATAATTTGATGTAGCCACTGCTTCTGCCCACAACTATTTTGGTGCTTTCTCATGAGCCATCATACACCTAACATCTTCCATAAGTGTACGATTTTTTCATTCAGCTATGCCATTGTGTTGAGGTGTATATGATGCAGTCTTAGCATAATAACTCGATCAGTACAGTAAGCTTTGAATTCATTGGAAATGTACTCACCTCCACGATCTGTGCGAATGTGCTTCAGCTTATTCCTTGTCTGTTTCTCATTTCAACTCATATACTCAATGAATTTCTTGAAAGATTCAGATTTAGTATGAATAAAGTATATTACAGTGAATTTGCTGAAGTCATCAATAAATGTAATGAAGTACTTTGCATCACCCAATGACAATACTCCGAATGGCCCACAAATATCTGAATACACAATTTCTAGTACCTTAGTTGCTTTATAAACATCCTTACTAAAATGTGTTCTAGTCATCTTGCCTTTAAGACAAGATTCGCAGGTAGTTCAAAGATCTCTACTTTTGATTTCGACTCCTCGAATTCTCTGACTTTTGTTGGCTTGGTACAAGGCTTCCATGTTCATGTGACATAGCCTCTTGTGCCACAATACATCTATCGATTCCTGAGTTTCATTAATTTGATTTGTTCGATTCTTGTTCAATGTTCAGGTGATATAAATTTCCTTCTCTGTTGCATTTAGCAACCAGGTTATCAGAATCTTCCTCGAACAATTTACAAGAGTTCTTCGTGAAGGTTACTAACATGCCTATATCGGCTATCTTAGCTACAGATAGAAGGATTTTCTATCAAGAGTAGGGACATAGAGAACTTCCTCCAGTTTCTTGTCACCCTGATTCATGTTCAGCCATAATACACTAGTTCAATCACCCACGTACTTAGAATAGTCTCCAAGTATTATAAATCTCGAATAGTTCGTCTTCTTGTACTCAGACAATATTTGTTTCGAGGAAACAAAATGTGAGGTGGCTCTCGAATCAAGTACTACTTCTCGTACTGAATTAGGTGAACAGCATAGATCAACACTAACATAAGCTGCTGAGTTCCTTGTTGTCTTGTCTTCTGCTACTCTGGAGCATTCTGGTTTGTCTTCGACATAGTTTGAATATGAAGGTTTGCTTTGATTCTACTCCTTTTTTTTTTGGGATTCTGATAATAGTCTACTGCTGCATGACCCCGTTTATGAGAATGAATGCATTCAATCTTTGGATTTAACCAACACTTTTCTTTTGTGTGACCTGATCTTCTGCATCTATTGCAGATCTTCTTATCACCAGAATTCTTCTGTTGTTTACCAGATTGTTGTTCATTTGTCTTAGACTCGTTCTTCTTAGACGACTCTCTCTTAAACTTAGACTTCTTAGAAGATTTATTCTTCTGAGTAAATAGAGCATTTTTGGAATCACCATTATCGTCATAGCGTTCACGAGCTTCTAATTCCTCTTTAACTCCGTCTATTGCCTTTTGAAGTGTCATTGTCGCATCTTTCACCAATAAGGTTCGAGTTGTGTGGAACGACCGCCACAGAGGATAATTTCATCTACATAAAGGAGAAGAATAACAATATCACCAGCAACAAACTTGATATACATGGAAGGATCATAGTCACTAAGAGTGAATCCTAGTGAGATAAGAAAAGAGTTGAGTCTTTCATACCAAGATCTTGGTGCTTGCTTGAGTCCATAAAGACTTTTGAATAGCAAGCACACTTTTGAGTCATCCTTGATGAATCCATGAGGTTGTTCCATATAGATTTCCTCTTCAAGACATCCATTGAGAAATGCATTAGAAACATCCAATTGGATCACCTTCCACTTGAAATAGGTAGCAAGAGATATAAGAATCCTTATTGTCACCATCTTTTCCATGGGTGCAAAGGTCTCTTCATAATGAAGTCCATGGATTTGAGCAAATCCCTTGGCACATAATCTTGCCTTGTACTTGTTGACGGCGCCATCTTGATTGTGCTTGATTCGAAATACCCACTTGGATCCAATAATGTGCTTGTTGGATGGAGGATCCACAAGTTCCCAAGTGGAGTTGATGATCAATGCATCATATGATTGCTTCATGGCCTCATACCACTCCTTGGTATTGAGTGCTTCTTCAACATCCTTTGGCTCTTTGAAATATGCAAAATTGGTGGAATCAAGCTTCACTTCTTGCCTTTTTCATCATAAGATAGCTTCTTAGGTCGGATCTCTCTCTTGATGTCCTCCTAGGTGTGAAAACCTGAGGAGACTCCTCCTCAAATCTCGACCCCAACATATCTTGTTTGTCTACAATAGGCATGATAGATGATGGATCTTGAGATAACTTGATCTCAGCCCCTCCAAGTGATGGATATTGATCTTCACGGAATATAACATCTCTACTTGCAATCACTTGTGAAGTAGAGAGCACAAAGACTCTATGAGCCTTTTTGGTGTATGAATATCCAACCATGATCCCTTTGCTAGAGCATGGATTATCCTTTTTCCTTGTTTCCAAGGGAATGTGTACAAAGCAAATAATGCCAAATACTCTAAGGTGATCAACCTTAGCTTCTTTTTGAATAAGACCTCATATGGTGTCCTTCCTTCAAGAGCAAGATGTGAGAGCCTATCTGCTTGATTGTAGATCTGGAAGAACCTAATAGGATCTGATGATCCATCATATTTGGAAATCTCAAGATGAGGTGCCCTCCAGACTGCTTGCAAGGGTCTAACAGGTACAGATTGACCCATTGGATCCATCGCTACTGGTTCTGTTCCTGACTCGATTTGCGTGGCTGCAACTCTTGGGAGGTTTGGTGCTTGGTTTGCAATCCTTCCTATTACTACTCGACCTGAGTTCAAATTCATTTGGTGGTAGAGTCCAAAAATGTTGGATCTTGCTGGATCTGTGGAATTCAATCGAGATCTCTAAGGATCTGACCAGTTTTGATGGCTAATAGTGTGATTTTAGCCTATTTACGGTGGTTTTTTCTTGATAGCTTTTTACTCCTTGCTTTGATTGGCCTGATATTTTTATAGTAGCTAAATCTGGGACAGATCTTGCTAATGATTATATCTGTGAGAGTTACTCAGTGCAAAGGTTGGTTGTGCGAGAGTTTTTTCACTATTTTGTAGGTAAAAACTATGATTTCTCAAGATCTACTTGGAACTACCTCTCGTAGGCATTTTAGGAGCTGGATCTAGGGTGGATATGACTATGTTCAAAGTTGGGAGAGTTCAATCTGGAAGTTATTGATGTTCGCGAGGGCTCAAAACCACTTTTTTACTTATAGATCAATCAATATCTCAAACTAACTCTCGCGTCATCACTGATGGAAAATGACATTCTGAAGACAATGGTGGGATGGCTTGTGAAGGTTACTTCTGCAAGGATTTTCTGGATCTTATGATTTTCTTGATTTTTAAGCACTTAAATCCACTTTTCAGCTCACTAAAATTAAAGTAGCTCTCGTAGGTTCTTTTGTGTCACTATCTCAATGAGATGGAGCTTTGGAATTCTCTCTGAAGTTTACTTCCTACAGAAATTAAAAATTTTGTTGTTTGCGAGGGTTTTGCCTTCGTTTTTTTGTGTTTTTGATCTTGGGAACTCTCATAGAGCCACTTTTTTTGGGAACTGACTCTCGAAGACTTCTTTGTGTCACTATCTCAACGACATGGAGCTAAATCTCTACAAAGGTTAGTTTTGAGTTTTGGATTTTTTTTTATTTTTACAAGGGATTTTAAGATTTTTATGGGTTTTTCTCTGTTATCTCAAAATCTGCTGGGAAGTAACTCTCACAGGCTTCTATGCAAGTCTGGAACAGTGTCCTGGAGCTGTTGCTAGTCATGCAAAGGTTAGTTCCCACTGGTTTTTGAAAAATAAGGTCTGAGCCTGCTTAAGGTCACTACTACCACTCCACACTCCTCCGCTAACTTAGAATAGTCTAATCACAAGAACACACACACAAAACAAGTCTAATCTACCCCGAAATCCACCTAAAACACACTAAAAAACAAAAGAAACTAAAAAGACAACCTAGTTAGTGATAGCCTATCCCCAGCAACGGTGCCACTGTAGGATGTGTAGATTCAATGGTGAAGAGCCCTCCACCTATCAAGAAGGGTTAGAAGACAAGATAGGTTCCTAACTATGCTTAGTTGCTAGTTTAGATACTTTCCTAACCTTACTTTAACACTATCCCAACTGAACACTACTTTTAGTATCTCTAAACACAAGCACACATCATGATTGAAGGTGAATAGAGAAAGGAGAGAGAGTTGAGATGGAGGTTAGCTCATGTGCCCAATGTGCATGCTTATGAGAAACCACAACTAGTAAAACCAATAACAATGGAAACTAGAAGCAATAAGCAAAACACAAAATTAGCACATGAGGATGCTTTGGCTCTCAAAAATAGTAGAGTTTCCTCCTCTCTATTAGCATGTAAAATGGTTTATAATAGGTGCTTGTTTATCTTTGGAGTGGCCCTTGCCCCTTGCTTCCTATTGGCTACTTGCAAGAAGGTTCCACACCCTTCACAAGAAACACAAACTAATCTATGGTGCACAAGGAAGCACACCCCACCTATCACCATTTGACTTTTGACTAATGACAAAACTTAGGAACTTAAGTTAAGCTTAAACTTTGACCTTCTAATATTATTTTAGTTACATGGTCCAAAGTCAAGTTTATTCAATATTAATTTATTTACAAGTGTTCATTGGGCCACGGGCTTATACATGCAGGAAGTCACGACCCTCGCAACGTATTTCTACTATGTTTGGCTACTTTATTTATTTACACGAGTGTACTTCCAACAAGCTTGTGCCACTTCCTCCACTTGCACTTCCTATATCCAATGACAGATCATTTGATATTGTTGTCCTTCTTCCTTGGCATTTGGATAAGGTCCTGTTGTAGAAGGTTGATCTTCGGCCATTGATACTTGATGGTACTAAAAAAGGAGCCACCTCCTTCCGCTTTTACGCTCATGTAATTGCTAACACGAGGAGCATTGTGGTTCTGTGGTTGTCTCTCTTGAGTGAATGGTAATCATATTTAAAGGCGTGCTCACTCCAGGTCTCAACGAGCAATTCTTGTAGCAATGCCCATATCCACATTTACGGCAAAAGGGTATACACATGCCCTTGTGAGGACATTTGGCAATTCTATGCCCTTTCTCGCATCCATAGCAGCCATAAATTTGTAGACCTTGTCATTGAGGTTGTGCAACATATGTAGAAAAATACTCATTGATGGCTGGATTGACGAATGGTTCATCAGGTCAAAACCATTGCTATTGTTCAAGCTGGGGTGATGTGTCATTTTTCGCTCCTGCTAAGTTACCTTGGGCCACTTGATTGTTGCTTGTCCCTGGTGAAGTCGATAATGCCATGCGTTGTTGATTCTGTGCTAATCGAAGCTGAGGTGTCGCATCCCTAATAATATGGATAAGAGGTCTGTAACTGTGCCCTTTGTGAAAATTACAAAAAGTTATCTATCTTAGCTTTAGGGGTTTGATAAGTTTTTTATGTCAAGCATCTTGATGTAGGACTTTGATAGGGCCAAAATTGGAATAGAAGGCAAAATGGTCAATTCCACATGTAAAGCCACAATTTGGCCAAAAGTTGATTGTGATGCAAACTTGAGCTAGTTAGGCTTGTGACACTTGTATAGATGTAATTTGATGAGTGATCAAGTCAAAGTGTTGGCAATAGTCAAAGGGTCCAATCAAAATTGAGAAATCCATATGAAGGGTCCAATAGAATTGTAAGATGGATGCATCACTCATCCAATAGGATTAGAGAGGCTAGGATTGAGGGGTCCAATAGGAATGAAACTTGGATCTCCATGAGTTTTATATGTACTCTCTTTACCAATCATAATCTATGTGAGTTTTTGAATCAATTGTGAGATCAATCAAGTTTTGCTTGTATTTCTTTCTCTCTCTACCCGAGGGCAATTTACTCTATTCTCTCTCTACCCGAGGAGAGGAGCTTAATTTGTCTTAGTTTTTTCATGATGTACTTTTCCCATGTGTGAAACTACTTTGGTTATCATTTATGCATCTATCTTTGCCTCTTTGCCTTATAAGATTTGACACAAATCTTGGATTTCAATCTAGCGTTGATCTAAAGTGCAAAAGCCAATTTGCTTAGGAGATCATTCTCACACATTAGGGCATTCCCACACGTGTGAATTTTCACATGGTATCAAAACCTACCTAAGTAGTTTCAAAAATTTCATGAAAATCAAGATCTAGAGAGTGTTGATTGCATCTCCCATGCTATCTCAAGCAAATTTGGATCAAAAGGATTCATCATCATAAGGATTGAATCATTTCTGACATTGTACGGAAGTCCCTACTCAGACACATGTGAAGGACAACCCAATTCACTTTGGTGGTTCTCTTACATGTGTGAACCAAATTTGGTGCTTGATAGCTAGTTTCAAAGTTATTAGAGTCTAGTTTGTGTAGCAATTGATTTCATCGTGATTGGATCTCCCAATCAAAAAATATAATCAATTGAATCAAGGTGGGCTGGGCACCCAACCTGGTTGAGAGAGAAAGCAACAATTTATTGTCTAATTCACAAGGAGTCTTCACTATTTCATGGCATCTATGGGTTCCTATCTATTGGAATCTAGTGAAAGGCTATCTACCTTCAACTATTCTAGTTGGAAGGTTAAAATGGAGTCTATCCTAATACTCCAATATGTGATGGACATTGTACTTGGGATTGAGGAGGAGCCTCAAGTTCTTCAAGAAGTACAAAATTATAAGAAGAGAGCTAGGATGGCTCTCCATTATCAAAATGACTGTCTCCAATGAGATTTTGAGGGAGATTGGTGCTTGCACTTCGGCCAAGGATGCTTGGGATACTCTCAAAGCAATACCTGAAGACTCCTCACTCTTAGAAATCAAATCTCATGAAAATGGAGCATAGATGGAAATGCAAATGGAGGGATTTTAAATATTCAGTTCAACATCATTTCATTACATTATCCAATGTTTGGAAGCTTGTGGAGGAGGTCCTCCTATGTATTTTACAAGTGGTGAACCCAATCCTATAACATTTTGGATTCCACCTCTTGACTTGCATAAATTAAGAAATTTATCACCTGACTTACTCAAATTAGGGAGGCCTCTTCAATAAAAACATATCTCAAGTTGAGAGGGCCCATTTACTATCTCCCACATGGTTTTTCATCTTTCGGGAATTACCATGGGGCTCACAAACTATACAACTAGCACTAGTTATTCTCGTGCTCTCAGACTCGGCTCTCAACTTCATCTCTTAGTGGTGATAGAGTTAGAGAAAAAGTAGAGAACTATTTAAAAGTAGCATTTATTCATAGTTAGGCACCTATCCATTGTTCTAACCCTTGTTGACAAACGGGAGGGCTACTACTACGTGAGATCTCTGACCCTACAATTGCATCCGACGAGCTTCCGACGATTGCAATGTCTACAGCCAAACATTCGACAACTACCAGGCTGAATTTGACAAGTACCGATGGAGTGCAATCCAAGAACTGGCACATGAAAAGAGCGCCTTCAAGGCATGCCAACGACATATGGAACAACAACCCCAACCAGCCCCAGTGGTAATTCCAGTGCCACCACAATGGAAGCTACAATGGCTAGTTCCAGCCAAGACAAAGGCAAACAAACAACAAGACTAGAAAGTCAAGAGCGACAATCAGAAGCAGCAAAGGCCAATGTACAAGACCAGGGCCTGGACACCAACCAAAAGTGAGGGATCAGAGCCAAAGCCAAGAAGAGCACCAAGCTTCAACCTCTCAAGGCTCTCGATCCATCTTTCACCAAAGTTCCTAGAGGATAAAATCAATGAATTTTTAGTCAGACATCCCTACGCGGCGGTTGGCAGGTTTCATTTTCGAAAGAGACTCTGTGGCCATTAGGGCCTATGTCACGAGTTCACAACAATTTTGGTTGAACCCGCACTTCCTCCCCTCTTCACGACGATCTAAATGGGCAGAGTGTGGTACCCCTATGGACCAGATCACCATCAACACTATGAATGGGCCGAGAATTTCATCAGAGCACGGGTGGAAAACAGACATAGATGCCAAGAAGGCTCTCGTTCAATTCTCCAAACAATATCTTAACTGCCTCGATCCCATAGTTCGTGCGACCGCAACATATGCCCACGAGGCAACTGCCAGTGGCTCAAGTGTATTAAAGAGCGGCATTACTTGGTGCCCAGTAGATTCCAAAATGGGTCAACCAATTTTGGCAAGGACAAGAAAAGTACAAAAAGACTGGACTTCATGGAGGAAGTTATCGGGTACCTGATCCAACGACGACGAGCCAAATAGGGGCACTACTAAACACCATAGTGCCGAGGGACCGACACTACTTCAGGTCAGAGGCCTTGTTGGGGGTGGTATTCTTGTGTAAATAAATAAAGTAGCCAAAAATAGTAGAAATACGTTATGATTGTGTGTATAAGCCCATGGCCCAATGAGCACTTGTAAATAAATTAATATTGAATAAACTTGACTTTGGGCCATGTAACTAAAATAATATTAGAAGGCCAAAGTTTAAGCTTAACTTAAGTTCCTAAGTTTTGTAATTAGTCAAAAGTCAAATTGTGGTAGGTGGGATGTGCTTCCTTGTGCACCATAGATTAGTTTGTGTTTCTTTTGAAGGGTGTGGATCTCAATCCCACCTTCTTCCAAGTAGCCAATAGGAAGCAATGGGCAAGGGCCAAGAGATTCTAGCACCACCAATGGGTTCGCCACAAAGACCAAATTTGATCGGCCGGTTGCATCATCAAGAGACTCTTTTCCACATGGCGAAACCTGAGATTCCCCGAATAGAATTGCTCACAAGTATTTTATCCAACAAAATGAACATATCCATTGGAGAGTACTTGTGGATCGCACCTCAAGCCAAGAGCATTCTGGTAGAGTGGCTAAACATGGAACCTAAACCAACAACAAGAGAACCCTTGTATTGTGCTGGATACGAGGAGACAAGTAACATCCTCCACATTGGAGCAGCATGGATAGTGAACAACACAACATCACCCTTTCAATCAAGCACAAGAGATATGAGGATAAAGGGATAGTGGTAGATGGAGTATTCGGAATAAATCTGATCTCCACTACTTATAGAAAAAATGGGATCTACAAGGACTCAAACCGAAAAAGTTTGTCGTCAAACTTGATGATCAATCCTACGTACGATCAAAAGGTGTTGTTGAAAACATACCAGTGAAGATAGCGGGAGTGTAATTTTGTCATCACCTTTTTGGTCATGGAAATTCCAGAGTCTCCTTGATTGAATTTTTTGATATAACAATAGGTACGAAAGCAAAGTACGAACATTCTCATATATATGAATTGTATGATATAAACAAAAATTGGACTCCAATTTACAAAATAGTAAAAGAATTTCAAATTGGACACTCGGCTTTAAGTACAGTAACTAGAAAACAGTTTCCAATCCGTGTTGCAGTTGCACATACAATACATCGTGCACAAGGACTAACTATGAACACAATAATTTTTAATCCAAACGGTATTCGACAACATGGTCTGGCATAATTTAAAACTAGATAAAAACGTGCAAATTGAGAATGAGCGACTTCGTACCTCTGCAAAATGGTATTTGTCTATACCTGACACATGGACTCATTGTAGCACATATCTTATTGTCTACTCATTGAATACTCGATCCTTACAAAATCACATTCTTGATATTTGTGCAAATCCAAACCTAATGTCATCACATATATTATGTTTACAAGAAACAAAAAACATGTACAAGCACCCATATTTTTTTTTCTTTTTTTGTACATTGGACAATTACAAATTCGTAGGAACAACTATAGCATATAAGGAAAATCAATCACTTCAAAAATACACTGCATAATACCAAAATTATAGAAATTGTATACACTATATTAATACCAGCCTATTATTACATGTATGTATCATGACATTATATCGAAAACCACATTCAAATCTAACATATTTTATTCAAACATTAGATAGAATTCTTTCAAACATTGCGTTACATATTCCTGTCATTATTCTTGGGGACTTTAATGTCGATATGCTATGTCAAAATGACTATTCAAATGTACTTTATAAATGTATGCAACAACATGATTTTAAATTACAATTTCAAAATACAACAACTGTGTACGGAAGTCAACTAGACCTTTTTTGGACCAACAACCAGAACTTCAAATGTACCTCAAGATCAACACACGCATATTGGAGTGACCATTCTCTTCTTTATTACATAATCCAAGCTTATAAATTTATATTGAAAATTGGCATGATTACTTGTTTAAAATATTTTTATTACCAAACAATGTACGCATATTGGAGCGACCATATTATTGTTATTATTATAAAGAAAAACACACACGATTAATATTATACTTTCTAATATTGTTACAAATTTAAATTTCATACATTAGATTTTATTTTGTATTAATGGTCATAAAAAACAAACACATTATTGCTTGCTTACACATGCAATATATTACTAAACAAGTTTTTTGACACATCATGAAAAGCGTTTTTGTATCTATTACATTCAAAATTTTAAAGTAAACAAGAAACGTCCAATTTTTTTTTTCACAACTACTTGTTAGATAAAAAACTAAAGTTCCCCCACATATATATAAAATATGTAGCTCCGCTTAAAAAACAACAAGACCGACAATTGCAACCTATACGATCTTTACTAATACAAAGAAACTTTATTTTATTAATAATCAATGAATTTTATAAAAAATATACATGTACATTATATGTCCTCACTATATTCCATAAAACAAACCTATTTAAAACACGTAATGGATTCTTTGTGAGAATTCTGCCCATTTTTTAGGCTCTTTAAAAAGCAGAATATGTCACTATTTTCAAAATAAAATTCTGACGCTCATTCCAGACGCGCGTTAGCCTGCACGCGTCAGCCTACCACGTGGCAGCTTTTGACTGGTCCAAAAAAACTCGGAACGATGATTATGCTTTATAAATGGCATGTGGAAAAGTCAAAGAATCCATTACGCAATGGAATTGGCCGATTTTGCTTTCAGAAAAATTTAGGCTCGGCCCCTTCGGGCTCGCTAAAATTTTTTGGGAAAGCCTTACCGAGCAGAATGGCATATGCCCAGCACATTCCATAGTACGGTTAATTTATAGTATGTTTTAAATTAGCCAAGGCAAGGGCCATGTGGCCTATGCCACTTTCCGCATGTTGTGAATTTGTTCAACTGAAAGTTTTCCTCACAAATGGATCCTAAACCCTCTCCTCTCTCTCTTAACGGCACGTGTCCAGTTTTAGCTCGCCACCCTTAGATATCTCAAACAGCATGCAGATTTCGCCACGTCGTCGATAACGATAATTCTAAACTCGACAAGTGGCAACACTGAAACGTGGCAAAAATCCAAGTGGGAGAACCCGAACTCACGAAGTGCCATCGGGAGGCAAAGGCAAGCGAAATCATCAATTAAACAAGACGAGAAAGAAAGAAAGAAAGAAAGAAAGAAAGAAAGAAAGAACGAAAGAAAGACGATGATGCAAAAATACGAGGAAGCAAGAAAGAAGAAGTATGTTTTCATCCTGGCATAACCGCTTGCTTTATCTTCAAAGAAAGTGTAAAATGATTCATTCTTGCTTTGTATTGTGGTTTTGATGACATGTTATTGTGTTTCTGATTTTTTGAACTCATTGTTTAGGATTGGCATGTAGTGAGTTGAGTGGCTAGCTAGCTTCATGAGAAGTGCTTGCATATCCAAAGCAAGATAGCAAGCTTACTGTTCTATTATCTGTATTGTGCCTGCTGCTAGAAGCTTCGTATTGTGCAATATCAAGAATTAGGTCTTGAAATCCTTGCCAAAGCAATGTGTTGCTGTGAGTTTTGATTGCGATTGTCTTGAGTGCAATGATTTAGCCTTTGCAGCGGCTTTTATGTGCAGTAATTGCATTCTTGGGGGATAATATCCAAGGTGAGATAACGAGAACTTTTGTAAGGTGGTTTCTCACTGTTCTATAGTTTGTATTTTGCCTGCTGTTAGATGCTGTTTATTTTTCAACATCAAGAATCAGGTCTTGAACTCGTTACCAAAACGATTTATTGCTGTGAGTTCTGATCACGACTGTCTTGAGTTGGATGATTTAACCTCTGCAGCGGCTTTCATGTGTAATAATTGCATTCTTTAGATAAAAAGAGAGCGCAAAAACATACAGAATGTATTAGATACTTGTATGTATGTATATGTATATATCACTTTTTTTTCTTTTGTAAATTTGTGAATATAGGACAGTGTGATAGTGAGCTCAAGGCATTTTGACGTTCCTTTTTTCATGTGTGGTATTTTTCAGATGAAACCACTATAGCCAATCCTTTTTATAAATTCAGCCGGTGAAAATCAAGGTAAAATGTTCAGTTGTCCAAATACTTAAGGGGTTGTTTGCAACATGATGTAAACACCCTAGACTAGGACCCGATGCTTGTAGCCTTGATGTCAGGCTATGGTGCAGGTGCATGGCTGCTTCAAGACCACCTACATACGACCTCCAGTGACAATGCTGCCTACTGTACACAGTTATATTGTGTTAATCAGAAATGATTTTGGTGAAGGTGTAATTAATTCAGGCAGATATAGCTTGAAGACATCACAGGACTCTGGAGTAAGATAATACCGATAAAACTCATTTTCAAGCTTTGGAATTACATGAAGCTCACAGTTGGCAAAGAGTATGGATGTCAACAAGGATGGATTATGTAGAGCATTAGAACCCCTAAGCTGCTAGAGAGCAATAATGGATCACAGTGAGTTTCGACACGTTTCCATGCTTCCTTGGTCCGGTGAGTTCTCAATGGCCTCTGAGCTGCAGCATTATTAATACTTGTACTGCCACAACGATTCAAGTTTCAACAAATCGCAATTTGTTCTGATTTGAATCAGAACTGCATATGCACAGCAGTGATTTTTTGTTGATGTCAAATGCATGAAACACAAGGTGAAATATTTTGCTTTCAAAAAATGGGCCAATTTTTTCTGATTCAAATCAGCAGGGGCTGATTCAGGATCAGAATGAATCATAATCCATCCAATTTAGAATAAGATGGAAATGTTATTGATATAGGGTCACCTCTCACTAACAAAGTTTAGTTTCAATGGTTGCTGTTTTGAACAAATTTTCTCCTGGAACAATTTTAATCAATTTAAGTGTAAGTAGTGATTGAGTAATTTCTAAGCATTTTCTCCCGTTGGTTTAAGGAGAAGCTGAACTGACTCAGTTAAAGCAGATGTTTTAGAATTGGAATATATGGTTTGCTTCAATGATTTATTGATTTTCAAGTTGCAGGAGATCATCAAACAAGAGTACACTCTGCAACAGACCTCTTCTCACATCCTAGGTATGAGGTTTATGTCCTTACTGTGAAGCCATTCACAGGCTTCTCTTTCATCCTCAACACTATCGCACTGTATACTAGCTATATGGGGCTAATTACTGTTAAGCTGATGCAAATTTTATTTGAAGAGTGTTCTTGTGGAGTAATTATTTATGATTGAGGAAGAACAAATGCAATGTTGTACTCAAAAAGCAAGATAAGCATCAGTTTTCAATGCAGGAAGCAAGCTTTGGATTTGGCAGAGCAAGCTCAAGTAGCTGCATGCTCATACTTTGGCTTTGATCCACAAGAGATGAGATGCAACCTTCACTATATGGAAAAGGTTTCTCTTATCTTGACTGTTTCTAATCTGCTCAGTGACATAGCACATACTGGTAAATATCATTTGAGAGGGTTGAAGGCATTAGATAAGTCCTCTCCTGGTTTCAACATTGAATTTCCCAATAATGGTTATCTGATTAAGAAAAGTGATCCAGCATCAGTTTAAGTTAGTGTCAATTGATTGATTCAACTTTTCAACATGCTATAAGTTTTTGCATCAAAATTAAGGTACATTAAATAGTTCCTACTAAAATAATCACATGTTTGTGTCTTAAGAGGTTTGATGAATATCAGTTTTGCTGTTTGGTTCACCCAATTGATTTCTGAGCTGTATTTTTCAATTTATTGCAGGGATTTACTCCTGCTCTACTTCGACCAGTGGAGTTACACTTGCACCATCACCACCACCATCATTTAGATGGACCATATGGAGTTTCTCTGTCATCAGTGGCAGGTAGAGCTGAAAATGCTTATGGTCATACCCTGGCAGGTAGAGTTGGAAATGCTTATGGTCATACTCTGTTGACTGGTCGCGAAGAATCAGATGATGGGCTTGAACAGAAAGCTGTGCAAACCATCTTGTGGCAGAAGGATCAAACTTGTGAGAGCAATGAGAGTGAGAGTTACAAATTGAAACCTACACCTGCAGCTCAGCTTGAGCACATAAATGTTTCTGGAGTTGAAAATGCTCATCTGGGTAATGACTATCAAGCAGCTATACAGAGCAGCTACAGGCAATTCACAGAAGGAGTGCCAGGGCCTAAAATTGATTTTTATGTTCCCCAGCAACCTGTTTATGGAAGTGGAGCGGAAGAGGAACATCAAATAGAGAGACACAGGCATGGCTTATTATCAACTTTTAAGTTGAAGGACTTTGAAAATAGTTGGGACGACTCAATAAGAAGTAAAAACCGGTCTGTTAAGAGTTTGATGAAAGAGACAACCAATATAAACAAGAATCTGTTTAGCTGCCCGTCTATGTCGAATGAAGGTGATGACACTTACAACAAACCCTCTTCTAACTTTGGAAAACGTGTTGGACCTTCTATAAACAAGCGAAAAAAATTCTCACATTCAAAATCTGAGGACACTGAAAGTACTTCTATTCGCCATTCAGAAAATGATCTTGTCTTCAATACAGAGAGACATGGTTTAGAAAGACTTGGCACACCTTTGCAACAACCTCTGGAATTGGGACCTGAATTTGTTTCTTCTTCAATATCAACGTCCAACTTAGAGCTGGAACAAACTCGTCTCTTTGTGAATGAAAGTATCACACGACATAACTTTGAAGAAGTAAACATAGAAGGTGGGAGCTTGCTAAGTATCAAAGAAAAAGGGCTGTCATCAGTATCTCGTAGTGAAGACATTTCTCCTAAAACTAGCCCAGCTCATCTTATGAACAAATCACCAAATCAACCTAGTAAAAAAGACTTAAAACTCCGTAATAATGGTAATACGACAGTGTTAACAGAGCTATCTAATTATGAAGCTGAAGAAACGGGCGGCAGAGTTTTATTTCTGGAAAAAGTCAACATGAATTTCAAAGGTGATCAAACGACAAAAAAGAAAGAAAGTACTCTTTCTATGACAACCACTTGTAAGGTCATTACCATCATCCAATAGTCAAGTAGTGTACACATGTTTTTCCTTTGCCCGATCCCTGCACAGTTTTGTAGCACAAACAACTAGTGCCAAAATTGCCTTTGAGCTTATGCAATGTCGATCAATATGATCATAAAACTCCAAAAGGAGTAATATTAGTGTTTTTCAAGCTTGTGGTAGCCTCTGCCAGTTACTTATTTAACAAGCCGTAGCAAGTCAGTTTGCTACTTCGTCAATAAACACAAGGTTACTAACTGGACAATGAGCAGCACAATGAGTTTTCTACATTGGTTGAGGAGGTTACTGGTCATTACTGTTCAGGTCCACTCTAAGAATGGAGTTATTGGCCAACTTGTTGTGAGTGGAGCAGACGAGTATAATTTTTTAGCACTTTTCTTATCCAGAGTCTAGAGCCCACTTTCTTTGAAACATACATGACTTTTTGTGACTATTGTCTTTGCTGTTTTGTCTTAGGTGGAGAAAGTTAGCCTTTGCAGCTCATTAAACAAAAAAATTGTTGACAGACTAAACTCTGGAGATAACCTTCTGCACCAGAATGGGAATGGATCCTTAGTACCTGAGAACCTGTCTGTTGATGGATTGGTACATAACATAGAGCTAGGTGCATATGCAAAACCCCAAGGACCACAGTCTATGCAGCAAAGTCCAACCGTTTTAAAGGACAATGAAAAGGTTAAAATGGCAATAGCCCATATATAATGCCGCGTTTTTTCTTTTAATGAAGATCCACTTCATAAAGTATGAAAGACATATGATTAGATCACTTTCTTGATGCTCAAATCTTGTTCACAATACTGAATAAAAATGAAGGTATTTTCGAATTCTTTTAAAATTTTGGCTGGTTGATAAAAAAAGCTTTACATTAATTTCAGGTATGCGCCTGGTTAACCATTTTCCCAAACAAGGAGCAAGCAAGTTACAAAGAAGAATTGGAAGAAGCAAATTCAGAAAGGATCAGACTGCAGAAACTGTTGGAGATGGAAAAGCTCACACATGAGACTTACAAAAAAGAACTTCAAGAAGTAAAGTCCAAATTTGAGAAACTTGCTACATCATCATCATTTTCTCAGGATGATTTCTTGCAGTTGAATTCAATGCAGGATCAAGGTGTCCTTGAGCTGCCTTTCGAAGATGGAAAAAGCACTGGAAGGTATTCAAATGCAGCAAATGATTCAGTCAAACTTATGAATGTGAGTTATCTGGCTGTATTTTTTTCTTATGTCAATAAGAGAATGTAAATGGTGCAATTTTATTTCAAAATTGCATTCCATCATTAAGGCATGATTACAACATATGCTTCAAGATCAAAAGTGTACTTGTCATCCAACAATCCATCACTAATGTCATGAGTACCAGGTTCTTACAGCCTACTCAAGGCCTAGTGGAGCTAATTCATTTGGAAATTTGACACTTTGTGGGGCTTCGAATGGGAATCTTATTCTAAGAAAAGAATCATGGAAACACAAAGAGCATTAGCAAGTTACCTTGTCAATAGAGTTATCTTTAGCATTGCTCAATTTCTCCTTGACAATTGTAGATTCCAACTCGAGGTAGAATAGCTTGACCGGACATGAACAATTAGCATTTTTGATACAGTTGTTCTTATTAATGAGCTCTAGAGTATTACTGAAGGTACTTAAGTGGGCTTTTGATGTTGCAGTAGTTCCTGTTTAGGCTTCACTTTGCAAGTGGCATAAATATTCTAAGAAGTTTTCCAGTGGTGGAAGGAAGTCATGTATATTTTGTCGCAATACCTGCAATTAGGGGATGGCAATAACTTTACCTCGGCCCCAATAAAAATGGGAAATTTTTTCAAATGTTTGTATAAATTTTTCATACAACTACAGCCTGGCCGTATGATCCTAAGCCAAACATAATCTGCCCTCCTCTTCTTCAAAAATGATGATTGATTAGGCCATGTTACAATGTCACTAAGAAACCTTCTAGACACTGATTACCCTTTAGGAATAACTAGAGATCGCTGGCTTTTGAAGAATTATCTAGGTTTTGTAGAATCTATCTTCAGTGATTACTTTCAACCACTATTGTCTACAAGTTGGAAGACTTTTCATTAGAACATTGTTATCAATTGCGAACTCTGTAGACTATAGGCAAGTGAGGCTCAAGTAAGTGTTTCCACCTATATTAGCATTCATTATCAAGTACAACCTTTTAGAAAATGCTAATTGATCATGCTTAGCCAAGCTATTCACCATTGAGTCAAATTTTATGATAGTCATTCATAATAAGGCACAACTTATGTTAGCTTGTTTAACAAGGTAAGTTGTCATTTTCTTTCTATTTCTGTGATTCTGTTATTGGAGTAGGATTCCCATTTTACGGGGGAGGGGAGGAGGGGTCGAATGGTATGTACATTTTTCATGAGTTCTATCTTGCTCTGTTAGAATCGTAGCAATTCACAAATCGGAGTAGACTAATCTTATTAGTACTCACGCAAAACATCAATCACAAGCTGAAGAAGAGAGATTGCAAGAAGCTATGCTTCATAAACTGAAAACTGAGATAACAATGGAGGTGGGCGCCCATCTGCTCTTATAGAGACTGCCCATACTCAAAAGCAAAAGCTATCCTTCTACAATAGCAATTGGAATGCTAATTATGAAGTCTTAACAATAGAAATCTATGCTATCATAGTTAAAATAGATTCCTATACTATTCTAGCAAAATTAGTACTAACTTAGGTACCTATACTAAAAATGGAAATAGGCCTTCTAGCACGCAGGCTGGCCTTTACAATTAATCAATTAACCATTAATTCCTAACACTCCCCCTTAATAGATAATTGATTATCAATAAGACCTAGGAGTGTCCTGAACTTCTCAAACTTTTCACAACCAAGTCTTGAAGATATCTGCAACTTGATCATTGGTGTCGCAATAGATCAACCAGCTTCATACTTATCTATAGAACCATTAGACTTACACTTGGTTCTATACATCTACTTGCAACCTATTGGAAGTACAACAAGATCCCATGTCTCGTTTTTCATGATGGAACTGTACTCCTCATCCACACTAGTCTTCCAAACTTGTTCCTTTGCAGCATCTTCATAAAATAGAGGATCCTCAAAATCCAATACTGAAGCCATAAACTCATAATGCGTTTCTTCACTACCTTCATGATAGTGTCCACTTGACCATGTCAATCTCTTAGCTCCTTGTTGACTCGATTTTCCCTCATCCAAAATTTGACTATCCTATATAGTCTCACAATACCATCTTGGTAACTTCTTTGTAGGTGACGTAGAAGGAGAATATGTATCAAATACTCTTGACCTTTCATTTCGTTTACCAAGATCCACCTGTGTACTTACCCTTGGTACAATTTGTGTAGAAGATGTATCACATGGACCTGTATCTTCCAGAACATCATCTATAACAGGAGTTTTTGATGAAGGAGAAAATACATCCTCTTCATGATCTTCTAGGTTAGAAGACTCTCTTTCTTCAAACACAACATTCCTACTCATAATCGCCTTCTTATTGGTAAGATTATAAAGGGGATATGCCTTCTCTTGCTCATCATAACCAGGGAATAAACACTTGATTGCCTTTGAATCAAGTTTTTGACTATTATCATTAGGAATATGAGGATATGCAATACAACCAAAAACTCGTAGATGATCCACTTTAGGTTTTACACCTGTGAAAGCTTCTTCTGGAGTTTGATTTAGAACAGCTTTTGTAGGACTTCTGTTAAGTAAGTAAGCTGCTGTACTACTTGCTTCGCCTTACAAATGATTCTTGAGGTTCTTATCTCGTAGCATGCTTCGAGCACTCTCCACAATAGACCTGTTCTTTCTCTTGGCTACTCCATTATGCTGTGGTGTATCAGTCGAAGCAAATTGTCTCTTGAATCCATTTTCTTTGTAGAATTCATGGAACTCTGTAGATATGAACTCACCTCCCTTATCTGAACATAGAATCTTGATTTGCTTTCTTGTCTGCTTCTCAACAAGTGATTTGAATTGAAGCTTGACTCTTATACTTAAGCAAGTATATCCATACCTTCCTGGAAAAATCATCCACAAATACCATGAAGTAGGATGCTCCCCCTATAGACTCAGTCTGCATGGGACCACATAAGTCTGTATGAACAAGCACCAAGATCTCCTTGGCTCTATATGCTCCATCCTTAGGAAACTGCATACGATGTGTCCATAATACATCCTTCACAGATTTTTAACGAAGATACAATATTAGGTAATCCTATTACCATATTATTGTCTTTTAGAACCTGTAAGCTTTTATAGCTCAAATGTCCAAACCTTTCATGCCATATCTTGCTCTCCATGCTATCAGAAGCTGCACAAACCTGATGATGCGATGTAGATGCATCAAGTTTATAAAGTCGACCTTCCAAAGAGCCTGTGACCACAACTTTGTAACCTTTGCTTTTGTCTTTGATAAGACACTTCTGATCATCTAACTCAACTTTCATGTTTTCTTTAGTGATAGCAAAAGCTGAAAGTAAATTCTTCTTTAAACCTGGAACATAGAGAACATTCTTAATTTCTCCTATATCCCCTGAAGGTAAATGTACTCTCACTGTACCTCGACCTTTGATGTCGTAAGAAGAATTGTCTCCAAGCTTGACATGTGAATTTACACCACTGTCCTCAAACTGTGTAAACCACTCATGATGTGGTGTCATATGTTGCATTGCTCCAGAATCAATGTACCAACAGTCTTCAGAGATCTCTGATGTTGAAGCTGAGAATAACTTATAGCATCCCACAACTTCACTTTTGTCTTCTCATCCCACAACTCCAATGCCTTTTCATGCTGTGGCTCACATTACATATTTTTACAGCATCAGCACAACAGCAGCAGCAACAGCATAGTCTTGACATTTTGACATGGATACATGTGATAATTATTCGCACACACACTCTCGCAGACATGTCTATTTTAGTTTGTACTAGATGTTTTCTTTATTATAGTTTTGGAGACGTTTTATACGCTCCCATGGTTACCACATACTTGACATGTACTTCATTAGTCTTATATGCCTTTTGGCATGAAAAAGACATTAAGCTTTCTTTCTTTCTTTCTTTCTTCGTCTTCAATGAAGTTGCCTGACTGCTTCTTCTTGTCCTGGATTGCCTTCTTTTTCCTGCACTCAAACGCAAAATGACCATATTTGCCACAAAAGTTACAATTACCATTTCTCTTTGGATTGGACTTTGAATTGTCTCCTTTTTCCGAATTGTCTTTGCCTTCCTGCTTCTGATCCTTTTTGCCTCCTTTCTTCTTGCCTTGATTCGTGGTAAGAAACCCAGCTCCTTGAAATCTTCCCTAGACATCAAGTTTTGTCTTCTTAACTCTTCTTGAAGTAGCAAACCATTCAGCTCGTTGAATGTCGGCGATCTCTCCCTCAAACTCAGTGTCATAACAAAGTTTTGATATTGAAATGGTAAGCTATTCAAAACAATTTGAATAAGAGTAATGTCAAGTACAATTTCCCCTATAGAAGACAATTGATCTCTTAGATCCTTCACCCTGGTAATAAAATCTTCTTCTGATTCCATTTTCAAGGTATGAAGTTTATTATTCAAGAACAAAGCTCGAGAATTACTCACCGTTTCATATGTATTCCTAAGAATATCCCATGCATCCTTAGGCCCGACTGCATTCCTGATCAGAGGAATAACCTTATCCTTCACGGATAAGTTGATGATATGATGCACACGTTGCACCCGCTTCTCAAATGTCCTACCTTGATCATTGAGACCGTGAGCCATCACCTCGTCCCATGACAATTTTCCAATAATCTTTGTCCTGAAGTATATTATGAAGTTTGAACTTCCACAAGCTGTAGTTAGATCCATCTAACTTGCTTGACTTCGGTAAAACAGATTCATGCAGACTTTCCATCTTTGTCGTACAAAAATGATAGGATTTCTACTAGGGATATGACTGCATGCAACAATCTATTAATTGTCACCTTCCCTGGATACCACCTGTCTAGATACTGCCATCCTTAAGTTGCTGCCTGTCTGGATAACACCTGCCCGGATCCTATCTATCTGGTTGCAGCCTATTTTGGATACCACCTGCCTCAGATTTGCCTGTCTGATTGCTTCCTGTTCCAGATACACCTGTCTTAGGTGCTACCACTCTCAGAACTGCCTGTGCCAGATGCTGCCTCCACCAGGACTGCGTGTGATGAACTCTCCAATCCTTTCTTCCGTAGATGCCAATATTAATGAGCTGGCTCTGATACCATGTTAGAATCGTAGTGATTCACAAATCGGAGTAGACTATCCTTATTAGTACTCATGCAAAACATCAATCACAAGCTGAAGAAGAGAGACTGCAAGAAGCTATGCTTCATAAACTGAAAACTGAGATAACAATGGAGGTGGGCGCCCATCTGCTCTTATAGAGACTGCCCATATTCAAAAGCAAAAGCTATCCTTCTACAATAGCAATTGGAATGCTAATTATGAAGTCTTAACAATAGAAATCTATGCTATCTTAGTTAAAATAGATTTCTATACTATTCTAGCAAAATTTGGTACTAACTTAGGTACCTATACTGAAAATAGATAGTACCTATACTAAAAATAGAAATAAGCCTTCTAGCACGCAGGCTGGCCTCTACAATTAATTAATTAACCCTTAATTCCTAACATGCTCTTCTATATTGTGAGTAATATATGATAACAAGAAAGTTACTTTCTCCTTGAAGGGTGTCATTTTTTACAATAAATTTCCTTAGTTGTATCACCAACCAGACACTGGATTTTTCCTATTACTGTTATAAAACCTCCGTTGCCTTTCTCTTTCTCTTTCTCTTTAATCCCACGAATGTACCATCTTTTCTGATTCTTTTCAACCCTTCGGTCCTCTCACATCTCTTACCATCTATTCTAACTCTGCCCTTCCATGTCCTTTGTCATTATGTCTCAAATCGCACTCAATCTCTGCATGCATGAACAGGAACACATAAAAGTCTTTTAAAATTCTATGCCCTTTTTGGAGGCACACAAATTCACACAATGAAGTCAATTTTTGCTTTTGGCAGGATTCTCATCTGTTGAATTTTGGTTCTAGACTAGCTTCGACCCTCAAATATGGCCGATGTTGGTTCAAACTTGATTTTCCAAATTTTTCCACTCACTATATATGTCAAGTCAGATGTTTGGGAGAAAACATGTGAAACCCTTGTTCTGGCTTACTGCAGCAGTTCCATTGCGTAGCGATGATGCAAGGGTACAGAGATAAAAAGTTTTTAGTGCTGATCGAAAAAATGGTCTGCTTCTGCGTAATTTCTTGACTGACTATTGCGAAAGCCCAAGTTAGAGCAGTTTAATTGTGAAAGACATAACCCAATCGCTTGCAGAAAGAATAGAAGCAACAGACACAGTCTAAAAAAGAGCAATATGATGTGCTTGCTTGGTAGAACCCATAATGGGGTCTCGAAGAATCGGTAATTTTTGTTGGGCTTGCACCATCTCGTTGGGTGCACTAGGATTTTTTTTGGTCGGAATTTCCAGTTACTTTGGTAAAGATTTTATACCCCTCCTGTCATCTCAACAAATTGTTTTTGTACTTGCAGCTTAAACCACCTGCCTAATCCATCAAATATTTATGGTGGTCATAAATATCAGATCTTTGAAGAATCATGAGGTTCTGCATATGCCATAATTTCTAGGTTTTGAGGCATTATATGTCCCCAACTTGCAATGTCAGCATGACGTGGTATTTAGAACCATTTGCCACAATGGAGATTGCCCGAACTATTTCTAATGGAATAAAAACTGCTTGTTATTCAAAGACAGCTAGAAGTGACATAATTGAAGATGACAACTTTTCTGCATATGCTATCATGAACTTATTATTATTTGCTGCTGTTTGAATGTCAGTGCTTTAAAACTTCACTAGAAGAGATGTGCTTCTTTAAGTCAAAGTTTGAAGCACCTTTTTGTTCGTGGTGGCTTATAAGAAAAGATCTGATATATCAGAGTTAAACAGGAACTTTTTTATGGCTCTGGGAGGGTGTTTTGTGCACCTGGTTGAACTTGTTCAGCATGGATTGCACTTATCGTTGGATTCAAATAATGCAGTGATAAGATAAATAATTGTAGAGTCGCAACCAGCTATGCTTCCAACAAACAGGATTGATCATTTAGATATCTAGATATCAGTGCATCTTGATATATCAATTACTGCTTCACCAAAGGAAAAGCGTTCTGCAGAAAATATCCTCAAGAATGCAACATCACGTTCTGTTTGACAGGTTGCAGAGGAAAATCTTTGGATGTTATTGCATGAAAGAGAGAGATTTCTTAACAAATTTGCAGAATTATTGGAACAAGGCAACAAAGATGTACTTTTGGAGCTTGTCCAGGTTGAAAGGGTGAACCAAGGAAGAATCTTAGGCAAATTCAAGCAGTTGAAGCAGATGGCAACAGTTTTGGTCAAAGAATCAAAGACAGTCAGAAAATCTCATCATGGTATGGAAAAAGAGCCCCAAAAATCTGTACAGAGATCTGCCTTTCAAGAAAATTCTTTAGAAGGATTATATACTAAAACCCCAGGATTACAAGTTAATGATGGCAATGCTGCTACTGAAACAAGCATTATTTCGGCTGGAAAAGTTGGACCACAATCAAATGAAATGGCAACTCAAACTGGAGCAGATCTCACAAATGTAGTTCAACTTTCTTCAAATTTCTTTGTACCACAAAAGATAGGTGGTGCTATGTTGGAACGTGGTTACAGGATGCCTATCAGTCGAGAGAAGGAATACAACCCACAGGCTGGCCCTGCAAATTCGACCTTTTCATTTGTAAGTGATGAAGTTTGTTATCAAAATGATCTGAAAGGTGCTAGTGCAGACCTGGTCGCTATGACATGCTGTGGCACTAAGGGAGTTTTACATCCAAACTCTAGAATTGAGAGCCAAAATGTTCAAAAAAAGGTTGTAACATTGACCAAATCTGAGATTTACATGCCGAGCAATGAGTTATCTACCTCATCGAATCCAATCCAGCACCCAGCATCTGAAAAGGCAGAAGTAACCACAGAAGGGGAGATATCAGAAGTGACTTCAGGGAAAAAGAAATTACATGGGAAGCAAGAAAGAGAGGCAACAGAATTAGTTATAGGAAATTCTAATCAGCCTAAGATTGGACGAGATACAATTCAAGAGGCTGTTGATGACATGGAAATTGAAACGACTTCTAACGCTAATGACAATCAACCAAAAGCAAGTTCTTGGCTTCCAGGAGGTTATTCCACTGTCTATGTATCACCTATTTTTGAGGATGCTAACCACTTGGGCTGTCTTAACTTGAAGCAACAAATTGGGGGTTCAGATGATATGCAGAAGCATGAACCAGAAGGTAGTGTGGAAGAAATTGACAGCAAACAAGCAATGGATTCGAAAATGGAAGTTCAAAAGGAAGTTTGTCATGCGATGGAAAAGTGTTCCATTGGGTTGGAGGTGAGGCTTTACAACGACCTCTACATTATATTAAGACTAAAACCCTGGTAGTCCATTTTTTGAAATAGCATAGCAGAAAGCTTCCACATTATAGTGAATTTCTTAGGAAGACATCAAACTAAGTTGACAATGCTCTACCATGCAAGCTCTCTTGCAAAGGAACTCTGCTCCTCTGAGTTCTCCATTGAGAACATAATACATGCATCGTCTATTGTTGATTCATGGGTAAGCGATACTTTAAGTGTACCTCTATTACTAGCTCGAAGGCCTTCTAGGTGTTGCAACAAATGTGTTCTACCATCACACCTGACCTTAGAGCAAATTGGCAAAATTCTCAGTTATACTGAGTCATGCTGTCGAATAGAACACTACACCTGACAATAACTGTTTTTGAATGAATCAATGCACGTTGTCTTGAAATCTATCCATTTCATTGTGATAGAACAAGATGCATTGTGAACTAGGAATGCTTAGCTTGTTCATGGAAATGTGATTACCCCAATGATATTTTCTCACATTCCTAGTAGATGAGATATAGTTGAAAATAACTAGCCATATGCTGTTTCCAATACAGGCATTCGACACACCTATCCATTTCAGCATGAATAGAGATCTGTGTAATAATGAAAGGACCAGGCTACAGGTGTAGTGGAATAGTCGATCCTGGTAAATCCATGATTTACTTTCTGACAAGAAGTACGAGTTGCAATGACGTTGGTTTACCCTGCCTACTTCAGATTGATAATTGTGGGGGTACAATGAACATGCAGCCAGTAACAAGTTGCTTAGAAATTGGAAATCCATTTTAAGGCCCAATACAGGCATAACAATTATCAAACTAGTTCTGTTGGGCCAGTGACTCTGCCAGCTTCTGGCGTAGCCTTCTTACACGAGGCACGTATTTTAGACTTTATATTTACCATTGGCGATTACAATTTTCACTCAGGCAGGGATATGAAGGAAAATAGAGCTAACATGAAGATAGAATCAGCAATCTAATAAGTTTCGCCATAAGTCACTTTAAAAGGCACACTGAGAGCTAGAAGTTCATTTCGACATCTGCACATGTATCCAAGATGAACATCCAGCTTTTATGTGAAATGTGTGTTTTAATACGCTCATAAAAGAAAATTTTTGCCTTTGAACCTAGCACTCTCATCCTTTGGAACCCCAGAGAGCTTTGCTTCATCAGGGTTTTCCGCTCAATGCTCACTGACATTCACCTGTAGAATCCATAACAGGCTCGAGTCCTCCGCAGCTTCGCATCCAAATTGATAACTTGCACTTGTTGCAATGTAAGTATTCATATACACATGTCCAACGGAGCATGGTTGTCT
This sequence comes from Diphasiastrum complanatum, assembly GCA_029204225.1. NCBI lineage: Eukaryota > Viridiplantae > Streptophyta > Lycopodiopsida > Lycopodiales > Lycopodiaceae > Diphasiastrum > Diphasiastrum complanatum. The sequence goes on along the minus strand of CM055093.1, from coordinate 18,323,959 downwards.
TACGGAACACGTGTCCAACTGACCATGGTTGTCTCATATGAGGTTTTGAAGTTTAGCAATCAGTCGCACGACTTCTGTCCATCAGATCCAATTTATGATTCAAGCTTTGACCTTATATTTGCTGTTACTAAGCCTCAAGATATGGTATTTGTGATGATATATGCTGATTTCATCAAATGCACTTCTATGATCAGTTTGTTGGTTTCCACCTTCTCATTAAGGACTGTGATGCAGGAACATGGACATAAAGTCATCCAGTCAGGAACCGCTGCTGTCATTGCAGAATTTGAGTGGTTAAGAAAATCAACAGAGGCTGCAAGAACAAAGATTGCAGAGGAACGATGTGTAAACAAAATGAATGAGGACAAAATGGAAGCAGATGACAAGAGCTTGATTACAATACAGCAAGACTGTGCTCAGCAGGTTCAAACCAAAGAAGGGAAACTGGTTGAAAGGCAAGAAAAATATGTGCAGGTGAAAAATGACATTTCTATAGGTGAGAAGGCCCTAGAAGAGTTGCAAGCAAAGCACAGAGACTTGGAGGCATCACTACAGATGCAACTCGCGACTTCTCATAGCAAGGTATAGCAGTGAAACCTGACTCTCTCTCTCTCTCTCTCTCTCTCTCTCTCTCTCTCTCTCTCTCTCTCTCTCTCTCTCTCTCTCTCTCTCTCTCCATGGGCCAGTTTGATTGCCATGGCTACTCTCTCCATTTCATTTGTTGTAACTGAGGCGCTGCCCCACTTACAAGTAGCCATTTACAAGTTAGTAACTGAGGAGTAGCTATGGAGGAGAAGGGTGCAGCACAAGAAGGCAAAGATGGCAAAACAGTGGACTGTGGTGAAGCACAAGAGATGAAGGAATCTGGAGGACTGTGGGAGTTTTTTTCAAAACCAACTGAAGCATAAGTTAGCTTAAGGAAGGTGTTTCACAACAGTTAAGCAACATTACAAAATGAACTAATTCAAGTTTGTGCTAACTGAATCCGTTAACTAACTTTTGTAACTTAATTGTAAGTGGGGCAGCACACTTCTCAGTTAGCTTCAATTAGCACTAACTGAAAGGCTTAGCTAATGTAAAAGCATGGCTGGAAATATGACTAGTTCCAAATGGATCGAAGGTTCGTTTGCTCTGCCACAATCTAACCGGCCTCTGCTTAATTTCTAGCTGAAGGTCTACAAATATCCGTTTGTTGTGTAAGTCAAATTGACAATCTTATAGAGCATGCATCTGCAAATCTGAGATACTATAAAATGCTATCCTGTGTCTTGCTGCAAACAGACTGTGTGCAAATTGGGATACTATAGAGAGCTACTGGCATATTCTGAATGTTAGGCAATTCACTGTATTACTAGTAACTAAAGCTTACAAATATCATAATGAATTGACCACTAAGATAGACTACTCCTTTATAAATCTGAATTACAAAGATGAATCTGATTGTGCACTAGCCATGATGTCGAAAATTTTAGGAGCTTCTCGCCAATAAGGGATCACAAATATTTTTGATGAATATTTAATCATTTATTAAGTAAACTCTATTTCTTTGTTTTTTTTGCCTGCTTGGAATCATATTCATGCCATGCTGTCTGGATCATTTGAAGAGGCCAGAATGACCACCTTTCTGTTTAGAAGGCAATGGTTTTCTTTTCTTAAGGATACTGATTCAGAAAGTTGTAGGTAAAAGATTTGCAAAGCACAGTCGCTGATTTGAGGGATCAACTTGTAAGAAGCTCATCCAGCATCTCATTGTTAGAAGCCTTGCAAGAAAAAGATGCGGAAATTCTACAAGTGAGGAGAAGGATGCAGTTAACTCAAGAAGAACTAGATTCGATATCAATAGAAAAGTTTGATCTTTTCAGGAAAGTTGAAGAACTGAGGAAAGAAGAGAAGGAACAGAAGCAACGGATAGATGAGCTTATGGCAATCAATGAAGAACTTCTTGCTTTTGCTGAAGGGAAAGAAAATGAGGTCAGATTCCTTGTCTCTTTTCTTTTAAAACATTTTTTTGTGAGCATGGGTGGATCGTTTTCATTACGGCTTCATATCTTGCAGGGTAATTTTGGATTGCCAGCAAAATCCCGAATTCCACCTACCCCCTGAGCCCCTTGCACATCTAGCCCTTGGAGACACTGAACTCATATTTAGATAGGACTCAAATGAGAATTTGAATAAGGACAGTGTATTGCTGATTTTCGAAGCCTCTGCTTAAAGAGTGGCACTCCTCCATAGGTGAAGTATTTCAATCATGACAGGTCTCTAACCAATCAAATGATTACGTGCTAGTGCAGTTATCTGACTAATTATCAGAAGCCACTTGATCCATCCCTGTTTGTGGCAATTTACTTGCTGTAAGAAACCATGCTTTTAATAGCATCTTAACAAGAAAATGCTCCTATTTTCACTATATAATATATAATAATATCATTTGCATTTGCATGGTCTAGGTTGATTCATATTTGCATGTCAGAAGATTGCTTATATGTTCTATTCATAATTTTTTTGGAATGTCATTCTGAAGCCAGAATGTCTGAAATGCTGCATTTTGGACCCTTCATGTTCAAGTGTTGCACATTGTGAAGAAATGCATTTCAAAATTACATAGGTTTCTTGATAATAAACATATATCTGTATACTAAGTATTAGCATAGTTCCATAACATTCAGGACAAGCTTGTTTTATTTTGTTTGTTGTATTTGTATTTTGAAGGTTTGGAGCACATTCGAAATAAAACATGGAAGATAATTTAGGTTTGGAAAACTTGGAACTTTGAGTGCATCCTCTATACATTTAGCAATGTGCTTTTTATATGCATATGCATGTATCTACATATACCATAGAATCATTTATTGAAACATTTTTATTCTCACACCGTTTGGAATGACTTCATTTTGTATGGCTGGGAACTGTGACATACATGTATAAGTATATGAAAGGCACATACATATATCTATCTATACATATATATGGTTCTGTAGCATATTGAATGAGCTCATTTTACCCGTATGTTTTGTTTTATGTGGAATGTAAATAATTTCTAATTAAATTGGCATCAGTACTAGATGTTAAAACGAATAAAAAAAATTGTAGTAAAAAATAGATTTGGGTGTTGAGACAATATGTTGAACATGTAAAATTAGTAGGAGAAGATTATAATACGAAGCTCTTCATTCTCTTTCTTTGATGCCATTATTTCCTTCTATAGGGCTAAGATTTTCTTTTTCTCTCGTCTCATGCCAACGATTCCTAGATATGTTCTTTGTGCTCTCTCTACAATGTTTTCATTTCTTTTTGTAAGATTGTAATGAGCTTTTGGAGCAGCTCTTGCATCTCTTTCAATTGGTATATAACAATCAGCCAGTTGTAGGGGATTAAATCTCTCCTTCTCCTTGGGCCATAATGAGGAGTGGCTACAAGGGGTGATGGATTGGGCACCTCTAGAGGCTTGGAAAATTTTCTATTTGTATGTAACTAAATCATGGCATTTGAAGTCTCATACTCTTAGTACTTTTGGGTGGTAATAGGACAAAAAGAGGAACTTGAGAGAGAGAGAGAGAGAGAGAGAGAGAGAGAGAGAGAGAGAGAGAGAGAGAGAGAGAGAGAGATCGAGATCTTTATTAATGTCCATGAAATACCCTAAGGTACATAGGACTAAAAATAGGTACATGTCGAGTATGCACGGTGCGAGCATGAAAGCTCTACCACCTAAAAGAAACAGTTGTGACATTGTCACTGAGCGAATTGTGGATCTCTGTCTCCGAGTGGATGGACGATGTTGTCTCTGCTGCCGTGAAGCTGTAGGCTGTCGCCTGTGGGCTGGCTGTCCTTTGGTCGTCTACACTGTCTCGGCCGTCTATGTATGGAAGCATCCGGAATCTCAACCTCTCCATCAGAATCAGTACTCTCCTGTCTCTGTCTCCGACGGGATAAACACTCCTGTATGCTCAGCTGTATCAAGGGGGAGGTGTCAGCGGTATCCCGAGATAGAAAATGTGCCCGATAAAACTCCGTCTTCACCCCAGACAAGTGCTCTGAAGATATGCCCTATACAAGTGTCCTCGAACATACTGATGAGTACTAGCTGGTAGATCCGTAATATGAATACCCCATGTGGAGAGAAGACGACAGGCCTGGGAATACCACGAGAAGGAGTGTCCCTCAGAATGTAAGTGTTGGGATGATGACAAAGCTGCTGCAGCATAGTGTGTGCCTCTACCCTGAATATCATCCAGTCGTTGTATGAATGTGACAATATGGAACAATGCCTCGAGCTGAATAGGGGGGATGGCAAACTCCGCCAATATAATATGATGTGGTGTAGAGGGCTTAGCCCGTATCATCCGAGATAGCATATGAATCTGAAGTCATGAGATGTGTGCCCACTCGGTAGCCGTCAGGCTAGTACTCCATATCTCTGATGCGTATAGGGCTGAGGGGACCACCATAGTGTCAAAGAGTCCGCACTTAGTAGTCGCGTCCCTAATGTGTGAGCTGAAACATAGTCTCTCCAAATCCGCCAATGATGCATGGCCCTTCCGTAACCGGAAACTGCCGCCTGTCGCATGCTGAAAGTGGGACCAGAAAATACCATGCCCAGGTATGTGTATGCGTCAACTACCTCAAGTGGATGTCCATCCCATAGAAGCTCCTGTTGCATCATGAAGGATATGGAGGTGTTAAACACCATAACTTTGGTTTTGGCCACATTCACTGACAGTCCCCACTATATACAAAAGGAGTGAAGCGCATCCAGATGCCGTTGCAGGCCTTCCCTCGTCCTCGAAAGCAAAACCACATCATCAGCATATAATAGGATAGCGATAACGAGGTCACCCAATGTGCATCCCTCTCCTCCCTCTCTCTGTATAACCTCATCTATATATAGACCAAAGAGTGTAAGTGAGAGTGGACATCCCTGCTTAACCCCAATGGTACTCTCTATCTCTGGTGATACAACTCATGATACTCGAATCCGGCCAATAACTCGTCTGTACAATGCCACAACTTCCCGAATGATATCCTTCTGGAAGCCACGATCCCGAAGCCTCTATATCAGTAAATGTCTAGGCACAGAGTCAAAGGCTTTGCGGAAATCCACAAAGCAGCAGTATACACGCTCTCTCCTGGCCTTAGCCTCCTCAATGATGGATCTCAGGGTGAAAATATGATCTGATGTAGTATATCCTGTTCTGAAACCAGCCTGGCCAATGGCATGCAGTGTCTAGTATCCATCTCTGACTGAAGAATAGAACCATTAACTTTGGCAAAGAGGTGGCTCATCATGATGGTACGGTAGTTGTCGGCTTTCATGGGATCACCGCCTTTATGGATAGGATGGATAAGGTTTGTGGACCCCAGATGTGATAGCGTGGTTGAAAAGGAAAGAGAGGAATGGTGAGAGGATGTTAGCGGCCTGCTTCAAAAGTTCAGCCTCTGGTTCGTCAATGTCTTTGGCCTTATGTAGGTTTAATCGATCGATGGCCTCTTCTACTATGTTTGGAGAGAATATATCAGAAGTACATGTGCTTGTGTGTGTGGGAAGTGGAGGTGTGTCAGGTACAGTGTACAACGACTTGGCATAGGTCACCCATGTGCTAAGATCTGTGATCCGGGGTGGAGGTGCTCGTGAAAGGAATTTTTGCCAAAAAGATCTTGACGAAGAGCTAAAGAGAAGGTCCATCATCTTCTTTGTTTCTGCAGCGATGTTTGTGGTGGACAGCGATGGTGATGGTGGGGCCAGCGATGAGGGGGCAGAAATGCGTTTGGGGGGGGGGGGGGCGTGGGCTCCCCTTCCCTTTCTTAACAAATGACTCACCCTACTGCCCTACCCAACTAGCAATTTTTTTGGATCAGCGATTCTGGACAGCGAGCAGACATAGGCCAGTGGGCCAGGTCACGGGCTAGGACAGCGTGCAGTTAGGCTGGTCAGTGGGACAGTCAGTGGGCCAGGTCACGGGCCCTCAGTGGGCTGCACCATCGCGCCAGCAAGCGGCTGCACCATCGCGCGCGAGAGAGAGAGAGAGAGAGAGAGAGAGAGAGAGAGAGAGAGAGAGAGAGAGAGAGAGAGAGAGAGAGAGAGAGAGGTTGATGGAACCACTGCCACCTGTCTAGAAATAGGCCCCTTACTTCTTCCAGCCTGCAAACAATCAGGAGTGAAGTTTGAGCATTCAAGTCTCAAGAACCCTGATTCCGATTACGAATAAAAAAATACTCATTACAATTTACTATTGAGTTTCAACTAAATTCTAATCATGAATGTCAATGAAGAATCAACTTTGAAACTTTCAACGTAGTAATATACCTGTCAAGAGCTATGCTGGTGCAAGTCTGAAGCTGCTCTCCGTGTCGAGGTTGCTAGCTCACATTCTTTTATCAGCTCTCAGATGTTTCAGGGCTTGGACTATAGCATTAGTGACTTCTCTGGACAGGCAGATTTCTATATTATTCCTCTGGTGCACTATGACATTGTTCTTGGTGCAGATTGGTTTTCTTCACTTGGTACTGTTGCTGTGGATCTTTCTCAGCAGACACTGTCTTTTACACATGCTGGTCGACATCATTTACTTTCTGGTATTGATTCCCAGGGTGACTATCAGTCGGTTACCGGGAAGCCGTTTATGTCAGGATGATCTACCTCAGTGCCCTTGGCATTCTTGGTTGTTGCATGTTCTCCTTAATACTTCAGGTTTCTTGGCATTTCTGGTTGCTGCATATCGCTTGGTTGTCGAGTTGCTATACTTGCCGAGTTGTCATCTGTCGATGGTATTCTTGGGCCATTCGACTGGCTTTGGATACTTCACTTGCTGGGGTCATGCACTACGACATTTTCTTATGGCATTCATGGGTTATCAGAGTGTCTTGAGCGAGTTTCCTTCTACGAGCTTCCATTGAGGATGATGCTCCTCGCGATCTCACATTTCCTACAGAGCTAGAGCTGTTCCTTTTTTTTTGCCAGTTGCCATCCAACAAGTTCACCTTCAGCATAGTCGATGTCGCAGGCAGGTTCAGTTTCTAGTACAGTGGGATGGTCGTGCTCTTGAGGAGGCCATTTGGGAGCCTATTGATGTCTTTTATCATACACCATTATTGCCAGATCAGCCCTCATGGCTTTAGTTCTTTCCTCTATTACAGATGTTCCCTCTACTTCATGATTCGGCTAGCTATGACTATTCTTTTTTTTTGTAGTATTTGCTTAGTACTTGCATACTTTTGGGATATCTGTTGTGACGACTTATGTCCTCTCCATCAGTATTTCCATTAGTTCATGATTTTTCAGTATTTAGCATGCTTACATTATTGTTTTAGAAAAGTCCGTAATTCTGGAGTAAAAAAAAATGTGCGCCGCGAATGGTCTGCTGCCTAAGAGCTCTCCCTGTTGGGTGACTGGTAGTGGACCTCCAACATGGTGCACCAACTGCGACGGGAATGGATGATGACGCGACAGGCTACTAGTGGATGCATCGGCTGTAGACGTGGAATGGGGAGAGTGGGATGCACTGGCAAGGATGGGTGCAGCAGCATAAGTGGGATGCACTGGAGGGGCAACATCTGGCATGGGATACGAAAATTGCTGGCTAGGGATGTCATGCGGATGGGAAGGGAGGGAGGAAGGGATCTCCTCAACATCCTTGAATGCCTTGTCACTAGCATTATGGGCCTGCTCGGGTGGTGGAGATTCCATGAGAAAATCGTAAACTGGGGGCGTGTGAGCAATAGGACGAGGTGGTGGAACCGCAGTGGCAATTGGCGGACGCGAGGGGACGGGTTCCACCGGAATGGGTGCAGATGGGGGTGCGTGTGGTGGAACTGTCTGAGGGGGATGAGGGGCAGTGGGACGGGACGAGGATGCACTCCCTCTCCTCGTGCGTGCCAAGATGTGGCCCGCAGGTGTCCAGTAGTCGCTGCCTGACGGGGACAGACATGCTGCCACAAGGGGCAGCATTTATGGTGCCACCATTTTTGGCGCGTGCACCGAGCAGGTGGCCTTTAAGGCGAGTGAGGGACGCAGCAAATTCGACTAGGAGATATCGGCAATGCACGACCTTTGCACCGGTCTTGTTGGTCTTGTCGGCAACCCGCCTGACAACGTCCACCTCGTCCCACAGATTGGCAAGTTTGGACTGCCCACCATTGTGATGGAGAAAACTAGGGAAAAAATGCAGAGGAAGCTAAAGCTGGAAAGCTGAAAAAAAAACAGCAGGGTTTAGTGTTGGAGAGACGCTGAAAGTGGGTGAAGCCAGCGAAGGGAGCGAAGGTAGATGCAAGGCAGGGCGTTTTGTGGGCGAAGGGCGACGCAAATCAGACTTAAGGCAATGAAGGCAGGGCAGAAAAACAGCAGCAAAGGCAGGGCAGCGAGGGCACAAAAATTTTTGGGAGAGAAGAAGTGAGGGGGCGGGTAAATTTAGCTGGTATATGAGCTCATGGATCGGATTGGACAGTTCCTGCAGCTGCCCATCTTGCAGCCGGAGAGGTAAGTAGTATAGTAATGTAATTGCGCTTTAACTTTTTTCACTGATTGCTATTTTGTATTTTCTGTTGAAGTTATTTTTTTATCGTAATGCCCTAAACCACATGCCTCTCACTTGCAGGATGACCGAGCTGAAGTTCATCTGGGAGACGCAGTGGAACTACTTCCACAGGAGTATCCACGGCGTTGCACACATACTACATCCCCTCTTCCTCTCTCCGACACAGATCGCAGACAGGGAGCTCGAGGCCGATTGGCTTCAGTACATTCACAGGGTGGGTCCACACATAGGTTTGGATCCTATTAGGCTCATGGAGGAGCTCGCTGCATTTCGTTTCAGCATGGGCACATTCGGACACCGGCTGCTCAGGATCGTGAGAGGAGGCAACTTCCCATTACCTGGTGGACCATGTTCGGTAGCACCTATCCATCCATACAACGTCTTGCACTGCGTGTCCTTTCTCAGGTATGCATCTCATTTCATCCTCCATTACTGTGTTTGGTTGGCCTTCCACCCGTGCACATGTGCTGAAGCATTTCATTGCACGTACCACAGGACTGCGCTGCCTCCGTGTGTGAGCGTAATTGGAGCACATGGGCACTCATTCACACGAGGAGAAGAAACCGGTTGTCGGTGAGTCAGTTGGAGCGGTTGGTGTTCTGTAGCACCAACGCACGTCTCGCCAGGAGACTTCCGACCATTACGAGCGCATTGCAGGTGATAAGATATCCTCCCATAGCATGTTAGTTGACCCCTGGTACGTTGGTTTCATTTCTTGATAAAGTTGTCTCTTTGACATGCAAATTTTAAACCTTGCAGACGAAGATATCTGATTTAGAGCGCCAGGTTGACTTGCCTACGGACAGCACCTATCCCATGCCTGCAGATGACCTGGGCATACAACTGATGGCAGAGAGAGAGAGGGAGCTTGCCGAGATGAGAGAGAGAGAGCTTGGGCTTGAGCACAGAGAGCCTCCATTGTACGAGGCAGATGAGCCAGTGTCAGAGGATGATCAGGATGAGGATGAGCCCATTCGGGTTGTGTTCGCTAGATCAGAGTGGGATGAGGCATGTGATATAGGTGTTGGGCACACGCCTATAGCAGGGGTCATAGGTGCATCACATGGTAGAGGTGGGTCACATGCCACAAATTATACCGGGAGATGGGCAGGGCACACAGGGGGGGGCAGTGGCATACCTTCTTATGTTGATATGATGGAGGAGGCTCTTGATAGGGGGCAGAGTGATCCAGGTTTACCTTCCGCAGCTGCTTGGATGCGTGCATCACAGAGTCATAGGCATTTCTACGACAGCACACCAGAGGAGTTACCAGATGACTTTGATTGTACTGATTGGGAGGCCATGCAGGGTCCGCATGGTGTACAGGATGAGGCATAGGATGATCCAGAGGATGGTGCACATGATGAATACCAGAGCCCAGAGCAGTTGTATTCGGATGCCCAGCTGGACGACTTGATTGCAGAGTTGGATTCAGAGGCCCAGCAGATGCCGAGCATTAGGGCACCCCCATCGTCTCTAGCCAGCATGCCCTACACAGAGTCTCAGCCAGAGCAGCTACACGAGGTGCCTGCAGTTCCTCCAGTTCCTCAGAGGGTGTACGTGCGCCGCACAGCACCTCCAGTGCCACCGATGCCATTGAGGCCTGCAGCCCCTCCATCGCCATCCACTTCTGCAGCACTAGGTCTCCATGGCAGGCCACCATCTGTGCCCAGGTTTTCTGTTGCAGCGCCCACATCCACAACAGCTCCTCCAGTGGCAACACCCACGACACATCCTCCTCCTTTGGCAGCACCTACTCCACCGGCTCCTCCTTTGGCAGCACCCAGGATGTACCAGTATCGGCCACCGCAGTGCCCCTTTTAGTACATATTGCCGCTGTACTTGCCTCCTACAGGGACGGCCCCTCCACAGCCAGTTCCTCCACCAGCAGCAGCCCCACGGGCACACACTTTACGGACCTATCCTCCACTATCAATCGCACAGGGACACCCATCTTTGGCTTCTCTATCCCAGCCGGCCTCAGCTTGGGCCCAACCTAGCCAGCCAGGTGATCTGCATGGGGGTGATGAGGATTGACGGCTCCCCTCGTCCGCAAGAGACCAGGAAGGCCCAAGGGCGCACTGAACAAGAAAGGCAGAGCACAGAAACAGCCAGGGAAGAGAGGACGACCTCGCAAGGCCCCGGGTGCAGGTAGAGGTGCAGTATCACAGCCAGCTAGAGCAGGTCTAGTTGGTTTGGCTTGCTTGGGGGCTGATGCGGAGGCAGATTGGGAGGATGAGGATGACGAGTCTTCCTCCTTGGATACACAGCCCATATCAGTTGCGAGAGTCAGCTCGGGGCCCTGAGTTGTCTCCGGAGCATTCGTCTGAGTTAGAGCATTGATTGTAGCTTTGTTATTTTATTTTTAGCAGTTTGATATCATGTTCCATGTTTGGCGGCCAGATGGTCGAACACTGTATTCGGACCATTTTCCATATTTTATCCAGTGTTGGACGTACTTTATTCGCTGCACATTGTGTATTTGTCAATTTGTAATTGTGATGCTTTGTTTTCAATTTTATTTCGAATGGTATGTGCGTATCTTCAATTAATTTCAACTGCAGAGATTTATAGCAGATGCACAACACAGAAATACAACCCCCTTTATAGCATTTCATAAACACACATATTACACTGCATTACACCCGGCACGTGTTGCACAAAAAATACATTAAACATTAATTCAACAGTGGTATCAAAATAACAATACGTATCCCGCCACATACAGCTGGGGCTGTTCTTTACACTATGTTAAACACTAAATGTTCCCTCATCTTATGCCGAAAACTACATAACAACAGCCAGCCACTCCTATCCATTCTAAACATTCCTACGTATCCTCCACAGACTCCTCGCCCTCGTCAGGTGCATTGTTCTGTCGCTCTCGCTCTGCCTCCTGGTTAGCCCGAGCTGCCTCATGGTTAGCCTGACGGCGGGTAGCCCTTTCCCTGACCATGATGAGCTGCCGTCGTGTGAAGTTCATTCCGATCTGCTCATCCAAATCCAGCTCGACAGCGGGGGCTGGGTTCTCCGGCTCCGGATTTCCCAGCCGAGTTTGCCTCTTGCTTCCGATTCCTTTCGTTGTGCCTTCTGACATCTTCCTCGAGCTTCCACCTGGCTTCGCCTTCAGACCTCGGTGGTATGCGCTCCGCCATCTCACGACACCCTGTTTCTCAAACTGGGTATCACTGGCTCTCACTGGCTCTCACAGCCTCCCTCTCACACCCTCTCACTGGGTTTGTGACACAGCCTCTCTCTCACAGCCTCTCACTGGCTCTCTCTCACAGCCTCTCACAATGCCTCTCACAGCCTCTCATTGGCTCTCTCACAGCCTCATGAGTGCCTATTTAACCCCACAAAATGTTTTCCCATGTGCAGTTGTTGATGATCCCTCCATGTGCCCTTGTACTTGCCCCCATTTGTTGCTCCCCCACGTGCTGCACTCCCATTGGCCCCATGGCCTGCTCCCCCACAGTGCCCATGTGCTACTGTACCTGCCCCATGTATTGCTGCCCCACATGCTGCACTCCGATTGGGTCCGTGGTCTGCTGCCCCATAGTGCCCATGTGACGGTGTACAGGTCCGGATTTGCTGCTCCCCCACATGCGGCACTCCCATTGACCCCAAGGTCTGCTCCCCCACAGTGCCCCCTATACAGTCCCTCTGTACAGTCCCCCCTTTTTTCTAAACCCCAACCCTTTTTTTTCTAAATTTTTTACCCTAGATTACCCTAGTAAAAGGGGTTTTTATTAGAAAATTAAAAAAAAAAAAATAAATATTATTATTATGGTGTCGCCTTGGTACCGCGGGTCTGAGGGCGGTACCATAATGGCGGTACCATGGGAAACTATGATATTGATATATATATATATATATATATATATATATATATATATATATATATATTTCAAATATTTTTTCCTTATAAAAAAATGCATTTATAGTGCAAGAAAAAGGCCAAAATAAGGCCAAAAAAAGATGAAAGTATGCAAAAAAAAGGGGACAATACAAGGGGCAGGTACAACAGCACATGGGGCCGCACTGTGGGGATAAATAGGCAATGTGACTGCCATTGTGAGACGCATTGTGAGAGGCATTTTCAGAGGATGTGAGAGAGCCAGTTAGTCAGAGGCTGTGAAAGACTGTGAGAGCCTGTGCGAGAGCCCAGGGTGTTGTGAGAGAAAGTCGATCAAGATGGCAGAGCGCATACCACCTGACGTGAGCGTTTGCCCTGTATCCGTTCGCATGCAATTTAGGCTTATTCTGTGTTTTTTATAGTTTATTTCCATCGTGGTATATAGCTTGATGGGTTGCTTTGTGTGCAAAGGATGAAGCTCGAGGAAGAGGTCTGAAGGCCCAACGAAAGGCATCGGAAGCAACAAGCAGTTTTGAAGAGAGGCAGCGAGAGATTCGGCAGAGACACCCGGAGCTGCAGCCCCCTACCCCGCTGGCGAGGGCGAGGAAACACAGCAGATTGGAATTAACTTCATTGCACAGCAGTTGGCCATGGTTAGGGAAAGGGTGCGAATTTGTCGGGCTAACCAGGAGGCAGAGCGAGAGAATAATGCACTTGACCAGGGCGAGGAGTCTGTGGGCTCTTCGTAGGAATGCGAAGACTAGATAAGGTCTAGCTGTATGTGGCGGACTGTTTCTATGTAATTTTCAGCAGTAAGTGAGGCATACGAAACAATGTTTATGTACCGTGTCTTGTTTTTATGAAACAATGTATTGTTTTTATGAAACAATGTTTATGTACTGTGTCTTGTTTGGTTTAGGGTTTTGATATTTTGAATGAATCCTAGATTGTGACATTTTAACGATTCTCTGATTTGGTTTTCCAATGTTCTGAATTTTATTTAAATGCTTAACTAGTATATAGTGTTGGAGAGAAGATCTAGTGTTTTTTGTATGACTAATGAAATTAATTGTAAATACGATTCACGCACGCACATACAATTTGAGATAAAATTGACAATAGAGCATGACATTTAGACATCGACATATACATAATGTGCAACAAATAAAATGTGTCCAAAACTGGATACAATGTATAAAATGGTCTGAATTCAGTTCGGCCATCTGGCCGCCAAACATGGAACATGATATCAAACTACTAAATATATAATAATAGAGCCACAATCAATGCTCTGGCTTTGACTCAGACGAAGGCTCCGGAGACAACTCAGGGCCTCGAGCTGACTCTCGCAGCCGATATCAGGGCATGTCTGGAACTGGCAGGGGCTGTGTATCCGAGGAAGAGGACTCGTCATCCACATCCTCCCAATCTGCCTCCTCATCAGCCCCCAAACAAGCCAAACCGACTAGACCTGCTCCAGTTGGATGTGACTGTGCTCCTGTAGCCTTGCGAGGTCGCCCCCTCTTCCCTTGCCTTGTGGGTTTTTGTGCTCTGCCTTTCTTGTTCGGTGCACCCTTGGGCCTTCTGGGTCTCTTGCGGATGAGGGGAGCAGTCAATGCCTCATCACCATAGTTACATTCAAACGCGTTTGAAATGTGGACATTTGCAACTCAAATTTTTTGGGGCCCTAGCCCTCCAAATGGGTCCTAGGGCCCATCTACTAAAAAACTACCTACCATGAGGCTGGGACATGCTTATTCAACTACTTTTATGTTATGTTTAAGGTTCCAACACTTAAATTAGCATTAGTTGCTTAAAAACTTGCAAAAAAATCAGAAAAAAAATATAGGCTTTTGTTTCAAACATTTGAACCTTTGGTACCATCGAAGTCATCTGGTGTATTGTCGAAGTCACGCCCATAACTCTGTGCTGCATGCATCCAAGCAGCTGCGGGATCCAAATCTTAATCATTGTGCCCTCCATCGAGAGCCTCCTCCATCATATCAACATAAGTAGGCATGCCACTTCCCCCCCCGTGTGCCCTTGAGGTCCCCTAGTAAAACCTTTGCCACCTGCCCCACCTCTGCCACCTGATGCACTTGTGACCCCTACTCGTCGCGTATGCCCAACACTAATAGGATCTGCCTCATCCCTGTCTGATCTGGTGAACACAACCTGAATGGGCTCATCCTCGTCTTGCTTATCCTCTGACGCTGGCTCATCTACCTCATACAATGGAGGCTGTCGGTGATGAAGCCCAAGCTCTCTCTCTCTCTCTCTCTCTCTCTCTCTCTGCCATCAACTGTGTGCCCAAGTCATATGCAGGCATCGGCTGGACGTTGTTTGTAGGCAAGTCAACTTGGCGCTCCAAATTCGATATCTTCGTCTGCAAGGTTAAAATTGAGCATATTAGGGAAACAACATGATCAGGAATTGAAACCAACCTATTAGGGAGACGTCAACCAACATACTATAGGAGAATAACCTATCACCTACGCAATCTCCTGGTGAGACGTGCGTTGGTGCTATAGAACACCAACCGCTCTAGCTGACTCACTGACAACCTGTTTCTTCTCCTCGTGTGAATGAGGGCCCATGTGCTCCAATTACGCTCACAGACGGAGGCAGCGGGCAATCCTATAGTACATGAATGAAATGGTTTAGCACATGTGCACGTCTAGAACATCAAGGAAACGTAGTAAGGGAGGATGAGATGAGATGCATATCTGTGATAGGACACGTAGTGCAAGACGCTGTATGGAGGGATAGGTGCTACCGAACATGGTCCACCAAGTAATGGGGAGCTGCCTCCTCTCTGGATCCTGCATAGCCTCGTGACCAAACATGCCCATGTCGAAACGAAATGCAGCTAGCTCCTCCATGAGTCTAATAGGATCCAAACCAATGCGTGGACCCACGTTGTAGATGTAGGAAAGTTAATCCGCCTCGAGTTCCCTGTCTGCGATTTGTGTTGGAGAGAGGAAGAGGGGATGCAACATGTGTGCAACACTATGGATGTTCCTGTGGAAGTAGTTCCACTGCGTCTCCCATATACCCTTGAGATCGGTCATCCTGCTTATTATACTGAGGTTGAAGAAAGTACAACAAGATGGAAGCAAAATACGGAAAAATGTAAAATCAACATACAAACAAACTAGCAATCACTGAAAAAGATAAAGAGCAATTACATTACTATACTGCTTACCTCTTTGGCTGCAAGATGGGCAATTGCAAGAACTGTCCAATCCGGTCCATGAGCTCATACACCAATCCAAGTGTGGACCCCTCGTTGTCAGCCATGCGGAGCATAATGTAGAATGGACGCAGGAGTCCTGACAATGTCTGCGCATCCCTCCAGAATTGGTCACCCCTCACCTTGTACGAAAAGTGCTCCCCATCCTCTGTGTGCTCAAACGTACTACCACGCCAAAGATTTTTTAGAAGTAATAAATGATAGTGTTTCCCATAGGTTACTTTGACCCAAAAGGTCGAGACTTGTGTAACCATGGGTTAGGTTTATTATTTAGATCATGTTAAGTCAGTTTTAGTTGAGTTGGACCCAATTTTGGTCCAGTAGTAATTCGTGGGTCCAAGTAAAGTCTAATTATGTTAAGGGACCCTATCTTGACTTTTGGGGGTGCCCTATAATTAGTAGTGGGTCTTGGAAGGTTCTAGAGTTTGGAAGAGTCTAGGCCCTTGGAAGGCCTATTTATATGTACTCTTTGTTCATTTGTAATTCATTCCCTTTCAAGCATTGCTACTACTTTCTCTCTCCTTGAGGGCACCTAACCCTCTCCCTCTTCTTCTTCTTCCTCTTTTTCTTCTTCTTGTATATGGAGATTGAATGTTAGAAGGATCTTGGCACTTTGAATTCCTACATGGTATCAGAGCCATGGATCTTCTATGCTTGATTTAGGGCGCCCTACCAAAAGAGATCGTCTTTACTTAGGGATCACAAAATTTCAGCACCTTTGCTGATTTTTTGGAGTGAAGATCCGTTTTTTGACTCTTTTCCGTTTTGCAGGAGGGCGCCACACATCAAAGAAGATAACAGGATTTTGGGCGCTAAAAAATCAAGTTGCTGTTTGCTGATTTTTCAGGTTGCAGGAAGGCGCCATTACTTATCTTCTTCGGGGCTTCTTTTAGGTCGCCCACATCCGTGTAGGTTTATCCTACTTCCGTTGGTCCGATGCTGCCCTATTTTTCAGATTTGCTCTTTTGTAGGAGGGCGCCCATCTACAAGCAATTTCTATTCTTCTGATTTGGCTGAAAAATCAGCACTCTTGCTGATTTTGCAAAGTGAAGATCCGCTTCTTTTTGCTTGTTTCCAGGTGTGGAAGAAGGCGCTAATTTTTTTGTGATGATCCGATCACATTCCGAGGCTGAAAATTGGATAGCATATTACCATTTGTAGGGTGTTGCAACAACCCTATCCGTGTGTGTATTGTTCACACTTTTTGGCAAGAAAGAAGGGTTCCGAAAAAAGCTTTGTTGGAGGCTAACCTGATTCTTTGCTTGCTGGTTTTTGAGTTTGTAATGCAATTTCAGGCTGAAATTTTCAGCACACAAGGCTTGTAGGAGGGCGAGTTCCTACATCCATCTAATGTGTGGTTTCGACACATTCCGGTGCTGATTTGTCAGATTTGATACTTGCTGGTTTTTGTGTCTTTTAGGGCACAATTAGGGTTTGAAAAAGTTTATCTTCTTGGTTGGTTCTTATGGCAAGAGATTTGGGAGCAATTCGTACTTGTTCAGGTGAAGGTATGTTGGATGGCACCAACTATTCTTCATGGAGTTGCAAGCTGAGATTTTGCATCGACGTGATAATCAAGATTTTATCGGTAACAAGATCTATCTTATATCATTTGAGATTTTGCAAACGTGCAATGAAACGGCTTAGCACAACTGCACGGGTGGAATGTCAAGCAAACGCAGTAAGGGAGGATGAAATGAAACCGCATATCTGTGAAAGTGCAAGACGATGTATGGATGGATAGGTACTACCGAACATGGTCCACCAGGTAATGGAGAGCTGCCTCCTCTCTGGATCCTGAGCAGCCGAGAGGAAGAGGGGATGCAAGATGTGTGCAATGTTGTGGATACTCCTGTGAAAGTAGTTCCACCGCGTCTCCCCCTTCCCTATCCCAGCCGGCCTCAGCTTGGGCCCAGCCTAGCCAGCCAGGTGATTTGCATGGGGGTGATGAGGCATTGACAGCTCCCCTCGTCTGCAAGAGACCAGGAAGGCCCAAGGGTGCACCAAACAAGAAAGGCAAAGCATAGAAACTGCCAGGGAGGAGAGGACGACCTCGCAGGGCTCCAGGTACAGCTAAAGGTCCAGTATTACAGCCAGCTAGAGCAGGTCTTGTTGGTTTGGCTTGCTTGGGGGCCGATGCGGAGGCAAATTGGGATGATGCTAGTGACGAGTCCTCCGATACACAGCCCATGCCAGTTCCAGACACCCTGAGTTGTCTCCGGAGCATTCGTCTGAGTTAGAGACAGAGCATTGATTGTGGCTCTGTTATTTTATTTTCAGCAATTTGTTTCTAGCAGACGGTCGACCATTGTATTCAGACCATTTTTCACATTATATTCAGTGTTTGGCGTACTTTATTTGCTGCACATTGTGCGTGTGTCGATTGATACCTTCAGAGAAATGCACCTACAAACTGATCATTGATGCCACAACAAACTGATAGCACATGCACTCCAAACAATCATGAGCAGAGCAATTACCCATAAACCCTAAACCCATGACAACATTTCATAAACACATACATGACATTGCATTTAAAAAAATACAAAGATTGCATTTCACAGCTCCAGGCGCGCGTTGCACAAAAAACACACTGTATATTGATTTAGCCGATGTATCAAAATAACATTACGTATCCCGCCATATATGGCTGGGTCTTTTTTTTATACAACTATATAGTTATTTGCCGCACCCTAAACTGCCGAAAATCACATAGCAACAGTCTGCCACATACGGCTGGACCTTATCTATTTTAAACATTCCTACGGATCCTCCACTGACTCCTCGCCCTCGTCAGGTGCATTGTTCTATCGCTCTTGCTCTGCCTTTTGATTAGCCAGACGTCTGGCCGCCCTTTCCCTGACCATGATGAGCTGCCGTTGTGTGAAGTTCATTCCAATCTGCTCATCCAAATCCAGCTCGACAGCGGGGGCGGGGGGCGTAGCGGGGGCGGGGTGCTCCGGCTCCAGGTTTCTCAGCCGAGCCTGTCGCCGCATCTCCGCAAAGTCTGCCTCTTGCTTCCGATGTCTTTCATTGTGCCTTCGGATATCTTCCTCGAGCTTCCTCCTGGCTTTGCCCTCGGGCTTCGGTGGTATGCGCTCTGCCATCTCGATTGACTTTCTCCTCACAGCACCCTGGTCCTCGAACAGCCTCTCACAGCACCTGGTTCTCAAACAGCCTCTCACAGCCTGTCATTGGCTCTCTTTGGCTCTCTCACTGGCTCTCACTGGCTCTCTCACAGCCTCTGAAAATGCCTCTCACAATAGCATTTTGAGTGCCTATTTATCCTCACAGCCTGATTTGCCATGTGCATCCCATCATCCCTCCATGTGCCTCTGTACCTGCCCCCATGTGTTGCTCCCCCCCGTGCTGCTCTCCCATTGGCCTCATGGTCTGCTCACCCACACCTGTCCCCTGCCCCTTGTACTGTCCCCTCATTTTTTACACCCAAAACCCTTTTTTTTCCATTTTATAAAGCCTATTTTACTATATAAAAGACATTTATTAATTATAAAAAAAAATTTAAAAAAAATATTAAAAAATGGTACCGCGAATCCCAGGGCGGTACCGTACTAGCGGTACCATCATTATGGTACCGGCGGTACCATAATGGCGGTACTACGTGCCACTATGATATATATATATATATATATATATATATATATATATATATAGATCATAGTTGCAGCAACAAATCGGGAATCGCTATTTGCGAATCGCTGTCCAGAAAATCAGCGATTCGTTGCGAATTGTTTTTTTCTTTTAAAGCCACCCAATTTGGGTATCGGTAGAGAGAGGAAAATTAGAGGATTGCAGATAGACAATTTTCCAATGGATTCTGGTCCGCCACAAGCAGTTAGGTGAAATCTTGATTCGGTGCATAAACCTGGGTGACAAAAATTCCAGGTATGTTGTTGAACGAACATTTATCACTGAACCTCACTGATACGCAGTGAAATGCACACTGAACCATGCCAAACCCTACTAAGCCTTACCGAAAAACCCTAACTTGTTTTACTGGGTATCTGCTGCCTATTAAGGTCAAAATGAGTAAGAAACCATATTGAATCATACTGACCCATACTGAACCATACTGAATTGTACTGAACCATATTGAAACATGGTTGAAACCATAATGAACCATATTGAAGAGATACGACGCATGTTCTCTCTCTGTCACTCTCCATTTCCCCCCCTTTCTCTCTCTCTCTCTCTCTCTCTCTCTCTCTCTCTCGTGGTGTACTGGCCTCTCGTCATCACACTAGGCCAACATTTTACGATTACAGACTACTATGTTAGCTCGTATGATTCGGGTGAAGCCCTCGGTTCCACACGAGATCCTTCTTGTAGAGTTTGTTGTTCCACCCATTCAGATAGATGCCGCTTTACAGCTTATCACATATATTCAGAGAGTCCAGCCTCTGCTCGATGCAGATATGAGATATACACAGACAACACTAGTTTCCTCACACTCACTTCATGACCAGGGCTATCGACTGTCGTGGTTCTCCCAGGCATCCCACTTCCTCCTTGAGTCATTTGGTATCCACATTACAGAGCTCCCCTCAGGTACTCATCAGTATATCAGGCGCGTCTTATATCGGGCATATCTCGATCATACTTGGAGGCGACAGGGTGGGGTTATTACTGGACTCACTTTATTGAGCTTGACATAGCAGGGTTCCCAGTTTTGCCACACTATTTGGACTCAGGGTTATCACACTGCTTCAGATTTACATTGGGACAGCTTCGCGTATCATCGCATCAGTTGGCTATTGAGACTGGGAGATTCCAGGGTATCCCGAGAGCGGAGCGGATTTGTTAGTTATGCTCCTTGGATGAGGTGGAGTCAAAGGAGCACTTTATCTTTAGGTGCTCGGTATATTACGAGATCAAAGGGAGATACCACTGTTTGTTCCGTGACACACCCGTCACCCTACGATCCCTCCTAGCTTATGAGGACTCCAGATGCGCTGCACTCATGATACGGGAGATGTTTATACTGCGACAGGGATTGTGTTAGACAGCCCAGCAGAGTCATGTTTCTCAGCCTCAGATCACTTCTTTCTTCCCCAGGAGGAGAGGACGAGACCTAGTATTTGATGATGATGATGACTTACCTGCCGATAGAGATCGGAGACAGTGCCCTAGACATACCCATGTTGCATCACGAGCTACTCCACTTATCACGAGGAGACTTCTTCACCCTCCTAGACGACGTCAGCGACCACCAGTGGCCCTCCATGCGGCCTGCATTACATCCTTTTATAGCATCAGCAGGACAGGATTGGATGATAGTGTCATACCCCACTCATGACTTTTAGCAGTATACATGCTCCCACATGTTTCATATATCATCACATCTATTTCAGTTCATAGCTTTAGATTTGTTATTTATGTTACCGTTTTGGAGATGTTTCATACGCTCCCATTGTTACCACATACTTGACATGTACATTCACTAGTCTTATATGCCTTTTGGCATGGAAAAGACATTAATAAAGCTTTCTTTCTTTCTTTCTTTCTTTCTCTCTCTCTGAATCAAATCACAAGGAACCATACTGAATCGTACTGAACCATATTGAATCATATTGAACCATAATGAACCATACCGAATCGTACTAAACCATACTGAATCATGGCTGAAACCATAATGAACCATACTGAAGAGATACGACACATGTCCCCCCCCCCCCCCCCCTCTCTCTCTCTCTCTCTCTCTCTCGTAAGTGTCGGCTTTTTGACACCATTGTTTCTCCTACAGCCCTATATGCATCAGCTGCATGGTGCATTGGTCTTACTTCATCTGACTGGGCCAGTATCTCACTATTACAGATCACTATGCTGTCATGCATGATTCGGGCTAAGCCTTAAGTTCCACACCAAATCATCCTTGTTGAGTTTGCGGTCCCGCCCATGTACCTTGATGCCCTACTTCAGCTCATCACATATATACAGCGCGTCCGTGCGTTCCAGTCTTCTGAGCAGAGATATACTCAGGCTGCTCTCATTTCATCTCAGCGCCTTCACATTCAGGGCTACCATTTGGCTTGGTTCTCTCAGGCCTCCAGACTTCTTGGCACACTCAGTATCTCTATCACTGCACTTCCTTCTGGTACCCATGACTACATCAGACGATTCATCTATAGAGCTTACCTTGATCGATCCTGGCATGGTCAGTTGGGTGTCAAACCCAACTTCTATCGGCTTCATTTTTTGGAGATTGATGTATCAGGTTCCCCACTTCTACCAAATTACCTGTGCTTTGGGTTATCACATGGTCTTAGATTCATACTGGGTCAGCTCCCTGTCTCCTCACACCAGCTTGAGATTGAGATTGGTTGGTTTCAGGGTACCCCACGAGAGGATAGGATCTGCCAGTTATGTTCCCTAGGTGCGGTGGAGACTGAGGAGCATTTTATCTTCATTTGCCCAGCTTATTACGAGATTCGTGGGAGATACTATTGCTTGTTCAGGGATACACCAGTCACTTTGCGCTCACTTGTTACCTATGAGGATCCACGCTGTGTTGCACTTATGATCCGAGAGATGCTTCTATTACGATGAGATCTCGCAATCGCGAAGCCTTCGCGAAGGAACCACGATCCTCTGTTCCGATTCGGATGGAGTTCAGATGCGATCGTTGGACACTGCCAGCTGAATCACTCCTACTATCCTCCAGAATGTAGTCAGGCTCTGCTGATCTACGTTTATAAAATTAATGCAGCATTCAACATAGTTTCAACCAAGGTGCGGAATTAAAATGAACAAGAAAACTCAGACACACGATTAACAGCAGAAGCATTTGCATACGAGATCAGACACAACAAGAGAAATTATCTATATTGAACTTCCTCTACTTTCTTCAAGCACTGCATGCAAATCCACGCAGTGCGTTGAAGTGGGAGAAACACGGTTCTCTCACGAGTAATCATCTCGCTTTACTAGCGGACAGTTAGATCTCTTTGGATCCTGATCATAGAGCTCGTGTCGCACGCAGGCGCACTTGTTGTCTGTATTTCGTCTTGATTGCTTACTAGCATCAGACTACTACATTACACTGTATATGTATTCTTTTGATCTATATGTCAAGTATCATCCAGTAAGTATGGTCGCTCTATGTGAATCTAAGATTAGAGTGATTAAACATCTACAACTAATCAGGGAATTACAAGAGTGGTAGATTCACCATGACCTAAAATGTATCTGCTGACGTCATGCCATCAAATCAAATATCTGTACTTCTGGGTACTTGCATGATCTTGCTGGTACTCTTTGGAGCGTGCAGGCAGGAGAAGGTTTCGTTTCCGTCGTTTGCCTTCTCTCGTACTGGACCGCAAAAGATTCTCGTTCAGCAGAGCTAGACCAAGCAAAATGGCTTGAAGCTGAGAAATATGTTGAGACCTAACGTAGTGTGTTCAAGGATGCTGAAGAGCTTTCAGAAAGGTGCTGGATACAGAGCTATTTTCTTGGATAAATTTTTTCAGTGACGTTTACTATCTTGCTTCTCTAAGCCTAAACCCTAAACCTACACACTACTATGTCTTATAGGATGAGATCGGTTTCTCCCCAGATGAACTTCAACAGCTTACGAATTACTTATGCTCCAAATCCTAAACCCTAAACCCTAAACCTACATACTGCTATGTCATATAGGATGAGATCGATTTCTCCCCGGATGAACCCCAATAGCTTACTAACTACTTATGCTACAACTTCATCACTGGACCCTAGACCTTAAACCCTGGCTGCAATACGTCGTGTCCTAGTAGCCCACTATCATCGTTGGAATGGTTGTATCACATTGGAGGCTGGAAAGTGTAGCACTGAACTTTCCTCAGACAACAAATTCTCTCTCTCTCTCTCTCTCTCTCTCTCTCTCTCTCTCTCAAGACCAGAAGATTTTTTGGGAGAAGTATCCTCGTGTTCTTTGTGCGTGGGAAATGCCCTTCATCTAAAAAACTTTTAACCACGTTCTTCTCTACAGTTTTATGGGCTTCATACAGGTTGAGGAAAGGAATTGGTTGCATACAGGTTGTCAAAAGGAATTGGCTTCACTGCCCATTCTTGCAGTTTTACTTCCCTCAGGTACAAACAACCAACAGAAGGATATCAAATATACTGTTGATTATTATTTTGTCGCTCTGCCTCGTGGCTGGCCCGGCGACAAAGGACCCTTTCCCGGACCATGGCCAGTTGTTTTGCGGTGAAGTTAATTCCAATCCGCTGTGGTTCCTCGCCCTCGCCAACGGGGGTAAGGGGGAGCAGGTCCGAGAGTTGTAGGGCATGTGGCTGCAGCTTCGGTAGTCACGCCATTATCTCTCGTTAGCGCTCGTGAAATTCTGCTTCTTGCTTCCGATGCCGTTCGTCGTGCCGGCGGACATCTTCCGGGAGCTTCTCTGTCTGCACACAAAGAAGACCGTCAAGCCAAATCCCACGATGGAAATAAACTGTGAAAAACAAAAAAGAAGCCTATATTGCAAGCGAACAGGTACAAGGCAAACACTCACGTCAGTTGGTGTGCACCCTGCCATCTCCCACTGGATTCTTCTACCCTTTGTCTCTCTCTCTCTCTCTCTCTCTCTCTCTCTCTCTCTCTCTCTCTCTCTCTCTCTCTCTCTCTCCCCCCTCTCTCTCCCTCCCTAAACCCAATAGCCTCTCTCTCTCTCTCTCTCTCTCTCTCTCTCGTGCGCGTTTTAGGGTTTATGGGCTAAACTTTTTTTTTTTAAAATATGCGTCTGGGTCCCAGATGCGTTTTGGGACCCGGACGCGTCCAACTCCGGACGCTGGACGCGTCCAGCGTTTAAAAAAAGAAAAAAAATTAAAAAAGTGGACACATCCGCGTCCAAGGGTGGATGCGTCCGGGTCCGGGCGCCGGACACGGACGCCAAAAGGCCGTGTCCGCCCCGAACCCTCATGTATTATAGATGTAGACAATCAATGCCTTTGTCAATAGTATCTCATCCTCTTTGACAATTGCACCAAGTTAATGTTAGTATAGATATTTTATTGTAGGGGAAATGAAAATGAAATTGAAGATGAAGTCCTGCTGTTGTTGCTGAGTTTCATAGTCACTATGGTGATCTTTCTTTTATTTGCGTTTAGTAGTAGCCTCCGCATCTTTTGCAGTGTGGGTTGTTGTCTTCTCGTAAAATACTATTTAGGACTTTTTTGAAAGTAGATAATTAAAAGTCAAGATTCAAGATTGATTATAATCTACATTGCAACCTAAATACTTTAAAAAACGCACTTCGCCATAATGGAAGGATAGAACTAAAATCCCCCCACCCCCATCCCCACAAAAAAGAACAACCCTAAAACCAATTCACAGTTCCTTTCCCGAGATTGCCGATTCTTTCCTGTTTTAAACCATTCCAAAAGGCGTTTTGAAAAGGTCCATGAAACATTGCTTGAATGTGTGGACTTGTTTTTTCACCTCCATGGATTTCTTTCCGACATCCTAAAAGAAAACCAAGAAAACTCAAGCTTTAATTTCTTTCATAAAAAAACGTGTTCGTTCAGATCTCTGGGAATCCTGCCTAGCATTCCAATTGCTGCAATAACATATAGGTTTTGGAATAGGACTTCTACCATTTCATTAGCACAAATGTTTGGTTCTCAGACATTTCACTTGATTTTATGACTTTGACGAAAAGATTTTCGTGAAAATTTACTTACGTTGGCTGTTTAACTCTTTTCAGGTAACTTTATTAACTAAGCAGGTGAGCTTGCTTCATCAAAAGAGTGAAGAAAGGCCCCTGAGCAATAACAAGATCAGCGTTCCGACAGAAATCACAAATAAAGCAATTAAGGAGACAGATGATGAAGCAGATTCCTTTACTGTGCTTGAAAGGCACTATCAATCAAAACTCAAACGAGCACAATCTGAGCTTTTACAACGAGAAGAAGCAATGGAACTGCAGGCACTGCATTTAGCCTCAGTCATAGAAGGCCACGACTCTGTGCTACATGAAATTGAGAAGCTTCATGCAACACTTCATATTGTGCAACACAAAGAGCATATACAAGATGATCAAATCAAACACTCAAATGCAATTATAAAGAATCTGGAGGATAAGTTAAGAGAAATAGAGGCAGAATGCTTGAGAGGTAAAGTCCAGATGGCAGAAACAAGAGCACAAAACAGCGCAATGCAAAAAGCGATAGAAGGGAAAGAGCTGGAAGAAGCTGAGTTGAAAAAGGAGTCTCAGAGAATGCGATGGAGGGTTCAACAATTAGAAGAGGAGATGATGGAGAAGGAGGGCCAAATTGCTATATTAAAGAGCTCTTTTCATGGGGAATATGAATGTGTATTTTGAACAAACTTGGAATGCTTCTCATCAGAAAGGAAATCTATTAAGGCGTATAAACTATAAGTTTCCACAGCTGACCTGTTGGTGTTCATTGGAGCAGCTTTTTCAAGAAAGAAAAACTTGGACGATTATTGAATTTATCGCAACTTTTCCAGTCATGCCAACTGATAAAATAAACTGCATTCAAGTGAGAAAAAGGCTGCCCGTAAAAAAATTTAGAGGGTGCAGAATCTTGCAAAAGCCCTCAGTCTGTCACCAAAGGATGATGAGTGAACCTTTATTATTGCTGGCAGTCTTATATCGAGGTGCCAGGGGTCTATTATGAAACTTAAGTGGCTATCAAATTGTTTAGCAATATTGTAAAGGAATGTTATATAAAGCTGGAAGGTTGAGGATGGGAAGACTTTTGAAGTTCACAATAATATCAAAAGGAGTCCATTGATGCTATAGATTTCACGTTAGCAAAGTTGCCTAACGTCTGTTGGAGTTTCTAATTTTTTTTAATTTCCTATCTCTGTTCCAATCTCTTCCACATGTAAGGCAATGGTAGTTAAACCGTTGAGAAAGTAATCTCTCCCATTCAATGTCAACCAGGTTTTCAATACTTCCAGACTGGTTGCTGATTTTTATGAGACTCATCTATATTTGAGTTTAGAATTCTTTGTTACTTAGAATGTATATTTTGATTTGGTTACAAAATGGAACATCTGACTACTTGTACTCTAGACACATGATAGTGAGCTTGATAAATATAAGTATGCTACTGGGTGAACTCCCTTTTGAAATGTTTTTCCTTTATGGCTAGTGTTACATGTAACAGAGGCCTTGCAGAGCAAAGCTGCACTTTGGGAGGGAGCATGTTACCTTTTCAAAGGAAAATTTCCCCGTCAGGTCACACTTCTTTCAGATTTGTGAGAATGCTTTTGCTGGAAAAGTTTATCACGTGATTACTTGATGGTAAAAAACCCTACAAGCTTTTTTAGAAAGTTCATGTGTCTTATAGCTGATCAAATACAGCAATCACATTCATTGAGTACAGCCAAGCCTTTCAGATGTCCACAAACAATCATCTTGTTGTTCTTCAGCACCACAGTGCATGAATCAACACTATTTCAAAAGTTCGTTTTCTAGCATTGGGAGCCCTCTCCAATCAAATTCTTGTGTGCGTTTGGTTTGAGTAGCTTTTACTTGAGCTCATGGATGTGATTTTCAAATATCCAATAACTTATATATATTGTCGTGTAAGCACCGAATGAGTCCCAAATTTTTTTGAGGTGGTTTGCCTTTCTATGTTGCTTGCACTCTAATCTTGAAAGTGTGTCAGCACGTGATCCCCAATAAACTGCAATGCTTCTGATGATTCACTAATAAAGAAATGATAAGGAGATTCTTAGAACTTTTCAACTAATTTTCACACACCCCTTATGTCAATGTGAAGGAATAAATGATGATACTTTGACCCGCAAGGATAGAAGACTCTCTGAGCCCGATTGAAGTGTTTGTGAAATAATGTTCTTGTAGGGACTCAATGTGATCACTGCCAAGGGAAACCAGGAAGGACTAAGCCTTGAAACTAGTGGTATTCCCCACAAGAGTCTGGATAAGTGAAGCTGATGTTACAGTAAGCGCTAAAGAACAAAGAGCATGTCCAATAGAAAATGGAGAATAGCGTTCTGATTCTTAAAGGAGTTAATGAAAAAGGTAACCGAGTGCTGCAACTATAAGTATAAATCGTACCAGTGCTGCAATTCTGATTCATAAAGGAGCACACCCGCAGTAATTCAGGAAAAACGGCTTGTGTAGCCAAAGCCTAGGTCAAGCTAGAAGCAGAACAACAAAAACAAAGGAAAAATTTGAACGACTGGTTCGAGTGAGTCTTCTACACTGGGCCTCTCCGACGATGTGTTCAAGTGGTGGACATAAGTTTTATTTGTTATGATTGGACTTTGAGGGATGTCAAAGGCCCTATTTTCTTTTTAACTTGCATCAAGTTTAGGGTTCTCAAATATCCAAATATATGAGGGTCCGGGCCAGACGCGGCCTTTTCCCGTCCGCATCCGGACCCGGACGGGTCCTGGACGTGGACCCGGGTGTGCCCCCTTTTTTTAATTTATATATATATATATATATATATATATATATATATATATATATATATGAATGAAAAAAAAAGAGGGGGACGTATCCGGACGCACGTTCGTGCCCAAACCCTTCATCAACGTCCGGACGCGCGACGCACGTCCGGAATCTTCATCTTTGAAATTTTGGATATACCAATTAAAACATTTGACAGATAAATGACTACAAAACGTTTTTACAGAGATATCAAAGGAATATTCCATATCCTGTGGAGGACTAGAGGTGACTATTGCTCTATCGTGAAGTGCTCCTATGGAGAGTAGAAACCTCAATACAAAAGGTATATATGTTTTGGTTGTTTCTACTATCTTAGTCACATTTTTACTTGTGTCTTGTTCCTAGTATTTTGTTCCCATTATCTTGCTTCTAAGTCCCAAATGGGGTCTTTTTCTAGAGATGTAGCATCAACAAATTTTCTATGAACAATTTTCATGGTTCTAATGAGCTGCTTTTGCTTTCTATGTTTGAAGTATTTACCTAAAATGACTCTTCTTTGTATGTTGTAAGTTTTCTAAAGTTTTGTTGTGGCTTTGAGATAGCAAATCAAAGAAGAAAAAAACAATGGCTTGATTTGGATCTCGACGGTTGAGTTTTAGATTGGGCCCTTTTATTTCTTTTCCCTTTTTCATTTATTGGCTTCATCTTTGAATGTTTGAAGCTTTGAATGTTGTAAGTTTTCTAAAGTTAGGGTTTGTTGTGCGATAGTAAATCAGGAAAAAAAATGGTCCGATCTGGAAATCAACTATTGAGTATCAAATTGGGCCTTCTCTTTTCATTCAATGCCCTACTAGCCCAATTGAGTTTTTCTTATACCACAAACTATTTGTTTAGTATTGCTTCTAGTTAAACAATCAATCTATACAACAACATTTATATTTAAAAACTTAGAAGATG
Organism: Diphasiastrum complanatum; assembly: GCA_029204225.1. Lineage (NCBI taxonomy): Eukaryota > Viridiplantae > Streptophyta > Lycopodiopsida > Lycopodiales > Lycopodiaceae > Diphasiastrum > Diphasiastrum complanatum. The sequence goes on along the minus strand of CM055093.1, from coordinate 18,294,976 downwards.
GCAAAATATGCTCTCAAATAATAGCTTCATCAATGATTATATCAAGTCATTGCAAATACTTGCACAAAATGAGGCTACTCACAAGCTAGGGACAAATTTGTTCAAAACAAAAACAAAAAAGGCAATTTTCAACAGAACATTCTCATTTCCAAAATGTTATATTACATCCTCACTCATTTGGCTTTTTATCTCTACAAAATTTCTATACAAAAGCACTTTGAATCTACTCTCAAATATCTACTTAAGCTCATTCCAAATACATACACTAGTGTTTTGTAGTTCAAATAGTCTCTTTTACACACACATGACAAAATTGCTCCACAAATTTGTTTCATTTATTTGAGATGAAATGTGTAGATGCAAGATTATGACAAGCCGGATGCAAAAAACATGGGGAGGAAAAGGGATTTCACTTGTAGCTTGCCATTACTAACACACAATCTTCCACCACATGATGAGTTGGTGTGGCTTGCCATTGCTAACACACAATCTTCCACCACACGATTAGTTGGTGTATTGTTCTTGAGTAGAGCTCACCCACCTAGGTTTGATTCTATGTGATCTTACGGGTTGGTAATACCAAAAATCATTTCAAACTTGTCGTCAATGGATGCTAGGCCAAATGGCATGGCCATTGGCTTAAAACATGAGGTCATGGGTTTGATAACCCAACTCCTACATTGGCATAAATGAAAAGGCATTGCCAACACGTCAAGAAACAAAATCCTAGCAAAATTGGAAAAATGAAAAGGGGGGTAGAGAGAGAGAGAGAGAGAGAGAGAGAGAGAGAGAGAGAGAGAGAGAGAGAGAGAGAGAGAGAGAGAGAGAGAGAGAGAGAGAGAGAGAGAGAGAGAGAGAGAGAGAGAGAGATGCACACACACGAGAATTATAATTTAAAAAGGCTCTTGTTAGTGCCATGCAACCACTTGAAGAAGTTTTACGAGATGCTCACGCAACTATCATAGTAATGATTATTGCACTTGAACCTTATGCTGTAAGATCTTCAAGAAATGAAATTTGTGAAAGCTAGAGGCTGTGGAGAAAGAAGCCCCTTGCATACAACAATGATCGGAGATAGATCTCATGCATAACTACAAATCACTTGAGTTATGCTAGGGCTTGCTTTTTAAAGCTTGTACATCATAGAATAGATGTTTGTAGTTTAAAAAATATTTATCTATAATGTTGAAAGTATAGTACTAAGGACCATAAATGGATCTTTGAATGATCCACAAGGTTGATTGTGCGCTTGTTGAACAATCTATCAGATACTCGTCAACAGAAAACAAGAGCTAGTTTAGCAGCTTGATAGAAAACAAGTAGAGACAACCAAAAACTTGATCATAAACTATAATCCGAGTTCCCACGTGTGAAAATCAGGCTGTACTACGGTCTGTAGACAGAGTTTGACGTGTTCCAAAGCTGGGTTTCATTGGAATCAATCACAATCACAATACATAGAGAGAAAATCCAAGTTTCTCCTTGAGGCTCCAAAAAGTTTCTATCTCCTCACTATGGAGAATGGAAATACATAGTAAAAGACACTTCCTTTGCAAAGTTAGGTGAAAATCCAGCATGTAATAAGGAACTAGACTCAACTCTCTTGCCCTAAAGTGAAAACCCTAGCCTAGATCCAAGAGTCACGCTTGGTAGGTGCATGGTAGGTACAAATCTCATCATAAATCATGGTCTAGATCCTACAAAGTAGGAATCACTACCAAATGGACACAGCCACTCCTCTTGACTCGTGGTAACCTACATTAGGTGTGAAATGACAAGTGGCACTTTGGCCATTCAAGTGTTGAACAAAAAATATTGACAAAATATGCAATATTCTACATGGCTAGATTTGCCAATGTAGGCAATTTTTCACACTCCTCCTCAAATCTAGCCTTGGAAACAACAATACTTTATCAATCACTCCAATTGAAGATCTAAGCTTGACAAATGAATCTTTAGGTAAAGATTTAGTAAACAAATCAGCCAAGCAACTTGATGATGACACATGTTGGAGCTTGATCACTTTGGCTTGCACTTTCTTCCTCACAAAATGATGAGCAATCTCGATGTGTTTGCTCCTTGAATGGAATGTAGGATTAGTTGCAAGTGATTGGGCTGATTGGTTGTCACAATAGATGATAGGAATCTCCTCCTCCATGACATGAAGCTCCACCAATAGCCTTTTGAGCCACAAGACCTCCTTGCATGTTGATGTCAAGGCCTTGTACTCGGATTATATGGAAGATAAGGAGATGGTATCTTGCTTTTCGGAAAGCCATGATACTACTCCATCACATAGAAAGGTGGAAAAAGCACTTGTTGATCTTCTATCCACTTTGTCACCTGCAAAATTCGAGTCACTATAGGCTCTTAAGCCAAGATTAGTCCCTCTATACAAAATGCCAAAATTCTTAGTAGATGAAATGTATCTAAGAACTCTTTTGGCCATCTTCCAATGTGAAACTAGAGTACTTTGCATGAATTGGCTTAACTTTCCAACACTATAACTAAGATAAGGTCTAGTTATAGTTAAATAAATCAAGGAGCCAATAAGCCTTCTATATAATGTGATGTCCTCAAAGGATGCTTCAATAGATGCTTTTACATGTTGCTCCATTGGTGTCTCAATGCCTTTACAATTCTTCATTCCAAATCCATCTAGGATAAATGTAATATTTATATTGACAAATAAAGGTAAATCACATCCTCTAATAACCTCTATTCCAAGAATGAAACTTAATAGGTCGATATCTACCATCTTAAACTTTTTTGCCAAAGCACATCTCTAATTCCATCTAGATCATTACCACTCAAGATAATGTCATGTACATACAAAACAAGTATAATGATCTTGCCATCATAAAATTTTATGTACAATGATGGATCATAGGCACTCATTACAAAATTGATGGAAATGAGAAAAGAGCTTAGCCTAGAGTACCATGCTCTAGGTGCTTGTTTGAGCCCATAAAGGCTCTTCTTCAAGAAACACACCTTCCCTTCATGCTTTGCCTTGATGAAGCCCTCGGGTTGCCTCATGTAGATCTCTTCCTCCAAATAACCATTGAGTAATGCATTTGTGAAATCAAGTTGGAATAGCTCCCATTTGAAGGTTGTAGCAAGACTAATGATCAACCTAATAGTAACAAGCTTAGCCACAGGAGCAAAAGTCTCATCATAATCAATGCCTTTGATGTTGGCTCATCTAACATTGAAGTAAGAAAGGTGTAATATGTGAAAGATGATGAGCCTTCCCTTTGATCACCTTGACCATCATAGGTGAGCCTCAATGGCTTGGACCTTGCCCTTGTAAATCTTCTTGGAGTTCTTGCATCTTGAGGTGGATCCTCAAGTTCTTCTTCACTTGGAAGCTCCTCCTCCATCCTAGCATGATCCTTGGCATCAAGATGATTAGTAGCATTATCATCCAAATCACAAGCATGTCCTTCATAAAAAATAACATCCCTACTCACTATCACCTTGCTAGTGATGGGATTGAAGACTCTATATCCTTTGCTATTCTCACCATATCCCACAAAGATGCCTTTGATGGAGGTTGCATCATCCTTCTTCCTTGTATCTAAGGATTGGTGTACATAGCAAGTGGATTCAAAAACTTTGAGATCCTTGAGATTGGGCTTCTCTCCAAATAGAGCTTCAAATGGTGTGATTCCTCCAATGGCTTGGTTAGGCAATCTATTGCACAAATAATTAGCACAAGTTATTGCCTTACCCTTAAATGGTTTGGATAGAGAAGCATCTAGCCTTAAGGACTTAGCACACTCACAAAGAGATCTATTTCTCCTCTCACTCACTCCATTTTGTTGAGGGGTGTATGGACATGACAACTCTCTCTTTATGCCATTAGAACTACAAAAGTCAATCAACTTATTGGAGATATATTCACCTCCATTATCACTCCTTAATACCTTAATCTTGGTACTAAGTTGATTTTCTACCAAAGTCTTGAAGTTTACAAAAGAATCAAACACCATAGCTTTGCTATACAAGAGGTAAATCCAACAATATCTAGAATAGTCATCAATGAAGATTACATAATATTTGGCACCACCATTAGACTCATGTGAAAAGCTATGAACATCCGAGTGGATGAGTTCAAGAGGAGAGCTTGATCTTGATGTAGATCTTGAGAAGGGTAGTTTGTGAGCCTTTGAGAGGCTGCATGTTTCACATATCTTCCCACACTTTGACAAATGCTTGGGGAGTCCAACTGCAAGCTCCTTTGCAACCATAGATTCCATGGCTTTGAAGTTGGGGTGTCCCAACCTTCTGTGCCATAGTTCCACCTTTGATAAGTCCACCTTTTCCAAGTTAACACTCTCCACTACAATATTAGCATCAAGCTTAAACAATCTACCTTGCTTAAAGCCTTTGGCTATACATTCATCATTTCTAAGGATGGAACAAACTCCATGCTTAAATTGTACATCAAGGCCATTATCCATTAATTGGCCAAAACTAAGCAAATTCTTGGTTGATTTAGAAACATAAAGAACATTCTCAAGACTCATCCTTTTCGATGATCCAACATACAATGGAATGGTTCCTATTCCACTTATCTTACATTCTTGACTACTTGTAGTATAGATTGATCTATGTAAATCATTGTAAGAAAGTAAAGTGGAGAAAATTTCCTTTTGATATGTCATGTGGGATCTTGCCCCACTATCAATCCACCAAGAATCATTGGTGTTGCACTTGGATGATGGTGGTTTGTTGGAAACCATCAAGGATGACTCTTCTTCATCCTCCTCCTCCTGATGTGCAATGTTGCTTTGTTTGCTCTCTTGTGCCTTCTTCTTCTTGAGACATTCTGATGCAAAATGTCCTTTCTTTTCACAGAAAAAACATTTGTACTTGGACTTGTCTTTGATCTTGCCCTTTGAGCTTGAAGCCTCCTCCTCCTCCTTGGTCTCCTTGAAGTGCTTCTTCTTGCCATTGGTCTTCTTCTTGCCTTTGAATGAGAAATTAGCTTTCTCATCGCCATCCTGCAGAGAAATAGCATTCATTCCTGCATTGGTATGCATCATCCTACACTCTTCAGCCACTAATACACTATGAAACTTTTCTATAGTGGGCAAAATGTCTTGGATTGCAAAGCTTTGGCCAAATTTGAAAAGTCACTCCCTAGACCATTAAGGACAATCTGAACAAGCTCACCATCTTGAATCTTCTCTCCAATGGAAGATAACTCCCTATTGAGAGACTTGATTCTGAGCACATAATCCTGTGCACTCTCATAACTCCTCTTCATGCTTTGTAGAATCTGATTCCTAAGCATGAGAACCCTCGAAGTGTTACTAGACTGATAGATTGATTTTAAAGATTCCCAAGCCTATTTAGCACTTTTACATGATGATACTTCCCTCAAAAGATCATTGCTTACATTCATCTTAATACAGTGAAGTGCAAGCCTAGACCTCTTCTTGTATCTCACTAATTCCTGTGCACCTAGAGGTTCATCTTCATCATCAATTAGAAACTCATAAAGATCCTGGAGCACCATGAGTGACTCCATCCTCACTTTCCAAATAGCATAATTGGTAGAATTTAACCTCTCACTAGCTTCTAGAAGGTAGGCTCCCACTGATCCCATCTTACTAGTAAAATTCTACACACAAGATATAGATTTGGTCGAACTTGAAACTCACAAAGGTTTCTTACTTGTAGTGTTTCAATCAAATTTGATTTCTAATCCAAGAGATGGACTTGTGATCACAGTTCTATCACTCCCTCACAAAGTTGGAATGAAGATAAGATGAAATGAAAATTACTCTCAAGCAAATCTTGCCAATCTTGGCTATTTTTGGACAATAGAATGACTCTATCTCTCTCTATCACTTTGATGTACTTTCAAGACCTGTTTTCCACTTTAAGAAGGTCTGAAATCAGCCTAGATTAATTTGTTATCATGAATCAAATCCAAAACCAACTAATAGCAAGTGATCTTGGTAGCTTATTCTAGGATTTGCACCAAAAATTACATCAAACTAACACCGGATGAAATTATAGTAATCCAATGAATATAGGGGTTTAAATGCTGGTTCAGAGTTGCCCACACGTGTGAACAATACGGATTTTGATCCACAAGAAGTTTGGGATCAAATTCCCTCACCAATTCCAGGATACCAGCTCGCCCTTCCAATACTAGCTTTTTGCACCAAAAACATGCTAAAATTGGATTAGTTTTAAACACTGATCAATAGCTTTGTAGTTGGCTCTGATACCATGTTGAAAGTACAGTACTAAGGACTATAAATGGATCTTTGAATGATCCACAAGGTTGATTGTGTGCTTGTTGAACAATCTATTGGATACTAGTCAACATAAAACAAGATCTAGTTTAGCAGCTTGATAGAAAACAAGTAGAGACAACCAAAAACTTGATCATAAACTATAATCCGAGCTCCCAAGTGTGAAAATCAGGCTGTAGTACGGCTTGTAGATAGATTTTGAAGTGTGCCAAAGTTGGCTTTCATTGGAATCAATCACAATCACAATACATAGAGAGAAAATCCGAGTTTCTCCTTGAGGCTCCAAAAAGTTTCTATCTCCTCACTATGGAGAATGGAAATACATAGTAAAAGACACTTCCTTTGCAAAGTTAGGTGAAAATCCAGCATGTAATCAGAAAGTAGACTCAACTCTCTTGCCCTAAAGTGAAAACCCTAGCCTAGATCCAAGAGTCATGCTTGGTAGGTGCATGGTAGGAATCTCATCATAAATCATGGTCTAGATCCTACAAAGTAGGATTTACTACCAAATGGACAGAACCACTCCTCTTGACTCGTGGTAACCTACATTAGGTGTGGATTGACAAGTGGCACTTTGGCCATTCAGGTGTCTAACAAACAATATTGACAAAATATACAATATTCTACATGGCTAGATTTGCCAATGTAGGCAATTTTTCACATATGAGACAATTTCTTCTCTCATTGAACCCATTTTCGACAAAAGGCATTGACTACTATTTGTATTTGTAGAGCATCCTCCTTCAGATTATCACAAATATATAGTAAAGGAAAAATCTATGATTAAATAATTTTATAAGCATAAGAAGATGGTCTGTTAGACCCATTCACATTGCGCAAAGCAGCAAGTTTCATATTTAATTTCTACGAATTGTATAGGATAAATCAAAAAAGGGTTATTAGAAGAGGCCACAATGTTGTTATCAACAAATAATAGAGGATTTGGGACATTAACCAAGCAAATATCATCAATGTATTTGAATGGATATCTAAATGAGTCAAGATTATCCCACCTATTAAGTCTAGCAAGTCTATTACAAAATTCTATTTCAAAATAGAAGATGTGAAGAATAGGCAAAATCTAGCTTGAGTATTTTGTAATTTCATGTAAATATGTAAATTTCACATGTGTGGAGCATGCTCCCACGTGTGGAATGTAGGCATAATCATCTTAGATCATTAATCTTGAGTTTGAGGGTCCCATGACAAATTTACCCCTTGTACATATGTAAGTAGGTGATTATGCCAAAACTAGCTTTGACTTAGCTTGAGGTAGTGCAGGCCTTTGACATTTGGGATGATGATAGAGGCCTAGTGACATGTCTTTTGATGTTGCAATGTTGTCATGTGACCAATCACAAGAGAGAGATGCATAGAAAGTGGTCCAATCAATGTAGGAGATGACAACTCAATGGACCAATCAAATTTAGAGGTGCTATGTAAGAGATCCAATCATTTTACTTGCTTACTACTCCTCTTGGATCTCGAACCACTATATGGAGGAGCTCTCTCTTTGTGAATAAAAAAAAAATCAACTTGAGAGTTAATGCAATTTTGGTTCTCATACACATATAATTGGTCTATTCTCTCTCTATCCGAATGTGTGCATATTTTCTCTCTCTACTCGAGAGAAACATGCTTGGTTTTGCCTCTCATGGTGAATTTTACTTAGTTTTTCCATGTGGATGTGAAAAACTAGCTTGTCTTTGGATGATCATAACTTTTGTTGTAGATGAGCTCTTGCCTTGATTCAAAGCTTAATAGATAGCCCTTGATTTGATCTATCATAGATGCATCTTGTGCAACCTCACATGCATGGAGGTCATTGTAGATCTTTGCATGGTCCTCAAATTTCACTTGTAACATGGTATTAGAGCCTAGGTACATGCATGCATGAAGTTTGATCTCTATGAAGCAAGATCTTGAGTGAGAATTCTAGGTTTGAGAGTCTCTTGGATCCCGATTGTCTTCTAGTTTCAAATTGGATAATGATTGCTTGTTTTGAGTGATTTCTTGGATCATATGTGAGCATTTAAATAATGGAAAGTACAGGCCATGTGTGAGTTGCACCCATATTGAATTTTGTAGCAAACTCATCTTTGATCCATTTAGCCCAAGTAGACATTGTTGGAAAGAGTATCAAGTGTAGATTGAGAAGACCAAGCCCCGAAGGCTTGTTGATGTATGGATCCAATTTTTGAGGGTAGGTAGGTGTGCCCACCTGGTTTTTTTTTTTATCCCTTGACTTGCTTGGGATGATCAATAATGTGATCGATAGAATCATTAGCAACTTTAGGAGTGACAGGTTTCACCGCCCACGTGGTTGGATCCACCTTCATCGGTTGCTCTCTATTTTCAAAGGTGAGTTTTTCGATACCCTAGTTGTGAATCATTTGTGCAACTCAAGTCTTTGCAAATTGCTTGGCAGATTTTAACAACTCGCAAATAGAACATACTATCATTCGTACTTTTTTTTAGGAATCTTTAGATCAGCTTTAGTCACCATTGAAAATCTGAAAGACAAGGACATGATTGGAAAGTCTTTGATGTTTTTGTTTGAAAAATATCATCTACACCATTAACAAGTCCATTTTCAATATCAATATTTGTGCCACAATTTCAATGAGCAATCCAATTTTAGCTTGTATTGTTTTCAGGAGTGCGACAGTTTGGGCGGGATTATCAGGCATTGAAATTTTGTTGCTACATATATTAGAACATATGTCGATAGATTGAAAAATAAATGGAACAGATAAATATGGTATGTAGCAATGACTATTTAGCCAATTTAAATCATTGTTGTTGTGCTGTGTTTCACATAGTCTATTTAACACATCAATAAAATCTGTATTTTATTGACGCATTGTTTGCAATAGTTCGTAGCATTTGGGTAATGTGGGCCAATAGGAATTTTCAAATAAATTCATTGTCTCTTGAACAAGGTAGGCTGTAGACTCCGATGATATATCTTATAGGTGGTTTGCATTCTCTTGTCGATCTTCTGGGTAATGAACGAAGTTGATTATTTTCATCATGCTGTAATTGCTGAGCTGCAACATCATTTTTTTCGGATTCATTGTTGATAAGTTGTTTGTCTTCAGTGGATGAGCTAGGACCTTCAATAGGTATTAGTCGACTTAGAAACATAAGTGTTCGATAGTTTGGGAGAGCCCGATAGTTCGACTATATGAGCTTTGCCCTTGCCTTTGAGGTCGATAAACTGATCTTCGATAAAGACGATATCCCGACTGGTGAATATCTTTGACTCGACATGATCATACAACTTATAAGCTTTATCTAAAGTAGTGTAGCTGATGAAAATAGATTCAGTACTCTAGAAATCGAGCTTCTTCCTGAGTCTTGCGGTATCCGTGCATAAGTGATACATCCAAAAACTCGTAAATTTGATAACCATGGTTTGGAGCCCGTCCAAACTTTATAAGTTTTTTGTTTGAGACACCTTTTGTCGTATATATGTTATGAATATAGGCTGCAATGGAAACAACTTTAGCCTAGAAGGATTTCGGAAGAGTTACATGAGCAAGCATACACTTGGTCGATTCGACTAGGTTATGTTCTTTCTCTTAGCAAATGCATTTGATTTAGGTGAATAGGAGGTAATGTATTGTTGCCCAATACCGTTGTTAAGGCAATACTCCTTAAATTCAGTAGAGATGTACTCTCCCTCGTTCAGTGCTCTAATTCTTTTACTAGTTTCCATATCTGCACACTCTTTGAATTGTCAATTTTTTTTTAAAGCCTCTGATTTCCGCTTAATAAAATAAATAGCTGTTCTTCTCGAATATTCGTCAATGAAGGTAATGAAATACTTTGCATCAAGCAACAACAGAGTTTGCATTGGACCACATATATTTAAATGAACAACATCTAGAACATCTTTTGTTGCATGCCTATGACTTGATCTAAAAGGAATCCTAGTCTGTTTTACAAGGATGCAGCTATGATAGACAGGGAGGTTGACTTTATTGGCTGGATAGTTGAGATCAAGTGCTAGGGATTGTCTGGACATATTCGACATAGATGTATGATTCAAGTGTCCTATAATGCCAAAGTAATGCTTTATTGACTAGTGTCAGAATAAAAATGCACCAGTCTATATAAGTATCCATGTCTCTTGCCACGTGCAAGGATCTTATTTGTCCTATCGATAATTTGGCATTGATCAGACTCAAACTCTACCCTATGACCTAAATCAATAATTCTGCTTACTAATAATAGAGTTTAGATACATACAAAACATTTCATAGTAGTTTGAATTGATCATGTTGGAACATCAATCTTACAATGCCTTCACCCTCAATAGTGTGTGTACTATCATCGCCAAGATGAACAAATTTCTTTGTTCTGTAAGGTGTGTAGGAGTGAAAGTGCTCATGATGACTGGTCATATGTTGATAGCTCCAGAATCCATAAACCAAGAATTATCGAATCGCGTCTTTTGGACTTTGACAATAAACGCTCCTTCGTCCCCATGTCAAAATTGGGAGATAGAGATGATACTGCAACTGAGTTTGCTTGTTGATATGGTTGCTTATTTACATTCTTTGTTTTTGATACCCTATAATCCTAGATCTCATGATTAGTGCATTTGCAATACTTATAGAACATCTTCTTCTTCGATTGTGAATTTGATAATTGCTCTTGATTTTGTGTCAATTTTTGATTTGATGTAGACTACTTAGTGCTTTTATTCTTCTGTCGTTTTGAGCCTTTCTTGATATATAGAGCATGAGATGATGAAGTCGCCGAGGTGTCTTGACTTCTTCAATTGTCTACTTGCAGCAACATAGTGATAACTCTAGTAAGAGTTAAATTTGAGTGTGTCAATATGATCATCACCTAGTTCTCGTATGTAGAAGACAAGCTTGAAAGCAATGTCATGATTGTGTCTTGATCGTCGATGATCAATCTGACAGTTGCCATCTGTTGCAAGAGATTCTTAAACTGGTTAACGTGAAGTGAATCACCATTCGACATCTTGAGTGTGAAGAATCCTAATGCATGTCTACGTCTATCAATAATTGAACAAAGCTATAACGTCAAAAGTCACGTTCAATCTTTTAGCAACTAAATTTGAAATCATTAGTACCAAAGTGATTTTGTAGCCAAACAATTTAGATTGCGAAGTGATGCACATAATATTGGTTGAAGTATCCAACAAAACAGACGAAACAATAAGAGATTTATCAGTTACAAATAACTACAAAGAAGCATACATTATGACATGATATTAAACACAATAAGGAGACGGATTGATTCAGTAAGTAGCATGTACAAATCAGATAATAAGAGCACAAACCAATAGTAGATAAATATCGCTGAGTACTATAACTGAAAAACTCTATCTGATGCACTTCCACTGATAACAATAAGCGCTAATAACAATACTCAAAGAGAACTCTATAAAAATGAATTATGCTGAGTGGGTCTTTGATGATTAGCTATTTATAGTAAAGCAAGTTAAGTTGATCTAATGGGACAACTAATCAGGTCGTAGTCGCAATTGGCAGCTAGTCGTAATGCGTTGTCATCCATCCAGTTAGAATTTTTCAAAAATTTACTTGCGAAGCAGTTATGGCAAGTCTTTAGCTTCATATCAGGCATAACAGTAATTGTCATCCTTCGACATGTTCAGCTCCTTTGACTTTCGTTGGAGTCATTTGATATGTTGGAGCTGCCTGTTGAGCGGTTCCTAAGTATTTCTGCAAATTGTGTAGAAACTACAGAACTGGATAATAAAATGGATGAAGATTAAAGATCGATTACTTAGATGAATCACTCCGATAGTAGAATAATACAACATGCATGTGGATCTTCACAGTGAAGACAAACCAAGATGGATCAATCAACAAGTATAATCCTCAATAAAATTACACAAAATATATATTAAATTCTAAAACTGATTTAACTTATTTGACTTTTTTTGGTATTGACCACTCAACTACTACCTTGATTTTATCTTCGTCTATCTTCAATTCAAAAGAGGTGATCTTATGACCAAGATAAACTAGTTTATGCTTAAAGAATTCACACTTGGATTCTTTTGCATAAAGTTTTTCTTGCCTAAAAATCTACAAGATAGTCTTAATATGATTAGGAATGTTATATCCTAAGGGTGGTTACCAACTTTGTACATATACAAAACTGGAGTAAATGACATTTAAGACTTATAAGATATTTGTCTCTCGACACTTGTAAATGTACATATACTAGCTGAATCAAGCTATGTAAGTATTCCTTTTTCAATCAGAGTTATCTATATCCAGCGTTATCACACTTGGCAAGCTGAAGTTATTACTTCAAGCCATTGTACTCACTGTTGATATTAATTAGAGTGCAATTGTTGTCTCACTACTGTATTGTTCATTTGCGCAATTTGTATGAATCATTCTTCTTGAATATTTCTGCTGCTAACTGTTGTGTTTCCATTCCTATACGCCTACGCTCAAAGCTTCGAGCTTCCGCAGCCGGTCATCCCCACATTTTACGACATGGTATCAGAGCAAGAATTTCAGTAATCTGCATTTCTACTATGGATTATCAGACTTGTTTCTATCAAGACATCTTTCTAGCAAACGCGCAGCCAACAGTATTCTGACAATCGTTGTTTCTACCAACAATCTCGTTCAACCAGACTGGATCCAGTTCATCTCTTATTGACAAACTCAATGAAGATAACTACCATCTTTGGAAATTCAAAATGAAGGTTATACTTCTAGCCAAGGAACTGTGGACATCGGTGATGGCATAGAACTCAAACCAGAAGGATATGCAGCCAACATTACCAAGTGGAGACTGAGAGATGGCAAAGCATTTGCCATGATCACCCTCAATATCAAGGATACTCAAATCAGCCACATACGTGCTGCTCAGACTGCTAAGGATGCATGGGACATCCTAGCAACTCTCTACGACATCAGAGACGTTACTTCCAAGCCTCATCTGAGGAAGAAATTCTTCACCCTCGGAATGTCTGATGCAGATAGTGTCTCGAGTCATCTCAACACCGTCAAAAATCTTATGGAGCAGATGACTGCAACTGGCTCAATCATAGAATATTTCGATGCACTCATGACTCTATTATTGAGTCTACTTGAAGCCTACAAAAATTGGGTAATGGCAATTTCTACCCAGGAGCACCTCACTCTATCAAGAGTGATTTCACTACTCCTACAAGAAGAGATCAGAAGATCAGCATCCTCCTCAGGCTCAGGATCAGATCCTCAAACTCTATATTTAAAAATCAGAAGTTTAGATCCAAGAGATTTAAAAATTCAGGCTATACTGACAAGAAGAGCAACATGCAGTCTGGACCAAATTCCGGTTCAAGACCAAGTATAGATCATCCTACACATAGAACTGCAAGCAATCAAAAGTATAGTACACCAATGGATAATAGAGCCCAAGAGAACTATGTATAAGCACGAAATGAGATAGAGAAGAGAGAAGATATGTCTCTCCATGAGTTGCATCCTTTTATGGTAGGTCCAAACCCTATTTGGCCACTTGGCCTCCAAAATGTAAACCCTCCTATTTTTGGGTCTAGATTCAATGTACACAACATCTAAATTTGAATCTATTTAAATTCGACTTCTAATTTTTCCACACTTTCAAAAAGTGTCTATTCAAATGAAATTTAGACTTATGAACTTTGAAAAGTCAAACACACTCCCTCTTCAACGTAGCATAGACTTTGGTAACATTCCAAGTGATGTCCTATGCTTCATGAACAAGTCCTTTCCCAATGCTTTGGTGAAGATATCAGCTACACATTCTCTTGAGGACACATGTTGAAGCTCCACCTCCTTTGTAATGAATGGCTCCCTCACAAAATGATATTGCACCTCAATATGACATGAAGAATCACATAGAATATAAATGAGATGATTCCTCCATTCTATCAACTTTGAACTCTTCGAAAAAATACAACAAACAAACAATAAATGTGAGTGATCAACATTTGTTTGCATGTCTCCTCCTCCTTTGTCCTTTGTTGCCATGTATCCACATGACATGAGCCTCCATCTCCATCTTGCCACAAGAAACCATCAACCCTTGGAAATCCATGAGTAAGTGAGTACATCAATGATACTAATCCAGCACCACATGACTCCATAAACCAAGCAAGTTTTCCTAGTCCATCTTCAAGATCTACTTGACACAAGAAAATGACCATGAATTCACCAAAAATTGATAATCTCCAAACATTGGCACTAAGTAGCTCAACACTTGAGAACTTAGTCATAGATAAGTGATATAATGAACCTCCAATAGCTTCATTTCCATCGACAAAAACATCCAAGAATGCTAGTACAAATCCAACATCAAAATGATGCTCACCAATGTAGCTAGCTTTACCATATCTTGACAATTTGCACACATTCACATGAAAATGTTCAAACATGAGATAGTACAAGTAAAATAGATTTTTTTCAAATATAATTGATTTTGATGCTGATGATCTTCTCCCTGGTGTTGACGATGTAAATAATGATGAGTCTTATTCAGGGAAAGATTGCTTGAAAATGGCTTTGGAGGAAATGCACAATAAAGAAGATGACCTGCCTTTTGAAGAGGAGTTTATCAAAATTCAAAGTTAGCTTGGTTTTCCAAAACCAACTATCTATTCACCAACTATATTGACATTGAAAGGTGGACATAATATTGATGGAGAGACAGTAATCAAGGAAGACAAAGATGAATGCGTAAGTTTTGTATCTTATTATGTACTAGAAGAATCGTTATGTCAGATTATATACTGGAGCTTACTTTGGATTTTTTCATTTCAGGAAACAAATTTTTCTTGATGATTTTGCAATTCGTCCAGGAGGGCAGAGATTTTCTGCTGGACAATTTTCAAGAGATCATGCACTGGGTTATCTGAAGTTCTTCAAGAATAATGAGATAAGTGTTGCCCATTCAAAGTTTCATCAACATGGTGAGACAATGATTATGGCAATCAAGGCACTATCTCATTTTCTTGGAGGACATAATTTTAATAAGGTGCATAAAATAGTTTTTGTAAAGAAAACTATTGCACTTAAAATTTTAGGATATAGATTAGTGAATTCCATGCTCAGATCATCTCATTTTGCATTGTATGCTGCCTACATTGAATTGAGTAAGCATGAAAACTATGAGCTCTTGGATCCATACAAAAGAGGGAAATTGTTGCATGATTCTAAGTTGCAACTTTCATTAGAGAAAGTATCGGAAGCATAGTAGATATTGTTGAATTGTACTTTGTAAAATTTTTCATTAAATATACAAAATCTCATTGTGTGTCTATTGCCTATTGGCTTGTATAAATTTGCATGCTTTTTGAAATTTTTTCTAATTCGTCGATTTTGTATTATGACAAATTTGGATTCTTCTGTAAAACCATTGGAAAAGTTGCAATATATAGCTGTTCTTTGTGAATGTGTAATTTTATGAAATGCCGCTCTTGCTTGCCATTTCTTGCGATGACCATATGCTAAAACTTCCACTATCTCTTGCAAAGTATGTTGAATGATGCCGTAATATGTGCTGCATATCATTAAAAAAAAATACAAATCAGTACCAAAAGTATCTAAATTAATTGCACATATTTGTCTATACCAGTGTAACATCAAAATCTTACCATATAATGAGTTATATGATCTAAACCCTATGCACTCCCAACTGCATCCACAAATTCACTGGTTGTTTTTTGTATCATTTGTACATCAATATTTAAAAATTTATCTTTTCACCATGCTATCTAATCTACTTTGTGTAGACGAGTAGAACCTTCTTCTTCGAAATCTTGAGTTGCAGCTATGATTTCTTTCCAAACCGAGTATTGAATCTTGGATTGTTTGCCAGAATAATTTGATAAAAATCTACGAGCTTTGGATCCTGCAATGCTTGGCTTGCATGGAATATTTTCTGTTTTACTTGGTAGCTTGTCATCTTTTTTAATTTTAACGTGGCCTTTATGTAAACCTGCTTTAGACAACACATCCTCTAATATGAAAGTATCTTCCTTCGCAATTGCCTCTGGCTCGGAATTCCATGCAAACAAGATGTAAAGATATATTATTTTTTCTATTATACGCACCTGAATGTGAGAAATTGGCAAAAATCTAGCTTGGTATTTTTTATGATAGAAGTTTGTAAGTGAATCTCACACGTGTGGAGAATTGTAAAGTAAATCAAAATGTTTGATATAGGGGTCTCATAGAATTTCACAGTCAAGCATTTAGGTGTAGGATGTTGATAGGGTCAAATTTGGCATAGATGGCAAATTATCCATTTCCACTTGTAATGCCACTATTGGGCCAAAAATAGAGTAGGAGGCCAAACTTGTTCCAATTAGAGTGTAGACAAGTGTAATGCTTTTGTTTGATGAAGTTTAAGAGGTCCAATAGGTTTTAGAGGTGGAACCATGTGTGGTCCAATAGGAATTTGAGGTGTGCTTGAATATAGTCCAATAGAATTTAGAGGTGCATGGATCAATGGTCCAATAGGATTAAGAGGTGGCAAAGTGTGATCCAATCATAGTTAAGCATAGTGGTAGCTCATGAATCTACTAGTATCATTGTACTCCTCATTTTGGATCTAATTGATTTTGAGATTGAGTGGATTTTGAGTGTCATTGAATTTCTAGCTTTCTCTCTCTACCCGAGAGCTCATGATGGTTTTTCTCTCTCTACCCGAGGAGAGCAGCTTGTTTTTACTTAGAATACTTTTGGAACACTTCCCACACGTGTGAGTGAGAGTTGGAAGTGATTGAATGCATGTAGTAGTGTGTTTTTGCCATAGAATCAAAGATAGATCTTGAATCTCAATCTAGTCTTGATCTTGGTGCATCTACACATCTTAGGAGATCACAAGTACATGTTGTGGACAATCCACACGTGTGAATTCAACACTGAACATTCTGAAGAGGAATTGGTAGTACAAGTTTCCAGTTAGAATCTTCTCGATCTCTTGATATTCATGTACTCCTTGTGATGTCTATTGTTGTCTTCATGCAGTACAAACATGGGTTGGCATGCTAGGGTTAGCTTTGCATTATGGATGTGATTTGTGAGAGTTATGTCCAAAAACGTTCAAAAAATGAGTGGGGACAATATTTTCTATTTTTTAATTTTTTTTGCCCTGTTTGATTCAATTTTCGCCCACCTTTCTATTCTTTGTAATTGGATCTGAATAACTAAAGTTGTAGAGCATTGAAAGGGCTTTTTAGAATTATATATATTTTTAGATTCTGTTAAGTATTCAGGAAGTTACAAAATTTTGAAATTGGCAACAAAATTTTGTAAACTTTTCATAAATAAAAAACTTCCAGATTTTTTTTTTTTGGCCTATTTGATCCATGTTTTGCACAACCTTCTATTCTCTATAATTCGATTTGAAAACATAAAGAGCTTTCTGGAGATATAATTTTTCTTTTCATTTTATTGACTACTGAGCCAGTTACAAAATTTTCAAATTGTTAACAAAATAAAAACTCTGTAATGGTTACCTTCTTATTATTTTTTTAATTCTTATCTAGTATGTGAGCTTCTTCTTTTAATTGATCATATGATCTACGTTATGCCTAGAAAATTTGCTGCACTTGATCATTGCTTTCGTTTAATTTTAATATAACATTATGCGAACGTGAATTATGTTTTTTTTTTTTTTTTTGGCAATAATATGGTCTCTTTTTCTCTATAGTCAACAAGTAAACCATTCAATGTACGCTCTAAGCTTTGGAATATTTGCACCGAGTTTGCAACACTGTAAGTCCTCAATCTTTCACAATAACCCAATAAACCGTTGCGTTCTTCATACAAAAACGTTATGAGTTGTGTGATTGATTGAAATTGTGGATACAAACTTTTGTCACCCCACAAATCATAGGTTTTTTTTTTGTCGATTATGTGATCCATAATCAAAGTGCCAAAAACTGTGGATCCTTTTACTGCTCCTCTTCTGGATATCAGAGCTTTCTCAACAAGGAGATCAATATGTAGATGAAACTTAGACATCTCAACAAATATCGATAGAGAGATTAAACTTAGACATCTCAACAAATATCGATAGAGAGATCAGAAAAAAAAATAGGTAAATCCATTCAACTATGTAGGTTGTAAGATACTAGAATTACAAAATTCGGCGAGTTTTTTTTTATCCTACGTGGCATTCCTTAGAACCCCTTTTGAAATTTGGAACTCTTCTAATGTTTGAAGATGATTGGATTTAATTCCATGATTGTCAAAATAATATTACAGACTCACCTTTAAAAGCTACTTAGATTAATTGTCTAATGAAGACATTTCAACTTTTAAATATTAGCTATAAATCCAAGCAACAATTTTGAAAGACACATTATACCAGTACTTTTAATTATTAATTCAAGCATGTGCTTTTTCAAAATACACCAAGCTCCAACAAAGGGCTTGTAACATAAAAAAGCCAAAACTATGCTTAGGAATGTTTGTGTTACATAATGGTGTTTAACTTCTATGAGAGCAATGCACATTTTATACTTGAATTTGCTAGGTAGCTTATAGATGACTCTATTTTCAACCTAATCTTATTTGAAAAATCATCTACCACATATAATAAGGAGCTTTTCTACCATGTTTTGGATTTCAAAAAAAGTTTGGTCATCCTACATAATTTTATTTGAATTATATTGACAAGTGGCTAGAATGTCACATCATGAAAATTGTCTAGTCTAAGTTAATTTGATGTGTGTGATGTTGTAGAATAATTTCACCAACTTATATTCTAATTTTTCATGAAGAAGATTTCATTGAAGGAAAAAAAAGGTAGTTAAGGATGGTCAATGAAGACATTGATGGTGAGTCCTTTTTTTCAAAGGGCAATAAAGCTTTCAAGGATATTTAAACTTAACGGACAACATTGTACATTTTTTTCTCTCTATTGGGTTTTGAAATTTCTCTTCACTCATGTTTGTGAGATCTTACCTTATTATTTCTAGCGATATTGTTCTCATAAAATTTCATTGATGAGAAAATGGCCAAAATTAGTATGATTTGTATGAAGGTAGCAACAATTTTTTTTAATTCATTTTCCAATTTGATAATGTTGATAAGCCATTGGTCAACAATACCAACTTGTGATAAAGGCCAAAATGAGCAAAGTGATAATCGTCATAATGATAAAGACAACATTGACTTTGAGGCATATGATTATGTATAAAATGATTTAAAATTTTAAGATCTTCAACCTTTTCTATATGAGATTAGAACCTATTGTGATACTTTGACCATTCATCTAGCTCATTATCATAAAATTGTATTTGCAAGTACAACCTATCTTGATGTACATGTGTGCAAAACTATTTATTATTATTGTCTATTAGAAATGGGCAAAAGTTATTATATATACATTTTTTCTAATAAATGCATTTTTGATGTGAAAGACAATATAATTTTTTATATGGTTAATAACATTTGTCTAATGTGAAATGATGCTTATAAAGTGGACAATTGGTAAAATGATTTATAAAGTGGACAATTGGTGAAATGATTTGGTACAATGATTTGAAGATTATAATAATTGGACTGGTAAGTACCATTTAGTATTATAAAATAATGTATAAATAAAAATTCTTCATGGCACTCTATCGAGATATTTAAGGACTTTCATTTCTAGCAATGGTGTTATATTTTTGACAAACTACTTTGGTCCGAAGGTTTTTGGTCCAAGATTATAATGAAAAATTTTGGAGACTACTCCCAATGGTCCAACTTGACAAGAAAAGTGCAACTTACATGTGTTAACCAATCTATTGACATCACAATCAGACAAGAATTGAGAGTTTTTTTTTTGATTTTTTTTTTTTCAGAATATTGAGAAAGTCGATGGTAAAAGACTAGAAGTCATTCATATTAATGATGTAAGTTATTTTAGAATCAGGGGTTCCAACCTGCCCATAAAGGAGCTAGCACATATTTTTGCATTGGCCCTTTAGTGAGTGATGGAATCACACATATGAGAAAGCTAGCCACATCGCAATTTTTTATGTATTGTTTTCATGAAATTTAAAAAAAAATCCCATTGTGGTTTTTCAAATCAGCCAATCCAAGAAAAGGGCACCCCTGGCATGAATCTAAAGAACTGAAGAGAGCCGCAACAACCAAAGTGATAATCAATATCAAAACAACAAAAAACACGCTAAAGCACAAATGGAAACCACTGAAGAGAGACCCTTATAAAGCACGTCAATGGGAATGATTAGAGACCCTTATAAAGCTCAATGGGCATTGACATCCCTCATCCTCTTGCCAATTCCATGACAAGATACATATTAGCTTAGATTGATGAGCCTCTCCTTGCAACCACACTCCTAAGAGCTTGAAAAACTCTCATTGGTTGAGGAGTATGAGGTATTATTCATGATGGCCCTTGGGATTGGAGAAAGTGAGCCCTCAATTACTCACTTAAGAGTATTGTGGGCCCTTCACTTGTTGGGGCATTTCAGTGGGACCAATCCCTTGTCGAAAAAATCCCTACCAACATGATTGAGTCAAAGCTTCATATGAAGCTAATAAGTAGCTCGCCCATCTCCCAGAGATACTGAGATGATGGTTGGCTTGTCCTACATCCCATGTAGGCTCAACTTCCCATGCTTGACGTTGCCAACTCTGATTTAACCAGCACATAGGCCTCCACCAAGGAGCCTATCTCACCACTGTATCCATCATGTCAATCCAACCAAAGCAAATGTAGAATAGATTGACCATCGTGATGAGAAAAGCATCCATGATCCTGTAGCATATATATCAAGTAGGATAGCTTAATCAGAAACCTGTATTCTATTCCATATGATCACTAAGTATCCATTACTCACTGGTAGCTCCCCAAGAATCTGTCCACCTGTAGTGCAACTAGACTCCAACTAGATCTAACCAACAAGTTGCATCCTGCTTACCAAATAATTATGGATAACAAACAACGTGTGACATCAACCTGGAGACTAGTATGCATATAACCATGCAGCTCACCTGATCACTCGCCAAAGTATCAGTTGTCACTCCTTGAGCAACCACCTCCATCCTTGTCGGCTCACAACCATGGGCATGTTGGGTCCACATCACCCCGTAATGCACTCCATGCCCTCAGGATATGTACCACCATTAGGTACACTCCATGCCACCTACCTCCAAGTAGACTTGACCCGTTCCTAGGTTACCATCCTGCTGTCCAAGCCGATCGCCAAAGGATCACATACCTCTTTTGGCTCATAGCAGTGTTGCTCTCCCTAGCTATGTGCCACCCGACACCATGCCATTGCAAGATCATCCATGAGTCGCCAGCACATTCATGGAATCCCGAGACTATTCTCTCCCATCCTGATCGTACTAAGGTATATGGCTTTGAGTGACTTCCTCTAGGCTTCCTGTTCTCACCACCTTTGGATCTTAACCATACAGGAGTCAAGCCTAGACTCCTGCAAATTCATCCAAATTCATGAAAGCTATAGGTAGCTTATCCGCACCTGTGATGGTAGATGCCTCCCCATCGATGCCAATTCCAATGACTGGCCCCTTGCTATAATGCCATCTTGTACTCCCAAATGAGCACACCATGAAGTCCTCACCATCAGTGTCCCCTCCAGTAGATCACTAGCAAAACACCCATCATGGTGCTTGCCCTCCGATCGCACCGAACTGTGCAATCTCCATCAGCTCTCCAGCCTAGAGCTGGCTCCCAAAGCTTCATGCTTTGCCCATTTGCGTTTGAAGCATCCTGATTCCATCATATATCGTACACCTGTAAGTCCAATCCAATCCAATGACCCAATTCCAATATGAAATAGCTGCACCCTGAGTTGAACTTGATCACAAGAAATACCATGCCCACCTCTCGCATGTGATTGCTTTTCCTCTCAAAATTGTCGCCACAATGATGAGTAGTCACGCCGCCAAACTGCACTTCCATCGTCAAAACTAGCTTTCTCCACACAATTCTAGTATCATTCGTTCCCATACCACATTTACCATTTCCAAACACCTTGTTACTTGGTCAGAAGTAAGTAATAATGATTTTGAAGCGATAATGCCTCAATGTACCACCCTGTAATAGATTTCACCAGACAAAAATTGCACCAATTTGATCCCGCGGTACCCAAACGGCGAATGTAGCCCATCATTAGATCGCCTACACTCCGCTTGATGGAATGGTGATGAAAACTTTCCAAAAAAAGTTCCTCCCTGCTGTATGATGTTGCTCTGTTTGCTGGCTTCAAGCAATTTAATCATTATGGCCCAAGGATGGCCAAAATAGGTGCCTTCTAGCCAAAGATAGGCTCTTCCAAAGAATGCCTTGCAAAAATGAACTGGTTCTTCATTTTGAAGATTCTTAATGAAGAAAAGGGTCCCATTCCCTTAGGGTCCAATTTGAATTTCAGATTGAAATTTTTTTATGAAGTTGCATGGCCATTTATATTTCAATGGCCCTTGGTCTCTTTCGAAGCCCATCTATCGGTGGATTTTGATCCTATGGCCCATCTTGCTCCTCGAGCACACAATGTTGACCATTGATCCTATGAAGGTCCGATCCTATGGCTACACATGATTTCGTGCACCGAAATGGTCTCCGTCAGCTTCAACATGCTATTTCATCTTCTCCTGTGGCCGCGCGCAAGGTCCCGTCCTCTTCTCTCTCGCATTTTTCCATGAAAGCTTCTTCATGTTGGAAATTAAGCCCACAATTGTCTCCTTGGTGAATGACAATTCCTATTTCATGATTCTTCCTGCACGTTTATTGACCGTTGATCTAGGGTCAGGTTGAAACCATCTCTAGTTATGTGTCTTCTCATCTGATACATGTAGGAATCACAACTTAGATAGCCATAGTTGAAGAACATCTACAACAGGCTTTGGGCTGATCTCCAGCAAAGGGTAACCACGCCTATCATAATTTCAAGTTCAGATGTTAAGTTCAACAATTTGAAGTCATTGAAGACTTGGCCATCTTCAAGGACTTCAACAAATTAACATTTAAAACGAGTCTGCAGAATTGGACTCAATGTCGCGATGGTCTGCAGAAATACTCTAAGTGTCACGATAGTCTGCAAAAATGAACTAAGGTTTCCACAGTGTCGGCTTTTTTGCATTTTCCCGAAATGCGACACTTGGGCACAGTTCAAAGTTCAACTATTTTTTAATACCTTGGGTTTTTTTGCAAAAGGGCGAAGAGAGAAAATTTCTGAAGGTCATCTACTTTCAAGAGTTGAACTATTTTTTCACAAAATCCCGAAGAGAGAGAAAATGCCGAAGGTCATCTATTTTTCAACGAGGAATGTTCCTAGCCACTTCCCAAAATTTGCGAAGTGAGAGAAAACCACTTCTTGAAATTTGTGAAGTGAGAGAAAACCACTTCATGTAAAATGCGCAATGAGAGAATTTGCGACGTCCTTGTCCGCGTCAGCATTCTTAATTCCTTTACAGTATATACTATGTATAGTTGTCACAAAAGCCATATACTTCCAAGTACAACGACTTACCTAATTAGGTGACAAATATTCAATGTAGTTAATACATGGATGAAATCTATAAATAGATCATCCAAGCACAGATTATTGGATGCTCCATCCATGAGACGAATGATTTTGAGCCTCCCAGTTATGCCACCATTTTGGTTGTAATTGCTATTTTATTATGCTTCAATGTGATATAGCAGCAGCATGTTTTTCTATCTATGTATAACGTAGATGAATGCTTGTTGTGATTGAATGCACTTTATCATTGTTTGATCGCGCTTGTTTACTCACTCTGATCAGAACACGGACGTCTACGACTCCTTTGCTTCTGATCAAACGATGGCTGCCTTTGACGCCTGAGGAGCTTGCAATATCATACTGCTCTTTCCATCTATTTCATAACTAAATTTCATATTGAATCTGAATTCCAGTCATTAGGGCCTTTTTTGGACTCAAAAAGGGCCTCTTCCTTGTCTAAATAGGTTTGTTAATCATAATTAGTTTAGTGTTAATTAATCCTACGTGGCACTTTTACCTTGGGTTACCCAATAGGGTGAGCAAGAGTTAAGGGCTAAATATAGGTCCCATCATCCATAGACTTTTGTAGGTACTTTGTAAGGCAAGACTAGCATATTCATTGTCTTGGTTCCAATAGGACAACAGCTAGGGCTCTAGGTGGGACATAGACTTGCAGGCCTCATTTAATGCCCAAGTACATTTCAAATTTGAAAATTGCTTATGAATTTTAATCAACCCACTTTTGTGTCCCCCTTCACATTCAAACTAAGACTACCTCACTTTCATTAGTCTTTCACATACCAAATAATTTATTTTTTTTCAAATGGATATATATATTTTTTTAAAATTGGCCTTCAGGATACATTTTCATTTCACCATGGATTTAGTCTGTTTGATCTCAGAACCTCAAAAAAGGTGTTTATAAGTCAATTTGTTTTTATTTGTTTGCAACCAAAAATATATCCCGAAAGCCAGTTTTTTCGTTTTTTTTGGCCCGAAATCGCGATTTTTGGCCGTTTCACTTCATCAGAAGGCCAAAAATTGCGTTTCGGACCCAAAAAAAAAATAAATTTCAAAATCATGGTAAGGCGCAATTTTGGGCCGTTTGACTTGGTCAAACGGCCCAAAATCGTGCCTTACCGTGATTTTGAAAAAAAAAAAAAATTGGGTCCGAAACGCAATTTTTGGCCTTCTGATGAACTGAAACAGCCAAAAATCGCGATTTCGGGCCAAAAAAAAAACGAAACACTGGCTTCTGGGATATATTTCTGGTTGCAAACTAATAAAAACAAATTGACTTATAAACACCTTTTTTGAGGTTCTGAGGTCAAACAGACTATATCCATAGCGAAACAAAAATGTATTCCCCCGGAGGCTAGTTTTTCATTTTTTTTGGCCCGAAATCGCAATTTTTGGCCGTTTCGCTTCATCAGAAGGCCAAAAATTGCGTTTCGGACCAATATATATTTTTTTTCCAAAATTACGGTAAGGCACGATTTTGGGCCGTTTGAGAAAGTCAAACGATCCAAAATTGCGCCTTACCGTGATTTTGAAATTTTTTTTTTGGGTCCGAAACGCAATTTTTGGCCTTCTGATGAAGCGAAACGGCCAAAAATCGCGATGTCGGGCCAAAAAAAAAAATGAAAAACTGGCCTTTGGGATATATTTCTGTTTGTAAACTAATAAAAACAAATAGATTTATAAACACTTTTTTTGAAGTTCTGAGGTCAAACAGACTAAATCCATGGCGAAATGAAAATGTGTTCCAAAGGTCAATTTTGAAAAAAATGATATCCATCTGAAAAAAATAAACTATTTGGTATGTGAAAGGCTAATGAAAGTGAGGTAGTCTTAGTTTGAATGTGAAGGGGGACACAAAAGTGGGTTGATTAAAATTCATAAGCAAATTTCAAATTTGAAATGTACTTGGGCAAATGAGGCTTGCAATTCTATGTCTCACCTAGAGCACTAGTTGTTGTCCTATTGTTGGCTACTAGGTACTGTGTGTAGCTATTGTTGGTTACTGGTACTTTCAAGTGTATCCATGTAGGGTTAATGTAGGGTTAATGCTAGAGGTGTACTTTGTGGGCCCACACTTGATTTAATCTACACCATTGAATCTGCCATGTCATATGGACCATTCCTGCTCAATTGTCACACTTTTATTGGTACACGTGTCGTCATTAACACTAATCCAGATTAGTGAAGAGGCCCTTTTTGAGTTCAAAAAAGGCCCTAATGAATAACACACACAAACCATTTCTAATATCTTCGGTGGACTGTACTCTCATTTTTGTGAGTATGAATTAGCTTATAAGATCCTGTTGGGCAACTAGAACACTCAAAGTTGTGATTATATTTAGCATAAGCTTTCTATTAGACTGCTTTTGCATCTAGCAGTTGATTGTAAAGGGAGAGCTGTTCCGCAATATTCTTGCTCTCTTCTCCGTTCACGTTCTTTGCACTCCCTTGCCCCATCAGATTGATATCAGAGCGTAGTCCAAATAAACCGAGAGATTAAGTTTGTTCTATTTGTATTACTATTATCATGTCTCATCTTGGTAGCTCTTCTTCATCATACAACGAAGCTAGAGTCATTGACAAGTTCAATGGTTCTAACTTCTACATCTGGAAGTTAAAACTCCGAATGATGTTGATAGATAGAGATCTTTGGGATGTAGTAGAAGGTGTAGACCTGAAGCCAGAAGATGGTGATCAAGCAAAGGCATGGAAGATCAAAGATCAGAAGGCCTTAGCATGTATCACGCTCAATTTGGCCGACTCCCAAATATCCCATGTTACCACATGCAAAACCTCTAAGGATGCATTAGATTTGTTATCAAATCTCTATGAGACTCATGATGTAACCACTAGATTACACCTTAGAATGAAGTTCTTTACTCTTAGCATGTCTGATTCTACTGCCATCACTTCTCACATCAATAGCTTCAAGTCCCTATTTGATCAGTTATCAACTGTAGGATGTTCTATTCAAGATGATAATGTCGTTATGACCTTGTTTTCTTCTCTTCCAAAGTCGTATGAACACTTTGTGGTGATGATCTCCACACAACTTGACCTCACTCTTCAAAAGGAGATTGGTCATCTTCTTCAAGAAGAAATGTAGAGAAATACTAGCAGCCTGTCCATCAAAGACAAATCAATGACTCTATACACCAAGAAGAAAGATTATTCCAAGGGCAAGAATCAAGTGCAGCAGCAATAGCAAAAGCCTCAAACTCAAACTGAGCATGGTGGATCGCGCAGGAAGCTCTTCTATAGATATTGCAAGAGAGCTAATCACGACATCAAGGAGTGTCGTATCCGGATCTACAACGAGGCAAAGAAGCAACAATAGTAGCAGCTAGACTCCCCCAACATGACGGGTTTCAAGGAGCAAGATAAACATTTGTCAATGGCTTACAACAGTAGCATCAAAGACTGTGATAGCTGGTACTTGGACAACAGTGCTACCCAACACATGACCTCTCGAAAGGAATGGTTTACCGAGTATACAGCTTACATCAAAGATCAATTCATCTACCTCAGAGATTCTAGCACCATACGCATGGAAGGCAAAGGAGCAGTGAAGATCACCTTCAACAATGATCTATCTATTTGTGTTCCTAATGTCCTTCATGTCCCTCAGTTATCAGCTTCCTGTTATCAGTCTCTAAGATAACTGATGAGGGCTACACTGTTACTTTCTCATCTGAACAGTGTACAATACTTGAGGAAGATACTACTTTGACTACATACACTACATTCGGAAATCTTTACATACTCTCTAATTCAGTTGCATTAGCTAGTATCTCTAATGAGAATGTAAACGACAGTGCTGTTCTGTGGCATAGTCAATTTGGACACATGAATACAAGATTACTTTCTTATATGTGTTAAAATAATTTAGTTGATGAATTGAATTTCCCTTCTTCACTGGATAGGAAATCTTTCTTTTGTGAATCATGCATCTATGGGAAGCACTCTAGAAGCAAGTTTCCAAAATCACATTCCATCAAAACAAAGCATGTATTGGATCTTGTACATAGTGATCTTTGTGGTCCAATGCCAACTCCATTCTTAGGAGATGCAATCTATTTTATCACTTTCATAGGTCTACACAGTCATGTTCATTAAGCACAAATCTGAAGCCTTTGAATGCTTCAAGAGATTCAAAGCCATGACTGAGACACAAACGTCTACAAAAGTGAAGGCACTCCAAATTGATGGTGGCGGCGAATACATCTCTAAGGAGATGTCTGACTACCTTGGCTGAACATGGTATTAGAAGACAGTTCACCACTTCCTATTCATCTCAACAGAATGGGATTGCATAAAGAAAGAATCGAACTCTTCTAAACTCAGCCAGATCCATGCTACATCAAGCACACCTATCTGTGAAGGCTTGGGCAGAAGCTACTGCCACAACTTGTTACATGAAGAATAGATCTAGCACCAAAGCCGTCAACAACAAAACTCCTTATGAAGTTTGGCATGGACACAAGCCTAGTGTCAGCCATTTAAAAATCTTTGGTTGTATATGTTTTAGTCACATTCCTAAATAGCTTAGGAAGAAGCTGGATCATAGGACAAATAAATGTATTTTCATTGGCTATCCTGATGAGCATAAAGCTTATAAAATTTATGATCCATCCGCCAATGTAGTATTATTCCCCTAGGACAATCGTTTTGATCTTCCCCGAAGCTCCGATCGAAGGAATTTAGCTGTCTCCTACCATCCAATTTGCCGATACCCTGTATGGGACGCTCCAACTATCATTTTTCTTGGTGAAAGACGATATCCCATAGTTGCACCAGATTGTGCATTCTTGCACCAAATCGTGCATTCTTGCATCACCCTACCGCTCTGATACCATGTTAAAATCCTGCTAGGATCTAGTGCAGTATGTAAATCACACATTAGAGAAACTTAGGGCTCGACGAGGGCCTTTGAAAAGATGCTTTTTTATTTTTTTTCTTATTTTCGTTGCCATGTAGACCAATTGAAACCTTAGCTTCGGGGTTCTACGTAACGTAGAATTTTTCAAATATAAATAAAATAAAAACTTTTAAAATATATTGCTGTTTCGTCGGGCAGCATGTGGAAATGCTACTGGTTGATGAGGCCTGCCCTTCCAGCTCATCACTGAAGAGACCCAAAAATATTGAAAATGAATATGACAGATGGTTGAGATGAGAAAATCGATGTACATTAATGTACATGCATTGTCAAATCATGGTTAACAGGGTTAATCAGAGTTAATTTGTGGTGCCAAATAGATCACTGTTTCAAGTTTTTGCCAACACTTTTTCTCAGATTCATGGCTTTTTGTCTATGCAAATTTTCAGATTCATAGTTCATTGTTTCAAATTTTTGCATGCAAATTACGAATGGCGCAATCAAGGAAGCCGTGCTCCTCAATCGACTATGTGCTTCTATTCAACGAGACATATGATAATGGATTATGGGTGCCAAGAAAATATTCAAAAAACTCTTGGGTTTTGATGCATCCATCATCAAGAGGAGCATTTCAAAAAAGGAAAAGGTCAAAACTATCATTTTGATCTTATTGGAAGGCCAAAATTTTGGATTTCAGAACATCATTAGGAGAAAAATCTATTTCTAAAATTCTAGTCCAACATGTATATATGTATTCAGAGATAAATGTGCAAGGATTCGTCCGTCAGGATCACAAAAATAATGACTGTGAGTATTGATATTTTTGGTACTTTGATTTTTGTCATTCATAAATATTCAATAGTAAACTTGCCAATCTGATCATTTTTTGCTTGCAGATTTATATCCATCCAACATAAATGAATTGGAACCGAGTGGATCTTTTTTAGCAGGTACGTTAGATGTTATTCACACTAATATTGGACAGCTGCAATATTGAAGTAGAACTACAAAAGTTCTAGTTGATAGTGGAATCTTTTTTTATGAATCAATGTACATTCCTGATACAAAAGAAAATTTTGGACAAATAATACCAATTCCATTACCTAGTTTTGAAAGTGATGAATGGATTGCACTAGATGTTACAGTTTCAGAATCATTTCGTTGCAAGATATATAATGATGTAAAAAATTCATTAAAAAAGCATAGGATAAAAAACAGTCAGATTGACTTGATTTATTTCCTTGAATATATTTGTGGATTTCTTCTCAAATGTCAATGTACACAAAACTCCAACGATGTTTGTATGCAAAAATTTATCAGATAGTTTATTATCTAAACTTATGGATGAAGGCTGGGACAAAAGATCAGATGGAAAAATAGAATGCAGAATTAAAATGTCTTCTATGTGCTTCTGTTATCAAACTGAAAAACAAATGTTGAGCTTATGCTTCCATTATCAAAGATGAAAAAAAAATAAAGGTAAATGGGTGCCACTCGATCGAGACTTGGAAGCCAGTGGACATTCAAAATGAGAAAATATTAAAATTATATACAATGATGTCGTTTTGACATGTGTTGAGGTGGAAGAAGATTGGAGTCTAAACTACATCCGGCGGGAACTATTGCTCCTACAAGATGATGTACTTTCAGAATTCAAATTCATTTTCAAAGGTAAACTCGTAAGTAACTGTAAACACTCGATCTTTTATGAATAGTTTCAATCAAAACTTTCTAATGCAATCTCTGTACTAATTCTAACTAACTTTGTATAAGTTTATGTAGGTATGTAAAAGACATGAGCTCGAGATCAAATATAGAGATATTGGCGAAACAATCCAACTTATGGAAGAACATTGAGATTCACTATAAGCAAATACATGCCAATCATCATGTCTTTTTATCAATATAGAAAATTGCATTCCAGTATTACACTATGGACACAACCTGATTGTAAGAATCTATATTGATATCAATAAAAAAAATCCATAAACGGGTTGTTTACATGTAAAATGATTGTATTTTTTTTTTTATGTCTCTCTATTTACAAATAGATCTCTATTCAATCAATTTATCTATATTTTCTTTATCAGTATTAGGAACTGATAAGACAACAATTCCTTCTATAATCTTGCCCTCCATTAGGGCCCTTTTTGGACTCAAAAAGGGCCTCTTCTTTGTCTAAACAGGTTTGTTAATCATAATTAGTTTAGTGTTAATCACTACGTGGCACTTTTACCTTGGGTTACCACATAGGGTGAGCAAGAGTTAAGGGCTAAATATAGGTCCCATCATCCATAGACTTTTGTAGGTACTTTGTAAGGCAAGACTAGCATATTCATTGTCTTGGTTCCAATAGGACAACATCTAGGGCTCTAGGTGGGACATAGACTTGCAGGCCTCATTTAATGCCCAAGTACATTCCAAATTTGAAATTTGCTTATGAATTTTAATCAACCCACTTTTGTGTCCCCCTTCACATTCA
The DNA here is from genome assembly GCA_029204225.1 of Diphasiastrum complanatum. Lineage (NCBI taxonomy): Eukaryota > Viridiplantae > Streptophyta > Lycopodiopsida > Lycopodiales > Lycopodiaceae > Diphasiastrum > Diphasiastrum complanatum. Next base: position 18,263,813 of record CM055093.1, on the reverse strand, counting down.
ATCTAAGACTACCTCACTTTCACTCCTCTTTCACCTACCAAATAATTATTTTTTTTCAGATGGATATAATTTTTTTTCAAAATTGGCCTTCAGGATATATTTTCATTTCGCCATGGATTAATCTGTTTGACCTCAGAACCTCAAAAAAGGTGTTTATTAGTCAATTTGTTTTTATTAGTTTACAAACAGAAATGAATCCTGAAGGCCGTTTTTTTTTTTTTTGGCCCGAAATCGCGATTTTTGGTCATTTTACTTCATCAGAAGGCCAAAAATTGCGTTTCGGACCAATTTTTTTTTTTTCAAAATCACGATAAGAATAGATTTTCGCCCGTTTGACTTGGTCAAACGGCCCAGAATCGCGCCTTACCGTGATTTTGAATTTTATTTATTTTTTTGGTCCGAAACACAATTTTTGGCCTTCTAATGAAGTGAAACGGCCAAAAATCGCGATTTTGGGCCAAGAAAAAAGAAAAACCGGCCTTCGGGATACATTTCTGTTTGTAAACTAATAAAAACAAATTGACTAATAAACACCTTTTTTGAGGTTCTGAGGTCAAACAGACTAAATCCATGGCGAAATGAAAATGTATTCCAAAGGTCAGTTTTTCATTTTTTTTGGCCCGAAATCGCGATTTTTGGCCATTTCACTTCATCAAAAGGCCAGAATTAGCGTTTTGGACCAATTTTTGTTTTTTAGGTCAAACGGCCCAAAATCGTGCCTTACTGTGATTTTGAAAAAAAAAAATTTCTTTTTTTTTTTTTTGGTCTGAAACGCAATTTTTGGCCTTCTGATGAAGTGAAACGGCCAAAAATCGCGATTTTGGACCAAAAACAAAGAAAAACCGGTCTTCGGGATACATTTTTGTTTGTAAACTAACAAAAACGAATTGACTCATAAACACCTTTTTTGAAGTTCTGAGGTCAAACAGACTAAATCCATAACGAAACAAAAATGTATCCCTCGGAGGCCAATTTTTCGTTTTTTTTGGCCCGAAATTGCGATTTTGGCCGTTTCACTTCATCAGAAGGCCAAAAATTGCGTTTTGGACCAAATTTTTTTTTTTTCAAAATCACGGTAAGGCGCGATTTTGGGCCATTTGACCAAGCCCCTCCGTTACCGTATCAGGATGAGTGCCATGATGATCAGTTTTTGGGCATTGATCCGTATTAGTTTATTTTGTTTATAGCAAAAGTATGAAAAGTTTTCACCGTATATATTGCTTATCGCTAAAAGAAATGGTGTGAACACGTGTGCCGGTGTCAGAGCAAATCCATGCTATTCTAACCCGTGTGACTTAAGAAACGTCACGCCCAGAATCGCGCCTTATCGTGATTTTGAAAATTTTTTTTTTGGGTCCGATACGCAATTTTTGGGCTTCTGATGAAGCGAAACGGCCAAAAATCGCGATTTCGGGCCAAAAAAAAAATGAAAAATTGGCCTCCGGGATATATTTCTGTTTGTAAACTAATAAAAACAAATTGACTTATAAACACTTTTTTTGAGGTTCTGAGGTCAAACAGACTAAATCCATGGCGAAATGAAAATGTATTCCAAAGGTCAATTTTGAAAAAATTGATATCCATTTGAAAAAAATAAATTATTTGGTATGTGAAAGGCTAATGAGTAGTCTTAGTTTGAATGTGAAGGGGGACACAAAAGTGGGTTGATTAAAATTCATAAGCAAATTTCAAATTTGAAATGTACTTGGGCATTAAATGAGGCTTGCAATTCTATGTCTCACCTAGAGCACTAGTTGTTGTCCTATTGTTGGCTACTAGGTACTGTGTGTAGCTATTGTTGGTTACTGGTACTTTCAAGTGTATCCATGTAGGGTTAATGTAGGGTTAATGCTAGAGGTATACTTTGTGGGCCCACACTTGATTTAGTCTACACCATTGAATCTGCCATGTCATATGGACCATTCCTGCTCAATTGTCACACTTTTATTGGTACACGTGTCGTCATTAACACTAATCCAGATTAGTGAAGAGGCCCTTTTTGAGTTCAAAAAAGGCCCTAATGCTCCGTTTCGGGAAGGTCCTCAATACCTTTTAAGACAAGAGGAATATCTGCTATAAAATTGCCTTCCTCTATGTTAGGAAGGACTTTTATTTCTTTTTGATCGATAAATCCATATTTATGAAAAAATTTCTTACTTATTAAAACAATGAAGCATGCAGCAATCCAGATTAAAACAACAAAAACAAAAGAGCAATCCTTACTTATTTTCATATGGAATTAAATAGAATTTCGCCACAAGACTGCATTCGATGAAATAGACAGCCTTCTCAAAATTGGCTTCTTTCGCCTTTACCACTCCCATGAAAAATGGACTAACAACAAAAACTATACCATGGGAAACTAATACTATTCTGCAAAAAAGAAACTCCGGCTTCTACTATTACATTAGAAATTTCTGAGGTTTTATCTTTCAGCTCGGCACAAAATTTGGGACCTAATCTAAAGCTTGTACGTGCATCTGGAAGAAAAAAAACAAAAAAGTTGTCGAGATGATCAATTTTATTAGCTAAGTAGGCCTCGTATTGATTATAATGGTCAGAATCAAAATAAACTTGGGTGGGATCGTATAGAATTCTCACAAAAAGATTATGTACAGGAGCTAAAACAAAAGTGGAAACAATATTTACAGATTTCTCTGTTATTTTGTCGAGCTCTTGTTGGGTAATCAACACTTTTGGTGATGAAACTTACTGAGGAGCTGGACGAATAACATGAGGAGGAAGGGGTGAAAATTCTCGATCTGAGTCAGATTCTCCAGCATCTGATTCAGAGCTCAAGAAGATATGGGGTCTCTTGGCCGGGATACGTCTAGGAGGAAGGGAAGCAGTTGGCCTTCGAGATCTAGCCTTCTTGGGAACAGGCTGCTTCCTCTTCCTCCTAGAGGTAGTAGGCAAGTCGGTTCTATCCAGAGGCAGGTCTCTGGAGGTGCTGACATTATTAATATGCAGACCAAAATATTTGTCTCGAAGCCTTTTGAGAATGACGAAATCCTTTGGCATGATGGTGACACGCTTACCATGCACTGCCAAAAGACAAGTATCCTCAAAAAACTGGGACAAAAAATCTTTCTGCAGCACCCTATAAGGCCTGCATGGCTGTCACGACAAAACGAACATTCAGCCCAAGTGATAGAGTGACATTTCGTACAGATCAGCCGAAAGGAACTCTAGGGATCAACAATTCAGTTGATCTGTGGAGTTTTCTGATCTCCCTCAGCCAGACTTGCTTTTTGCCACGCCTACGGCTAGTACCAGGGGGAACATGGGAATGGGATGACTGTATAATGGTTATGGCAAGGGCGGTGGATTTGGTCATGGCCATCATTCTCAGAAGAAGAAAGTTAACAAAAAGGTGTTTGAACAAAAAAAAAGTGGTTGAAAACAAAAAATTTTGCGACAAAATGGCGCTAGAGATCGATACCAGAACTGAATATTGGTTTCGAGCGCAAGATCTACATAGAGCTTTTTAAGAAAATAGATGCGCGTTCGAAAGCGATATTGCACTACCAGCGGTATCGGACTCGAGTGCACTGCGAGAGGGCGGAAGCTTGAACGGTGAGAGAGCGTGCTTGTGTGCGATATTGGGTGCGAAAAGCGAAAATTTTGTGAAAAACAATGAAAATTTCGAGGACTTATATATACAAAATTTTTGCACGTGTGAAAAGATGGCTAAGACACATGTCGTCAGATTATTGGTCCATGTGGATGTCCGTACTGACAATGATGACCCAATTATGAGGCCACGTGGGATGGGACACGTGCATGAATCCGTTCTCGATGCGTGTCATTCTCGCACGTGACAGATGTCAGATCAATCATTCCCAACTGTCTATTCACCAACATTATTGACATCAAAAGGTGGACATAATTTTGATGGAGAGACAGTATCAGGGAAGACAAAGCCGAATGCGTAAGTTTTTGTATCTTATCAAGTACTTGTAGATTTGTTCTGTCAAATTATATATTGGAGCTTACTTTGTTCTATCATTTCAGGAAACAATTTTCCTTGATGATTTTGCAATTCGTCGAGGAGGGCAGAGATCTTTTGTTGGAGAATTTTCAAGAGATCATGCACTGGGGCACTATCTGAAGTCCTTCAAGAATGATGAGATAAGTGTTGCCCATTCAAAGTTTCATCAACATGGTGAAACTATGATTATGGCAATCAAGACACTGTCTCATTTTCTTAAAGGACATAATTTCAATAAGGTGCATAAAATAATTTATGTAAAGAAAACTATTGCCGTTAAAATTTCAAGATATGTACCAGTGAATTCCATGCTCAGATCATCTCATTTTGCATTGTATGCTGCTTATGTTGATCTGAGTAAGCATGAAAACTATGAGCTATTGGATCCATACGAAAGAAGAAAATTGTTGCATGATTCTAAGTTGCAACTTTCATTGGAGAAAATATCGGAAGCAGATTAGATACTGCTGAATTGTACTTTGTAGATATTTTTATTTAATATACAAAATTTTATTGTGTGTATATAGCCTATTGGCTTGTATAAATTTGCATGCTTTTTGAAATTTTTTATAATCCGTCGATTTTGTATAATGACGAATTTGGATTCTTCTGTAAAACCATTGGAAAAGTTGCAGTATATAACTGTTTTTTGTGCTAGTCCCGCCATGTTGTGTACTTTTATGAAATGCCGCTCTTGCTTGCCAATGAGATTTTTCCATTCCTTGTGATAACCATATGCTAAGACTTCCACTATTTCTTGCAAAAAATATCGAATGATGTCGTAATATGTGCTGCATGTCATAAAAACATAATCTAAATCAGTACCAAAAGTATGTAACTTAATTGCACATATTTGTCTATCGTAGTGTAAAATCAAAATCTTACCATATAATGTGTTATATGACCAACATCCCATGCACTTTGAACTGCATCCACAAATTCATTGGTTGTTTTCTGTATCATTTGTACATTAGTATTTGAAAATTTATCTTTTCTCAAGTATTTCACCATGTTGTCTAACTTTTTCCAAACTTCTACTTTGTGTACAAGTAGAACCTCCTTCGAAATGTTGAGTTGCTGCAATAATTTCTTTCCAAACCGTGTATTGAACCTTAGATTGTTTGCCAGAATAATTTGATAAAAATCTTCGAGCTTTAAATCCTCCAATGCTCAGCTTGCATGGAATATTTCCTGTTTTACCTTATAACTTGTCATCTTTTTTAATTTTAACGTGGCCTTTATGTAAGCCTGCTTTGGACAACACATCATCTAATCTGGAAATAGCTTCCTTCGTAGAGGCCTCTGGCTCGAAATTCCATGCAAACAAGATGTGAAGATATATTATTTTTTCTATAATACCCACCTCCGCATGCAATGTACAGATATGAACATTTCGTAGAGGAATCGGTAGTACAGGTTTCCAATTAGGATCTTCTCAATCTCTTGATATTCCTGTACTCCTTGTCATGTCTTTTGTTGTTTTCATGCAGTACAAACAAGGGTGTTTAGAGTTAGTGCCATGAGATACATTGAACATACATTTTAATGTCTTCAGATCTCCTGCTAAATGTCATTCAATGTTGAAAGTGCCAATTCCAGGAATATTGAGCGGAACTCCCTCCATGTGATTTTTTGTGGTGGCAGGATATGATGTTCTATTAAATATCCATGAGAGAATGTCATGGTCTTCTTTTAGCACCTATAAGAGAATACAAACCGTGATTAGCCTCATAATATTAACACAGAGAAGATTTTCCATATGAAATCCATATTCAAATGATTATCCCTATTTATTATGCGAAGGAACTGCTATACATAAAATGATGCCAACCACCAGATATCATTTTCTGATTGAACACTGAAATTGAGGCCTTCCGAGTTTTCTGAATTTGAAAGTGCTCCATTCATGATCGTGAGACTGACTCTTTCCATTTTTTGTCCTTTTATAATTTCAGACTCATCTAACTTGAGAACAACTATCAACTTGTTATTGACATTCTCATTTGTAATACCGTAAAAATTTATGATGAATGTTAATAACTGATTAATGTCAATAAATCAATTGTTGGAATTGTTATAAGCTAAACTTTCTCCTTTCGAGCAATACACTTCATTGATATGAGATGGATTACCAACTATTGTCTGCATACCTATCATCTTAAACATTGTTGCATATGCTTCCCTACTGATGCTAGAAAAGTCACATGCCCCCTTAAGCAATGTAGTGTCTAATATTTTTCCAACTTCATCCATAATGCTATCAGTAACTGAAGTCTTAATCTTTTTCATTTTGTTATTATTTAACATTGATTTCATAGATTTAGAAGTCAAGATAGAGCCTAGTGAGTTTCCAGTTGATGAAACATAATGTTCATGAAAATGTGAGTAGAAATTGGGACACTCATAGTATTCACAACAGTATATAATAAGCAAATCAACAGAAAGTTGAAATGAATAAATAACAAAATTAGTGATTCTGAATGAATCAAAAAGTTCAAGAAATATTCGATACAAATAAGCTATAACTTACTTGAATGCACAAATTCGTCTTTTTCTATGACCTCCTCTGGATGATAGATCACATATATCCTTGTTTACTAGTCTTTTCCTCTTGTTGCTTCGGACCTTTCTGTTGAGCACATCCATACAAGAGACAAATATGAGATACGCATGGATTGAAATGCAATTTTTATCTCATCATTACTAGTTGTATAATGATGCAAAAAAGGTTTCAACCTTTGGATCTCCTCCTTGAGCCTCTCATTTTTCCAAACAAGTTTTTATCTATGTAGCTTTTTCTTCGCACTCCTTTGATATTTTCCTTGATTCCTCTTCCAAATAATGTATTCTTTGCATTGAATGTGCATTCCCATACAACATCAAATTCTCACAGTAACCCAAAAGGTCATTTTTACCATGACACATATAGATTATTAACTGACTCACCAAATGAAAATCTGAATGTTGCAATGAACATGGATCAATAGGATACAATGTTCCTGATGACCATAAATCTACATGCTTTAGCTTTTCCTCCCTGTATCGGACCATATCAGAAGTTGACAATTTCGGTTGCTTTGAATTTCTTGTCCTGAGCAGAGCATATTCTGGTGACAAATCCACATGAAGATGATAAAGCTTTGTCATCAGTACAGTAGTATAGTAACAAACAACACAATGACAATAACAAAGCTGGAGATGGTGCTAACGACTCTGTTGGAGATAGAGATGGTGCTAAACACTTGTTTTTTACCCTGGAGATAGAGATGGCGTAGGCTTTTTTTTTTCAGAAATGTCACTCCTAATTCAAATTTTTGAGTGTTCCCAACTATTGGGAGGGAATATTTCAACATTTTGAAAAATTATATTTTAACTATGGTTAAACACCAATGAAGTTTGATGCGACTAAACTAAGGTGCATTCATTTACATTGAAAGTAGTGCGGGCAGATGCGTAAAGAAGTTAGAAAATGACATTATAATTACTTTATAGTTATTTTTCTCTCTCCTACATGGCATTTCTTATAGGGCCCTCTTTGGGCCCATATTTTCTCTAATGTCAATCAATCACAATAGACACTCGTCACAAGCTCTCAAAGATGGCAAAACAAAAGTTTTAGATTACAAAGAGAAAACTGTACATATGCCAAAAGCCCCAACATGCATGGGCTCGACAAGTGTCAACACACTAAAAAAGCACCTGTCTCACTAATAGGCCCAACATGGGCTAAAAGACTAAAAAACTCAGGACATGCCCCTGAGTATAGCATAATGAAACCAAAATACACTGTACAATTCAATTTCTCTACGTGTGTGGCTAGTCGGCTAATCCAAGAGAAACCATCTAAGGGACAAATGACCGGCTGATATAACCAGTGTAGGTCTAGTCCCGATTACTAGTTACTGAAAACTATAAATGCTAATTAATTGAAGATATGTACAATTAATTACAATACTGCATTTTGAGCTTACAATAAAGACATATTAGATCAAATATGATTCTTAACAAGTAGCCTAACCTAATTCAAACTACATCACTTTCTACTTTTGGACAAATCAAGCCCTTACATGTGTACTTACACAAATTGCCTCTAATGCCAATGGAAAGATGTCTCCAAAACTTCAAGTACCCCTAACTCAACATGACTAAGTTACTTTTGCTTATTTTCCACATGTGGGAACATGCTCCACACGTGTGAGATTTATTCTCATACAAGAAAATGCAAAGTATCCAAGCTAGATTTTGTCAAATTTTCATAGTTATTGAGGTGATGTATCGCATGTCTGCACTAAATGCAAAACATTTGATGAGGATGTGATCCATCTATTTTTTCATTGTTATGCTCCTCTTTGGAAATCAGTGTCCGATCTCTTTATTGCGCACTTCCATGTTAGATTTAACCACACATATTTACTGTTGAACAATATCACTTTTGAGGATTTAGAGATAAATGCTTTTTGGTAGCACATTAGAGTAATCACTCTTTGGAACATATGGCTAGATAGGAACAACAAGGAATTTGGGACTGGTGACTTTAGTATCTCTCTCCTGCTTCTTTTTAAAGAGGCTGAAATTTTTTTGTTACTGTAAGTTTAGTTAGAGCATGTACTTTGTATATATTTCATAATCTATCGTTAGATTTTCGAGAGAAAAAAAAAAGTAGCTCAAAAGTATGGCATTGATTATGAAGAAATCTTTGCTCTTGTCACAAAAATTGTAACTATTTAGGTTCTTATTTCTCTTGCAACCTTTTGTAGTTGGAGTTTGGTCCCCAAAGGGCAGGTACCAAGTGATGACTAGAGTCATAGTGCAACTACTATGGAGGAGAATCCAAGGCCCCTATTTACTTATGGGACTAATGCGAAGGATGAGCACTGTTGGTGGGTGCACACGTTGATATTCTCACCTCTGTGTTGGCTTGCATTAATGCTTCCTTCAACACCTTTACTCAAGCAAGCACAAAAAAGAAAACCTCCCCACTGCCTTTGATACCATATTAATCATGTAGAAGAAGCTTGAAGCAACAACAAGAGAGCAATATGAACTACCACATATATTCCTTATGAGTGAATGACAAACTATCAATACATAGAAAGGATGGAAGATAGGTGTCTCTTCCTCGAACGTCATGAATAGTGAAATGATGCATAAAGCTAATACTGGCTGGATCAATCTTTCATTGACGTTAACCTAGAGTTGTATGCCTATGCAACCATTATTTAGATATATGATTAATATTTATTCTTGACATTTTTTTCATCATCTTATACTACCTGGTCATTTTCTTTGCAATAGAGAATAAGGTGATCCAGATATCGCGAGAAGCTTTGTAGAGAATAAGGTGATCCAGATATCTCAAAAAGCTTTGTTGCACATGTGTCAAAGACCAAAAAAACATACAAGGTGATTGAGATATCACGAGAAGCTCTGTTGCACATGTGTACACTCAAAGATTGTTGGTTAAAAAATGGACAAAAGAGATGTGGCATTTAAAAATAGTTACACAAAATTTAGTTTATTTACAGCTCAAACTCACAAACATGAGACAAATTCATCTTTTAGCACGTCAACACCATAGCCCTGGTCTTTTTGGACAAAATGAAAGCTCCCTAGTCCCCACTGCTGAGCTCCAATTGGCAAGGAGGAAGCATCATGATTAAGGGCACATCCATCCTATTCATGTAATTCAGATACTCTGCACTTTGCATGCATCCCGTGAAGAAAGCCAGGTGGGTCATGATCTCTTCTTACATTCTGAATTCTTTTTCACGTTTTCAGGCTTCGAAGTTCAGCCATTGCTTGTGAACACTGAATACTGGTAAGTACTAAGAATTCAAGGAGCTCTGCAATAGTTTGGCTGTGAATCCTGACAGATGAACTTGGCATCAGAATTCAGCACGATCCTTGATGATTGATCATGCATCTGACAACTGATCACTCATTGACAATGCATCTACCGTATTTGCTTCGTTAGGCCATGAATGGAGTTTATGTCCTCTGGCTTTGATTCCGTGCTGTGGTATGAGATCCGGTGCATTATTGTTGCATGTAAAGCTGATCAGTGATAGTGGAAAAGGCTGCTAAAGTGTAGATCCATCATCCAACGAAGGATGCATGATCTTAGAATTCGAAGGTCCGAGAGAAAGTATGCTGGCAACTAGCACGGACTCCACCCTGGCGTTCCCAACGAGTCACTATGTACAACACCTAACTAGTACGGTATAATTTTCTGTCCAGTATCCACAGTTCACACTCTACACTACGACCTGACTCCAGAGTTTCATCTGTTTCTGGCTAATGCGGTAGTACCGAATACACTTATAGAGAGAGGACCCAGGAGTCAGGGAATCTCGATCGGCTTCAATATGGACGATAGGGATTGTGGTGGGTTATATGTACGTTCAGTGAGTGCAGCTTATTTCAAGCAAAGAGAATGAAAACTGTGAGATCAGCAAGTTGGCGTGTTTAGGATGATGGCATGATGCCATGGTAGAGTGAGATGCCGATATGGAATGATGAGCGTGGGATATCCTATGCTGATATGGGATAGAGTGAGTACAGGGTGCCAATGCACCATTCCGTCTGACAGGAAGAGTACTGTGATCATAGATTGCAACCGGCGGAATCTGCGTGACGAGCTCCAAAGCAAAGACGGGGGACTGATCTGTGAGTTGAAACGGAAAATGGCGTGACGGAGCGAGGACGCATTGCACATCTTTAAGATATTGCAGCAGAAAATGCACGGGTAATGATAAATCGAGAGGCAGAAGTAAGCGAAAAGGATGATGAGGAAGGAAGAGCGAGATTGATAATAAAGGTGTTTGACGAAATATAGTGCGTAGCAAGACTCCAGTGAGCGATGCACGAAGTGAAGTTAACTAAACGAATTTTAGATCGCGTGTAAATTGATCACCTTCCCCGGGTTTTCACTCAAACGGATAACAGACAAGGATTTCAAGCGGCAAAAGATGCAGGGAAGATTGTAAGAACTGGTAACTCTGAAGAACAGCACGGGACAATACATAATTAATCAAACAGTTTTCTAGCAGATCATGTTCAACGTCCCTCCAGTTTCCGTACCAAATTGTTGTCGTCAGAGACGGCGCAGCCAAGACGACTAGATAGATTCATGCTAAGCTTTTAAGCATGTGTTCGAAGCCTTGCATCTTCAAATTGTGAAAAGATTGCAATAAACTTTTTGAGTGAGTCTGGAAGATTTCAGGATTCCTAAAGCGGATGTGTAAGAAGTCATCGTCACCCTGTATTGCCAACGCTAAACGTGCCGCAATACCTGTGTAATTATGTTTTCATTTTCCTTTAGCTCTCTTTGACGAAAACTTTCTCTTAATATCGGTTGACGGTTTCTCTAGTGTAGCACTGATACTGTAATGCAAGTTTTTGGTGAAGATTGCAAGTTCGCTTGTCCATAAAGACCTTGAGAGGTAAACACAAATTAATTCTTGAAAGGCGATAGTGAAAGATAAGAAAATGTCAGCTATACACAATCAATCAACATCTTTCTGAGAAAAAAATTTATGTCGATCAACTATGACAACCTTGACGCCCGGTGTGTTAGTGAAATTGCTGCAAAACATGAACACAGATGTAAAAGTGGCAGCTGGAGAACATCGTTCCGTAGTTTTGCAGATTATCGGCATTGTACCTTCTCTTGCAGGAGCTGACCTCTGGCCTAATCATGGTTTTTACTTAAAAGTTTCCGACTCTTCGCATGCTACTTACGTGTCCCTGGCGGAAGAACACGACGAACTGATCCTAAGTGACAAATTACAGCTTGGACAGTTTATTCACGTAGATAGGCTTGAGTATGGATCTCCGGTTCCTCTTCTAAAAGGAGTTAGACCTATGCCGGGAAGACACCAGTGCGTTGGGACCCCTGACGACCTAGTGGCTACAGTCGTGCCATCTGGGAAGAATGCTATTCATCCTGCTCCTAGTGCTTCACTGGAGGCTGCTAAGGAGAAATTGACCAGCTGTTCTTCCAAAAGGTTGGATGCATCCGCAGTAGATCATAATCTTACAGTAAAATCTGGTGAGATGTCGTCAACTGGATCAGATAACATTTTAGCTCTGAATAACAAGTCCAACGACAGGGCAGTTGGCAATAGTCGATTTAATGTTCTGGACAAGTTTTCTGGTAGGTGCAGACAAGGTTCTGTGCAAGTTCTCGCTACAAAGCTCAATGAAAAGCTCTCACAAACTTCCTTTGAAAAACGACGCGCAAAGCTTGATGATGTTGGAGCGGGGAACTTTAGGAAAAATGAAGGGACTTCGTCAAGTGGAAGCTGTTCAAAAGTTAGAGTTGTCAAATCCAGGGTGTTTCTCATGTGTTCCACACCGCACACCGTTTCTAGGCTAAATCCTGTCTCTCATACAAAAAGCTTTTCAGGCCATGGCTCCATCTTGAGACAGAGATGGCTATCAGAAAAGTGTTTCTCCGCAGAGAGGGCATCAGCAAGGAGGAATGTTATCCGTTGCCCCGAGGAAAGAAAAGTTCCTTATAAGGAATCTCCCTTGCGAAGCTCACTGAGTTCCAAGCAAGATCCTTTCAGTGCAAGGAAGCCTTCTAGCGGGGGAAGATCAATAAATAAACTGTTGCTTAAGAAGAAATCTGCTTGTTTTGCAAATACAAGTGGGTCAGAAGCAAAGGAATTACTCTATGCCAGCTCTAAATTTCCGAGGAAGAGTTGGGAAGGATTGCGCGGAGCTAAGGAGGCTTCCGGAAGTGCTACTGCAAAACAAAGGAAAGAAGGCACTAAATTGGTTGTCCGCAATATTGTAGGTACCTCCTCCACATCAACTACAAAATATGCAATTGATTGGCAAAAAATATTCAGTTTAACCTTTCTCGTCATGCAATAGCCGTCAGCTACATTTTTCTATATTCAACAAGCTGTTGTTGCCATGGAAGCCAGCAAGTACTTAAGTAATGTGACCGTTTTAAGATATATAAAATACGCTTGAATTATGAAGCTCTTCCTGTCATGCTTCTAACGAGGCGTCTGAGGTGGTTTTGATTTATCAAGGCTGTTTTAACTGTTGAGGCTAGTAATAATTCTATACGTAGTTTCCTCTTACTTCAAATTCCATAGTTTCAATTTATTTATACTGGGGATGCCAAACAGAATCTGTTTAATTTCAATTTGATTGTCACTACATGTGAAACTTGAATTTATATTTTATTGTGAGGAATGCTACTTCCTGAATATGAAATGCAGGTTTCAGCTCCAAGGAGGTCGATAGATAGCCAAGGGTTGCCACAAAAAGTTCAAGAGAAGATAAATGTTTTGCCCAAGACTGGAGCTGCTAAGATTGCCGAAAAAGCTCCTGGTATCACACTTGTGAAGATTGTGGACTCACCATCTGATAGGCGTTTATCTACTTTAAATCAAGCCATAATGAACAACAAAAGGTGGACAGATGGTGGTATTCCTTGGAATTCTCTTCCAGCAGGTCTGACTGCTATGGGAAAGGTCTGTCTAAGTTTACCTTCTTGAGAAACCATTGTGCTATTTCACATCATGAGAATTGGATCTGGAAATTGAATATTCTCGGGTTTGGATACTTTTATTCGAAGCAATAAAGTGTGAAATTTCGAGATTCAAGATGCACCTCTAGAAGTTTCTTCTTTCATCTTTAATGATCTAGGGTAGTTGATAGCAATGTGAGAACAACATAGGTTTGATATTTGTTGTATGAAGCTGATGTCAACTTTGAGATAGAAGGCAGGCACTTTAGGAAGGATCATAATATATACTTTTTCTTTATGTGCCGGTTGTGCTTCAGGTAATGATGTTATGTTGTCTTTCACATTTTCAGGAAGCTATACAAAAGCGAGATGCAGCATCAACAGCAGCTGTCGAAGCATTACAAGAAGCATCTGCAGCGGAAGGTGTTATTCGAAGTTTAAGGCGAGTACTATTCTTTTCCACATAAGGTTGCTTTCTAGGCCACTCTGCTGAAGCTTCATTGAGTTTTGCATGTTTGATATACCGTTATAGAAGCTTACTGGAGTTCTTCATTTTCCATAGAGTCAAGTAATTATAGCTGCCTGTTCTGAAGTTCCCAACTTATGAAAATTTTCGTTGCACAGTCCTGCTATGCGCAGCTTAATAAACCTGTAGAGCTTGTGAAATCAGACATGAGCAAGATAATGGAGGGGGTGAGATTTAAGGGTGTCCCAGAAATGTAGTCTTATGTAGGTGCAAAGTTTGGACCATAAGTCTAAATATTCTGGTACTCATATTTGCAAGTAAAGGGTCCATGCCACATGGTGATGCTTTAAATTTTTTTTTTTAAGCCTTAAGTTTAGTGTGTTACACACTCTAAGCACACTCTTTTGCCTCTTCAATTAGCAATAGCTAAAAGATAGATGAACTAGACCAATTACAAACTAAGTTGGAGAGCAAAATAGACAATTCTAAAAACTTGATGTACTCAACCGAAATACTGAATTTTGAGCTTTATATCTCTCAAAACGAAGGTACATAATTTGGACTAAATTTCCTAGTATGCTCTGGTTCTATCAAAACTAAGCGTGATATAAGATCTCAAAATCATGATCCTAGTTTGAGGAATGATTACTAATAAAATCGTTAACAAATAGTGTTTTATGTTTTGAACTATAGAGAGCAAAAACAATAAAATTCTCAAGGAATTTCAAGTCTATAGCTTAGAAGCTTGTAGTTATGATTTCACCAACCTGTTTGCTTTCTTTCTTAATGCCTAAGATATGAAGTCTTTACTTATAAAAATATCATAAAACATATTGTCCTAAAATAGTACAGGTCCAATGGTTGGATTGCAATTCATGTGTACTGGTTTCCTTACATGATTATTATCAAAAAGTCGTATTTGAAGTGTGTGATATTATCAATGGTCTATTTCTACCAAAGAGTGTAGTAGAAGTATTTCATAAATTACTTGTGTGAGATTCAAATAAGATTCAAATTCGAATCGAAGAAGATTCAAATAGTCTAAATTGATGTGGAGTGTCGAATAAGGTTTGTACAAAATTCAAACTGAAGATATTCGAGTGACATGAAGGGTTTGGAGTGGAATTAAAACTCCAACACTCCCCCATAATTTGGCTGCACATAGTTTTGAAAATTTAACATCTTCATAAACTTCAAGTGCTTATCCTTTGGCAAAGCCTTGGTAAAAATGTCTGCAGCCTCATTTAAAAAAGAGTTTCATGCTTAGTAGCTTGAACATACTTGAGTGCTCTTTTTAGAGTCTTCCAATGTATTGGTTGAGAGTGCTAATGGTGTAGGCTAGATCTGGTCTAGTACAAACCATAGGATACCTATAAATATTCTTCATGTTATGACATTCTTCAGAGGTTTAATGACACGTCCTAAGACAACTTTATACCAAAATCCATTGGAGAATTTACAATCATGCATAGAAATTTTTTCTAGAATATTTTGCAAGTACATTTATTGAAATTGGGTTCTTGGATCTATCTCTAGATATCTAGATTCCCAAAAGATAGTGAATAGGCCCTAAATCTGTCATGTCAAATTTCTTTCACATTTGAGATTTTATTTTACATATGTTAGGATTAATGCTTGTTAGTGGAATGACATCAATTTATCCTTGAATTGGCTTTTGCAATTGCCAATAGCTAAAATAGATGAACTAGACCAGTTGCAGACTAAGTTGCAAAGCGAAATAGACAATCCTAAAAATTTAGATTGTTGTTCTCAACTGAAATGATATCTTTCAAAATTAAGGTACATAATTTGAATCGAATTGCGTATGTTGCAGTACTATTTAAATTGAGTATGATAGAGCTGAAGATCAGGTGATTTATTAGTTAGAAAATTGTTCAAGAATGGTGTTTTGTTTTTAGAACTACACAGATCAAAAAAATAAAACTCTAACGATTTTCAACTCTACAACTTAGGAGAGCTTGTAGTTATGACTTCACCAACCTGCTTGCTTGTTTTCTTATCGCTTAAGCCAATGATATTTGGATTCTATTTATGAAAATACCATGAAATGTGCTATTTTAAAATAGTATACGTCTAGTGGTTCAATTGCAATTAATGTATACTAGTTTCCATGCGTAATCACCATCAAAAGGTCATCTTTGAAGTGTGAAATGAATAATGATCTAATTCTGATGTTTATATTGTGAAGAATTGAAAAAGATTATCTATGTTAGATATAGGGGTCTTATGTTTTTTACATCAAGCATCTAGGTGTAGGATGTTGATAGGAATAAATTTGGCATAGATGGCAAATTATGCATTTCCACTTGTAATGCCACTATTGAGCCAAAATAGAGTAAGAGGCTCAACACGTGCCAATTAGAGTGTAGATAAGTGTAAAGCTTTTGTTTGATGAATTCCAAGAGGTCCAGTAGGATTTAGAGGTGGAGCCTTGTGAGGTCCAATAGGAAATTGAGGTGTGCTTGAATATAGTCCAATAGAATTAAGAGGTGCATGGATCAATGGTCCAATAGGATCAAGAGTGTAAAGATTACAGCAAATAAGGATCCTAAAACACTTGAAATGATTAGGGAAACAATAGATTATGATTTCATAAGATTAGCACAAGTTGAACCATCAAAATCCATCAAAAATCTATGCTTGAACCTCACTAAATGGCCCAAATCCTTGAAGAAGGCTTCACACGTGTGAATGTACGGCCTCCCACAGTCTGAGTACTGTACAGCAGACCTACATTCAATCCTATAATCATTAGTAATCACAAGTACTCAAACAATTATGAACATAGAGAGCAATTGCATCATTATGAGAGAAAAAACATGGAATTGCTTGCTTGATTTTGGTGAGATATCATCACCTATATATACATGATCCATGACGGTTTTGGGCAGGTATGAGTAGCCCTAAATCTATCCCTAATGCTAATTTTGGTGGATCTTTCATCCCTACCAAGTTAGGGTTGGAATCTTGGAGATCCCTCAACAATGCAAAAACCACCAAAAATAGCTCCTATTTTTTCTCCCTTGTATCTAAGCATAATTTGGACTCATTCCAAAGGTTCTAACACTTAGGTCTACTTGAGAACATCCTTATGAATGGAATCCTATGCTATTTGGCACGTGTGACAAGCCACATCATGAC
This sequence comes from Diphasiastrum complanatum, assembly GCA_029204225.1. NCBI lineage: Eukaryota > Viridiplantae > Streptophyta > Lycopodiopsida > Lycopodiales > Lycopodiaceae > Diphasiastrum > Diphasiastrum complanatum. The sequence goes on along the minus strand of CM055093.1, from coordinate 18,246,707 downwards.
CATCTAACTATTTACAAGTCATATGACCAAAACTAGTCAAGCTAGAATTGTGAATTTTTAACAAAGAGGTGACAAAGTATGGTCCAATCATAGTTAAGCATAGTGGTAGCTCGTGGATCTACTAGTATCATTTTACTCCTCATTTTGGATCTAATTGATTTGGTGATTTTATGGATTTTGTGAGTTATTGGATTTCTAGTTTTCTCTCTCTACCCGAGAGCTCATGATAATTTTTCTCTCTCTACCCAAGGAGAGCAGCTTGTTTTTACTTAGATTATTTTTTTAATACTTCTCACATGTGTGAGTGAGAGTTGGAAGTGATTGAATGCATGTAGTAGTGTGTTTTTGCCATAGGATCTAAGATTGATCTTGAATCTCAATCTAGTCTTGATCTTGGTGCATCTACACACCTTAGGAGATCACAAGTACATGTTGTGGAAAATCCACACGTGTGAATTCAACATGCTATCAGAGCCTACCTAAGGTTACCATGCATTTTGATCCATCTAAGTGAAAATTTTTTCATCAATCTTGAGCTAGAAGTTGTTAAGGCCCATTTTCCTAGCTATCTTGTTCAATCTTGGATCAAAAGAGATCAAAAGGACATTGATTGGGTCTGACCTGGTACTGTACGGAATCAGGTGCTCAGACACGTGTGAGGAACATCCAATTTCAGTTTGAAAGTTCTCTCTCATGCTTGATCCATTTATCTTGCTTGATAGCTTGTTTTGAAGCTATTTTTGTGTAGTTTTTGATGCAATCAGTTTCATTCCAATTGGTTGAGCCAATCAGAAGTTATAAGCTTTTGAAGAGGGTTAGGTAGGGCACCTAGACCTGGGTGGACACATTTGGTTTGGTCAAGAGATTGCTTGGTTGATCCAGAATCACAGTTGTATGCTTGCCAATCTCATCTATATGTGATCTAGGCACTGTTTTGAGATCTTAGCCATTTTGTTTCATGCAATATCATTGTATTTGAGTCAAATTTGGTTTCTTAGAGTACTTCACATGTGCTAAGCGTGTTTGATCCTAACTTTGCCTATATTCCATCATTTGATGTGAAATAGATCTTGTTTTAGAGAGATTTGTGTAGCTAGTGAGAATCAATTTACAAATAGTTGCAAGATCTTTCATAAGAGGAGATAGTACTCTATTATTGGATCCTATTGAGAGTGTGTAGCAACATTTATTGTTCATCATTTGAGTTTTCTTCACTTCAAATGTCTTCAATGGGTTCATCCTTGTTGGAACCAAGTGAAAGATTGACCACTTCAAATTATTCAATTTGGAAAATGAGGATGGAGTCCATCTTGATCCTTCAAGATGTGATGGACATAGTTATTGGCCTTGAAGAAGAACCACAAGTCCCTCAAGAGGTTTAAAAATACAAAAAGAGAGCTAGGATGGCTCTCCACTACATTAAGATGAATGTCTCTAATGAGATATTGAGGGAGATAGGTACTTGTACAACAGCCAAAGAAGCTTGGGATTGTCTCAAGGCTATCTATGAGGCTAAGAATACCTCTAGGCTTCTCACTCTTAGGAATCAAATCTTTCAAAGTAGCCAAAGAGTGATGAGAGTGCATCTAGTTATGTTTTGAGAGTAAAAGATATTCATAGAGAACTTGCTTGTATTGGGGATTCCATCAATCAAAATGAGCTAGTTCAAGTCATTCTCAATGGCTTGAGAAGTGAATTTGATAACCTTATCCAATCCTATGCCATTAAGGAGGAGCTACCAAGTTTGGAGGCTCTCCAAAGTGTGCTAATTTCAGAAGAATCAAGACAAGAGTACAAGCTCTTGAGGATGGACAAGCTTTCTCTCACTCATAATGATGGCAAATCTCTCTTTGCCAAGGATAAGCACAAAGGGAGGAGCAAGAACCAACGTCAACAATCCTCAAGCAAGGACAAAGTCAAATCCAAAGACAAGATGAGGAGGAAGATGATTCCTCTAATGCTTCATCATCCAAGCTCAATAAGAAGAAGATCAAGTGCTTTTATTGTGGCAAGAAAGGTCATTATGCCACCAATTGCTTCAAGAAGAAGAATCAACTCAAGTAAGCCAACATTACCAATGAGAAGGAAGACACTATTGCAAGTGATGGAGAGGGATCTCTTATGGTCTCTAGTTTCTCATCTACTCCTTTCAAGAAGGACGTCCTATGGTATATTGATAGTGGAGCCTCTTCACATATGTGTAGCTCCAAGGACTCTTTCTCTTCTATTGCACCTTATGATGGAGTCAAGAAATCAATATACACTGCAAATGATTTTGAATGTCCTATTGAAGGCATAGGGAACATTCCCTTGAAGCTTGCATCCTCTAAAGTTCTTTCTCTCTCTAAAGTTCTTTATGTACCTAAGCTTACCAACAATCTTATTAGTGTTGGCCAATTGCTTGATAATGGCCTTGATGTAAAATTCAATGTTGATACTTGCACTATCAAGAAGAATGATGAGATACTTGCATTAGGATCTAGATTTGGTGGCATCTATAAACTAGATCCAAATGAGTATGTGAATGCTTGTAATGTTGCTCTTGTGAACAAGCTCTCTATGGAGGAATTATGGCATAGGAGGTTGGGACATCCCAACTACAAATCCATGCTCTCAATGATCAAAGAAGCCAAAGCTATTGGCTTGCCAAAGTCACTCTCCAAGAAGATCAAGCCTTGTGAGGCTTGTGCTATTGCTAAATCTCACAAAAAGCCATTTACAAGATCTTCTATCAAAAGCAAGCATCCTTTGGAGTTAATCCACCCGGATGTGCATTTCTCATCAACTACAAGCAAGGGAGGAGCCACTTGTTTTGTTACTTTCATTGATGATTACACAAGATTCACTTGGATATATCTTCTTGCTTCTAGATCTATGGTGTTTGATCATTTCCTTATTTTCAAAGCTTATGTAGAGAAGCAATCCTCATTCAAGATTAAAGCTCTTAGAAGTGATGGAGGTGGTGAATATATCTCCAATAAATTTCAAGATTTTTGTGAGCTTGAAGGCATTAAAAGAGAGTTCTCTTGTGCCTACTCTCCATCTCAAAATGGAGTGGCCGAGAGAAAGAATAGATCTCTATGTGAATGTGCAAAATCTATGAGAATTGAGACATCTTTGCCTAGAGATTTTTTGGGAGAAGCCATTAATTGTGTAAATTATCTTTGCAATAGGCTCCCACATATAGCTCTTGGAGGAAAGTCACCATATGAAATCTTATTTTTGAAGAATCCTAAGGTTGATCACGTTAGAGTTTTTGGATGCTTATGCTTTGTCCATATTCCCTTGGAAACAAGGAAGAAGGAAGATTCTAGTGCATGTAAAGGAATCATGGTTGGATATTCATCCACCAAGAAGGCCTATAGAGTCTTTATACTCTCTACTTCTCAAGTTATTGAAAGTAGGGATGTGGTCTTTCATGAAGATCAACACTCATCTTTTTAAGAGGCCGAGATCAAGAAATCTATGGATGCATCATCAATTATTGAGTTTGAAGACAATCATGATGTGATGGGGTCGAGATTTGAAGAAGACTCTCCTCGGATTTTCTCACCAAGAAGATCCATGAGAGATAGATCCGAGCCTAAGAGGCTCTCATGTGTTGACAAAGGCAAACAAGTGGATCTTGATTCCACTAATTATGTTTTTTATGTCTCTCATGAAGAGCCAAAGAATGTACAAGAGGCACTCAATACCAAGGAGTGGTATGATGCCATGAAGCAAGAGTATGATGCATTGATCACCAACAATACTTGGGAGCTTGTGGATCCTCCATCCAACAAGCATGTGATTGGTTGCAAGTGGGTATTTCGGATCAAGTTCAATCATGATGGCACCATCAACAAGCATAAATCAAGATTATGTGCCAAAGGATTTTCTCAAATCCATGGTCTTGATTATAAGGAGACCTTTGCACTCGTTGCAAAGATGGTGACCATAAGAATTCTTATTTCTCTTGTTTGTTTTTTCAAGTGGAAGGTGTTCCAATTAGATGTATCCAATGCTTTTCTAAATGGTTATCTTGAGGAGGAGATCTATATGGAACAACCTCAAGGATTCATCAAGGATGAGTCCAAAGTGTGCTTGCTCTTCAAAAGTCTTTATGGACTCAAGCAAGCACCAATATCATGGTATTCAAGACTTAATTCTTTTCTTATCTCACTAGGATTTACTCTTAGTGACTATGATCCTTCCATGTATCTAAAGTTTGTTGATAGCAATATTGTCATTCTTCTAATTTATGTTGATGACATTATTCTTTGTGGAAGTTGTATCAAGATAGCACTTGGATGTGAGTTTAAAATGCAAGATCTAGGAGAGATGCATTACATCCTAGGCCTAGAAATTGATTTTTATGAAAATCATGTCTTTATATGCCAATCTAGATATGCTCACTCTATGTTGAAAAAATTCCATATGGAAAATTCTAAGAGCATAGATACTCCAATGGAGCAAATTGTAAAAGATCCTAATAAAGGTGATGAAAGATCCTTTGAGGACATCACACTTTTTTGGAGTCTTGTAGGCTCCTTGATTTGGCTTACCATTACTAGGCCCGATCTAAGTTTTTTTGTGCACAAATTGAGTCAATTTATGCAAGATCCTAAGATCCATCATTGGAAGATGGTCAAGAGGATTCTAAGATATGTATCTTCATCTTGTGATTATGGTCTACTCTATAAAAGTGAAGATCTATCCATTATTGGCTACTCGGATTCGGACTTCGCAAGTGACAAGATGGATTGAAAGTCTATTAGTGTATACACTATCTTTCTTGGAGGCAATCTAATATCTTGGCTTTTCAAAAAGCAAGATACTATATCTCTCTCTTCATGTGAGGCCGAGTACAAAGCACTCACTACAACTACCAAAGAAGTGCTTTGGATCAAGAGGTTATTAATGGAGCTAAAGTGCATCAAGGAGGATGATCTACCAATGATCAAGTGTGATAACATCTCGGCCCAAGCTCTTGCCAATAATCCCATATTTCATGCAAGAAGCAAGTACATAGAAGTGGCACACCATTTTGTGAGAGAAAAGCTTATTGGAGGAGAAATCTATTTGGAGCATGTCAACTCGTCCTCTTGTATTGCCGATCTACTCACCAAGCCTTTAAGCGAAAGTGCTTTCATCAAGCATAGATCTAATCTTGGAGTTATATCAAGATCAATGCTCAAATTTTCATAGATAATTTTTTAGGAGGAGTGTGAAGAATTGAAAAAGATTATCTATGTTAGATATAGGGGTCTTATGTTTCTTACATCAAGCATCTAGGTGTAGGATGTTGATAGGAATAAATTTGGCATAGATGGCAAATTATGCATTTTCACTTGTAATGCCACTATTGAGCCAAAATAGAGTAAGAGGCTAAACACGTGCCAATTAGAGTGTAGACAAGTGTAAAGCTTTTGTTTGATGAATTCCAAGAGGTCCAATAGGAAATTGAGGTGTGCTTGAATATAGTCCAATAGAATTAAGAGGTGCATGGATCAATGGTCCAATAGGATCAAGAGGTGACAAAGTATGGTCCAATCATAGTTAAGCATAGTGGTAGCTCGTGGATCTACTAGTATCATTGTACTCCTCATTTTGGATCTAATTGATTTGGTGATTTTATGGATTTTGTGAGTTATTGGATTTCTAGCTTTCTCTCTCTACCCGAGAGCTCATGATGCTTTTTCTCTCTCTACTCGAGGAGAGCAGCTTGTTTTTACTTAGATTATTTTTTGAATACTTCCCACATGTGTGAGTGAGAGTTGGAAGTGATTGAATGCATGTAGTAGTGTGTTTTTGCCATAGGATCTAAGATTGATCTTGAATCTCAATCTAGTCTTGATCTTGGTGCATCTACACACCTTAGGAGATCACAAGTACATGTTGTGGACAATCCACACGTGTGAATTCAACATATATCCCGAGTAAAAGTGCAAACATTCAAATTTTGATCTTTGTAGTTTGAATCATGAGTAAAATTGTAGAACTTCAAATCTTGCTTGAATTTGACAAATAGAGTAGTTGTGGCACAAAGGTTTGGAGTGTAATTAGAATTCCAATAGAGTTATTCTAGAAAAACCTACATTTCTTTAAGCTTCTTGGTTTTTCGAAGATTATTAATCATAACATGGTTTATATGCTTATATAGAAAATCAAAGATTTTATGATGCCAATTTTTGAGAAATTATGTCGGTTCCATTCCTATTATGCTATTTTTTTCTAATTTGGAGTGGCACTCTAAGCTTCCTATATATGGAGACTTTGACCGTCCACTTTATTCTTATTCCTATTAAGCCTATATAAGATCTTATATAAGTAGAAATGGAATATCTCCCATGGTCCATCACGTGAGAAAGCTTCAAAACTAGATATTTTTGCTCTACCTTGTGTCCTTTCAAGATATGACTAGGTTAGCGTTCATTATCCCATTAGCTCTTACAACCCTTGCACAGACCCTAACCCTATTTGGAGGTTTTCTTGTATATTCTTCTAAAATTGTTGATGTTTTTTTTTTCTCTTCAATAATCACTACTTTCCTCCCACTTTATGGAGATGGGGTACCCATTTCTTGTTTCTTTTTTGCTTTGAAGACTTTGACTAGTATAAGTTTTAGCATCACTTGGTTATGCGTTGTTGCATTAATGTCATAAAGATGTGGTGCTTATTTGAAATGTTGCTTATAGGACAACTGCAAAGCCCACATGTATATTCTTAATAACTAATTACTCCAACAATTTACATCCAAATCAATATTTCAGAAAAAAAATAAAAAATTAATAGAGACATCAAATATGATGTGAACCATTGAAAAAACATTACGTATATCACAATTCACTACCCGCATTCTTTCTCTATTAGATTGCAAACCTCTACACAAATGGCAATCCAAGCATTGCACACCCATGGGCGAGCAAGCAGACTCATAGTTCTATAATAAGAAATTATGTATGCTATACTTTGAATAAATGTTATGCCTTAGAAATCAAAAAAACTAGTTAGAGGGTTAACATTATAAGTATATAGCTTAGTTACAAACAAAAATTAGCATATACTACAAGGAAACAATTATGAAGGGAATCAAACAACAATGTAAACAAACAAGCCACTCTAACTTGATGACATATTGAGTTACAACCTTGAACTCAAGAAAAAAGAAGACTACAGATTGAATGGTAAAGCCTCATTTTTAACCGTTGATTGATGGAGAATGGAACCTTAGAATTAAGCGTTAAACCTCTTAAGCTGATATAAAGTTGAGTTAAAGCCTTGAATGCTAAGAAAAAGGTTGCAAACTCAATGGCCAAGCCTCTACTATGCAATGCGTAAGCCTAATTGATGGAGGAGGACCCTTAGAAGAGAGGCATGAATTTTTTTTCAAACACGGTCACAAGAAACTTGTTTTGTTGTTTTGCTAACAATCTCACTTTGTAAAAGATCTGAAGTAAAATGGTAAACTTGAACCCTCTCTCCCCACCCAACACACATAGGTATATGTAACACTCATCCATTATTGACATCATACTCTCCAGTCTCTAAAGAAGGATTAATTCTTTTAACATATGTGATAAAACACTTTTCCCTGCATAAAATCCTAAGACTAAACAAGATGATTGATATATCACAAAAGCTTTGCCATAGACATGACATTTAAATCTCAAAAAAATAACAGTGAATAACAGGAAAAGAAGGTGATCAACACATCATGAGAAGCTTTGCCTTACGCAAGGCATTCGAATCGCTAAAAAAAAACAATGATTGCATTTCAAAAACATTGAAAAAAAAATTCATTTCATTGCTCAAATTCAACTTAGGAGTGACAACTCATGTGTTAGCAAAATGTCACAATAACTTAGGGCTACCGCAACAAAGCTAAAAAAAAGTCACTACAATGTTCCAACACACTTAATAGTGTCATCTCATCTTTTAAGCAAATCATCACAATAATTGGCAAATCTCAAAAAGATTAACTAATGGGCAGGGCTGATAATCATAGAGGGTAGACTTTGAATGGCTAGTTTGTGTCATGGGAGTATCCTTATCTTCTATGTGACAATCACATCTTTGCAGTATGTTTGCTGAGCTGTGCTCGCTGTCGAAGCCAGAGCTCCCTCAAGCCACAGTGGAGCAGTTTCTGAATCTCCATCCAGTACTTCTTCGTGCTTTGGATGCTGCAGATGCTTTAGTGGCAACCAGAAATTCTGACATCCAAGCAGGTCACAATCTGGAAAAGCCTCCAGATGAAGAAGCAGACACTCCTGAGCTTATTTCTGATTTGCTTGAAAAATACCGTGGAATTACTGAGGAGAAGGCAAAAAATGCAAGTTTTTGGACTAGTGCTGCGTTGTCCGCGGATCTTGCTAGCTTCTCTCTTCTGAGTCTATCGGATCTGCAATTTGGAGCCAGAAGTGGAGCTAAAAAGGATTCTCCCAAAGGAAGTGTTAGGCATAACCAAGCGCTCGAAGCGGTGCTTGTTCTTGACGCGTCCTCAACTATGCTCACTGGATGCCTCCCCGATAACCGCACTTCGAGAACGTCATTATCATTGCAAAACATTTCTACCCAAGCATCACAGCAGTTGTCTCACAAAAAAGTGCAGAATAGAACAGCTCTTTCATCAGTTGCTCAAACTGGAAATGAGAAAAGGCGATCACATTTATCTGAAGTGGCAGGCATACCAACAGTGGAATCTCCTCCTCAATCTAGCCGTCTCTCGGGTTCAGTCAAATCTTCCAGTGCAAAGACTTCAAGCAAAGGTAGTCCTCCGTGCTCTGCAGCAAAACAATGTGTGTCTGCAGAGTGGGTAAAAGGTGGTGGGCTTAAAGATATCGCTCTCCTAGCTAGAGAATTACATGCTTATTCACAAAGTTGGTTTCTCAAGTTCATGGAAGAAGCCCTGGATGTTGGATTCCAAGGGGCGAATACAGGTGAAGCTGTTGATGTTGGTGTGCAGTCACGAAGTCTTTCACATTTGAATAACGATCAGCTTGCAGTCATGTTGTCGCAGTTAAAAAAAGTAAATGACTGGCTAGATCAGGTTGGTCCCACGAAAGCAGATACCGCATTTAGCGAGACATTAGCCAGATTGAAAAAGAAGATCTATGAATTTATTCTTCAACATGTTGAATCTGCCGCATCTGCATTGGGTAACAATTCTATAGTAGTTTTTGTTCAAGATGCAAAGCGAGATAATCGCTTACCACAGAGTTGAGCACAATTCTTCTTAGAGCATCACATTTATTTGAAGCAGTATTTATGTATGAAAGGATGTCCTCATTCCCTTTCAGGCTGACATTGCCTAGAAAGCAGACTATGTTTCAGTCTAAGCCAATTTTAATTTACAGCCTTGTAGTTTGACGGTTGAGGTTGACTCTCAAGCTTAGCAACTTTCTTTTAATGACGATTTGGTAAACCATTTGACTTTCAAATTTGAAATGACATTTGATAATTTAGAGATGGGTATGAATTTCACAGATGAGCCTTCAAGTTTGACGGGCTGAAAGTTGAATTCTAATGTGAAAGTTTGGTATGAACTGGTTTTGAAATTTCAAATGATGTGTATAATATATTTATTGTAAATCTATACGAGTAATAAAACAAAGGCACATGTCAAAATGACGTTTTTGAATTGTATATGCTTGTATGCAATGACGGCCAAATTTTTAATTTAGACATTCCAACAGGAACTAACTTCTTTTATTCCACTTTTTGTAGTCCAGAACTCCAGTGGAAAATGAATTACCTTCTTTTACCTAAGCTTTTTGGTTATACAAAAGAACAATGGGAAAGCCCTTGGACTTTTTCTAACCTAAACTCTTTTTGGGCCAAACTAACAGTGCACCAAAAAGATATCCTTGCTCTTGCCATTGTTCAGAACAAGTTCAATGTGCAAACTAACTATATCCATGTTGTCACAGGATCTCTGTATATATATATTTTAGATTACCTAAAAACATTTGAAAACAATATTTTTTCAGCTCTGGATGAGTATTGGAATAAGCTAGGTTCAATTAACATTTTTGATGTTAAAGAAGTTGACCCTAGCCTAGTCCAATTCCTTCCAAAATTTCTAGACAGCTATTATTCCATGATCTGTGGGAAATCTACTCAGATTGGGAAGCTAACTATTCTTATTATTTGGAGGAGGTTAAAACAAACATTATACTTTGCTCCACTAATCCAATAACCAGACCATACCATACTTACAATAATGTAAATATTGGTTCTCTTATTTCATATGCCCTTTTGTCTATTCAACAACTGTGTGTGTAGGTAGATCCAATCACATGGGCGATGAAATCTATTGCACCCAAAGCTGATGACAGATCATCCACAACAGATCATACGATTGATCGTCCAAGGCCAGCCAAGGGAGGTCACTATCATTCAGAGACGGATGTCATGAGATGGACGGATGCATTAGCAACTATTGACTACCAGACATGTCAATATGAATCAGATCTAGAACCGAGTACATCTTCACCCAAATGTTACACTATGGACACACCAATCACATTTGGGGTGAATATGATAAACGTAGAATGGCTGTCAGTGGAGCTGATTGAGAACCCAGTGGACGATGATTTAGTCCCTTGGCAACATGCTCTAACTTATAATAAGGAGATTGAACTGACTGATGAACAAGTCCTACACCACCCAGATCGTTACGGAACCAAGAAGGTACCAGCTCAACTACCACAAAGGTCTGCTATGGCGAAAGTCACAAGGATTGAACCACCCAAGGCACCTGCGAATAAGAAGAATCAGTTGAAGCAACGTTACAACCAGGTGATCCGATGGAGTGACCTACCTAAAGAGGCAATAGCTACAGTAGACGTTGATACTCGCACCCATGAGGCGAATGTCACAACAGTCCCAAAGAAAGACAACAAGGATGAACCCACCAAAATGACAAAAAAGGGCAAAAAGAAGGTGTTAATTTCCTTGAAGTCAATCAAGTTGGACTTGGATACAGCGTCATCTTCTACACAGGTGACAGAAAATAAAAAAATGACCAGTTGGGCCAAGATCAATATGCTGAAAGAGGAATCTCGACGAGCTCTAGTTCACGAGATGTCTGATACTTTCAAGAATTGTACATTGGACGACATGGTAATCATGATGCCGCAAGCCCAACAAGAACCTGATCAAAGTCAGGCACCAGCGGAACAAGTCTTCAAGGGACCTGTGCGAACACAACCGATGAATCTTGCAAAACCAAGAGAAGAAGAAAGGATAACACCCACGCAGTTCAAGAGACTATGATCCTTGTTGGTGGAATATAAAGATTGTTTTGCCTGGAGCTATAGTGATCTAAAGGGCATTCCACCAACAGTAGTCCAACACACCATACCTTTGGTGGATGGAGTAGTCCCCAAGGTAAGCCGTTACTACCGTTGCAACCTGAATTATACAGAACTGATCAAGCAAGAGTTGCAGAAGCTTATGGATGTAGATTTCATTTACAAAATCGAGCACACGGACTGGGTATCGTCGATAGTTATAGTACCCAAGAACAATGGCAAAATGCGGATCTGTGTGAATCTGAAGGCGCTTAATGCAGTCACCAAAAAGAACCATTTTCTTTTACCATTTACAGAAAGTGTCCTCGATAGAATAGCTGGCAACGAAGCTTACAGTTTTCTGGACGGCTTCAGCGGCTACAACCAGGTGAAAATAGCCCCCCAAGACCAGCACAAAACAACATTTGCCATGGAATGGGAAACTTATGCCTATAAAGTGATGCCATTCGGACTTTGCAATGCCCCAAGCACTTTCCAGCGTGTCATGCAGGCGACATTCAAAGATTATTTGCAAAAATTTCTAGAAATTTTCTTGGACGATCTATGCGTGCATGGACCAGATTCAGAACACTTATCCAATTTGGAGAAGGTGCTACAAAAATGTTGCGAATACCAGATCTCCTTGAATCCAGAAAAATGCCAATTATGGGTGACACATGGCTTGATACTCGACCATTCTGATCTTCTCAACATGCTGGTCCAACTGGTTGTCATCCCATCGTATGGATTGCAGTTGATTGTGAAGATGCATCACTGAAGCTACAGTCCTCACATCGTACTTCTGTTTTAATCTTTCCCATGCTGCATGGCTGCCTTCGTAGTCTTCAATCTGCATGAGTAGATCTTTGTTGATGGACGAAATGATGATTGCCATTGCACTCTCATCCTGTTTTATCCATTTGGCTCTCCTCGGGTCTCCCTCTGGAGGCTGCACCTCTGAGAGTTCGATCACCGACTAGATGCCTTCGTCCTTCAGAAGCGTTTTGATTTTGAATTTTCATACCTTGTGTTTGCGCCATCCGAGACTGATTGCTACTCTTGTCTGGATTGTTGTAGCCATATTGTGTTGCCTAGAGAATCACTTGTTCAGATATCAGTAGTGATAATCTATAGGCTCTGATACCATGTCGTGAACGAGTGTGTTTTTGTATCGCAAACGTTTTTGTTTCTTTTGAATTTTCTTATGCGGAAGCCTGCACGATCCTAGACACGTGACTACAGATCACAAAACAAAAAACATTCTAGCAATCAAGACAACGCAAGACAAGGAAATGCACAAGAGAGAGGAACTATATTATTAGTTTGATTTTTAGAACGAGATAATCAGTGTCTTCCTCGTTGGTGGCCTGACACTCTGCTCTTTTTCGCTATGTTATGTTCGTTGGCATACTTTCATGCACAACGCACTCTTCTCTATTGTATCTCTCTGTTAGTTTTTCGATCCAGAGATATTGTTTTTTTATATCTCCATTGTGTGGAGTTTACAAGATAGCTAAACAGAGAATTACCAAAGTAGTTACCGCTAATCAACTAGTTAGTTACTCTCTGTTATTGCTAACTGTTTCAGTTGAGCGTGAAGTTCAAAGCTCCATGTCCGTTGAGGTGTCAACTGGCAGCGCGAAAGATTTTCTTTCATTTTCTTTTTGTTTCGTGTCGTGTCGTGTCTTTTGGTCTTGGAGGCATGTTTGACTTTCGCGAATTGTTCACCGTTCGACCTTCGCTTCACGTCGCTTCGCTTTGTGTTGCAGCAAAGTTGTATGAACTCACATTTTCTGACAGATCTCCAACAACCTCTTGCAAGAAAACAAATAAGACAAAACCCCAGAAAAATAACACGGCTTTGAGAATTCAATCACGTCGGATTCCGACATCTGTATTATCTGTCAGAATCTAACACTGTCCCCTTTATGTTTTTTTTTATGCACAGAGAGGTGACATCATCAACTAAAAAGTTGTAGTGTCTTTGAAATGGGATGTCGGATTCCAACAAATTTATTGTGTGTCAGAATCTGACGTCCGTAAAAAAAAATTTCTGGCAAAAAAAGATTTCTCGACATTTTTTTTTTGTTTTATTTGGTGTCGGATTCCGACGATGAATTATGAAATTTTTTTGAATCCGTCAAAACCTTGTGTCAAAAATCACGTATTTTGTTGTTGTGCTAGACATTCGCCATTCTCTATGTCTTATGTTTGCATTGGATGAAATCCAACTGCCCTTCTAGTTGTTGGAAAGAGGTGATAATGCAATAACGACAAGTCAAAGCTTGTGAATGACTTATCGAGCACAACAGAATGGAGCCTACTTTTCTAATGCATGACAAGGAAGATAGTATACAAGACAAGGAAGACAGTACACAAGAAAAAGTTACAAAGAAAGAAATCTTAATTGCACATAACAAAACAAAGAAATTGCACTTGGAATTAGACAAATGAAATCAATAGAGTTCAGAAGAAGCATTAAAAGCCGATCTCCCACAATCTCCTACAAAAAAAAAAAATGAGAAAACTCTAGAAAAATGATGCGGCTTTGAGAATTCAGTCACGGACGTCAGATTCTGACATCTGTATTATACGTCGGAATCCGATGTCCACTTTATGTTTTTTTTTTTTTTTATGCATGGAGAGGTGACGTGATCAATTAAAAAGTTTAAGGTCTTTGAAAAGGAATGTCAGATTTGACAAATTTATTGTGCATCAGAATCCGACGTCCATGACTAAATTCTGGCAATTTTTTTTTTGTGTCAGATTCCGACATATTATTATGTCAAATTCCAACGGATTATGAAATTATTTTGAATCCGTCAAAACCTTGTGTTGGAAATCACACATTTTATTGTTGTGTAATCAATTAGATGAAGATTAAAAGTCGATTAGTCGATTATTAGGAGAATAATCCAACACTCCCCCTTAATCTGAATCCATGAATGCCTTTACCTTCAAACTTAGTTCTACACAAAACTTTCTATGTACATCCAAGCTTAATGCTTTGGTAAATATCTTGTGTTCGATAGTACTACATGTTAACCTCTTTGTTGAGAAATTTGCTTATGACTTAGTGATACTTGATTTCAATGTGTTTACTCCTGGAATGAAACCTAGGGTTGGCCAATAACATGTGTTGAGATATTGGAAAAATCTATCTAATGTTGTAAGTAGGGGTCCTAAAAATGCCAAAGATGAATTGAGCTCTTTTGGCTTAGTAAAGACTCATCTTAGAATAAAATATTCAAGGTAGGTAGAAGTAGAAACTCGAGCTACCATAGGAATTGTCATTTGTACTTTGCATGCAACATTTAATGCATGAAAATACTAGGTGGCACAATTAGACATATTGAGGTGGCTTGAATAAGTCTAGATAGCTTGAGAGGTGGATTCATAACTCCAATTCAACTCAAAAAAGGAGGAAAGTCCATGGATCTATATATATGTGATGTACTCTCATTGAGAAGATGATGATTTTGTGTGTAATGCAAATTTGGAGACTAAGCTCTTTGTGCCCTCTCTCTCTACTCGAGTTTGTACATTCATATTCTCTCTCTAGCCGAATTGAGACATTTATTGTACTTAGTTTCATATTTTGTTTATAGATCTTGCTTGTACCACAATAATATTTTTTGTATGATCAGTTTTTCTATTGTCAATCAATGCTAGTTTGATCTTTATGGTATCATTGGGCTTGGGAGATCAAAAGTACATGTGTAGGGCATCCCACATGTGTGAATTTATCAGCATGGAACTACTATAATTAGCAATAGTGAAGCTAAGATGTATGTAACTTTCATTGATGGTTTTAATAGATTTTGCTGGATCTAACTACTAAAGAGCAAGGATGAAGTGTATGATGTGTTTCTCAAGTTCAAGAATTCAAGGGGGAACCAATTTTCCACAAGGATCAAGTGCTTAAAAAGTGACAATGGTGGTGAGTACATATCTACGAAGTTCAAGGCCTTTTGTGATGAGCATGGGATCAAGAGGGAGTATACAACACCAAGGACCCCACAACAAAATGGAGTGGCTAAAAGGAAGAATAGGACTTTATGTGAAAGTGTTAAAGTCATGATACTATGTGCTACTCTTGATAAACCATTTTGGAATCAAGCTTTGTTGTGTGCCAATTTCTTGTGCAATAGGTGGCCAAGTGCTATTTTGGATGGAAGGACACCTTTTGAGATGCTATTCAAGAGGAGGCCGAGTGTCAAATTCCTAAGAACTTTTGGATGCACATGCTATGTCAATATTACTCTTGATGATAGGACCAAGGAGGATTTTTGTTGGATATAGTGAGGTGAGTAAAGCCTACAAGGTTTACATTCCTTCTACTAACAAAGTGATTGTTGGTAGAGATGTCATTTTTTATGAGGGAAATATTCCAAAGGTGTCTTCAAGCATGATTGATGGTAAATTAGATGGATCTAACATTCTTGATGTTGATGAGAAGGATCCTACTTTAGATGGTGATGATGGTGGACTTTCATCAAGTCAAAAGCCAAGGAGAACATCAAGGGAAAGACAAATGTTGTTACATACCTATGTAACTGGCAGTACTTCAGACCCCTAATAGTCCATTTAGTGTTGGGGGCTAAATGGCAAGGTACGCTTATGATTAGGGGTATGTGCCCTTGGATAAGGACAGGCAAGTGACTATATCTTAGTTGGAGGTATGGAGTCACATGACCCTTGGATAAGGGGTACCCTTAGTATTAAGGGTAGGTGTCTTAAATTAAGGTACTAGTGTCCTTGGTAAAGGGCAGGTAGGTGTCTATGCCTTGGATGGAGGTATGGAACCTAGTGAGGTGTTAGATGTGAAAGATTCAACTAGTTTCATCACATTTTGCAATATTTCCATATTTGGCATACTGAGGCCAAAACTTGTTTTAGACTTAAAGGTTGACTTTTCAAAGTTCATTAGTCTAAATTTCATTTGAATAAACATCTTTTGAAAGTGTGGGAAAGATAGAATGCGAGTTTGAGTAGATTCAATTTGAATAAGTTGGGTACATTGAATCTAGACCCAAAATTGGTAGGGTTAGCATTTTGGTGGGAGAGCCAAGTGGCCAAATAGGGTTTGGACCTGCTATAAAAGGATGTAACTCGTGGAGAGAGTCATCTTCTCTCTTATCTATCTCATTTCATGCTTATACATGGTTCTCTTGGGTTCTACTATCCATTGGTGCACTATCTTGGTGATTGCTTGCAATTCTATGTGTAGAATGATCTATATTTGTTATTTTTGGATCCACACGTGTGAAATACAGTATCTTGCTAGTTTTGTATGGACAACAACAGTACATACTCATTTTATTCAAGTTTGATCAAGCTCTATTAGTGTTTGCATCTCAAATTGTGTGTAGATGCTGATTTTTTTTCATTGGTGAAATTGGTAGTGTATTTCTCTTTCTAACCAAAGATCATTCAAGTAGATTGGATCTTAAGGATCTGAAATCTTTCACATGGTATCAGAGCTTGTGTTTCAGGTTATGAAGGAGGAAATCAGATCTATCAATGATTTGGTGAATATATCAAGTCTAGAGCATGCTAGAGAGGATTCTACACCAAAATCGGTTTTTTTGTTTTTGTAGATTGGATCTTTTGTAGATCAAAACACTAAATAGGTCAATATACTTGTTCAATTCCGTTTTTTGAATTCACATGCTGGATTTGGCCAATTTTTGGATAATTGGTTCAGCCTAAGTGGTGGCTTATAGATTGCATATCAAATTTTCAGCATTTGCATGTAGATTTGGAATAGTCAATCTTTTGTATTTGTCAAAACCCTAATTTTGATTGGATTTCTAGATAGTGAGGTTGATGGACTTCATTTGAGTGTGTTTCAATCTTAGGAAGTGGCAAAAGTCATTAGATTGAGGATAGATCATAGGTTGATCAAGATTCCATGATTCTATGTGTTGATTTGCTTGGATAAGTGCTAGAAGAGAATTTGTGAAATAGTTTCAAATCTTGGTGATTTCTTTTGAAAGCATTTGTTGTTGTTCAAAGGAGTGCTTTGTGCATTGAAGCAGGTTGAAAGAGAAGATCAGATCATTGCTACATGGCAACCTCAATTGGAGTCATGTTGGAAGCCAATGATAGGCTTACCTCAAGTAAGTATTCATTATGGAAAGTGAGGATGGAGTCACTTCTTGAGATGAATGATGTTTTGGATATTGTTGTAGGTTTGGAGGAGAGACCAGCAACACAACAAGATCAATTGAGGTATGACAAGAGGGCCAAAAAGGCTCTACACATGATAAAGATGAATGTTACCAATGAACTTCTCAAGGAAGTTGGTAAGTGCACATCATCTTTGGAAGCTTGGAATTCATTGAAGAAGCTTTATGAATCCAAGTCTACTTCTAGAGTGTTGACTCTAAGAAGGCAAATCTTTTCTTGTTTGCAAAAGAATGAAGAAAGTCCAAGTACTTTTGTTTTGAGAATGAAAGCTTTGAATGATGAGTTAGCTTGCATAGATGAAAGCATTAAGGAAGGAGAGCTTATTCAAGTGATTCTTAATGGCTTGTTGGATGCTCATGCTAACATTGTTCAAAGTATTGCTATTCGAAAGACTTTGCCAAGTTGATGGATCTTCAAGAGATCTTGATCAATGAGGAATATAGGCTTCAAGCAAGAGGTGGATCTACATCGACACTTCAAGAGGATGCTATGTTCACAAAGGGCAAATTCAAGGGCAAAACCAAAAGCAAGTGGTCTAAATGGCAAGATCAAGTGGATGCTTCTTCAAGTGGCAAAAAGAAGGATAGATCAAAGCTCAAGTGCTTCTATTGTGGCATCAAAGGACACTTTGCAAGTGAGTGCTACAAGAAGAAGAGAGATCAAGGAGACAAGAAAGGTAATCTTACTCTTGATGAGGATGGTTTGGATGTGCAAGATGCAAATGATGATGCTTTTGTGATGTCTTCATGTATGCTTGCTAATGATGGAGATCTAGATCCTTGGTGGATTGATAGTGGAGCAAGTTCACACATGACCTTTCACAAAGAGTACTTCACTTCTTTGTTGGCATATGGAGATGACAACAGGGTGATCTACACGGCCAATGATGGTGAGTGTGCAATCAAAGGGATTGGCACAATTCTATTTCTCTCTCTACAAATAGGAATGTTCATTTGGAGGATGTCTTGTTTATTCCATCTATTACCAAGAATTTGCTTAGTGTGAGTCAAATGCTAAGTAAGGGCCTCAAGGTGGAGTTTGATGGAGATGCTTGTTTGATCAAAAGGAAGGATGTCTTGATTGGAAAAGGTAAAAGGCAAGGGAAGTTGTTCAAACTTGATGCTTGTGTTATTGCTAACCAAGTTGGATGTGTTGCAAGGGAGCAAATTTCTATTCAAGAGGTTTGGCACAAAAGGATGGGACACCTCAACTTCAAGTCATTGGAGGTAATGGCAAGGAAGAAGGTTGAGATTGGTCTTCCAAGTTCCTTAAGTAATGACAAGCATGTTTGTGAGTCTTGTGCTTTATCTAAGTCACATAGACTACCTTATACTTGATCTACAAAGCCTTTTCAACTTGTACATTCGGATATTCATGGATTTACTACAATTAGCAACAGTGGAGCTAAGATGTATGTAGCATTCATTGATGATTTTAGTAGATTTTGTTGGATCTATCTACTAAAGAGCAAGGATGAAGTGTATGATGTCTTTGTCAAGTTCAAGAATGCAAGGGAGAACCAATTTTTCACAAAGATCAAGTGCTTGAGAGGTGACAATGGTGGTGAGTACATATCTAACAAGTTCAAGGCCTTTTGTGATGAGCATGGGATCAAGAGGGAGTATACAACATTAAGGACCCCACAACAAAATGGAGTGGCTGAAAGGAAGAATAGAACTTTATGTGAAAATGCTAAAGCTATGAGGTTAAGTGCTAATCTTGACAAACCATTTTGGGATCAAGCTTTGTTGTGTGCCAATTTCTTGTGCAATAGGTGGCCGAGTGCTATTTTGGATGGAATGACACCTTTTGAGATGCTATTCAAGAGGAGGCCGAGTGTCAACTTTCTAAGAACCTTTGGATGCACATGCTATGTCAACATTACTCTTGATGATAGGACTAAGGAGGATCCATCCTCAAGAAGAGGTATTTTTGTTGGATATAGTGAGGTGAGTAAATCCTACAAGGTTTACATTCCTTCTACTAACAAAGTGATTGTTGGTAGAGATGTCATTTTTTATGAGGGAAATATTCCAAAGGTGTCTTCAAGCATGATTGATGGTAAATTAGATGGATCTAACATTCTTGATGTTGATGAGAAGGATCCTACTTTGGATTGTGGTGATGATGGACCTTCATCAAGTCAAAAGCTAAGGAGAACATCAAGAGAAAGACAAGTACCTTCAAGGCTCACATATGATCAAAAGGGTAAGCAAGTAGTTTCTGGAAATTATGTTGCTTTCAACCTCTTTGGATGAGACTACAAGTGTAGATCAAGCAAGGAAGGAAGAGGAGTGGATCCAGCAATGGATCTTGAGTATCAAGCTCTTATGAAGAATGGAACATGGAGATTGGTGGAGTTGCCTAAGGACAAGAAAGCTATTGGATGCAAATGGATCTCAAGGTGAAGACAAACTAAGATGGATCTATCAACAAGTACAAGGCAAGGTTAGTGGCAAAAGGATATGCTCAACAACAAGGAATTGACTGTGATGAGACCTTTGCACCCGTGGCAAAGATGGTAAGCATTCGAGTCATCAATTCACTTGCTACACTTTATGGATGGGATCTATGGCAAATGGACATCTCAAATGCATTCTTGAATGGTGATCTTGAGGAGGAAGTATACATGGAGCAACCCGAGAGCTACATTTCATCAACAAAGCCAAATCATGTGTGTCTTCTACAAAAGAGTTTGTATGGCCTTAACCAAACACCAAGGAGTTGGTATGCTAAGCTTAACACTTTTTTACTCTCTCAAGGCTTTGTTATGAGTGAGTATGATCTTTTACTTTATTATAGGTTCTCTGGAAATGATGTTAGCATCTTGCTAATCTATGTGGATGATATCATCTTGAGTGGTGGAGACAATCAAGATGTGGAGGATATCAAGAATGCTCTTAAGAAGGAGTTTGAGGTGCATGATCTTGGTAATTTGCATTACATTTTAGGAATATAAGTCATTAGATCTTCTCAATCTACTTTCATTTGTCAAGAGAAGTATGCTAATTCTATTCTAGAAATATTTCATAAGGTAGATGCAAAAGCTATTGATACACCTATGGAGTCTCATGTAAAGCTTACTATAAGAAGTAATGAAAGATCCTTCAAGGACATTACTCTCTATAGAAAGCTAGTTGGTTCACTCATCTATCTAGCCATTACTAGACCTGATCTAAGCTATTGTGTTGAAAGATTGAGTCAATTCATGCAAGATCCTAGTGAGGAGCATTGGAAGCTAGGAAAGCGAGTTTTGAGGTACATCATTGGAACTCGAGATTTTGGCATATTGTATGAGAGACCATCACCTAATATTTTTGGATTTCAGATTCGGACTATGTTGGAGATGTAATGGATAGGAGATCCATTAGTTCTTATTGTATTTTCATAGATGATGGAGCTATATCATGGATGTCAAAGAAACAAGCCACTATCTCATTGTCATCTAGTGAGGCCGAGTACAAAGCTCTTACACATTGCACAAAGGAGATGGTATGGATCAAAAGGATGATCAAGAATCTTCACTTGCTGGATTTTTCAGAGAGCCCAATCATCTTTTGTGACAATCAATCAGCCCAAAGAATGGCATCCAATCCTATCTTTCATGCTAGGAGCAAGCATATTGAGATACAATATTATTTTGTGAGGGAGCGAGTCATTGCAAAGGAGGTGGAGCTTCAACATGTGTCTTCAAGGGAATGTGTAGTTGATATCTTCACCAAAGCATTGGGAAAAGGCTTGTCCATGAAGCATAGGACTTCACTTGGAGTATTATCAAAGTCTATGCTAAAACTAGTTGAAGAGGGAGTATGAAAGATTCAACTAGTTTCATCACGTTTTGCAATATTTTCATATTTGGCATATTGAGGCCAAAACTTGTTTTAGACTTAGATGTTGACTTTTCAAAGTTCATTAGTCTAAATTTCATTTGAATAAACACTTTTTGAAAGTGTGGGAAAGATCGAATGCGAGTTTGAGTAGATTCAATTTGAATAAGTTGGGTGCATTGAATCTAGACCCAAAATTGGTAGGGTTAGCATTTTGGTGAGAAAGCCAAGTGGCCAAATAGGATTTGGACCTGTTATAAAAGGATGTAACTCGTGGAGAGAGTCATCTTCTCTCTTCTCTATCTCATTTCATGCTTATACATGGTTCTATTGGGTTCTACTATCCATTGGTGCACTATCTTGGTGATTGCTTGCAATTCTATGTGTAGAATGATCTATATCTGTTATTTTTGGATCCACATGTGTGAATTACAGTAGCTTGCTAGTTTTGTACGGATAGCAACGGTACATAATAATTTTATTCAAGTTTGATCAAGTTCTATTAGTGTTTGCATCTCAAATTGTGTGTAGATGTTGATTTTTTTACATTGGTAAAATTGGTAGTGTATTTCTCTTTCTAACCAAAGATCATTCAAGTAGATTGGATTTTAAGGATCTGAAATCTTTCACATTAGAAAGTCATTGGATGACTATTTTTTCTAAACCTTGGGCCTCAACCTTGAACCACATCACTTTATTGGTCTAGGACCAAAGTATACTTGCACAACTTGGGCAATGGGACCTAGTAGGAGGGCGCCCTTCTAAAGTGTCCATTGAGTTCCCAACTCCCACAAGAAAGGCATTCAAAGAGTCATAGGTTATGGAAGGAGTCTCTTGACATTCCATAAGCATATGGAGGCTCTTAGAGATTCTTTAACTCCCCTAGGCTTCTCTCTCTCTCATTGGATGAGCATGGAACTCCATAGTGCATTGGAGGGGTCCATGGGCCATCTATATGAGGGTAGTAAGGCGCCCATTGGGAGGGATAGATCTCTCTTGTTTGCTTGGCTTATGCTCTAGTGTTGCTACTAGTGTGTAGAGTGCTTTCTTGTGGTAGTATGCTTGAGGTGTGGATCTTGCTTATGGTATGGGACATAGTAGGGTTTGGATCTTGAGTATGCTATGGTGTGTTGTGGTATGCTTGTGATTTGTTTATGGTTAGCAAGAGGGTGCTAGATAGGTCTTGCTTGGAGCTTGGATCTAGCTATGGTTGGGTGTGAATAGTTGAGGCCAACTTGTTATCTATCTTTGTGTTTAAAGAGTAGGGACACAAGTGGAGGAGAGATCCTTGGAGGCTTGCAGATCCTTACTTGCAGGTGGAGGTATCCTAGCTTGGAGTTGGGGAGCATCTTGAAGCTTGCAGGTTGCTTGGAGGACATTTGGAGGCTCTACCTTGGATTTGGAGGATTTTGTCACCTCTACTTATAAAAGTGGTATCAGAGCTAGACAAAGGATGGTAACCTTTCTAACCTTCTTCAAGTTCTATTAAGGTCACCAACTAATTTTTTTTGAGAAAGATTATAGGCTTTTCTAGTTGTAGGAAGCTTGTAGTTGAAGTACCCAATAATCTAGTTCTCTTTGGAAGAGAGTAGTGATGCTTATAAAATTGTTTAGGGGCTGATTTTTGATAATGTTAGAGAAGTTTTAAAGTGGGCTTTGGGTTTTTAAAAGTCCTGAAAAAAGATTTGTGGGATAGGTAGAGGAAGTCTTCCTCTACATACACAAATTTTTTTTGGCAAAAAAATTGATTCTAGCTATGTGTTTTGATCAAAACTAGTGTTTTTTTTGCATAAATAAAGTGTTTGAAGTTTTGATTTTCATTTTGAAGTTCTATTTTTCAAACCTGTAAATCTGAAAATCGGATATGAAAAGTGAAGTTTTCATTCAAACTTCAATACTTACACCTTTCTATCTCCTAGTTTCATGACGATGACAATGTAGGAAGGGAATGGTAGTGTAACTTTGTGCATAAAACAAGTTTCGAAATTCTGTTTTTTGTCATTTTGAAGTTCTGATTTTCAGACCTGTAAATCTGAAAATCCGATTTGAAAATTGAAGTTTTCATAAAGCTTTACTAGTTTTCCATTTCTAGACACTAGTTTCTTGGTTTTGGAAATCTAGAATAGTGAGAAATGTGAAAACTTTGGTTGCTTTTGAAATGACAAATGGAATTGGAATGAGAATGGGAACTTTATGTAAACATTAGCTTGGATTAGTTAATTGAAGTTTACATAAAAATTTGGTTTTCATTTTTGCTTTTGATTAAGGCAAATGTAGCTTGATGTTGTTTTCCTCTTAAGCTTGGATTAAGCTTGCAAATAGTAGGCTTAGATTGAGCTTACAAACAATAAGATTGAATGAATAGAAGTAAATGCTTTTTATTTGCATTGGATGTAACAATTGAAGCATTTCTATCATTCTCATTTGAGCACTTGTTGTTGTATTTGCATAATAGGAAAACACACAAGCAACCCCAATGGATCAAACCAATGAAAACCCAACATTTGATCTATCAAACCCATCCAATGTGGCACAAGATCTTGAACTATTATACCAACAAATTCAAGCCACTAATAAGCAGCTTCTTGAAACTAATCAAAGAAACCAAGATGTAGAGTCTAGGTTAGCCAATCAGAGGAAGAATGTAGTTCCACCTCCTGTAAAAGTGTTTAAGGGGGAAAAGAAGGATAGGAACTTACAAGTGGTAATTTCTTGGCTGAATGTTTGGAACAAATACTTTGCCATGAACCAATTCCCTGAATCTGAGAAGTTATCCACTGTCACTATGTTCCTTGAAGGAAGAGCCTTAGTTTGGTGGGATGACTTAGTTGAAAAGGGCAATCAACCTTGTACATGGGATGATTTTTGCAAGCTTTTTAGGGATTATTTTCTACCACTTCCACTTTATAGTGATATTCCACCTAAGGTACAAATGTTAATGTTTATTGATGGGTTACCAAAAGATTATCAAGTTGATGTTCGTAGGAACCATCCAAAAACCCTAGAAGATGCTATTAGGGCTGCAAAATACTTTGATGACACACCTAAGCCACCTAAGGGTCAACAACCTAATGAGCAGAAAAAAGGTTTTCAATTTAAGAGGAAGGATAGAGAAGTTGTTAATGAAACGCATCCCAATTTCAATAATCCTAAGAAAACCAAGAAAAACTTTAAAAACCATCATGGTGGCAATGATAAAGCTGAAGCTCGTAAGAAGAACTTGTGCTTCAAGTGCAATGGCGAGGGTCACCTTGCACGTGATTGCGTCAAAAAACAAGCTTCAACCTCAGGTAATCTATCTCGAAGTAATGAGATGGATGTTTGTTTTCTTAGTTCTTTAGTTTTTGGTCCTAATGACCTTATTTGCATTAAAGGTAAAGTTAATGATCAAGTTGTTAATGTTCTTTTCGACACGGGATCCACTCATAACTTTATTAATATAAATTTGGTGCAGACGCTAAACCTTCCTACCAGAAAAAGTGAGAAAAAAATACCGTGTGACAATGGCATCGGGAAGTAATTCCGATTTGATGGATTTTATTGTTCCTGATGTAGAATTGCACATTCAGGATTATTCTGAAAAACTAGAATTCCATGCTATTCAATTAGCTAATGGAGATATTGTTCTTGGGCTACAATGGCATTTTGATAAGAACAAATCATTGAGAATTGATTTTGTTGAGAAATCTTTATCTTTTATGCATGAGAATTCTTTAATTAAGATCAAGTCTAGTTTAAGTGTTGACACTAAAAATGTTAACCCTTATTCTAAACAAGAATTTAATTCTATTATGGAGAATTCTGATTTTAAAGCTTATTTATATTTTCATAATGATATCATTTGCTGCAATGATGAAGAACTTAACATAAATGCCATGAATATACCCAGTGAGAACACTACAGAATTTGAAGCCTATAATGAACTTAGGCAGGAATTCAATGATGTTTTTTTAGACCTTCCTATAGGTTTACCACCATAAAGAACAGTTGATCATAAAATTGACCTGGAGCAATTCCAAACGCACAGCGTCCTTATAGGATGAGTGCATCGGAAGAGGCTGAGGTAAATAGACAATTACATGTTTACCTGAAAAAGGGGTGGGTACAACCTAGTAAGTCTCCTTGGGCATCACTAGTAGTTCTGGTGGCCAAGAAGGATGGGACTATAAGATTTTGCGTCGACATCGGAGCAGTATGGAAAAGTGAGGAACACAACATCACTTTGCTAATCAAACACAAGATATACGAGGACGAGGCGGCAGTGGTAGATGGAGGATCGGGTGTCAATATGATCTCCTCTACTTTGTACAACAAATGAGGTTTACATGGATTAAAGCCAGCTAGATTCGCCATCAAGCCAGCAGATCAATCCTGTGAAAAACCAAAAGGTGTAGCTGCTGATATTCCCGTAAAGATAGCAGGCATGCAGTATGTGATTACTTTTGTGGTCATGGATATACTTGAATATCCATCTGCATACCGTGTTTTACTGGGAAGACCATGGTTGAGGACTGTGCGAGTAGTACACAACTGGGGTACAAGAAAACTCACCTTCAAGAACAGAGAACATAGTGACACTTTTCTTAAGCAACTCAAAACAATTATTCATATCCTCCGTCCACACCACTAGTGGACTCTTAGCCCTCCGGCTTAGCTTCTTATAGCCTTTCAAGGCCTGGGTAAGGAGAAATGCCAATCGAGCAAATTGGGGAATATGCCGACGGAAAAATCCCACAAACCCCAAGAAAGACTTGATTTCCCAAACTGTCGTGAGAATAGGCCAATCAATAACCCTCTGGATACGATCAGTCTCAATCTCCACCTCTCGTTCGAAAATCTTATGCCCCAAGTAGGACAATTCCTTAGCAAAAAAGTCACACTTAGACTCCTTGGCAAAGAGCTTTTCCCTTCTTAGAATGTCCAAGACAATCCTAAGATGCTCTTTATGTTCCGCCAAAGTCTTACTGAACACTAGGATATCATCTAAGAATGCCACTACGAATCTTCCCAAACATGGTCTGAACAAATTGTTCATCATTTGTTGGAAAGTTGCCGGTGCATTGGTCAAACCAAAAGGCAACACCAAAAATTCGTAGTGACCAAAGCGAGTTCGAAACCCGGTTTTTGGTATATCTTCTGCCTTAATGCGTATCTGATGGTAGCCCGATCTTAAATCTATCTTGGTAAAGTACCTAGCACCACCAAGATAGTCTATTAGATCATCCATCTGTGGCAGTGGATATCTATTCTTAACGGTTACCTTGTTCAATTTCTTATGTCCGAACAATATATGGGCTCAGACGCTATTGGCTCCTCATCCGCTTGGGCCCATTCAGCTAAAAGGCTTTTCGCTTGTGGTGCAATCCGCAGGTAGTAGTTCTCTGAGTGGTAAACTAACATGGCTTGACAACAAGAGTGCGAGCCTTTCAGTGTGTGGTTCCTCAGGATCCACCATGTGAAAAGGTGGTTCATGTTGGTGCAACTGATCATTCTGATCAGTGCGCAGTGGTGAGCCCGTTTGCAGTTCCCGTTCAACGCCGACTGGAGATTTCGTGGGATTGTTTTATTCTTGCTCTTTTTCCTCCTCTTGTGCTTTTTGTACCCAATGTCTTATTTTGTGGTACTGTCTTCTCTCTTCCCTCACATTTGGATATGGCGCTGAAGTTGAGGGGTGGTCGTCAGTGACCGATGGTGGTGGTGAGGGAGCCACTTCCTTCCTCTTCTGTGTTCGCGCAACAACTAACACAGGAGCGTGGTCTTGTCGACCTTTCGATGGCATCCCACTGGAACTACTGGTTGCTGTATGGCAATGAGGTTAAGAGGTGCACTGGTTTCAGATTTAAATGGACAATTCTTGAAACAGTGTCCATAACCGCAATCTCGACATGAGGTTGTATATTGTCCCTTGTAGGGACATTCTACAATTCTGTGTCCCTCATCGCATCCGTAGCAGCCGTAATTTCTTCCACCTTGATGTTGAGTTTGAGTTGCATAGGCCGAAACATATTCATTTATGGAAGGATCCATAAATGATTCATCTGGTCCGTACCACTGCTGCTGCTCAGGTTGAGGTGGCATTTGCATTTCTTGTTTCGTTGCTGTCAGATTAACATGGGCCACTTGTTGATTGGTTGGCCCTGGTGGAGCAGGTAAGGCCATGCGTTGTGGTTGATTGGGTGCGTCGTACCTTGGTGCCGCGTTAGGTGCCCCTTGATGATAAGGATAAGAAGTCTGATAAGGACTTCTCTTTTGTTAAACAACCTTGGGGTTAAATGGGCAAGATGCCATATCGTGCGATGTTGCATTACACAGATGGCAAAATCTATGTGTCAGTCTCAGATTTTGCTTTGGGACTGGACATTCGTTTGCTGTATGGTTTTGCGTGCATACTGAACACCATACATTTTCTCGTCGAGGATACTGTAGCTGATTTGGTTCCGGTTGATGTGGAGTTACTGCTACAGTTCCCTGTAAGGCCTTCAGTTTCAGGTCAAACTGCACTGTAAGTTGTTCCATCTGCTATTTGTATAATTTTTTCATTTGCTCCAACTACAGTTCTGTAGATAGAGTGGATGCATTTGATGATGGTGATGCAATCGAGGGAGTAGGAGTGTGGGTGGAAGGATATTTGTCGTCATATCCCTCATCCTCTTCCCTGTTGGCATCTTCCATAGCTTCTTGCAGGGTAGCGTACTGCTCCCATCATTTCAGTTCTCTTCTGATGCTTCATGATAATCCGACTAGGAACCACATGATCAACGCATGATCGGGAGTCAGGACTGCACTGCACTCGGATCGTAGATGTTTGATCCGTTCAATATAGTCTCGGACCCTTTCTCGTTTTCCCATCTTGACTTTGCTCAGCAGGAGAAACGGGTCTTCCAAGAACTTCCTTGGCTTAAGGCGTGTAATGAGAGCCGTTTTAACCGCTTCCCAGGTGGATTTCTCTTTCTTTGACAGGTTGAAAAACCAATCCTGAGCCACTGTAAGTCCTGATGTGGGTGACTTCCCTCCGCGCCAGCTGCCCGACATACATCAAACTTAACCAACTCGAAGCTTCGTTACAAATGAGTAACATCCATTCCAAGCAAGCAGTCTGACTTACATCAGACTTAACCAACTGAAAGCTTCGTCACGAGCGCTGGAAGCCAACTTGGCGCCACGCCAGACTGGACAGCCATAAACAAGTAACTTCCACCCAAGCAAGCCATCCAACTCAACCGACAGGTTAGAGCCCGTTCCCCAAGAGCTTAATCCATTCACGTTCATGCAAGGAACACTCAGAACCACAAGCCGCGATAGATATGGAGACAACCAGTTCTTGGACCAAATGGTCCTGATAGCATACCGCTGGCATCCCGGGATACGACCCTCAACTATGTGCTAAATTAAAAAGTTTGAAGCGGACTTACAACTGGCACTTTTACCGAACACTGAAACCCAGAAGGTAATCAAAGTCAGTTTGAGAAAAATCCCACTTTATTGATAAATCTAAGTAGCGCAGGCATCCCAAAGGAAGTCGGGAACCATGACTTAGCTTCCTAGCCTTCAACTCTTGCCGTCCAAACCCACTTGACATACAAGTAGCCAACTCGCCAACAACGATCAGACTTAACCAACTAGAAGTTCAGATACCAATATTGAGATCCAACCTGGCGCCATGCCAGATCGGAGGTCCCGATGTGGGTGACTTCCCTCCGCGCCAGCCGCCCGACATACATCAAACTTAACCAATGCGAAGCTTCGTTACAAATGAGTAACATCCATTCCAAGCAAGCGGTCTGACTTACATCAGACTTAACCAACTGAAAGCTTCATCACGAGCGCTGGAAGCCAACCTGGAGCCACGCTAGACTGGACAACCATAAACAGTTAACTTCCACCCAAGCAAGCCATCCAACTCAGCCGACAGGTTGGAGCCCGTTCCCCAAGAGCTTAACCCATTCACGTCATGCAAGGAACACTCAGAACCACAAGCCGCGACATATATGGAGACAACCAGTTCATGGACCAAATGGTCCCTACAGCATACCGCTGTTGCCACAAATCGAATGGTCCCGATGGCATACCGCTGGCGTCCCGGGATACAACCCTCAACTATGTGCCAAATTAAAAAGTTTGAAGCGGCCTTACAACTGACGCTTTTACCGAACACTGAAACCCAGAAGGTAATCAGAGTCAGTTTGAGAAAAATCCCACTTTATTGATAAATCTGAGAAGGTTACTTGTCAAGTGTGTGACCGACACTAGTCTCCGGGACGCTGGCATGCCAAGGCGAGTGCCAGGACAACATTCCAGCAAGGGAGGCTGAGACTTGGTTGGAGCTCGCCTTGAGTCGCAACCCGCACTCCCCTATAGTATTGGTGGGATTTGCCACCTCCCCTCATACCAAGTACTCTACCCAGGTTGGTAAAGCACATTTTCTCTCTCTAGAAAGTCATTTTATTTCTCTAGAATTTATTGATCCTCAGGCTTCCTTTAATCATGCCTAGTTCGTGTGAGGTGATTGCACATCGATCTAAGCTCTCTGGACTTTGCTAGAACCGATCAAAGATTTTCAGCCATAGGAACTTGGCGCCGGCTGGATGCTGGTCACAGTGGCGCCAGGAGCAGCGCCGGCGCCGGTGGCGTCGGGAGCAGTAGGGGTGTTGCGAGCACTGGGGACAATGCTGACACCAGAAGTAAAGCTTGTAAAGGTAACTTTACAATAGTGACCGACCCTAGTCTTCGGGGCGCTGACATGCCAAGGCGAGTGCCAGGATAACATTCCAGCAAGGGAGGCTGAGACTTGGTTGGAGCTCGCCCTGAGTCGCAACCCGCACTCCCCTATAGTATTGGTGGGATTCGCCACCTCCCCTCATACCAAGTACTCTACCCAGACTGGTAAAGCACGTTTTCTCTCTCTAGGATTTTCTCTCTCTAGAAAGTCATTTTCTCTCTCTAGAATTTATTGATCCCCATGCTTCCTTTAGTCATGCCTAGATCGTGTGAGGTGATTGCACATCGATCTGAGCTCTCTGGACTTCGCTAGAACCGATCAAAGATTTTCAATTATAGGAACTTGGCACCGGTTGGATTCTGGTCACAGTGGCGCCGGTAGCAGCAGGGGCGCTGCTGGAGCCGGGGACAATACTGGAACCGATGGCGCCGAAAGTAAGACTTGTAAAGGTAACTTTACAACACTCATAGATCTGGAGGAATCGGATGGGATCTGATGATCCGTCGTATTTTGGTATCTCCATCAGTGGTGCTCTCCGAACTGCATACAAGAGTGCGATAGGTATGGGTTGGCCCATTGGATCCATTGGTGCTAGTTCCGGTTCTGCCTCTTGTTGCACAATTGCTAATCTGGGAAGGTGTGGTGCCTGATTTGCTATCCTTCGTGCTATTGATCGTCCCGATCTCAGATTCCTCCGATGGTGGGTTCCAAAGTTATTGGATCTTGCTTATACAATAGGATGCAGTCTGGATCTTCAAGGATCTTATCGATCTGATTGGCCGAAATGAATTTTAGGCCTTTTACGGTGGTTTCTCCTTGATAACTTTTTACTTCTTGCACTAATTGACCTGAGATTTTGATAGTAGCTGGATCTGATTTAGATCTTTCCACTGATCTTGTTTGTGAGGGTTGGCTGTGCGACAGGTTCTTTAGTTGTTTTTGCAGGTAAAAAATTTGATATCTTTTAGATCTCTGGGATGTAACTCTCGCAAGCTTCACAGTAGCTGGATCTCAGGTCAGATCTCACTATAGAATTCTCTACGAGAGTTAACTCTCGCAAGAAGTAAAAATTTCACTGTCTGTGAGGGTTTAAAATCACTTTTTGTGTTTGATCTTCACCAGATCTTCACACTAATTCTCGCAGACTTCATCACTGATGTAATTTGAAATTCTGAATCGATTGAGAGGGTCTGCGAGAGTTCTTATTGGAAGGATTTGCTGGATCTTCACTTTTTAATGATTTTTTAACACTTAAATCCAATTTTCTACTCACTGGAATCAAACTAACTCTCGCAAGCTCTTCTGTGTCCTTGTCTCACTGAGATGGAACTTCAAAATCCTCTGCGAGAGTTCTTGACCACTGGAACTGAAAATTTCACTGTCTACGAGGGTTCATTGGTACTTTGCCGTCTTTTTTTCATTTGGAACTCTCGCACAGGCACTTAGTCATCAAACTAACTCTCGTAAGCTTCTCTGTGTCCTGGTCTCACTGAGATGGAACTTCAGAGGGCTCTGCGAGAGTTCTATGAAGATTTGAATTTTTTTGGATTTTTTCAAGGGTTTTTTGAATTTTTTATGATTTTTCTCTGATTTTTACAATCTGCTTGAAACTAACTCTTACAGGCTTCTATGCAGGTTTGGGACAGTACCCTAGAGCTGCTGTCAGTCATGCAAGGGTTAATTCCCACTGATTCTGGAGATATAAAAATTTGATGAGTTTTTTTGGCTCTTTTTCCCTCCAAAATATAGATTGGTGTGTTTTTTGAGTTTTTTGGATGATTGGTTTGGGTTTCAAGCCCTTAGAGGTTGTTCAGGGCCTCCTCTACCCTCTCACACCTCCTCCGCTAGCTATGAACAGTCCAAACACAAAAAAAATACAGAAAACTAGCTCTAAACTCCCAAAAATCTACCTAAACTACTCTAAAAAACAAGAAAATAGCTAAAATGCAACTAAACTAGTTAGTGAAAACCTATCCCCGGCAACGGCGCCACTGTGGGATCGAAGATCTCTCGTAGTATAGCCCTTCCACCTGTCAACAAAGGTTAGATCACTGGATAGGTGCCTAACTATGCATAGATGCTACTTTTAGTCAATTTCCTACTTTCTCCCTTAATTCTACTCACCACTATACTACTCCTCTTTAACTCTACTCCTCTACACCTACATTCATCATAGTTTTGGTTGAACATAAGGAATGGAGAAGAAGAGATTGAGAAGGGAAGAGAAAGAGAGAGATAGAGAGTGAGGGTGGAGGTTAGCTCAAATGCTCCTTATGCTTGCTAACGGAAAAACATTCACTATGGCAAACAATAAACATGGAAATAGAAAGAAATGGAAAACACAATCAAGAGCAATAGCAAGTAGTGAATAGCAAATGAGGATGCTTCTCTTCCAAAAATGGTAGAGTTTCCTGCTTCTCATTAAGCATGGAAATAATGTACAAATGGTGCCTTTTTATAAAATGGGAAAGGCCCTTGCCCCTCAATCTTATTGGCTGATATTCACAATGATCCTATCCATTTATCTTGGACCCCACTTGATCCAAGGGTCCACAAAAAGTATATTAGAAATCACAAGATTCATGTGAGTCCCAATTTGGACCCAACTCAAAAAAGTGATCTCTAAGTTTAAAAATGACATTGGGCCTCTAGTTTTATTTTAATTACAAGGTCCAAGTCAAGTTTATTTTATTTACAACTTCAATTGCGTGCTCATTGGGCCATGGGCTTATACACGCAGGATGCCATGCCCTCGCAACACATTTTATTGGAGGATTTTATTTATTTACACTTTGTTGGAAATACCCCCAACATTGAGGTGAAAAGGGCTTGAAGGGATCTGAAGTGCAAAGTGCATTGCAGCTTCATTAAAATCTTCAAACTGAAATAATTGTTGGGTCCTAAGTTTTTGATGGGTGAAGTTTCTTCACACGAAAGAAACAGTTCAAAAACCCAAATTGTCCTTATTTTCACCTCCTTTAGCCTATTTTGGCCAAACGAAAGGCAATAGTCTCCAAACGAAGGGCACCCTAACTATACCTGCAAGTACAGTACACCAAAACAGAGTGTTTGCCATGGAGAAAGTGTTCGGAACGTGCCATAAGTGATTTCACTATTCCACTGGGCAGGTCGTTGGGAGTTGGTGACGAAAAGCATTTCGGAAAGTGACGCTAGTTTGGCTTTCAATTTGGCGAAAGAGAGGCAGGTGGCCGGGTAAGCCAAAAATTGCAAGTCATTATTTTTTATTTCTGACATCACGGTTGGCTTTGGCATACACTTTATAGCCTATAGGTGGAGTTTCAAGCAGTTTGGAGATGGCAAACATCAATGAAGCAATTTTGGGCGATGCAAGCAAACTTGATGGGGCTTCTAACTACAACATCTGGAAACTCAAAATGAAGAGCATTTTGATGGAGAAAGAGTTATGGGAGATCATGGCAGGTATTGAAGTTCGGCCAAATACCACTCCAGGTGATATGAGGGCCTTTGATAAAAAGGCGCAGAGAGCATTGTCCTTGATCAATCTTTCAGTGAAAGACCATGTGATCACTTATATAAGTGATGCCACGATGGCTAGGGGAGCTTGGGAATCTCTTAGAATGCAATTTCAAACTTGCAATCCAGCTCGGGCCATGTTCTTGAAGTCGAGATTGAAC